>JAFEMH010000006.1:55000-1255000 GCA_022495995.1 Adenophora triphylla var. japonica
GTGTATAGTGTATAGTGTATAGTGTATAGGGTATAGGGTATAGGGATATAGGGTATAGTGTATAGGGTATAATGTATAGTGTATAGGGTATAGTGTATAGGGTATAGGGTATAGGGTATAGGGTATAGGGTATAGGGTATAGGGTATAGGGTATAGGGTATAGGGTATAAGGTATATTGTATAGTGTATAGGGTATAGGGTATAGGGTATAGTGTATAGGGTATAGTGTATAGGGTATAGTGTATAGTGTATAGTGTATAGGGTATAGGGTATATGGTTTAGGGTATAGGGTATATGGTATAGTGTATAGGGTATAGTGTATAGGGTATAGTGTATAGTGTATAGTGTATAGTGTATAGGGTACAGGGTATAGGGTATAGGGATATAGGGTATAGTGTATAGGTTATAGGGTATAGGGTATAGTGTATAGGGTATAGGGTATAGGGTATAGGATATAGTGTATAGGGTATAAGGTATAGGGTATAGGGTATAGGGTATAGGGTATAGGGATATAGGGTATAGTGTATAGGGTATAGGGTATAGTGTATAGGGTAAAGTGTATAGGGTATAGGGTATAGGGTATAGGGTATAGAGTATAGGGTATAGGGTATAGTGTATAGGGTATAGGGTATAGTGTATAGAGTATAGTGTATAGGGTATAGTGTATAGCCAGTATATGTGCATGTGGCATAGGGTATATGGCATAGGGTATAGGGCATGTGTATAGGGTATGTGGATAGTGCATAGGGTATAGGGCATAGGGTAGTAGGGCATATAGTGTATAGTGTATAGTGTTTGTGGGGTATAAAGGTTATAGTGTATAGGGATATTGGGTATAGTGTATAGGGTATAGGGTATAGGGCATAGGTATGGCATAGATATATGGGTATAGTGGTATAGAATGGTATGTGGTATAGGGTATAGGGTATATGGTATAGGATATATGGTATAGTGTATAGGGTATAGGGTAAAGGGTATAGGGTATAGGGTATAGGGTATAGGGTATAGTGTATTTATTGACTCATATTTATTTTTTTAGTGTAATTTAAAATAATTTTCATGTTTTAAATAATTATAAAGAATGATATTTATTAAATTAAAATTAATAAATATTTATGTGGTATTTATTTTTTCAAAAATAATATTTATTGACTCATATTTATTTTTTTGAGAGTAATTTAAAATAACTTTCATATTTTACATAAATAAAAATAATGATATTTATTAAATTAAAATTAATAAATATTTATGATTTATTTATTTTTCAAAAATATCAAAAATATTTATGATACTTTAATGTTTTTTAGTTTGTTATTTTGTTAATTAGTTCTAAAAATAAACAAAAATTACATTTTAATATCAGCAACGGAATATTTCCGTCGCTGAAAAATAAAAATATTAAATTATCAGCGGCGGAAATATTCCGTCGGTGTTTAATTAAAAAAAAAAAACATTTAATTTCACCGTCGGAATATTTCCGACGCTGATAAATTAAAAAAAATTAATTATTCAGCGGCGGAAATATTCTGTCGGTGTAATATTTCAAAAAAAAAAATATATATTTTAATTTCACCGTCGGAATATTTCCGACGCTGATAAATAAAAAAATAAAGAAATGATATATTTTCATCGGCGGAATAATTCCGTCGCTGATAAAGATTAAGCGGCAGAATATTTCGTCGGTAAATCAACCGCGAAAATAGTGGCGGTAATTAAACGAATATTCGAGGAATATTCGTTTTAGCGGCGGAATTTAGCGGCGGAATTAAATTCCTTCCGCCGCTAAATTTGACGCCAAAATAATTCCGACGCTAAAGCTTATATTCCGCCGCTATTTAGCGACGGAATGAGTCCATCGCTGATAATTCCATCGCTAAAACACCTGTTTCTGGTAGTGAAATGGCTGATCCTACTGGGGATATACCAAATGAAGGGAGTGACCAATGTGGTCGGATAGCTGGACCTTTATGTAAGGCTCATGCACCGCTGAGGAGTGATGAATGAAAAGGGTGACCACTGTGGTCGGATGGCTGGACCTTCATGAAAGGCTACCTACGTATTCCGAAGGAATCAAGCCGTGTCGTAGTTCAAGGTTCACTAGATAGTTAGGAACAGGTCTAGGATCCTTGAAATTTTGACAATTCGGAGGCTGTCACCTGACGTTATCCCATTTGGCGATACCGATAGGTTTCCCGGAGGATACGTTATCCCATTCGGCGATAACGAAAGGTTTCCCAGAGGAGATGTTATCCCATTTGGCGATAATGGAAGGTTTCCCGGAGGATATGTTATCCCATTCGCCAATAACGGAAGGTTTCCTGGAGGATACGTTATCCCATTCGGTGATAACGGAAGGTTTCTCGGAGGATACGTTATCCCATTTGGCGATAACGGAAGGTTTTCCGGAGGAGACGTTATCCCATTTGGCGATAACGGAAGGTTTTTCGGAGGATACGTTATCCCATTTGGCGATAACGGCAGGTTTCCCTGAGGAGACGTTATCCCATTTGGCGATAACGGATGGTTTCCCGGAGGATACATTATCCCATTTGGCTATAACGGAAGGTTTCCCGGAGGATACGTTATCCCTTTTGGCGATAACGGAAGGTTTTCCGGAGGAAACGTTATCCCATTTGGCAATAACGAAAGGTTTTCCGGAGGATACGTTATCCCATTTGGCGATAACGGAAGGTTTTTCGGAGGAGACGTTATCGCATTTGGCGATAATGGAGATTTTCATAAGAGACGTTATCCCATTTGGCGATAACGGAGATTTTTCATAAGAGACGTTATCCCATTTGGCGATAACGGAGATTTTTCATAAGAGACGTTATCCCATTTAGCGATAACGGAGATTTTCATAAGAGGCGTTATCCCATTTGGCGATAACGGAGATTTTCATAAGGGACGTTATCCCATTTGGCGATAACGGAGATTTTTCATAAGAGACGTTATCCCATTTGGCGATAACGAAGATTTTCATAAGAGACGTTATCCCATTTGGCGATAACTGAGATTTTCATAAGAGACGTTATCCCATTTGGCGATAACGGAGATTTTCATAAGAGACGTTATCCCATTTGGCGATAATGGAGATTTTTGGGAGAAAACGTTATTCCGTTTGGAGATAACGAGAATTTTTTAGAAATAAACGTTATTCCATTTGGAAGTAATGGGAAATTCTTAGTTAAATGGAAAGTCCAGGGGTAAAAGAGTAAATTCAGTCTAGAGAGAATGAAGCCGCCCGGCATGAGATGGGAAAAAAGAAGCCGTCCTACTTTAAACCTGATTTCACCAGATTGATTTAAACAGAATTAGAACGGGCGGTGGCGCCATTGTTGTTGTTTCTGTCGAAGAGAGAGGAGAGAAAAGAGAGAGAAATAAAAAATTTTCAAATCTCTAGCTTCTGTTGCTCAAGATGGATCAAGAAGGGAATGTCTTGCCTCGACAAATGCGTAGGACCTTGTCACAAGCTGCGAGGATGAGGCGGAGGGAATTCGTTAGAACCGAGCGGAAGTATGACTTCACAATGCCTACTTCCGAGTTCTATCCTAGCAAAAGGGAGAACAAGTCAATGAAACCTCAATCTATTGGGGTAAGCACTCTCGATTTTCTTTATTTCGCCAATTTTGATCGACTTTTGATTGATTTAGGGCTTGATTTAATTTTTTGAGAATTTTTGGATTTTTCTTGTGATTTTATTGACGCTTTTAGGGATTTGATAATTAACCTATGGGGCTAAGAACATAAATAAATATGCATGTGCAATTTATTTGAAAAAAAATATGAGATTGACTTATTTTTTGAAAATAAAATAAGAAAAATGATGCCTAGAATGTGACGGAGTTCTTGCATGTGCTAGAACTAGGTCAACTCCTGATCATGGATGTGAAAACAAGATTTTGGACGATGAAAAGGATTCATGCATGCCCTTTTGAAACTTATGTGCAAAGAATTTCGTGAAAACTGGAAATTTTGTGTTTGGGAGAGCATGTGCTCGGGATGACGTGTTTCAAATGATGAAGGACACGTGTTCTAGGCAAATGATGCTAGAAATTTCTTATGAATGCTTTTCTTTGACAATATGTGCATTTTTTTTGTAAATGTATGCATGCTTTTGAGATAAATTGAGGGACTAATGCACTTTTGCTGTGCTTTCCTACAAGAGAGAAAGTCGAGGGGACCCGCTGAGGTAGCCGTGAAGTTGTGGGACAGGATGCCCAACTTCGAAAAGGATGGTGTGAATCCTAAATAGCTGGTGGTGGCAACTGGTCTCCATTCCTTTGTCGAGGCTATTGGCAGAGGCATTTATGTGACCTCTAAGAGCAAGGGGCTGGTCCAGGCCCTTTCAGAGTTTTGGTGGGACACCACTCACAGCTTATCTGAGCTGGGGAGAGATCACGGTGACTCCCGCCAAATTTACTACCATTACTGGCTTGAGATTCACTGATAGGCCTGTGACCTGGAGGGATCACATTTCGGAGGCCGAGTTCAGAGCTTATGTGGGTTTTGACCTCCGTTCGAAGGTGCTCGGGATGGAGACGAGGTTTGTTGAGGTTGAGGTTCTGACATGCATGGAGGAGTTCACAGCCAGCGAGGTGACTGCCCACCAGCTCACGAGAGCTTTCCTGTGGTTGACTCTGTCTGTCACCATTTTTGCTAATTCTGGGACATTGGCGATGATTTGTTTGCTAGACTCTTTGGAGGATCTGGACGTGGTTTGGGAGGTCTCTTGGGGTGAGGCCGGTTTGGCTGAGCTTTATTTCTCTTTGAACTTGTACAGCCGGAACAAGGCTGCTTATATGGACTGCTTTTCTTTTGCTTTGGAGGTACTCTCATTCTCTTTTCTTTCTTTTCCTTTTCTGTGTTTTTATGAGATTTTACGATGGAAATGACCTTTATGTTTTGGACATGCAGGTCTGGTTCTGCGAGGTGATTGGGTTCTTTCCTTGGAACCAACATAGTGATCGGGCCATCTTCCCAGCTATGGTGCGCTGGAGAGGGGAGGCTAGGGATAAGTTCACCGGGAAGACCCGGATCACCTTTGATTATAAGATGGTGAAGCCCGTCATCAATAGGGACGGTCATGAGGGGGTGGACTTCTATCCCTGGGGGAGGTATCTGGAGGCTCTGATAGGGGATTCCGTGGTGGTGACCAGGCAGAGGAGGTGGCTGATAGGTTTGACCTGTGATATCATTTATTTGGGTGACAGATTCTCCAGGCAGCATGGTCACGTCCCTCCATTGGACGCGATTACCCCTCATGACCCTCCTCCGTTCATGCTGTAGCCTAGGCATTGGTCAGATGATGAAGTTGGTAGGTACAAGGTTGGATTGGCAGCTGGAGTATTTTGATCTCGCTACCCCGTATGCCACCTTTGTAGAGGAGCGTTTGAGGACGCCACAGAAGATGGTGAAGATAGCAGCTGCCTAGGGGTACGGGGAGGCAGAGCTGACCGATCCACCTATACCTCCGGCTCACCTTTCTTACGTGGTGAACGGGGTACCGAGGAGGTTGATGGTGCCTATTCCAGACACGAGGGAGGTCGAGTATACTTTGCCGGCTGACAGCACTGTAAGTAACTCTGGGTCCTTTTTCATTTCGGCTTTTGTTTATTTTCTGCGATTTTGAATTTTTCTGAGATTTTCTGAGCTTTTCTTTTCTTTTTCGCAGGTTCCTGCTGAAATTACCCGGATTCGGCTCGTGCGCAGGCCCCGACATCTCGTATTTTGTGCATCGCTTCGGGAAAGTCGCCCGTATTCGAGAGGCAGCGCGTTCGCGCCCCGGCATCTAGCTTATTTCTGCTTTTCTTTAGTTGGGAGGTGTCTTGCCGTGTTTTCGCTTTGTAGAGTCGCCACGCCGTTTTTATTAAGCCCAAAACATTGAAAAAGGGCATCAGTTTAAAAATAAATTGTTTTTGTGTGATGAGATTTTGAGTTTGGAGGTCAGATGACTCCTCGGGAAGAGAATATTAGAATCTTAGAGCTCACCCAAGTCACCTCGTAAAAACTAGTCTTTCGGATACCCCTAATATTCTTTAACTGTTGTGTGTGTGTGTATGTGCTTTTAAAATGCATGCTGTATCGGATGTCTACATTGTACACTGCTTTATTGAAATGTATTGAAATAGTGTAGGAAGGAAGCCTTACAATTATTGGTTCGTGTCTGTCTTTCGCTGGGGAATAGTGTTTGAGGATGGAATAGTATTCCGGTATGGACCGGGATTGCTTCGGGAGGAGCCGGTTGTCTGCGGACAGAGTTTCGGCGTGCGTCGGGATTGTAGGTTGCGTTCGGGCAGAGGTTCGGCGTGCGTTGGGATCGCAGGGATCACTCGGGCAGAGTTTCGGCGTGCGTTGGGATCGCAGGGATCACTCGGGCAGAGTTTCGGCGTGCGTTCAAGTTGCCGGTTTGACTCGGAAAGAGCCGGGACGCCTGGGAAAGACCAGGCAAGGCCTCGGAGTACCACGAGGGGCCTCAGAGTACCTCGAGAGTGCCTCGGGGCAGCGCGGGAGCATCGCGGGAGCGCTCGAAGAGGCTTCGGAGCACCACAAGGGAGCTCGAAAGGCCTCAAAAGGATCCGAAAGGGGCCGGGATTGCCCCGAAGGGTATTAGATGGGTGCCTGAAGGCTGGGGGGAGAGGAGAGAAGAGGGAGATGTGTGAAATGAGGGAGGGGGAGCCCTCTATTTATAGTGCCAGGATCTGTGCAATAAGGTCCGTACGGACCTTGCAGGTAATCCAAATTTTTGGTTTTCCTCGATTTGAGGGAATAATGTGGACTTTAAGAGGATTCTGAAATGATGATGTCTGGTTGTATAGAGGTCCGTACGGACCAACCAGGCATGTAATAAGGTCCGTACGGACCAACCATGCATTTCAGTAATGATGCACTCCGGGATTTGAGGGAATATATTGGACTTTAAGGGGATTTAGTAATCATTGAAACAAAGAGGTCCATACGGACCATATTTGCTTTTCTAATTTCTGAATAATTCCCAAAAGGTCCTTTTGTCCCTTTTTATCCCAGAAAGGTTCCTCCCTTGGTTTGGCTGGGGGTTTTTGGGGTGAGTGTCAAAGGTCTTCGAGACTGCGTTTGTGAGTCTGCGGTGTTTCCAATGTGCTCGGAAGAGGGTGATCCAGATTGGGGTACTTACAGAAGTCCCTCGACGACGTCACTTACGGAGGAAGTGGGGTCGTCGATAAGATAAGGGTCCTGATCTGGATCGCGTGCTGGGAGAGGAAATGACCGTGTAGGTCGGTGTGTGAGGACATGGCGGTGTCCTGGGTGACCGCATAGGTCAGTGGTAAGGACGTGGTGGCATCCTGGGTGACCGCATAGGTCGGTGATGTGGACGTGGTGGCGTCCTGGGTGACCGCAAAGGTCAGTGGTAAGGACGTGGTGGCGTCCTGGGTGATCGTATAGATCAGTGGTAAGGACGTGGTGGCGTCCAGGGTGACCGCATAGGTCGATGGTAAGGACGTGGTGGCGTCCAGGGTGACCGCATAGGTCGATGGTAAGGACGTGGTGGCATCCAGGGTGACCACATAGGTCGGTGGTAAGGACGTGGTGGCGTCCAGGGTGATCGCATAGGTCGGTAGTGAGGATGTGGTGGCGTCCTGGGTGACCGCATAGGTCGATGGTAAGGACGTGGTGGCGTCCAAGGTGACCGCATAGGTCAGTGGTAAGGACGTGGTGGCGTCCAGGGTGACCGTATAAGTCGATGGCTCGACCCTGTGATAGGATTCCTACGTATCCCTAGCGGGAATCAAGCCTGGTCGTAGTTCAGAGATCATGAAATTGTGAGTGTATGCGGGCGTGATGGTGCCCTGAAGTGTCGTGTGACCACCGAGGTCGACTGTGAGGACGTGGTGGCATCCTGAGATGTGCAATCTTACGAGAAGATAGGTTAATCTTACGAGAAGATAGGTTAATCTTACAAGAAGATAGTTTGTGGTGTAGGAGGGTATGTCCCATCCTAAGATGATGCGAGGGCATGGTGGTGCCCTAAGGATGTGGTGACCGCCGAGGTCGATTGTGAGGACATGGTGGTGTCCTGAGATGTGGTGACCGCCGAGGTCGATAGTGAGGACATGGTGATGTCCTGAGATGTGGTGACCGCCGAGGTCGATTGTGAGGACATGGTGGTGTCCTGAGATGTGGTGACCGCCGAGGTCGATTGTGAGGACATTGTGGTGTCCTGAGATGGAAATTTTTACGATTTTCCAAATCGGGTGGTTTAAAGCCTTCCGGGCTGGAGATAGTGATGTGGGAGGTTTATACGGTCTTCCGGACCGAGTGGTTTAAAGCCTTCCGGGCTGGAGATAGTGATATGGGAGGTTTATACGGTCTTCCAGACCGAGTGGTTTAAAGCCTTCTGGGCTGGAGGTAGTGATGTGGGAGGTTTATACGGTCTTTCGGACCGAGTGGTTTAAAGCCTTCCGGGCTGGAGATAGTGATGTGGGAGGTTTATACGGTCTTCCGGACCGAGTGGTTTAAAGCCTTCTGGGCTGGAGATAGTGATTTGGGAGGTTTATACGGTCTTTCGGACCGAGTGATTTGTCTTCTGGCTACGGTTGTGTCATGCGTGAGGACTTGATTCATCTTCTGGCTACGGTTGTGTCATGTGTGAGGACTTGATTCGTCTTTTGACTGCGGTTGTGTCATGCGTGAGGACTTGATTCGTCTTCTGGCTGCGGTTTGCGGAGGCATGGCTGCCTTGAGCTCTGACTGTGAGAGGCGTGAATGTCTCACGTTTTGTTTGCTGGGGAAAGGTTGGACTTACAATGACTGCCGGTGTTCCTTTGCTGGGGATCATTGTGGCCTTGTAGGGGCTTTTTCTGCTGAGAAGGTAACTTCGGGCTTACTTTGATGGTCGGTGCTTGCGTTGCCGTTGAGTAGGCGAAATTCGGGCTTACGATGATGGCCAGTGCTGGGGATATGCGGTCTTATACGGGTTTGCAAGAATTCCCTTTTGACTTGATGGGGAAGGGGTTCGGGCTTACTTTGATGGCCGGTGCTTGAGTTGCCGGTCTTCGCGGCATGTGCCGGCGTATGAGCCGATGCCTTCGAGGCATTCTGTGGACGTTCCCCCACCGAGAGCCGAGCCGGAGCCACAGCAGGAGGGACCTTTGCGGGGGCGGCATAGCATGGATGCCGGGACGTCCTCGGGAGCTCAGAGGTCGCAAACCCATTATCAGTTCTTTCCTCCGCCGGATGCACAGGGTGAGGGTACGTCAAAGCCTGCCTACTTCGATCCTTTTGTCGGGTTCGACCCTTCCGAGTATCTTGAGTACCTACCCTAGGAAGGGGTTCAGTATTCTGATGATGAGGGTGTGACTCGCGAGTTTACCGGGATGCCCGACTTCTCGCTTGAGGATGTTAGTGATGATGATGATGCTGAAGAGTCGGACTAGGGTTCATTTGCTTTCCTTCTTTCCATATCTTTTTTTTTTGTTTAGCAATAGACATCATATGTACCTGTAATAAAACATTCGCATTTGCATCGCAAAGTATTTTATTCTAAGATGTAATGTCGTTTTTGTGATTCCCGGGAATTGTCCTAGGAATTGTTGCTATTTTTTTTTATTTGTGCATGCCACGTGAGCTGAGAGTGCATTTGCGGGTAGCGTGTGTTTGCCGGAAATGGCTTTGGCCAGAGTTTGGGCAGTTTGGAGCAAGGTCCTGCTGGGAACAGTGGTTGTTGGCCTGTTTGCTAGGAAAGTGGGGCCATGATGCAACAAGGTCCGTACGGACCAACCTAGGGTGCAAAGAGGTCCGTACAGATCACCTTTGCTTTTGGGAAGGGGTAAATGCTTTCTGGATGTCTGGACTTTCCCCACTCCCCATTTGCAGCCATTTTCGAGCTTTCTTCCCCATTTTCTCTAGGAACCTCTATTTTTGCCATGGATTCTTCGTACGTTCCAAGAATTTTGCCAAGGCTTTCGCAGGAGCGGCAAGCACACTTCCTTGAGCAGCTGAAAATGTGGATGCGACGCCGTATGCGGCATCAGAGGCGGGCTTTCGAGGTAAGGTTTCGACTTTGCTCGGTTTGGTCCCTTAAGGAGTTGGTTCCTGATTGGGAGTTGTTGCGGGCTGCCGCGAAGTTCTGGGATGTTAGGAGGCATGTGTATTGCTTCTCCTACAACGAAATGGTGCCCACCTTCGAGGATTTTTGGGCTTTGATTGGAAGACCGGAGGTGGAGGCCATCTCGCTTCCTTTGATTGGCGATGCCGCCGTGAGTATGAAGCTTGCAGGCTTTCTTCGGACTTCATTGGGAGAAGTGCAGGGCATGATCCTTGATTCGGGTCACATTGACTTTTCTGCGCTGCCGGAGCGGTTTATGATTGATGATGAGAGTGATGTTTCGTGGGATGCGTTTGCCTTGTGCGTGATAGCGACGCTTTTCATGGTCAGCTCCCTTGGGGTTTGCGATGACGCTTTGCTAGATGTGGTTGGGCACTGCAGAGCTGGAGAGGATATTGTCCCGTTGGTGCTGGGGGAGACTCTTCATGGTATTGACCGTCTGGCGACTGGGGATCGGTTCATGAGAGGGGGAAGCCCCGCTTTGCTCACCTTGTGGCTGCGAGAGAGACTTCAGGCCATGCTCGAGGCTCCGACGTCGTTTAGCCCGTGGTCATTTGCTCGGCGACCTCTTGTGTTGGATATGGATCAGTCCGCCTGGGAGAGATGGATGGCACGGCTTGGTACGCATCAGATCCGTTGGTGGGTTCCGCACTGGGGGATTGAGACTAGGAGGGCCTTTCAGGAAGGGTCCTATGTTGTCAGAGTTCCAGGTTTGTCTTGGTCCTCCTTCTATATTCCGTCGCTTGTTTCCCGGCAGTTTGGGGTGAAGCAGGAGCCTTTGTTGGGCTGGGATAACCTTGCTACTGCGGAGGTAGCTCCTCTTTGTATGGCAACTCCAGGTGTTCTTTTGTATTTTTTGAGGGTATGGAAGTATTCTGCTTTCCCTCTTGTGGTGCTCCTTAGGCGTCGGGAGAGTGTCGTATTGACAACCCAGTACCTGGCCTGGTATGAGCAACGTGTTGGGCAGTCCCAAGTGGCTTTGGAGAGCAGGCATGGAGCGATTCTGGGGCCCTGTTGCCATAGTAGCTATTGCCTTTGGAGTGCCGAAGCCTGGTCTGACCCTCAGGATGTGTCGGGAGACACTTTATTTGACTACGAGACTAGAGTTGACCGACTGACAGAGAGAGGTCCTCTTTTGCAGACTCGCAGGGAGGAGATCCGAGCCGAAGCACGGGTGAATGAAGCCCTGAGAGCTGCTGGATTGTTTGACTCTACGGGGAGGACCCCTAATCTCAGACTAAGAGACGCAGAGTTGGCTCGCGTGGAGCCAAAGAAGACTCGCCAGGGACGAGGGAAGAAAGGGAAGAATGGCGAGGGGACAAGCGCAGACGACGCGGAGTGACCTCCTAGGTATCCATTCATTGCATTGCAAACACATTATTTGTTAAATGTATTAAGCTGTCTTTTAGCATGTTGTGAACTTGAGAGTAGACCGTGCTTGAACTCATCAAGAAATGTTGTAATCGTTAGTGATTTGTGATTTACTTTTAAAGCTTTGTCGAGATGCAAGATCTCTTGTTCGCTTTTGTGTCTTTTGTGAACCTTGGCGGCGTCCATCCTTGGACTTTTCTGCTGCATTTGTGGACTGAAGCGACCTGGGCCCTGACGGCAATCCCCTTTGCTCGGGCTTTGTGTTTGGCTGAGAGGTCGGATGATTCCCTGACAAGTCGTTTTGACGGTCTTTTCCGTGGGTTCCTTGCCTCTTGTTGGCATCAGACTCTTGGCCTCTTTTTTTTGTAGCTTTTGCTTGAGCTTCTCTTTTTTTTTTTGTGAGCCCTTGCTCGAGCTCTCTTTTTTTTTGAAGCACGTGAGGGTGAAGACAAGCCCCTGGCTTGGAAGCAGACATGGGTCAGTCGTTTGATACTGAGTGACCTTTTGATGTCCTTTGATGTTTCCGCTGTTGTTTGACTTGGTCAAGGTGATGGTGGGGGCATGCTCCTGGAAAGTGTGTAGTTTGATGGAGGTCTTGATTGACATTCAAACTTTTGACTTTTTGTGTGTTTTTAGACCGGACCAATTAAGGTTGCCTACGTTCCCCTGACTAGAGGGCTCAGTGTCTCGCGTAGTTCGACACTACATGGAGTGCCAAGAGATGCACAGCTTGTTCTTCTTTAGGCGAAGTATCTCGCGAAGTTTGCTTTCGTTGACCGGATTCATGAAGGGATTGCCGTCTAGGTCCGCTGCCTTCATGGCACCTCCGGAGAAGATCTTTTGAACCACGAAAGGGCCGATCCATGTTGGTTCCCATTTTCCCAGTGGGTTGGTTCGAGTGGGAGGCTTTTCTTTGAGTACCAGATCGCCTTCCCTGATATCTCGGGACTTGACTTTCTTGTCGAAAGCTCTAGCCATCCTGCTTTGGTAGGATCGGACGTGTTCCATGGCCTTTAGTCGTCGCTCGTCTAGCAGAGCCAATTCGTCGTGTCGGCTTCGGAGCCATTCGACTTCGTTGACGTCATTTTCCAGCAGCACTCGGAGTGAGGGAATTTCCAATTCAATGGGAATGACTGCTTCCATCCCGTATGTCAGGGCGAATGGGGTTTCTCCCATGGCTGTTCTGACTGATGTTCGGTAGCCCCAAAGTGCAAGGTGCATCTTCTCGGGCCAATCTCGTCCTCGGGTGGTCATTTTTCGGATGATCCGTTCGAGAGTCTTGTTTGCTGCTTCTACGGCGCCATTTGTTTGTGGCCGGTAGGGAGAAGACTTGTGGCGTGTGATCTTGAATTCGGCCAGCAGTCTGTCGCATTCCCCTTCGAAGTGTGAGTCGTTGTCTGATATGACCTCATTCGGGATGCCGTATTGGCAGATGATGTTTTCCTTGAGGAAATGCGTGACTTTCTTGGAGGTGAGTACCTTGTAAGACTTGGCTTCGACCCATTTGGTGAAGTAGTCGATGGCTACTAAGATGAACTCGTGACCGTTGCTGCCTGGCGGAGCAATTTTCCCGATGACATCAATTCCCCAAGTGGCGAAGGGCCAGGGCGTAGTCATGCAGTAGAGATCGTGGGGAGGTAGATGATTGAGGTTGGAGAACCGTTGACACTTGTCACAACTTCGGACAAAGTGGATGCAGTCTGCCTCCATGGAGATCCAGTAGTAGCCCATCCTGAGAATGATTTGCATCAGGGCTCTGGCGTTCATGTGGGGACCGCAAGCCCCATTGTGAACTTCGTTCATGAACTCGTTTTCTTCTTCCTGGCTGATGCAGCATAGGAGTGGTCCTTGGTAGCGTTTCTTGTACAGCATGTCCCCAAGGATGACAAAGTGAGAGGCGAGGCATTTTAGGGCCATGATGCTCTTGGCTTTGACCCCTTCCCTGTGTTGGCCTTCCTCGTTCATGAAGGCGGTTTCCCCGTTTTTGAGGTATTGGAAGATCTGGTTGTACCATGGCTCATTGATGGGCTTGGGTTCTGGTTCGATCTCGCAACAGTATGCAGGAATTTCCTTTCGTCCAACTTTGAAGGGCTTGATTGCTTTTCCGTCAAGGATTTCCACGAGTGAAGCCAAGGTGGCTAAGGCGTCTGCAAACCGGTTTCGGTCTCTCGGCAAGTAGTGGAAGGTGACCTCTTCGAATTGTGTGATGAGGTCTTCCATGCAGGCGTGGTATTTTTGCAAGCCTGGGTCTATGGTTTTCCACTTGTTGGAAACTTGGTTGATGATCAGGGCTGAGTCCCCATAGACCTCGAGTTTCTGGACATTCCTTTCGAGTGCGGCCTGTAGTCCGGCGGCACAGGCTTCATATTCGGCGGCATTGTTGGTTACCTCGAAATTGAGCTTTTTGGCGATTGGGGTGTGCTCGTCCTTGGGATCGACCAAGAGCATACCGATGCCGTTTCCTTTTTTGTTGGCTGCTCCATCGAAGAACAGTTGCCATCGATTTTCGCCTTCGAGTGCGAAGATTCCTTCATCTGGAAATTGTGGTTCGGGGCCTCGAGCTTCGTCGGTTGGGAAGTCAGCCAGTTGTTCAGCCATTGCCCCTCCCTTGATTGACTTTTGGTTCATGTACTTGATGTCAAATTCCGCTAGAAAGAAAGACCATTTGGCGAGCCTCATTGACAGAGATGGTTTGTCGAAGAGGTATTTGACTGGGTCCATTTTGGAAACCAAGTGTACCGTGTGCGACTGCATGTAGTGCCATAATTTTCCGACAACCCATACCAGAGCTGTGCAGGTTTTTTCGAGGGCTGAGTAGTTGAGTTCGCTGCCTTGAAACTTTCGACTGACGAAGTAGATGGCGTTCTCAACTCGTGACTCTTTCTTTTCTTGACAGAGCATGGCTCCAACTGCGGTGTCGGTCACAGTTAGGTATAGCAACAGTGGCTTCTCTTCATGGGGAGGACAGAGAATCGGAGGACTCACAAGGTACGCCTTTATTTCTTCAAAGGCATCTTGGCATTCTGAGTTCCATTCGACATCGGCATTTTTCTTCATCAGTTTGAAGATTGGCTCGCACATGGAGGTCAATTGATTGACGAAACGGCTGATATACTGCAGGCAGCCCATGAAGCTTTTCACCTCTGTTTGAGTTTGCGGTGGTCTCATTTCAATGATGGCCTTGATCTTTTGAGGATCAACCTCAATGCCTCTCTCGGTGACCATGTATCCCAAGACTTTGCCTCGGCTGACCCCAAATGTGCATTTGGCAAGGTTTAACCTCATTGAGTGTTTTCAGAGATGATTGAAGAACTTTCTCAAGTCTGTGAGGTGTTGTCCATCTGATCCCTTTGAGTGGATGATCATGTCATCGACGTACACTTCGATCTCTTTGTGGATCATATCGTGGAAGAGGGTGGTTGCTGCCCGTTGGTAGGTAGCCTCAGCGTTCTTTAGTCCGAACGGCATTACTGTGTAGCAGTAGGTTCCCCAGGGGGTTGTGAAGGCTGTCTTTTCTTGATCTTCTTCGGCCATCTTGATTTGATTGTAGCCGGCAAACCCGTCCACGAAGGACTTGACTTCGAAATTGGCTGTAGTGTCTCTCAACATGTCGATGTTGGGTAGTGGAAAGTCGTCCTTGGGACTTGCTTTGTTGAGATCTCGGAAGTCCACCCAGCAGCGCACTTTTCCGTTGGCCTTGGTGACTGTGACTATGTTGGAGAGCCAAGTAGGGTACTCGATCACCCTGATGAAGCCGACGCGGAGCATCTTCTCGATCTCTTCCTTGACTTGTAAAGACCATTCTGGCTTGATTCGGCGTAGCTTTTGCTTGATGGGCTTAGCCTCGGGATTCAAGGGGATCCGATGTTCTACAATGTTTGGATCTAATTCGGGCATGTCTCGGTAAAACCAAGTGAACACATCCATGAATTCTTTCGAGCAAAGGCAAGCCAATGCGTCTTGCTCGTGCCGGTGAAGAAACTTCCGATTTGCGTCTCTTTTGGCTCTTCGCCAGCTCCCAAATTCACTTTGGTTAAAACCTCCTCGCTTTGGGCCCGGTTTTTCTCTCATTTGACAACATGCTTAAAGATGTGCTTAATGTATTGTTCGTTTAATGTGTCTGCTTCTTTATCAAGTGAATCGTTATTAACTATTTGTGTGTTAGTTAATTTATCAGTTGTTAAAGATGCAATGAGAGGATACTCGGAAAGATCGAAGCATTCATTAAGAGCATACGGGAATACATTATTGGCAATGAGTTCGTAATCTTCTGGCATGAGGCCATCAGATGACTCGAGAGACTCAAATTCAAAGATAATGGACTCGTGGATGGGTTTTGACACTGGACTCTAGGACTCGAGGGGTCAGACCAAGTTGTTCGATCATGTTCCTTTTGCTGGCGATGGGTCCGGAGAAGGTGGCCCAGTTACTGAGTAGCAATGAGCTTGATAGGAGGCGGGGTTTGAAAGGCTTTGTGTCACCATTCCCGATCATGGCTATTATAGAGTTATCAGAAACAAAATCGATTAGGTCTGGCATCTCGATTTCTTCATTGAAGAGCAGGTGGAGCAGTGGCTCGTTCCAAGCAGCATCTGCGGAGTCTTTTGCTTTTGTCTTGGGCATTGCTAGCTTGAATGCGGACTCATCCCACTTGTTGAAGGCAGGGGCATTGACAGAGAGTTTTTCGAGTTCTTCTGTCAAGGAGGGGGCTTTCCCAAACCAAAATTCATTGTGAATAGTGGTGGTCGTGGGTCCCGGCAGAGGTGGTGCATCGAGAAATGTTCTTCGGACGGGATTTGCCTTGAGGCCTCTGAATCTTGCCATGTTCTGTTGGAGCTTGTCCATGGTTATCGGCCAGCTTTGTTTGGCGTTGATCAACTCTGTTCCCTTTCCGGGTCTTCCTTCAAGTTGTCATCCTTTTTATGAAGTACTTGGTCATGTCGAAGCTGTAAGGGCGAAGATCGGAGGTTGCGTGCAAGCCTCTTTTGTTATCGGCGGAGCGTTTCCGTGCAGCTCGTTTGTCTTCCGCAATGTGTTCGGGAGTAGGAATGTATCCCAGGCCATGGAGGGTATTCTGCTCTTTGATATTGATGATTTGTTGGGTACCCTGATGGCGTTTTCCCAAACCGAGCCCCGGGATGTAGTTCATGTGCTTCATCATTTTCATCGGGGGAGGGATCTTGTCCCAAATCAAAGGCAGGTCTATGTGGCACACCTGGGCCTTTGGGCTTTTGATGGTGAACCCTGTTAGCATCATGCCATCATCGTCGTGTTTGATCTCAAGAACCGGGACGCCATTTGTGTCGGGCCCTTCGGTGACTATGCTATCACCGTAGATGATGGTTAGATCTGTTCCTTGGACGAACTTTACGCATTGATGGAGGGTGGATGCCACCCTATTGATCTGGTGTAGCCAAGGGCGTCCCAAAATGGCAAAGAATGTGATCGGGATGTCGATGACTTGGAAGTCTGGTCGGGACCATTTGTTTTCCGAACCACAGTTCAAGGTGGCTATTCCCAAGACTCGGGCGAGACATTGAGTCGTATGCCTTGATTGCCCGAGCCGAGGGCTTCGCATCACCGCTGATCCCTAGCAAATCCATCATTTTGGATGGCAGACATTCATGGATGATCCCCCATCTACCAAGACCCGAGGAGACGGCGCTCATCCGGGCTTGAACTGCAAGCATGTGTAGAGGCTCATTGTGGTCGCCCCAAATTTTGGGAGGTCGAGCTCGTGAAAGTGATGATGTTGCCGTAATTAACGTTGCCAATCATCTCGAACCGCTTCATCGTGTCACCGTGATGGGAACCATGGTCCGCCGACTTTCTTCCAACTTGAGTTTGTGCTGGTAAGATGAAGTGAGTAGGGACCAGAGTGAGATGTTAGCCTCGAGTACGCTGAGCCGAGTTAAGACAGATCTTCACTCTTCGGGTCAAGGGTTTCAAACTTCTTTCGGTGTAGGGCCCCTTTTCGCCTCGTGGCTCGGTATGGCCGGCCTTTTGTCCGTCCGTGGAGGATTCGTCGGGATTTGACCGAACGTGTCGAACGTTCACCTCTCGGCTTTACCGCTTGCTTGTCTCTCCTATCTCTCGTAATGGGAGGGCCTTGATTGGCGTAGGCCATACCGCGCATTTCAATTCGTTCACCGTCATAGCTTTTGTGGAAGCATCAACAAGGGCTTTGAGATCTTCCCAAGATAGGGTTGAGGTATCCGGACCTTCGGGCCGCCGGTGGCGGTGCGGAGCTCGTCCCACCGATCATGGCGCAGACGTTGCCGTGGCCTTGTGCAGAGCTAGGGCCGAGGAGATTTGGCCGGAGTAGATGACGTAGTAGTCAAACTTTCCCGAGGGTTCTCCGAGGGTTCCGACCGCGGTCGCCGGATTCGTATCTCTTCTTCAGTTTTTGTTGAGAAGAGGGTTTCTTCTTTCTTCGAGGGCGGCCCTCGTTCATTTCATCTTGGAATTCCATTTCTAGATAAGCGGTGCAATCACAGACGTCCCACCAGATGTGTTCGTTGTTCGGCGGTGGTACCGGGACCTCAGGAGGCTAAATGGGCATGTTTTCCCCCAGGGGGTCTTGTGGCTTTATGTCATAGCTGCATGGCTCGTACGAGGGCAACAGGTTGACCTCTGGGAGACAATGAGAGACGCTAGAAGCTGCAGGAGCGGGCGTGACTTTGGAAGCCCCAGGTAGTTGGGTGGCTAATGTCCCGAAGTGGTGCATGGCACCTTCGATCCAGGCTTGTTGTTCACCTTGGCATTTCTCAATAGCCATGAGCACCTGCCAAACTTCTTCCAATTTTGGGAAATTTCTTGGGGGTAAGGTCCCATTTTCCTCGTTGTTATCCACTGACTTGGCCATGGGGAGCTGACGGACTGCCCTAGTAACTGCGGTGGGAAGGATGTTGGACCTTGCGGCTTTTACACTGGGAGAGTAGTTCCCGGGTATTCTTGATCACTCTCGGTTAGCTGGAGGGGGTGACGGGCAAGGTTTAGACACGGGAAGGCCTCTCGGGATAAAAGGGGGAAAGCTCACGTGGCATGCGGTTTCCGCTTCTTTTATATTTTTTTTTGTTGTTGTTTTAATTTACTTAAAATGTGTTTTCTCAGAGTCCTAGGTAGGTTGGAAAAGATTGCTCTTCTTTTTCGCAACTATGCTAGATCCTGGGTCAGTGGAGACCATCTATGCGACTATAAGCCCCTCATTTTGCACCTGTATTTCGACATCCCAGGGTAGACAGCCCCGGGCGAGGGTCCTATAGGGCAAGCGGTTTCCACCGGCCTAAAAGAAAAATCGAACCTAAGGACCGAGCCTGTCATGTTCGTTTTAATGCGTTAGCCATGTGAATAGTGAGCCGAGCCGGCACCTAAGTCAAGATCAGGTCAAGAGTTCGGCATGACCTCTCTTTACCTTGCTTGCGCAAGGGATCAGTGACGTTAGGCGTTGTCTGGGTCATATCGTCATGGCTGACGTATCAAAGGCTTGATGACATGGTGTCATGTGGGCATGGATGTATATCCGGGACGGAACATCGTCTGAGTGTAGCTTCGGAAAATCAAGATCGGGTCAAGATTTTAGCATGACCTTTCATCACTTTGCTTGCGCAAGGGATCTTGAGTTCCGAGCTTCGACTCAGAAAATGGTCGGCATGGGATATGTATCCAGGCTTGTATGACACGGACTGGGTAAAAAACCAACCGAGTCTGGACAGAGTGTGACTCAAGACTCAAACGTGCAGGGTTGACGCTTGGCTAGGATGGGATGTTTGGAATGATCCCGTGTGCGTCCGAGAGGCATAGGAAGGCCAAACGAACTGCAACTGAGACCACCCCGGGTTAAGGGTTGTAGTGTGCAGTGTATCCGAGGCAGCAGTGCGCGTAGCGTGCGGTGTAACGGAGGCAGCATTGTGAGTAGTGTGCGGTGTAACCGAGGCAGCAGTGCCCATAGTGTGCGGTCTCTAAAATTCTTTTTCTGAGTAAAACAGAAGTTTTTCGAAGAATTTTAAATGGATGCACAGATGTATATTGATGCATTTTTTTGTATTTTTATTTTTTTTTTGTAAATAAAAAGTAAAGCAGATGTACACACACACAATAGTTAAAGAAAGGGGTAAAATGAAAGTTTGACCCTCATCATCGTTTTAAAAATCTTTTGTTTAAAAGTTTTTAAACCATAATTTCCCCAGCGGAGTCGCCAACTGAAATTACCCGGATCAGGCTCGCGCGCGGAGCCCCTGCATCTTGCATTTTGTGCGTCGCTTCGGGAAAGTCGCCCGGATCCAAGAGGCAGCGCGTTCGCGCCCCGACATCTGGCTTATTTTCACTTTGCGTTAATTGGGAGGTGTCTCGCCGTGTTTTCGCTTTGTAGAGTCGCCACGCCATTTTTATTAAGCCCAAAACATTGAAAAAGGGCATCAGTTTAAAAATAAACTGTTTTTGTGTGATGAGATTTTGAGTTTGGAGGTCAGATGACTCCTCGGGAAGAGAATATTAGAATCTTAGAGCTCACCCGAGTCGCCTCGTAAAAACGAGTCTTTCGGATACCTCTAATATTCTTTAACTGTTGTGTGTGTGTGTATGTGCTTTTAAAATGCATGCTGTATCGGATGTCTACATTGTACACTGCTTTATTGAAATGTATTGAAATAGTGTAGGAAGGAAGCCTTACCAATGTTGGTTCGTGTCTGTCTTCCGCTGGGGAATAGTGTTTGAGGATGGAATAGTGTTCCGGTACGGACCGGGATTGCTTCGGGAGGAGCCAGTTGTCTGCGGACAGAGTTTCGGCGTGCGTCGGGATTGTAGGTTGCGTTCGGGCAGAGGTTCGGCGTGCGTTGGGATCGCAGGGATCACTCGGGCAGAGTTTCGGCGTGCGTTGGGATCGCAGGGATCACTCGGGCAGAGTTTCGGCGTGCGTTTAAGTTGCCGCTTGACTCGGAAATAACCGGACGCCTTGGGAAAGACTGTGCAAGGCCTCTGAATACCACGAGGGCCTCGAGTACCTCGAGAGTGCCTCGGGCAACGCGGAGCGTCGCGGGATCGCTCGGAGAGGCTTCGGAGCACCACAAGGGAGCTCGAAAGGCTTCGAAAGGATCCGAAAGGGGCCGGGATTGCCCCGAAGGGTCTTAGAGGGGTGCCTGAAGGCTGGGGGAGAGGAGAGAAGAGGGAGATGTGTGAAATGAGGGAGGGGGAGCCCTCTATTTATAGTGCCAGGATCTGTGCAATAAGGTCCGTACGGACCTTGCAGGTAATCCAAATTTTTGGTTTTTCTCGATTTGAGGGAATAATGTGGACTTTAAGAGAATTCTGAAATGATGATGTCTGGTTGCAAAGAGGTCCGTACGGACCAACCAGACATGCAATAAGGTCCTTACGGACCAACCATGCATTTCAGTAATGATGCACTCCGGGATTTGAGGGAATATATTGGACTTTAAGGGGATTTAGTAATCATTGAAACAAAGAGGTCCGTACGGACCATATTTGCTTTTCTGATTTTTGAATAATTCCAAAAAGGTCCTTTTGTCCCTTTTTATCCCAGAAAGGTTCCTCCCTTGGTTTGGCTGGGGGTTTTTGGGGGTTTTGAGTGTCAAAGGTGTTTCCAATGTGCTCGGAAGAGGGTGATCCAGATTGGGGTACTTACACCTGCTCGCACCTATGATGGTTTGGTGCGGCAGAACAGGGGCTGAAAGGATCTAGCTCGGTCCCTCTTGAGGAAGCTGGCTTGCGCGTCAAGGGCTGCGGGGAATGCGCAGGAGCCCGAGCGTAAGAGGAGGCACGTTGGGAGCACGACCTCTACATCTTCAGCCTCAGAGTACCACTCATCATCCGCCAGTGCCGTGCCTCGGGGGCGAGGGCCTAACACTGACATTTTGGAGCAGCTGGCGGAGTATGAGCACGTGCCTGTCCACCTATCTGATGTGAGTGATGACAAAGATCTGCTAAGGGACCCTGAGCTCTATGAGCTGAGTAGCGATGATGATGAATCGGAGGCTTAGGGTTCCTTAGGTTCAAACTAGGAGAGGGAGAGAAGAAACAATGAACAAACTATGCACAATTTGTATTATTTCTTTTTATTTGGGTGCCAAGGAGGCAAAGACAATGTAATGTTCTTTTATTTTTTCTTTTCTCATTGATGATTTATTATTTTGCATATTACTTGAGCCTCGGGGCGACTTTTTTGCATGGAAATGGGGCGGAATTTGAGCCGAAATGGTTTATGATGGGATGTGAATGTATGAATGGTGTTTGGGCATGTTTTTATGCAGGTTTTGTTGAGAAAGTGGGGTGAGAATCCCACTTGGGCAGCAGCTTTGGCTGCTGCAGATTTTTTTTCTGCAGAAGCGGATGAAGCCGTCCGACTAGGACCTGGGCAAAAGAAGTCGTACGGCTTGGAGCCGTGTCTGAACTGGTTTTCTGCAAATAAAATCAAGAGAGGGTCTTTTCATTTTATTTTCACCCTAGGCTTGTCCCAACTAATCCCAAAGAACATTTTTGACCAAAAATCACTGAGTCTGATCACTTGCCATGGAAAAACCAGCCCGATTGCAAAAGGGGAAAAGGGATCATTTTCTGTCCGACCTCCAATCCTGAATGAGATACAACTTTCAATCTCATAAGGGGCTGTTCGATAACACCTTCAAGATCAAGTCTTTATAGCATTTGAAGGACCTCCCGCCCGATTGGGACCTTTTGAGAGCAGCAGCGAGGTTTTGGGACATCCGGAGACATGTTTACTGCTTTTCCTATAACTAGCTCATTCCAACCTTTGAAGATTTCCGGGCATTGATTGGGGGTCCAGAAATTGAAGCCATCTCGATTCCTTTGACCGTGGACTTGCCGGTGACAGTAAAATTGGCATATTTTCTGCAAATTTCTTCGGAAGAAGCCGAAGGGATGATGATAGCCCCTGACAGAATTGACATTTCTGATATTCCAGGCAGATTCGGGTCTCCGGGTACTGCTGTGACCACGGTATCCATGGACGCCTTTGTCCTCTGTGTATTCTCCTTCCTATTTACTGCCGAGTCCTTCGGAGTGTGCCACAGTAGCCTTTTGGACATGGTCAGAGACTGCAGGGCCGGGAGAGATATTGTCCCACTGATTTTGGGGGAGACTCTTCATGGCATTGACATGATGGCTAGGGGGACCATTTCAGGCGGTCTGGGAGCCCAGCTGTATTGACTTTATGGTTGCAGGAGAGGCTTGGGGCCTTGCCTGGGGCTTTGCCTACCCAGTGTCCTTGGGTGATTTCTCAGAGGGGTGTATCGAGGCATCAAGATCAAGGTAGTTGGGAGCTGATGATGGCTTGGCTGTCTACCTCAGACATTTACTGGTGGGTGCCTCATTGGAGGTTGCAGACATGTAGGACGTTTCAGGAGTCCTATATAGTGAGGGTTCCGAGACTTTCTTTGTCATCTTTCTACATTCCCTGTCTAGTATTCAGGCAATTTGGGACCTTGTAGGAGCCGTTGGATGATTGGGAGGACATCCGTACCATGGTGGTAGCGCCTTTTGACATGAGGGATCCAAACAGCTTCTCGTTTTTCTCGAGAGCGTGG
Organism: Adenophora triphylla var. japonica; assembly: GCA_022495995.1. Taxonomy (NCBI): domain Eukaryota; kingdom Viridiplantae; phylum Streptophyta; class Magnoliopsida; order Asterales; family Campanulaceae; genus Adenophora; species Adenophora triphylla. The sequence continues at coordinate 78,017 of JAFEMH010000006.1, forward strand.
ACATACGCTGTTTTTCCGCCCAAGGCCATTTTCAAGAGCAGGAAGAGTACTATCTTGACCACGGCTTACTTGGATTGGTACAAGAGGGAAATGGGGGCTACTCAGATTGCCTTGGGAGAGAGGCGTCAGGCTTTACTGGGTGCTGACACTGACTCAAGCAGGACTCTGAGGGAGACCGAGGCAAGGGCTAGTCGCCACAACCAGTCGGGCGATCTTATCAGGGACCTGGAGGCCAGATATGAGAGACTATCGGAGGTTTCTCCTCTCACTGAGGCTCAGCGGGAGGAGGTAAGAACTCGTGCCAGAGTAGAAAAGGAACTTATTGACACAGGCTTGATGGAGGCTCCAGTGAGGATTCCTGAGATAGGGATGAGGGAGACCGACATCATCGAGAAGAAAAGGAAGAACACTCGACGGGGTCGAGGTAAAGGAAAGAAAGGCAAGGAAGACTCTGTTGATGACGACTGAGAGACATATTCCGAGCATCTACTTATAGCCTTTTGCAAACACATTAGTTAATTAGGCCTTTTGTATAATTTAGTCTTTGTAGCAAGTTAGCAGAGTCAAGAGTAGACCGTGCTTGAACTCATCAAGAAGTTTTTGATTTGTAAATAACAAAGATATTTATCTTAGAAATTATTCAAGACACATTTCAAGAAAACTTTGAATGTCTTATTTATTATTTAGACCGAACCATTTATGGCTGCCTATGTTCCCCTTTCAAAAGAAAGGCTAAGGGGCTCAGGCCTTCGTAGTTCATTCTGGTGAACTATTGGGATTTTTTTTGTTTTGTTTGTTTTTTTTATATGCAACCCTGTTTTCTGCCTAGACCGCCCTTTTTAGGGTTTTCAGCCTAGCTGGGTATTACTCTTTTTGCACTATTTATATTTTTTTATGTGCGACCCTGTTTTTTGCCTAGACCCCCCTTCTCAAGGTTTTTAGCCTAGCTGGGTATTACTCTTTTTGCACTATTTTTCTTTTTTTTTTTTCTCATTTTTTTTTATAGGTGCAACCCTGTTTTTTGTCTAGACCACCCTTCTCAAGGTTTTTAGCCTAGCTGGGCATTACTCTTTTTTGCACTATTTTTCTTTTTTATCTTTTTTTTATATATATTTTTTATATATTGTTTTCTTTTTTTATTTTAGACATAGTACCGGCGGAGCTTGTCACCGTTGATCGGGTGAACAAAAGGATTGCCGTCTAGGTCTGCGAGCTTCATTGCTCCTCCCGATAGTATCTTTTGCACCACGTACGAGCTGATCCAAATGGGTTCCCATTTTCCCAGAGGGTTATCTCTAGTAGGGAGCTTTTCTTTCAGAACCAAATCACCCTCTTTGATGTATCTGGTCTTGGCCTTTTTGTCGAATGCCCTGGCCATTCGCCTCTGGTAGGCTTGGGTATGTTCCATGGCCTTTAGTCTCCTTTTGTCAAGTAGGGCCAGCTCATCATGCCGGCTGCACAACCATTCTACTTCATTGACACTATTTTCCAGGAGGACCCTTAGTGACGGGATTTCCAACTCTAACTGGCAGTACCGTTTCCATCCCGTAGGTCAGGGTGAAAAGGGGTTTCTCCCGTGGCTGTTCTAACAGACGTTCTGTAGCCCCAGAGTGCCAGATGCAGCTTTTTGGGCCAGTCACGTCCGCGGGTGGCCATCTTTCGGATGATTCTTTCGAGTGTCTTATTGGCAGCTTCTACTGCTCCATTGGTCTGAGGCCTGTACGGGGATGACTTGTGGCGAGTGACTCTGAATTCTGATAACAATCTATCCCAGTCCCCTTCAAAGTGCGTCCCGTTATCGGAGATGATCTCAATTGGCACCCCATATCTGCACATGATGTTTCCTTTGACAAACTGGGCCACTTTCTTGGAAGTGAGGACCTTATAGGATTTTGCTTCTAACCATTTCGTGAAGTAATCCACTGCCACTAACACAAATTCATGCCCATTGCTTCCAGTCGGGGCTATCTTCCCTATTACTTCAATACCCCAAGTTGCAAACGGCCAAGGAGTCGTCATGCAGTATAGGTCGTGAGGCAGAAGATGATTGAGGTTGGCAAACCGTTGGCATTTGTCGCACTCTCGGACATGCTGAACACAGTCTGTTTCCATGGAAATCCAATAGTAACCCATTCTGAGGATCATTTGCATCAACGCTCTGGCATTAATATGAGGACCGCAGGGACCATTATGGCCTTTACTCATTAGCTCTCTTGCCTTTTCTTTGGTAACACACAGGAGGAGTGGTCCTTGGTACCATTTCTTGTATCGCCCCTTAGGATGACATAGTGAGAGGCCAGCCGCTTCAAGGCTTGCAAGCTTTTGGATTTGATGCCTTCCATAGGTCAACCTTCTTCATCTCTAAAAGATGACTCCCCATCTTTGAGGAACTGGTAAATTTGACTGTACCAAGTTTCCTTGATAGGCTCAGGTCCCAACTCTATCTCGCAACAGAAAGCCGGGGCTTCCCTTCTACCCACTCTGAATAGTTTTATTGCCTTTCCCTCGGGGATCTCTACCAATGAGGCTAGAGTAGCTAAGGCATCTGCAAATCTGTTCTTGTCCCTTGGCAAGTAGTGGAAGGTCACTTCTCTGAACTGCTCAGTCAATTCTTCCATGTAGGCATGATACCTTTGGAGGTTAGGATCCACAGTCTTCCATTTGTTAGAGACCTGGTGTAAGTACGCCAATCCAATTCGCGATCCTTTTTTAGGTGCATTTTAAATGATAAAATTGCACTAAGGGGCATTTTGGTAAATTCCCGGTCCGTTCCGAGACTTCCGGGAACTTTTTATAAGTTTCCAGCGAAGGAAGTATATTTTAGTATTTTTCCCGGACAAAAGGACCTAAAAGGAATTAATCAGTTTGGACCTTTTGGGTATTAACCCGGAATGTTCCAGAATCTGGTTTTGGCGCCAGAATCGGTTATTGACTCCTCCAGTCGTGCGACAACTTGAGGCATGGAAATTGGATACGTCGGGGTCGTGCGACCAAATAATCCAATTTCCCAAATTACGTATAAATATCCAATGCCTTCATTTTGTCAAGAGAGAGCTCTCACAATTCACTCACACAGAATACGCACAACACAAATCTCACCCCTCTCTCTCTCCTATCTCTCTCTATACGCAGGAACCAGACCTCGCCATTGCCGTCCCAACCTCAACGACCACCTCAATCCAAGCTTCTTCTCCGGCGAAGACCAATACCAAACCACCTTAATCTCCTCCCTAACTTAGCCTCTTCCTCACCAAAACCAACACCAACACCAATCTCTCCTTCACCGGAATCCTCCCTGACCTCCTCCTTCACCGGCGACCTCCCTAACCAAGCTACCTCAATCTCAACCTAATTTCTCCCTTCTTCTCCGACCCAATTCACCTTCAATCCCCCTCACCGGCGACCCACTCTCCCTCAATCAATCCTAAACCAAACGACATCTCAATCCCCCTTTCAATCCTCCTCACCGACTCAATCTCTCTCTGTTCTCTACCCAAACAACGACCAATCCTCCTTCTCTAATAGATTCGCCGGCGACCCACTTTCCTCTCAACCTGTCAACGCCGATCTAATTCCAACCCCTAAACCGTTGACCACCACCACTGCTCTCTCCCTACCTCAATTGAACTCACTGGCAACAACCCCAAACTCCCTTGCCGTTATCTGTTCTCTACCCCTAAGTCGTTCACGCCATTTCCCCTGTTCCAGAGTCCTACCCACTCAACACAAGCATGGACTGAGAACCGCAAAGCAACTCCGATCTAAATTCGAATCTGTTCCGGACCCAATTAGAAGAATTCGATACCTAACGTGGTATAGAATTCGTGGACTACGAGGGTAACGATCCGTTTCTATCTCTCTCATTTATTTACTGTCTATTTGTTTCATTGCAATTATTATTCCCCGGACTTGATAATTAGACTCTATCCGTCCCCCAATTATCAAGTCCCAACTGCCGATCTCTCTCTTTACTTAGCTTGGTTGAATGTAATTTATGTTCATAATGTGAGTTTGTTGGATTTGTTGCCTATTGGCCAAGGGAGTGTGGATCTCCCTATATCCACATCCCCTTGGTCAATCTATTCTGAATTCGTTGGTATTTTTGAGTTGTTTGGATATTGTGTTGGGATTTGATTTGTCCTCTGTTGATTTGTGCTCAATTGTAAAGTGTCTGCAAATGGCAAGGTTGTGTCACGCGACACAATTGAACTCTCAGGTCCTGTGTCACGCGACACAACGTGCCCTATGCAGAGACTATTATTTCAGTTGTAAATCCTGTTCTTTTTGTCCTCGATGTAAAGTGGGACGTGGCCTCCCAGAGTCAATGGCTTACAAATTGTATTCCCCTTGTTGATTAATAAAACAAAGCACTCTTATGCATTTTAATACATATCTTGTCATACACACTTTGCACACACATTTGGACGAATTGAATGTTGAACAATAGAAAGACTCGTCTACGGACGTGGCGTGTTGGGTGAACTCTCGGTTCTTCCCAACACGTAACTTGACCCCCGAACCCATTTTCTCTTACAAAAGGTTTTCAATGTTTCCTCTTAAAAACGGCGTGGCGACTCCTTTATTTTTTTTCGGTGAGCGTTCATTCACCTGGTTGATGATTAGGGCTGAGTCTCCATAGACTTCGAGTTCCTTAACATTCCTTTCTAGGGCAGCCTCCAAGCAAGCGATACAAGCTTCATACTCTGCAACATTGTTTGTGACAGGAAAGTTCAACTTGACGACTATCAGTGTATTCTCATCCTTCGGATCTACCAACAGCATTCCTATGCCATTCCCCCTTTTGTTAGCAGCTCCGTCAAAGAAGAGCTGCCATCGGTTCTCGGGCTCAACAACGAAGAACCCTTCATCTGGAAACTGGGGTTCAGGCCCTCGGTCTTCATTGCTAGGAAAATTTGCCAGGTGGTCTGACAACGCTTGACCCTTGATTGCCTTTCTCGTCACATAGTTGATGTCATATTCCACCAGGAAGAATGACCATTTTGCTAGGCGCATCGAAAGGGAAGGCTTGTCGAAGATATACTTGATGGGGTCCATTTTTGAGACCAGGTTCACAGAGTGTGGCTTGCATGTAGTGCTTCAGTTTCCCGACTACCCAGACTAATCCTGCACAAGTCTTTTCACACGCCGAGTAATTGAGCTCACTCCCTTGCAGCTTCCGACTGACAAAGTAGATGGCATTTTCTACCTGAGAGTCCTTCTTTTCCTGAGCCACCATAGCCCCAACAGCCGTGTCAGTGACAGTGAGATAGAGCAGAAGAGGTTTCTGTCCATGCGGGGGGCATAGTACTGGGGGATTTACTAGGTACGCCTTGATCTGGTCAAAGGCATCCTGGCATTCCTCATTCCATTCTGTATCAACATTCTTCTTCATAAGATTGAAGATGGGCTCACACATGGTAGTCATCTGATTGATGAAACGGCTGATGTACTGCAACTTGCCCATAAAGCTTTTGACTTCTGTCTGGGTTCGGGGTGGCCTCATGTCCATTATGGCCTTGATCTTTCAGGGATCAGCTTCAATGCCCCGCTCTGTGACCATGTACCCAAGCACTTTTCCCCTTGTCACTCCAAAGGTGCATTTTGCAGGGTTCAGTCTCATAGAATGTTTTCTTAACCTCTCAAAGAACTTTCGGAGGTTGACAAAGTGTTGTCCATTCACACCTTTAGAGTGGATAATCATCTCATCAACATAGACCTCAATTTCCTTGTGGATCATGTCATGAAAGAGTGTAGTCACTGCCCTTTTATACATAGCCCCGGCATTCTTTAACCCAAAAGGCATCACCGTGTAGCAGTACGTCCCCCATGGAGTGGTGAAGGCTGTCTTTTCTTGGTCCTCTTCGGCCATCTTAATCTGATTGTAGCCAGCAAAACCGTCAACGAAGAACTTGACTTCAGAGTTGGCCGTGGCGTCTACCAGAATGTCTATGTTTGGCAACGGATAGTCGTCCTTGGGACTAGCCTTGTTCAGATCCCGAAAATCCACGCAGCAGCGCATTTTCCCTTAGCCTTAGTCACAGTCACGATATTTGACAACCAGGTTGGGTATTCAATGACCCTGATGAATCCTACCCGCAATTGTTTCTCAATCTCTTCCTTGACCTGCAGAGACCACTCTGGCTTAATCTTTCTTAGCTTCTGTTTTACCGGCTTGGTGTCGGGTGCCAGAGGGATCCTGTACTCCAAAACCGAGCTGTCCAGCCCCGGCATGTCCTTATAAGACCATGCGAACACATCCACATACTCCCTGAGCAGATTGACCAGTCTGTCCCGTTCAGCCCCTTGAAAGAAGTTCCTGATCTGTGTCTCTTTAGGCTCTTCGATATTACCCAAGTTAACACTCGTCAAAACCTCCTCAGCAGCTTGGGCCCGGTTTTCCTTTTTATCGGTAACCTGCTTAAAGATTTCTTTAATGTATTGTTCATTTAGTGTGTTTGCATCTTGTTCAAATGAATCATTATTAACTGTTGTTAAGTTATTAGTTAATTTATCATTTGTTAAGTTGGCAATAAGGGGATACTCGGAAAGATCCATCATTTCATTTAATGCGAAAGGGAAGATAACATTGGCTACATATTCGTAATCTTTAGGCGTGAGGCCTTCAGATGACTCAGAGGACTGAAATTCAAAGACTTGACTAAAAACCCTACACTATTTATTGACACGGTGTTTGGACACGACTAGACAGGGGGTTACTCTTTGCTGCTGCTGCCCTGGGGAGAAGAAAATGTGCCTGCGGTCTCCATAAAGTTGGGAAGCTCGAACAGATTAAAAGGTTTGTCAGGGTCATTTGTAGGTTAATGCCTTGGGAAAATGGTGAGGGGATCTAGAGAGGCCTGGCGCAATCTCTCACTAAGCTCGTCTGTGACATCTGGACTCATTGATTGGAGGGTCTGATTCATCTTGTCGAGACATTGTTGGTAGGTCATCTTCCCTTTACTGATTTTTGAAACCACAACCTTGTCTGTGTAGCCAATAGGAGGATTGGCTTGGATTATGCTGATGAAGTCTTCCCTAGGTGAGACCTTGATTCTGCCTTGATCAACCATGTACTCTATGGGGGTCCTGTATTCTGCCTCCAGATCTTCCAGCTTCTCGTTGAACTTAATGATGGCTATGAATTCAGAATTCTCTGCCTCTAAGGGATCGACAAGGAGGGGATTGTTGGGATGGATTTTGTCCTGGCTGACTGGCTCTTTAGTGGGCTCCTTGTCGTAGTTGACATAGTAGTCGAACTTGCCTGAGGGCTCTCCCAGAGTTCCTACACTTGTGTCTCCTGCTTCGTACCTCTCTTTCAGCCTTTTTTGCGTAGACTTCTTCTTCTTCCTTGAGGGAGCATCTTCATGAATCCATTCCTGGTAAGCGTCTTCCAAACATTCGTCATAGTCACAAACGTCATACCAAATGTGGGGTCTGAGTTGAGCCGGGATGACTTCCCTTCCGGGCATTTGGTTACCACCATTGTTTGCTACCACACCGGCCATTCTAAATTCTGGGTTGACAAAGCTGACGGTTTTGATGAACTATCTGAGCCTGAAACTTCTGCACTGACAAGCTGCTGACCCGGTATTCTCACCCACTTCTTCCTCGCTGCGGGAAAGGGATAGGCAAGGTTTAGACTCGGGGTAGGTGCTTAGGCTAAAGGCTCAAGTAATATGCAATTAAGAATCTTTAAGTTTACTTAAAATAGTGTCTTTTATTTATTTCTATTTGATTGGAAAAGGGGTTGCCCTTCTTTTTCGCAACTACTCTAGATCCTGGATCAGTGGGTTCCGTCACTACGTCTATAAGCCCCTCATTTTCCACCTGTATTTCGACCTCCCAGGGTGGACAGCCCCGGGCGAGGGTCCTATAGGGCACGCGGATCCCACCGACCGAGAGACAAGAATGGTCCTAGGGTCTAGTGGGTCCTAGGAACTTCTAACGCACTAGCGATGCAGATTATAGTCAAGGCAATGCCAGGAAAGTCTCGTCTTTTAGCCTCAATGAAATTTCGGCAGAGTTTCGCTTACGCGATAGACGTTTTGACTTTGGTATTGTCCAAGGAAAATAATAGGCATGGGTCGGGCGGTAAAAGTCGAATGACACGGCATCACATTGAGCGTTGTTGCATACTTTGTGCAAGTCAAAGTCAAAGTCAATGCCGGGTCAAGATCTTGCCAATTTTTCCTTGACGAAATTTCTGCAGAGCTTCGCTTGTGCGAGAGATCTCAATTTTTGGCACGGACTCGGGCTTGACTCTTACATACCCCGTGCGGTCAAAGTCAAAGTCAATGCCGGGGTCAAGATTCTGCCAATTTTCCTTGGCGGAATTTCGGCAGAGTTTCGCCTGCGCGAGGGATCTTGACTTTCGGCATGGGCTTGGGTTTGACTTTTACGGGGGCATACAATGAGGCTATATGACACGGTCTAGACCAAAACCAACCAAAAAGTCACGATTTTTAAAAGTGTGACACGGACTAGTGCATTGGTTGACACTGGCTGCCATGGGGAGTTTGGGATGATTCCGTGCGCGCCCGGGAGCGTCGTAACACTGTCCGTGACTGCAGCTGAACAACCATCCCTGGTTAAAAGGACGTGTGTGAAAAGTGTACAGGATATATGGTGCACGTATGTAAGTTCCCAAATCTAGCTCATGCCTTCCGGTTAAGTTTTCCGGCAATTCCCCGAACTTTCCTAAAGTTCAGGGGCAATTCGGGAACTTTCCCAAACCTTCCAAGGCGCAAAGGACTTGCTAGGAATTAAAATTCCACGTAGTCCCTCGCTGGAAAGGCCTTCTAGAATGCCACCTTGCATGGTTCTAGAAACAGGCTGAGTCACTAAAGGATAAGACTGCACGACTTCATTTGCCAAAGGTTAATGTCGCACAGCTTCATTAGGAAGCACAAAACTTCCTATAAATAGAGGCCTCCTCTATTCATTTTGATATACAATTTTGAGCACTGTTACTCTGCCAAATTAAAACCACGAATTTACAGAAACCAAAATCCTCTCAAAATCACCTCCCTCCTCTCCAAAACTCATCCAAAGCCACTCCTTCCTTAGGAAAACCTCAAGCGAGATAGAGGAACACCACCATTGGTAACCTCTCCTTCCTCTATCCTTGAAATATACTTGTTATCTTGTTATATTGCCTACTTGCTATTTATCTTGTTATTTATTGCCTTTATATGTGATTTATTGTCATAAATATCAAATATTTACCATGTAGACATAATGACATTTTCATGTAAAGATGACATTTTTATATGATAAAGATAACATTTTTCCCATCATCATGTGAGGAATCCACCCTAAATGGTTCTTAAAGGACATAGAAAAGCCTCAAAGGTCTTCCCTTTAAATCCATAGTCTTAGTTTTCATAGTGTTCATTACACTTGTTTTCATAAAAATGCAATCTTTATTTCAAATGCAACTCCCCATGTCCCTCATGGTTGGATCACTCTCCAAGGATTGTCTAGTGATCTTCCTAAGGCACAAAAAGACATAGTATGAGTATAAAGATCCAATCTTTATACCCCTCCCCTTAGTCCCTTTGGTACTTGAAGCATCTCATGGGGCGTAGCGGTGTAAAGGTCTCATCTTTACATCGTTTCCTCCACATAAAGATGCCATAGTTGAAGTCCCTTTAGAAATGGACAAACCTAAGCCCCTACATCTCTGATCATCACTTGAGACGAGCATAAATGTTCCTACTAAAGCTCAAATCGTCTCAAGATGTAGGATTGATGGGCAAAGGTTCTTCCTTTCTAAGGAGTCTCATTCTTGGACTATAAAAAGAGGTGTCCCTATTTCGATCACATATGACCAAAGGTCACTTAATGATGATCGTAAGACCAAGATGAGCACGGGATCAAAGTCCCGAACATATCAAAATCCAAGGAATCCCGAGCGATAACCAACTCATGGTTTATACGTCCGGAAGACAACTTGGCACTTTCCCTCCCTTTTCAAATCACATCTCACACACGAAAGCACAAAACAAGCACGAAAATTGGATCTTGGAAGACTTGCTTCGGCAAGGCTCCTTGGGTGAACGCCAAACGTTCTTCCCAAGGAGTAACTTAACCTCCGGACCCTATTCCTTTTTTTCAAACTTTTGAGGAAATCAAAATGGCATGGCGACTCCGTTTTTCAATTTAAACCGGATGTCTTCAAACTGATGTAAAGCGGTGCCCCTTCACACGAGAAAGCGGTTCAACACAAAAAAAGAAAAATGCCGCGACTTTTTGGGCCCACATTCACAGCGTAGTGTGCGGCCTCCTAAAAATATTCATTTTTGAGTTAAAACAGAGATTTTCATAAATGTGTTTTAAAAGAATGTTTTTCGGGACAGGGGAAAATGCAACAAGTAAGCACATAAATTTTTTGGAGCCTGGCTAGACTTAGGACTGGATAGCCCCAAGCTGCCAAAGTTTCCAGATTAGCCTCAGAAAGTGTCCTGGTGGAACTGCTAAAGAAGTCGTCCGGCTATGATCCAGGCAGATCAAGTCGTCCGGCTGGATCCAGCAGTTTTCCAGGTTCCAATTTTTTTTTTCATTTCCAGACTGTTTCCTCGAGCATTTGGGCAACTTTCAGCTTCAGAATGGTCCTTGTTTATCATTTCAGAGTATGCACAAACTAAAACCCAAGATGCATGCAAAATAAGAAAAAGGAATACAAGCACAAAAATCGGATCCGCGGTGGAAGGCTAACCCTCGTAAACGTTTCCAACGCTTCTTATGAGAAAAGAAGTTTGGAAACATTTATATTCTCCCCAGCGGAGTCGCCAAACTATGAATGTGGGCCTATCGCGGTTCGAACCATTTTATAGGGTCTCCGTTTCACCTCAGTTTGAAGACACCGGTTTTATTGAAAAACGGAGTCGCCACGCCATTTTGATAGAAATCCGTGCAAGTCTCAGATCACGCGGTTCCATTTCCTCAAAACTTTGAAAAAAAGGATTAGGGTCCGGAGGTTAAGTTACTCTTTAGGAAGAACGGATCGCGTTCACCCAAAGAGACTTGCAAAAGCAAGTCTTCCTAGATCCGAAGTTTGTGCTTGTTTTGTGCGTTCGTGTGTGAGATGTGATTTGAAAAAGGGAGGGAATGTGCCAAGTTACCTGCCGGACGTATAAACCATGTAAGAAGGTTATCGCTCGGGATTCCTTGGATTTGATGTATTCGGGATTTTGATCCCGTGCTCATCTTGGACTTATGATCATCATTATGTGACCTTTTTACCCTCCCGTTGGATTAATCAACCATATTAGGCGTAAAAGCCTTGATGTATCTTAAACCAACATTCATCGGGGACTTGGTCATATGTGATCGAGAGAGGGACACTGTTTTATAGTCCAAGAATGAGACTCTTTAGAAAAGGAAGAGTCTTTGCCCATCAATCCTACATCTTGAGACGATTGAGCTTAGTAAGGACATTTATGCTCGTCTCAAGTGATGATCGGGGATGTCGGGGCTAAGAATCATCCGCTTCTAAAGGGACTACGGCTATGGCATTTTAGTGGCGGAAACAATGTAAAGATGATGTCTTTACACCGATCCACACCACGGGATGCTTCAAGAACCAAGGGGACTAGGGGAAGGGGTATAAAGATTGGATCTTTATACTCGTCCTATGTCTTTCGTGCCTTAAAAGGTCACTAGACAATCCTCGGAGAGTGATCCAACCAAAAGGGACATGGGGGACTGAATTTGAAAAGTAAAGATTGCATTTTTATGAAATAAACGTAATGAACGTTATGAAAGCTAAAGACATGAATATAAAGGGAAGACCTTTGAGGCTTTCCTATGTCCTTTAAGAACCTTATGAGGTGGAAAATCCTTGGAATCTAGGTCAAGGGAAGGGAAATGACATAATAAGAGTAAAGATGACATTTTTATGTAATAAAATGGAAGTATTTCACAACATCATGTGATGAATCCTCCCTAGAACAATCCACTTTTGGACCCTTGTTCATACTTGGGATGGGATTCCCCATGAATCATTTGTGTAGGGGAAAGGGGGATAATGATGGTTACATGGTAAAGATGGGATCTTTATAGCAATATATCAATATTAATGACAAGTAAAGGCAAAGTAAATAACATGTAATGAATATAACAATATAATAAAAGTATTTCAAGGAGAAAGGAAGGAGAGATTACCAATGGTGGTTCTCTCTATCTCCCTTGGGGATTTTCCTATGTAGGAGTGGTTTTTTATGGATTTTATGGAGGAGGGAGGTGATTTTTGGGATGTTTAACTCTATGGAAATTTGTGGAGTAATTTTGGCAGAGTAACAATGCTCAATTGTTGCTGTTAAAATGGGTAGAGGAGGCCTCTATTTATAGGCTGCAGTGTGTTTCCTAATGAAGCCGTGCGGCAGTAACCTCTTGCAAAAGAAGCCGTCCGGCGTTATCCATCGATGACTCAGCCTGCTTCTAGATCCTTGCAAGGTGGCAGCTGGAAGCTTCATTTTAGCGAAGGACTGGTTGGAATTTTAATTCCTAGCAGGTCCTTCCCCCCTTGGACAGTTTGGAAAAGTTCCAGAATTGCCCCTGAACTTTAGGAAAGTTTGGGGTATTGTCGGGAAACTTAACCGGAAGGCATGAGCCAGATTTGGGTACTAACAATGACCCTTCCACTCTCCACAAGGCTTGATTGGCCACTTGCCAGTCGTGCCTTACAAAAGCAATTTGAGGACAACTCTACTTACCGCACTACTAGAAGGGAGCTCAAGCAAATCAAGCAACTCTCAAATGAATCATTTACAGACTTCGTCAAAAGATGGAGGACCAAACTGACCGAAATCGTTGATAGGCCAAGCCTAGACGAACAAATTCACATCCTCATTTAATGTCTCCGAGAAGAGTATCAAGAAAAGCTCGCGGGTAACTATTTCCCTAGCTTTACCGAACTCCAAAAATCTGGCATACGAGTAGATGACCTCATCAAACAGAAGAAAGAAGCAAAGAAAGAAAGTGGGTTTCGCTACAATAAGAGCTCCTCTTCCTCTTCTAACTCCAAGGATGCTTCCGTCAATGCTATAGTCTTCAATCATCCTGGAAATGGTAAGTACTCAGCAGTACCTCCACCACAAAAGAAGAAAAAGGATAAATTCTACGACAAACTCGAAGGGATCACTCAAGAAGAACTTCTCTATGTGCTTGTCAAGAATGGAAAAGTTAAACCAAGAGAAGGTGGCCCACCAAAGAAAGAACTTCCGGCTAATCATGCTCATCATCTCTTCTGCAAGTTTCACAACACTACTGGCCACGACACCAACCCATGCTTCCACTTGAAGGATGTAATCCAAGATCTGTTTGATGCTAGATAAATAGGGCTTCCCAATGTTGTCACCAATCCTCTACCAAATAATGATGTCAATCTAATAGAAATAGGAAGTAGCTCCGAGGATCCTACTTATCTAGCCACAATTGTGGATGAGAGCCCTCTTGAATTTAATAAATCTTCTTTCTGCTACATGATGTCTTGGGATGAAATCATAGAACAAAAGAGAAAAGGATCTAAAAAGTCAATCTTCTCACACAATCCGGTCGAGTGATTATCAATAAAGACCCAAGAGAAGAAAATCCTCCTAAACAAACAAAGGCTTCATCGTCAAATAAACCCGAAGATCCTCTCTTAGTCCAGCTAAAGAAGACACAAGCAAACATCTTAGTTTGGGACCTTATAGGAGCATCCCATAAACATCGCGAGATGTTGAAGAAAGCATTGGCCCAAATGACCATTTCCTCAGAAGCAACACCTGAAGATCTTACTCAAATGATCGGCCACGTGAAATTTGGAAATGTCATCACTTTCACTAATTTGGACCTCCTGTCATATGGGAACAATCATCACGAGGCCCTATACATAACTGCTAAGGTTAAAGGATACCGAATGCCACACATTTTGGTCGACAATGGGTCCGCAATTAACGTCCTTCCGAAGAAAGCCTTATCATCATTGGGTCTCACCTACAAGGACCTCAAATCATCAGGGCACACTGTACAAAGTTATGATTGCACTACTAGAAATGCTTTGGGCTCAGTTACAATACCTATAGAAATGGGACATGTCACCATGAATGTTGAATTTCAAGTCATTGACATCCATGCATCCTTCAACTTACTACTTGGCCGCCATTGGCTGCATGACATTGGGGGTGTACCTTCATCTCTACACCAATGCATCAAATTCAAATACAACAACACGATAGACACAATACATAGGGAAACGGTTACCGCCAGTCCTATCCTTGAAGTACAGCATAGCACTTTCGACTACTTGTTCAGTGGTTTCGAAATTGAGAAGGATAGCACCATTAACGTTATCCAGACTTGCAACAAAAATGACTACTCCAAAGCACTTTGGTTTTCTGGAAACCTTCCTGTTTTAAGAATGATGCAAGCAAAGGGATACTTTCCTGGTTTGGGACTTGGAAAATACTTGCAAGGGGTAACAGAGCTACCACCTGTTCCCCCACTGCACACGAAACATGGCCTAGGATATATCCTTACCATTCATGATGAAAGTGAAGAAGAAGAGTGTACCCTTACTCAAATCAAGTGGGAAGGAGCTGCATACAGAGGTCGCCATAACTCAAGGACCAAGGGCCACAACCTCGAACCATACCGGAAGACGCTCAATGGCTATTTCGTTCGAGAAAGGGAAGACATCCTATACTTCATATTTCCAGAACCATGGACTGACGATAAAGGAAAGCGCCATCCAGGCTTCAAAATTTTCAACGATTGCGACGCTTCTTCAGATGAAACAGAACCCATCCCACTAATCCTTAAAGATTTGTGGGGTGCAAAAGATGAAGTGACCAACGAATGGGAATTTGTGTTGGGAGAAGACATGTTGCGACAATTCGAGAATCTGTGCTGACTAGAAGATAGCCAGATCCATGCAATATCCAAGGGGAAGCTCCAACTATTGATTACACAAAGTTAATCTAGAAAGGCGATGAGCCAATTCTAAACTGGCACATCACTGGGGGACCAGTTGTTGATGAAGATTTCATGATTAAAGAGCTTGGTTGTACTCCCCATCCCCGCAGGAAGATAGGCTGTGTAACTTCCACTTTAGAGTCAGGCTCCGCCTCTGATGAACTCACTCAAGAGGAAATTGAGGCGGTGGCAGAGCATGTATTCCCATACTTCCTTAATGAAAACTTTGATCTTTCCAAGTACCATGAGATTGCTAACATCGTGAATAATGAATTAACTGATAATAATAAATTTAACAAACTAGTTAATAATGAATCATATGATGAGATAGATCAAGAAAATGAACAAATCTTAAAAGAATTAGCAAAGCAAGTAGGTCATTGTGGAAAGAATGGTCCTGTTGACAATGAAGAAATGCAAACAGTTAACCTTGGGACGACAGAAGACCCCAGAGAAACCAAGATCGGCAACTTCTTCAAGGGGGAAGACAGAGAAATCCTAATTCAGCTCCTCAGAGAATATGTCGACGTCTTCGCTTGGTCCTACAAAGATATGCCAGGGTTAAATCAATCGATCGTGGAACACAAGATACCGCTGCTACCTAACGCCAAACCAGTTAAACAGAAACTGTGCAAGATTAAGCTCGAATGGTCAATGCAGATGAAAGAAGAGATAATAAAGCTCCTGAATGTAGGATTTATCAAGGTAATCGAATACCCAGAATGGCTATCCAATACAGTACAGGTGGCCAAAGCAAATGGGAAGATACGAGTTTGTGTTGACTTCAGAGACCTGAACAAGGCATCCCCTAAAGATGACTTTCCATTGCCGAACATAAACATGTTGGTCGATGCTGTAAGTACCCCAATCTGGATCACCCTCTTCTGAGCATATGGGAAACACCGCAGACTCACACAAACGCAGTCTCGAATACCCATAACCCTAAAAAACTTCAAAACCACCAACCAAACCAAGGGAGGGGCCTTTTCTGGAACAAAAAAGCACAAAAGGACTTTAGAGGAATTTTTCAGAAATTGGAAAAGCATATATGGTCCGTACGGACCTCTTTGTTGCCATGATTACTGAATCCTCTTAAAGTCTAAGATATTCCCTCAAATCCCGGAAGGCATCATTACTCAGCTTCATGGGAGGTCCGTACGGACCTTCTTGCTACCAGACATCATCATGGCTGAATCTTCTTAAAGTCCACTTATTCCCTCAAATCGAGGAAAACCAAAATCCTGGATTACCTAGAAGGTCCGTAAGGACCTTTTTGCACAAAATCCATGGCTATAAATAGAGGGATCCCCCTCCCTCATTTCACACATCTCCCTCTTCTCTCCTCTCCCCCAGCCTTCTGGCACCCCTCTAAGTCCTCTCGAGGCACTCCCGGCCCCTTTTGAATCATTCTGAGGCCTTCCGAG
Source organism: Adenophora triphylla var. japonica (assembly GCA_022495995.1). Taxonomy (NCBI): domain Eukaryota; kingdom Viridiplantae; phylum Streptophyta; class Magnoliopsida; order Asterales; family Campanulaceae; genus Adenophora; species Adenophora triphylla. The sequence goes on from JAFEMH010000006.1 coordinate 94,399, forward strand.
CTCCCTTGTGGTGCTCCAAAGCCTCTCCGAGCGCTCCCGCGATGCTCCCGCACTGCCCCGAGGCACTCTCGAGGTACTCTGAGGCCCCTCGTGGTACTCCGAGGCCTTGCCTGGTCTTTCCCAAGGCATCCCGGCTCTTTCCGAGTCAAACCAGCAACTTGAACGCACGCCGAAACTCTGTCCGAGTGACTCTTGCGATCCCAATGCACGCCGAACCTCTGTCCGAGTGATCCCTGCGATCCCAATGCACGCCGAACCTCTGCCCGAACGCAACCTACAATCCCAACGCACGCCAAAACTCTGTCCGCAGACAACCGGCTCATCCCGAAGCAATCCCGGTCCGTATCGAAACACTATTCCATCCTCAAACACTATTCCCCAGCGGAAGACAGACACGAACCAACATTGGTAAGGCTTCCTTCCTACACTATTTCAATACATTTCAATAAAGCAGAGTACAATGTAGACATCCGACACACCATGCATTTTTAAAAGCACATACACACACACACAACAGTTAAAGAATATAAGGGGTACCGAAAGACTCGTTTTTACGAGGCGACTCGGGTGAGCTCTAATATACTAATATTCTCTTCCCAAGGAGTCATCTGACCTCTGAACTCAAAAATCTCATCAGTCAAAAACAGTTTATTTTTAAACTGATGCCCTTTTTCAATGTTTTGGGCTTAAAAAAAACGGCGTGGCGACTCTACAAAGCAAAAACACAGCGAGACACCTCCAACACGCAAAACGGAATAAGCCAGATGTCGGGACGCGATCGCGCTGCCTATCGGATTCGGGCGACTTCCCGAACGCGACGCACGAATGCGAGATATGCCGGGGCCAAATTCCCGCGCGAGCGGGATCTGGGTAATTTCAATTGGCGACTCTGCTGGGGATATTTTGCTTTAAAAACTTTTAAACAAAACAAAAGATTTTTAAAATGATGATGAGGGTCAAACTTTCATTTTACCTCTTTCTTTAACTGTTGTGTGTGTGTGCATGTGCTTTACTTTTTATTTACAAAAAAATAAAAATACAAAAAAATGCATCAATATACATCTGTGTACATACATTTAAAATTCTTCAAAAACTTCGTTTTACTCGTAAAAAAGAATTTTAGAGACACGCACACTACTGCAGATCTTGCCTCGGTTACACCGCACACTACTCTCACTTCTTTGCCTCGGTTAGCTGTACCGCACGCTACAGCGCAGTACTCTTGCCTCGGATACACTGCACACTACAACCCTTAACCCGGGGTGGTCTCAGTTGCAGTTTGTTTGGCCTTCCTACGCCTCTCGGACGCGCACGGGATCATTCCAAACATCCCATCCTAGCCAAGCGTCAACCCACACGTTTGGAAGTCTTGGAGTCACACTCTGTCTGCATTTCGGTTGGTTTTTACCCGGTCAGTGTCCTTACAACCCGGATACATATCCCATGCCGGCCATTTTAAAGTCAAAGCTCGGAACTCAAGATCCCTTGCGCAAGCAAAGCGATGAAAGGTCATGCTAAAATCTTGACCCGATCTTGATTTTCGGAAGCTACACCCAGACGATGTTCCGTCCCGGATATACATCCATGCTCACATGACACCATGTCATCAAGCCTTTAATACGTTAGCCATGACGATATGACCCAGCCAACGCCTAACGTCACAGATCCCTTGCGCAAGCAAGGTAAAGAGAGGTCATGCCGAACTCTTGACCCGATCTTGACTCAATGGCCGGCTCGGTTCACTATTCACATGGCTAACGCATTAAAATGAACATGACAGCCTCGGTCCTTAGGTTCGATTTTTCTTTTAGGCTGGTGGCAACCGCTTGCCCTATAGGACCCTCGCCCGGGGCTGTCCACCCTGGGATGTCGAAATACAGGTGCAAAACGAGGGGTTTATAGCCGCACGGATGGTCTCCACTGACCCAGGATCTAGCATAGTTGCGAAAAAGAAGAGCGATCTTTTCCAACCTACCTAGGACTCTGAGAAAACACGTTTTAAGTAAATTAAAACAACAAAAAATAAATAAATAAAAAATAAATAAAAGAAGCGGAAATCGCATGTCACGTGAGCTTTCCCCCTTTTATCCCGAAAGGCCTTCCCGTGTCTAAACCTTGCCCGTCACCCCCTCCAGTGAACCGAGAGTGGTTAAGAATACCCGGGAGCCGCCTTTTCAGTATCGAGGTCACAAGGTCCGACAGCCCTTCCAATTCAACGGTCCGCACCGTCCGCTACTCCCCCATGACGGGATCAACAGATAACAGTGAGGGAAACGGAACCCCGCCACTAAGGAACCTTCAGACAATGGAGGAGGTGCTGCGAGCCTTCAAAACTATCAAGAAGCGCCAAGAAGAGTAGCAAGCCTGGATCGTAGATACCCTGCATCTTCGAGGAACCGTTGCAGTTCCCCAACCTGACGGAACCTTCGTTCTCATAGAAGACGAAGAAATACCGGCTCCCCCGATTTCTCAAAGCTATCAGCAGGTCCCGCCCCCGCCAAGCTACGAGATCCCAGCAACGCAAAGAAGCTCTCGCTCAAAGCTCCCCTCAAGCCTCAGTCAAGCAGCTCCGACATGCCCACCTCAGCACATTCAGTTTCCCGGCTCTGCACACCAAGCTCAATATCAACAGCACACATACGTGCCTCCACCGCAGATCCCAATGCATCTCGGTATCCCTCAGGATTCAATCCTCTGCCTCTATATGAGCCTCGCAACCATAATCAAAAGTCCCCATGCTTAGCCGGGACAGGCATTCCAAGTGGATATCTCGACATCTCAAACCTACCACCCGCTAGTCTGCCACTTGGGGCTAATGAAACATTTCCCCAATTCCCAAACACAACCCTTAGCGGACCTGGCAATCACGCCCTCAACTTCAACACTCCAGGGTATGGGTTGGTATATACTCAACTACCTCCCCAAGACTCCCGAATGGCGATCCCATCAGCCAATCCACCTCCATCTTCGGTTTCCATCCCCGAAAACGGTAACCCACCTCAACATGCCGATCCCCACATGGCTTGGCTGATCGAGCAAATGAAGGACATGCAAGGCAAGCTAGCTAGTTCTCGGAAGGACTCCCTCCTGCCCACTGATCCAAGCAAGGTTGTCCCGCTCCCTCCGAAATTCAGGATGCCGGAAATGGAAAAGTTTGACGGGACAGAATGCCTAAAAACCCACATCGACACCTATGTCTTGGGTATGAGAGCCAAAGGGGCAACCCCTCAACAAATGGCGGATCACTTCCAGCATTCTCTTAAGTCCACAGCACTAAGGTGGTTCCTCAACGTAAAGGCAGAAAACCGCTCCACATGGGACCAAATCAGCGAGATCTTCCTGGAGAAGTACCGCGCCAACCTTGAGTGGGAGAAAAACTGCCACGATCTGCAAGCCACCGAGCAAAAGGAGGACGAACAAGTAGGCGAGTTCTACAAAAGATGGAACTGGAAGCTTAGTGACATAATGGATCCACTTTCCAAAGAAGAGCAGATGGACATCTTCCATTCTTGCCTCAAGCCATCTCTGAGGACCTTGATTATCCATCACTTCTATCCGGATCTCCGTGCCATGGTCAACGCCGGAACTAAGTTTGAGAAGACTCTGAGCCTTCAGAAGACAACAGCAGCCCCTGCTTCATCTTACCGCTATCGGACAAACCTGTCAACTTCAACACCTGTCCCGAACAAAGGAAAAGAAGCAGCCGGAACGGTACACTACATCCAGAACGGAGCTCAAGTAAACCGCGATCAAGCAGCCCCAAGGAATAACAATCCCCCTCGCTTCCCACAATTCCAGCATTTTGACAACCTCGAAATGCCTCTGGGTCAAGTATTTGAAGCATTGGTAAAGCGAAATCTTCTCAAGCCTCTCGAGAATTTCCAACCAAAGACTCCCAAGCCCAACATGGATATGAGCAAGCACTGCGCCTTCCACAACTACCCCGGCCACACCACCGACAATTGCTTTGTGCTAAAGCAAGTGATTCAGGGGGTAATCGAAGAGGGAAAGTTGGAACGCCCTCGTGGCCCCAATACCATCGAAAATCCATTCCCCCGGAACGATAGGGTGAACACGATAGCCTTCGACGAAACTCCAAGCGAGAGCAGACCCCCTGCAATTTCTGAAACCGTCAGTATGCTATCCCGCTATGACTGGGAACGTGAAACCAGAGTCAAACGGTCTCATGACCGGGAATCCAGACAAGAACGCCCAAGGGCAACTGTCTCCCTACGATCTTTGCCCCGACCAAGGCACACCAATGGATGGATCGAACGCTCCCCAGAGGAGACTGAGTCAAATGGCAGCACAGGAAGCGGTCTAGCCTTCACAGACGATGATTTGCCGATGTGTGAGAATCGACACAACGAGGCCCTCCTCATCCTCATAAAAATAAAGATGTTCTTCCTCCCGAACGTCTTGATTGATAACGGCTCCGCAGTCAACATCATTGCCTTGAGCACACTGAAACGACTCCGCATCGACCGCTCCCTGATAAGACCTTCGCCCCGGATAATCCGAGCCTATGGCGCCACTCCACGACCAATCGTAGGAGTCATCAATCTGAGGATCCAATTTGATGCACAACTAGAGTCGGTAGAGTTCCAAGTCGTGGAAATCAAACCAACCTTCTCTGCCTTTCTGGGACGACCTTGGATACATCAGATGAAAGCGGTATCATCTACTCTTCACCAATGCGTGAAATTCATCAATGCCAATGGAATGCTCGAGGTAATCCGCGGAAGCAGCACAATGGCAAGCGCTTGGCCAGCGCGCTACGACCCAGAAGAAGGTCCCAATATGACCGAATACTCTTCTGCAGATGAGTATCCAGTCCTGTCCCGCTACGAAGTGGATCCCTATATCCACGCTCTAAGCCGCGACGAGCTAGAGATCGAAGAGCTCATGGGTCAAGACGACAACTCCGACATATGCGACTGTGAAGAATGCTTAAGAGAGGATCAAGAGATGGACGCCCAGATGGAGATTGACTTTTTTATGGAGTCCTTGTGTCCAGAGTCTTTGTAGACAATGGGGCGGCCGTGAATATCCTTCCCCGAGCAACTATGAGAAAACTGGAGAATGGAGCCACGAGGACTTAATCCCCACAGAGATGACTATCAGCAACTTCACAGGGAGTTTGACTCACACCCGGGTGTCTTACCCTTGACCTCACAAAGAGAAAATAACCGCACCGGGCTTTCTTTGTGGTTGACTCAAATGCAAATTACAACGCTCTGATAGGGAGGGATTGGATCCACACAGGGTGGGCCATACCTTCTTCTTTACACCACTTTTTTTCTTCTGGAATGAGAACGGAGTAGAGATCGTTTGGGCAGATAAAGTAGACCCCTACTTCGCCGAGAACCCTCTTGCAAACTAGCTCATCACCGACCCACTGGTACAAGACAACCCTCTTATTGATACACTTGGATCTCACGGGGATAGCCATCACAGCATCGTCCAATTCAACATCCCGGTGTCTGACCTAGACGAACAGTGGCGCAACCTCCTCCAAGGCCTAATCAGGGAAGGAGAGATAGCATGCCCCCTCGAGTCCGACATTGTAAATGTCATCCAAGCAAAGATCCGAGATAAAGAGGCGGATTCTATGAAAATGATCAACATCAGCAAGAATCAACTCCGAATCAGCGAATGCTTCGCCCTCCTGGAGGTAGCCCTCAGCGACTTCTATCATCAAGGACCCCCAAGGACTGGAAACAACACTAATGGAGGGACATCATCAAGGGAGCAACCAAAAACCACCGCGATCTGGTTTGAAGTCGAACCGCAAACAAGCCATCCTCCGGGAGCCGCCTCGGGTGAAGTCTGGCCACCAGAGCCATCGCCACCCTCTCTAGAGCTACAGCCCGCCAAGAGTAATGAAGCCTGGTCCAATCCCTCGTCGCCTATAGTCTAGCTTCAAGTCGTGTTGTCTGTGAATTCATGTCTTTTGAGTCATCTGATGGCCCTACGCCGGAAGATCGTGAGTCCATAATCAACAATGTACAGTCTTTACGCTTTCAATAAAAGGTCCGACCTTTCTAAAGTATCCTTTCATTGCATCTTTAACAAATGATGAGTTAACTAATCAAAACAGTTAATAACAATTCATCTACACAAAGAAGCAAACACATTAATTGAATAAATGCATTAAGCAAACATTTAAGCATGTTGTCAAACGAGAGAAAAATCGGGCCCAAGCTGCCGAGGAGGTTTTAATCACAGCGATTTGCGAGATTGCTGAAGAGCCAAAGAGACGCAAGTCTGAAGCCATTTCCAGCACAGTCAAGATCTTCCAATACCTTAAGAATGGGGAGTCCGCCTTCATGAACGAAGAAGGTCAACGCAGGGAAGGAAACAAAGCCAAGAGCATCATGGCCCTAAAACGCCTCGCCTCTCACTTTGTCATCCTTGGGGACATGCTATACAAGAAACGCTACCAAGGACCACTCCTACGCTGCATCAGCCAGGGAGAAGCAAACGAGCTCATGAACGAAGTCCACAATGGGGCTTACGATCCCCAGATGAACGCCCGGGCCCTAATGCAAATCATTCTCCGGATGGGCTACTACTGGATCTCCATGGAGGCAGACTGCATCCACTTAGTCCGAAGCTGTGACAAGTGTCAACGGTTCTCCAACCTCAATCATCTACCTCCTCACGATCTCTACTGCATGACTACGCCCTGGCCCTTCGCCACTTGGGGAATTGACGTCATCGGGAAAATCGCTCTGCCAGGTAGCAACGGCCACGAGTTGATCTTGGTAGCCATCGACTACTTCACAAAATGGGTCGAAGCTAAGTCTTACAAGGTACTCACCTCCAAGAAAGTGGCACATTTCCTCAAGGAAAACATCATCTGCTGATACGGCATCCCAAACGAGGTCATATCAGACAACGGCTCACACTTCGAAAGAGAATGCGACAGACTGCTGGACAAATTCAAGATCACACGCCACAAGTCTTCTCCCTACCGGCCACAAACGAACGGCGCCGTAGAAGCAGCAAACAAGACCCTCGAACGGATCATCCGAAAAATGACCACCCGAGGACATGATTGGCCCGAGAAGCTGCACCTTGCACTTTGGGGCTACCGAACATCGCCGAATGCCCACGGGAGAAACCCCATTCGCCCTGACATACGGGATGGAAGCAGTCCTCCCCTTTGAACTGGAAATTCCCTCACTCCGAGTTCTGCTGGAAAATGACGTCAACGAAGTCGAATGGCTCCGAAGCCGACACGACGAATTGGTTCTACTAGACGAGCGACGACTAAAGGCCATGGAACACGTCCGAGCCTACCAAAGCAGAATGGCTAGAGCTTTCGACAAGAAAGTCAAGTCCCGAGACATCAGGGAAGGCGATCTGGTACTCAAAGAAAATCCTCCCACTCGAACCAACCCACTGGGAAAATGGGAACCAACATGGATCGGCCCTTTCGTGGTTCAAAAGATCTTCTCCGGAGGTGCCATGAAGCTGACAGACCTAGACGGCAATCCCTTCATGAATCCAGTCAACGAAAGCAAACTTCGCAGATACTTCGCCTAAAGAAGAACAACTGTGCATCTCTTGGCACTCCATATAGTGTCGAACTACGCAGACCTGAGCCCTCTAGTCCGGGGGAACGTAGGCAACCTTAATTGGTCCGGTCTAACAACACACAAAAAAGTCAAAAGTTTGAATGTCAACCAATACCTCCATCAAACTACACACTTTCCAAGAGCATGCCCCCACCATCACCTTGACCAAGTCAAAACAACGGTGGAAACATCAAAGGACATCAAAAGGTCACTCAGCATCAAATGACTGACCCATGTCAACTCCAAGCTAGGGGCTCGCCTTCGCCCTCACGCGCTTCAAAAAAAAAAAAGAACTCAAGCAGAAGCCTTCAAAAAAAAAAGAAAAAAAGAGCTCAAGCAGAAGCTTTCAAAAAAAAAAAGAGCTCAAGCAGAAGCTTAAAAAAAAAGAGCTCAAACAGAAGCTACAAAAAAAAGAGGTCAAGAGCCTGACGCCAACGAGCAAGAGGCAAGGAAGCTACGGAAAAGACCGTCAAAATGACTTGTCAAGGGATGATCCAACCTCTCATCCAAACACAAAGCCCAAGCAAAAGGGATTGCCGTCAAGGCCCATGCTGCTTCAGTCCGCAAATGCAACATAAAGGTCCAAAGATGGAAGCCGTCGAGGCTCACGAAAGAAACAAAAGCGAACAAGAGATCTTACGTCTCGACAAAGCTTTAAAAGTAAATCACAAATCACTAACGATTACAACATTTCTTGATGAGTTCAAGCACGGTCTACTCTCAAGTTCACAACATGCTAAAAGACATCTTAATACATTTAACAAATAATGTGTTTGCAATGCAATGAATGGATACCTAGGAGGTCATTCTGCGCCATCTGCGCTTGTCCCCTCGCCATTCTTCCCTTTCTTCCCTCGTCCCCGGCGAGTCTTCTTTCGCTCCACGCGAGCCATCTCTGTCTCTCTCAGTCCGAGATCAGGGGTCCTCCTCGTAGAGTCAAACAATCCAGCAGCTCGCAGGGCTTCATTCGCCCGTGCTTCGGCTCGGATCTCCTCCCTGCGAGTCTGCAAAAGAGGACCTCTCTCTGTCAGTCGGTCAACTCTGGTCTCCTAGTCAAACAAAGTGTCTCCCGTAACATCCTGAGGGTCGACTGTGCTTCGCACTCCTAAGGCAATAGCTACTACGGCAATCGGGCCCCAGAATCGCTCTACGCCTGCTCCCCAAAGCCACTTGGGACTGCCCAACATGCTGCTCATACCAGGCCAAGTACTTGGTAGTCAATACGACACTCTCCCGACGTCTAAGGAGCACCACGGGAGGGAAAGCGGAATACTTCCATACCCTCAGAAAATACAAAAGAGCACCTGGAGCTGCCATACAAAGAGGAGCTACCTCCGCAGTAGCAAGGTCATCCCAGCCCAACAAAGGCTCCTGCTTCATCCCGAACTGCCGGGAAACAAGCGACGGAATGTAGAAGGAGGACCAAGACAAACCTAGAACTCTGACCACATAGGACCCTTCCTGAAAGGCCCTCCTATTCTCAATCCCCCAGTGCGAAACCCACCAACGGATCTGATGCGTACCAAGCCATGCCATCCATCTCTCCCAGGCGGACTGATCCATATCCAACAGAAGAGGTCGCCGAGCAAATGACCACGGGCTAAACGACGTCGAAGCCTTGGGCATGGCCTGAAGTCTCTCTCGCAGCCACAAGGTGAGCAAAGCGGGGCCTCCCCCTCTCATGAACTGATCCCCAGTCGCTAGACGGTCAATTCCATGAAGAGTCTCCCCCAGCACCAACGGGACAATATCCTCTACAGCTCTGCAGTGTCCAACCACATCTAGCAAAGAGCCATCACAAACCCCAAGGTAGATGACCATGAAAAGCGTCGCTATCACGCACAAGGCAAATGCATCCCATGAGACATCACTCTCATCATCAATCATAAACCGTTCCGACAGCGCAGAAATGTCAATATGAATCGAAACAAGGGTCATCCCTTGCACTTCTCCCAGCGAAGTCCGAAGAAAGCATGCAAGCTTCACGCTCACGGCGGCACCGCCAATCAAAGGAAGCGAGATGGCCTCCACCTCCGGTCCTCCAATCAAAGTCCAAAAATCCTCAAAGGTGGGCACCATTTCATTGTAGGAGAAGCAATACACATGCCTCCTAACGTCCCAGAACTTCGCGGCAGCCCGCAATAATTCCCAATCAGGAACCATCTCCTTAAGGGACCAAACCGAGCAAAGTCGAAACCTTACCTCAAAAGCCCGCCTTTGATGACTCATACGGTGTCGCATCCACATTTTCAGCCGCTCAAGGAAGTATGATTGCCGCTCCTTCGAAAGCCTTGGCAAAATTCTTGGAACGTACGAAGAATCCATGGCAAAAATGGAGGTTCCTAGAGAAAATAGGGAAGAAAGCTCGAAATGATTGCAAATGGGAAGTGGGGAAAGTCCAGACATCAGGAAAACACTTATCCCTTCCCAAAAGCAAAGGTGATCCGTACGGACCTCTTTGCATCCCAAGTTGGTCTGTATGGACCTTGTTTCACCACGGTCCCACTTTCCCAGCAAACAGTACAACAACCACTGTTCCCAGCAGGACCTTGCTCCAAACTTCCCAAACTCTGGCCAAAGCCATTTCCGACAAGCATACACTACCCACAAACGCACTCCCAGCTCACGTGGCATGCACAAATAATAAAGTAGCAACAATTCCTAGGACAATTCTCAGGAATCACAAAATGCGGCATTACATCTTAAAATGAAATACTTTTGCTATGCAAACACAAGTATTTTATTACAGGTACCCATAAATATCTGTTGCTAAACAAAAAAAAAGAAGATATGGAAAGAGGGAAAGCAAATGAGCCCTAATCCGACTCTTCATCATCATCACCAACATCCTCAAGCGAGAAGTCAGGCACCCCGGCAAACTCGCCAGCCACACCCTCGTCATCGACACCGAACTCCCTCCCGGGGCGGGTACTCAAAATACTCTAAGGGTCAAACTCGCAAAAGGATCGAAGAAGGCGTGCTCGACAAACTCTCTCCCGGTGCTCTCCCGCGAAGGCTGTAACCGGTGAAAGACCTGGCCGCCTTCGGACTCCCGAAGACGCTCCCGTAAGATCCATGCCGTGCCGCCCGAGAGGTCCTCCAACCGCTGCCCCGGCCAACCTCGCCGAAGGAACGTCCACAGAATGCCTCGAAGGCATCGGCTAATACGCCGGCACACGCCGCGAAGACCGGCAAGACAGCTTCCCCACCAACTTCTTCGCAAAGGACGGCATCGCCACATAACGGCGGGTCAGCGTGTCGAAGGCTCTCCCCGACTCCGCACAAGCAAACAAACCAAAGAAACGCTCGCCTAAAGAGATACAGCATACAAAAAGAGAAAAATACAGAAAGATGCCAAGACGGAAAAGAGTAAGCACACTCACCGGCATATCGTGGTCAACCCGATAGGCAAAGCAGTGAGCCTACTCAGTGGATCTGGCATCGACACCCTCCGCCTCGACGAATCCCCACGAACATATGTGAAGTTCGGCCTGTGCACCGAACATCCTGGGACTCCGCGGGCCATCCCGCTCTCTCCTCGCCAACACCTGCGGCGTCCTCGCCTTCCTCCTAACGAAGGCCCTATACTCCTCTCCATACAAAACAAACTCACGGGCACTCACGCCGCCAAGATATCTCTCATACTCCAAAGACGTCCATCTCACGGAATCCATCATCCCAAAAGGCGGGTCCTCTGAGCTGGGGGAGCATACCCGAGCCATGCTACCATAAGACCCTCTCTCCCCAAATACATGACATCGCAGTCGCCCCGCAAAGCATCTTCCTCTCGCGCCGCCACTACGGGAGCACCCTCAAACTCGTCAGCCCCATACCGAGCCTGTGGATACAGCATCAAACTCCGCCGGCTATCTCTCCCCAGTGCTCCCGCACATCCCCGTAGCGACGGTGAGCTTCCCCTACTCGCCATCCTCCTCTCGCCGGGACGGGCCCAAATTTCAACATAGCAGATAGGCCGCTATGGCCTCGTAATCTCGATCCCACTGAAGCACCGTAAGATCTCATAGAACCACACCGCGACAAAAGCGTAAAAGGCTCACCCATAAGAAAACGGAGAAATGACAAATTGCTAAATCAAAAACAAAGAATAAACTCATACCTCTAAAGCAAAATCAAAGCAGCCCAAAGAATCGGCCACGCCTGGCTAAACCGGTCCAAAGAAAATAAAGCCTCGGCCAGCCCGCCGCCCCCAAGCTATCTTGCAAACCCTCTCCAAATCAACCAGACTCTCCAGCAAAGGAAAAGGAGCCGCAGTCGCGTGATTCGAGAACAGAGTCTCGGAGAGGGCAAACCACAGAAAGGAGCATGCCAGCTGCTCCGCCGTCACCAGGCCGGTACCATGGCAATAGGCCCCAATGTTGGCCAAAATCCGCATCTCTACGTCACTGTACAGCATGCCCAGGCCCCTGCGAGGAAGAGGCGCAAAGCCCAACAGCTCAACCAGCACCCCATCGGACATCCTGTCCCTCCACCGCACTGGCCCTCCTTTGAAGGAAAGCCCAGTAATAGCTGCAAAGTCGGTGGGAATCACCGTTACCTCGCCCCATCTCAAATGGAAGGTGTGGGTGGTATCCCACCAATACTCAGACAAGCCCAGGAAGATACTCTTGTTCTTCCTCATATCAGAAATCCCGGCTAAGTTCTCCACGAACGCGCCCAAGCCGGAAGCGAAGACTAGCCTCCTAGGGCTCAGCCTGCCCTCCCTAGAGATGTCCGGAAACTTCTGCCACAACTCCACTACTGCCTCGAGCGACCCTCGAGACTTCATCTTTTTGGCTTTCCTGCATAAAAGCCCTCATCCCGCAGTAAACACAAAGAAAGGTACGTCGCCACAAGATTTCTAATGCAAAATACCAAAAGGAAACCAAAGCATAAAAAAAGAGTCCGTCCCAACACGGCACATAATTTTCACATGTAACCCGTCACAAAACACGACACACATCGCACACAATTTTCACATGTAACCCATCACAAAACACGGCACACATTGCACATAATTTTCACATGTAACCCGTCACAAAACACGGCACGCATTGCACATAATTTCCCCCATACAGTCCGTCACGAAACACGGCACACACTGTACAAATTTTCTCAACAGAGGGATTAAGCCCTACACGACACATTTTCAAAAATAACTCGTCACAAAACACGACACACATTGCACATAAACTCCCCACAAAGTCCGTCACCAAAAACACGGCACACACTGCATGACACATTTTCAAAAGAAAAGTCCGTCCCTACACGACACATACTTTCAGACAAAACCCGTCACAAAACACGGCACATGTCACATTTTTCACAAAATTTGTCCTTACATGGCAATTTTTCTCACAATGTACACACAGAAATAGCATAAGGTACAAAACACCAAAGCATGCATTTCAAAGAGAGGCACTTTATTTTTACAAATAAGAGCTAATCTACACATTTTTGCACAAAAATCACATACCCACAATTTTTACATGCTCAATTTCAACAATTCATCACAAATTTCACAAAAAGCATGGCAAACAACAAAAGCCCCAAATATGCGAAAAACTAAAACCTAGTTCTAGCATACAACAATTCAAGCAAGGAATCAAGACGAAATTGATTTCTTACCTCCCCGACGTTCCTAACTCGCCTATTGTGCACCTCCGGATTCGGATACAACACATCCGGGTTCCTCGACGAAGGCACAAAGGAAGTGCAATTCCTTTGAAGATCCGCCCTTTGCTCGATCGCCTCTTGGCTCCGTTGACGACGACCTCTCCTTGCTCTTTCCGCCATTGACAAGCAATTCAAGCTAAATGTGGAAAATTTTCTAAGGATTTTGGAACAAAAATGGAGTTTTTCTCCTTCTCTCTCTCTCTGGTTTTCGCGAAGCTGGAAGAAGAAAATGAAGGGTGGCCTCGGTTCTGCAACTGGTCAAGGCCTGGGAACTTTAAAAATCAACAAAGGTCCGTACAGACCTCTTTGCAGAGGGAGAAGATCTGTACGGACCTTCTTGCAACATGATGCCAAATTACTCCTTTGCCCTTATAATCTTTGCCCCTGCTGTCCAAAGGCCTATTTCAGCAAATTCAATGCAGTTTGGTCCTTAACCCAACAAAACCAACCCCGACCGTCATCGTAAGTCCGGATTTCGCCCACTAAACGGCAACGCAGACACCGGTCGTCATCGTAAGCCCGGACCCCTGCCCACTAAACGGTAAAACAAGCGCAAAAGGAGCCAGCACCTCCAAGTACAAATCCCAAGGCACAAAATGCCTCCAAAATGCCAAACGGTGAATCAACCACCGGCCATCAAAGTAAGCCCGAAGTCACCTTCTCAGTGGACAAAGCCCCTACGAGGCCACATATCCCCAGCAGATGAACACTGGCAGTCATCGTAAGTCTAACCTTTCCCCCCAGTGGATAAAACACGAGACATTCACGCCTCTCACAATCAAAGCACAAGGCAGCCACGCCTCCGCAAATCGCAGTCAGAAGACGAATCAAGTCCTCACGCACGACACAACCGTAGTCAGAAGACGAATCAAGTCCTCACGCACGACACAACCGCAGCCAGAAGACAAGCCACGTCCTCATCACTAACTCCATCCTGGAAGGCTTTAAATCACTCAGTCCGGGAGACTGCATAAATCAGCCAAATCACTAACTCCAGCCCGAAAGGCTTTAAATCACTCGGTTCGGAAGACCGTATAAACCTCCCACATCACTATCTCCAGCCCGAAAGGCTTTAAATCACTCGGCCCGAAAGACCGTATAAACCTCCCATATCACTATCTCTAGCCCGAAAGGCTTTAAACCACCCGATTCGGAAAATCGTAAAATTTCCATCTCAGGGCGCCACCACGTCCTCACAGTCGACCTCGGCGGTCACACGCACTTTAGGGCACTATCACGCCCACATACACTCACAATTTCACGGCCTCTGAACTACGACCAGGCTTGATTCCCGCTAGGGATAAGTAGGAATCCTATCACAGGGTCCAGCCATCGACCTATACGGTCACCCAGGACGCTTCCACGTCCTTACCTTCGACCTATACGGTCACCCAAGACGCCTCCACGTCCTTACCATCGACCTATACGGTCACCCAAGGCGCCTCCACGTCCTTACCATCGACCTATACGGTCACCCAGGACGCCTCCACGTCCTTACCATCGACCTATACGGTCACCCAGGATGCCTCCACGTCCTTACCAACGACCTATACGGTCACCCAGGACGCCTCCACGTCCTTACCATCGACCTATACGGTCACCCAGGATGCCTCCACGTCCTTACCACCGACCTATACGGTCACCCAGGATGCCTCCACATCCTTACCATCGACCTATACAGTCACCCAGGACGCCTCCACGTCCTTACCATCAACCTATACGGTCACTCTGGACGCCTCCACGTCCTTACCATCGACCTATGTGGTCACCCAGGACGCCACCACATCCTTACCTCCGACCTATACGGTCACCCAAGACGCCACCACGTCCTTACCATCGACCTATACGGTCACCCAGGATGCCACCACGTCCTTACCATCGACCTATGCGGTCACCCAGGATGCCACCAAGTCCTTACCACAGACCTATGTGGTCACCCAGGACGCCACCACGTCCTTACCACCGACCTATACGGTCACCCAGGACGCCACCACGTCCTCACAGTCGACCCTCACGGTCACCCACAGGATACCATCACATCCATACACAGAGTTTCAGTCAGAGGACATCTCTCGTCCTCGTGCACAACAACACTCACCCCACACATGAACTACGATCAGGCTTGATTCCTGCTAGGGATACGTAGGAATCCTATCACAGGTTCCAGCCAACTGACCTAAACGGTCACACAACAGGACACCGCCATGTCCTCACCAACTGACCTACACGGTCGCTTCCTCTCCCAGCATGAGATCCAGATCAGGACCCTTATCTTATCGACGACCCCACTTCCTCCGTAAGTGACATCGTTGAGGGGCTTCTGTAAGTACCCCAATCTGGATCACCCTCTTCCGAGGATACGGGAAACACCGCAGACTCACACAAACGCAGTCTCGAATACCCATAACCCTCAAAAACCTCAAAACCACCAACCAAACCAAGGGAGGGGCCTTTTCTGGAACAAAAAAGCACAAAAGGACTTTAGAGGAATTTTTCAGAAATTGGAAAAGCATATATGGTCCGTACGGACCTCTTTGTTGCCATGATTACTGAATCCTCTTAAAGTCCAAGATATTCCCTCAAATCCCGGAAGGCATCATTACTCAGCTTCATGGGAGGTCCGTACGGACCTTCTTACTACCAGACATCATCATGGCTGAATCTTCTTAAAGTCCACTTATTCCCTCAAATCGAGGAAAACTAAAATCCTGGATTACCTGGAAGGTCCGTACGGACCTTCTTGCACAAAATCCATGGCTATAAATAGAGGGCTCCCCCTCCCTCATTTCACACATCTCCCTCTTCTCTCCTCTCCCCCAGCCTTCTGGCACCCCTCTAAGTCCTCTCGAGGCACTCCCGGCCCCTTTCAGATCATTCCGAGGCATTCCGAGCTCCCTTATGGTGCTCCGAAGCCTCTTCGAGCGCTCCCGCGACGCTCCCGCGCTGCCCCGGGAGGTACTCTGAGGCTCCTCGTGGTACTCCGAGACCTTGCCTGGTCTTTCCCGAGGCATCCCGGCTCTTTCCGAGTCAAACCAGCAACTTGAACGCACGCCGAAACTCTGCCCGAGTGGCTCTTGCGATCCCAACGCACGCCGAACCTATGTCCGGCTGATCCCTGCGATCCCAATGCACGCCGAACCTCTGCCCGAACGCAACCTACAATCCCAACGCACGCCGAAACTCTGTCCGCAGACAACCGGCTCATCCCGAAGCAATCCCGGTCCGTACCGGAACACTATTCCATCCTCAAACACTATTCCCCCAAAAGACAGTACACGAACCAACATTGGTAAGGCTTCCTTCCTACACTATTTCAATACATTTCAATAAAGCAAAGGTACAATGTAGACATCCGACACAAAGATGCATTTTTAAAAGCACATACACACACACACACAACAGTTAAAGAATATAAGGGGTACCGAAAGACTCATTTTTACGAGGCGACTCGGGTGAGCTCTAATATTCTAATATTCTCTTCCCGAGGAGTCATCTGACCTCCGAACTCAAAAATCTCATCACACAAAAACAGTTTATTTTTAAACTGATGCCCTTTTTCAATGTTTTGGGCTTAAAAAAAATGGCGTGGCGACTCTACAAAGCAAAAACGTAGCGATACACCTCCAACACGGAAAACAGAATAAGCCAGATGCCGGGGCGCGATCGCACTGCCTATCGGATCCGAGCGACTTCCCGAACGTGACGCACAAATGCGAGATATGCCGGGGCCAAATCCGCGCGCGAGCCGGATCCGGGTAATTTCAGATGCTACCGCAACTTATGAAGTCCGCTCATTCGTGGATGGTTTCGCAGGATAAAACTAAATTCTCATGGAAGAAGTAGACCAACACAAAACAACATTCACCACACCTTGGGGAACATTTTGTTATACGGTCATGCCATTTGGTCTAAAGAATGCGGGGGCTTCTTATCAAAGGGCAGTCACAATACTATTCCACGATATGATCCATAAGGAAATAGAGGTATACGTGGACGACATGATTATCCACTCTAGAGGGACAGATGGTCAGCACTTCATAGATCTCAGAAAATTCTTCAATCGACTGAGACAACACAAGATGAGGCTCAACCCCGTAAAATGCTCATTTGGGGTGGTCAAAGGAAATGTCTTGGGATACATAGTCACTGAACGTGGCATATAAGCAGACCCCGCCAAGATAAAGGCTATCATAGCATGCCACCGGGTGAACATGTGGTTACACAGAAAATGGAGGGGAAACTGACCCAATAAATTTAGCAATATCATCAAATCTGCAGCTGTCCTCCATGGTTTTGGGGATTTTAAACTGTTCAGGGATGAGGGAAAGAGATTCTCCATGAATATCCTCAACCCCTTGGTCTTTTAGCATCGCATAAATCAAGCTTGGGTGAGGGTAGGCATAATTGGTGTTGGTGCTCTCAACAAAACTAAGGATTGTGTCAAAATTTATCTTCCCCTGATTAAACATGTTTTCACCTATGCTAAATAGGAGTAAAATTTGGTCTTTGGTGACAGAGGAGGCATTGGATGTAGGAAGCCAGTTTTTCAGTAGAATATGGTGAATAAAGACAAACAATTTTGACAAAAGATTGGTTCTAAAACCAGCTACCCATTTAGAAATTTTTCCCCCAGTCAAAGTTTTTACTGCCTCATTATAATCAGTGTGCAATGAATCAAAAGGGGTATCAGGGGTGTCAAGAAAGAGGTTAATCCTAGATGGACTGAAATCCAACACCTGATCCCTTACAAACACCTTCCCAATGTTTGGAGATCTATCAACTCATATATCTTGGCTGAGATTGGCAAAAAATTCAAGAACCAAAGACCTAGAATAGGGAATGGGGAAATCTAAGGAATTGTCCAGATCCCTATCAGAAAAGAATTTTAGCGGACCAATTTTTTCAAACACCCCCAAATTCCTTTTCTTTTCTGCCACAAAATATCGATGAAAATTTGTAGAAAAATGAGTTTCAGCCTCGGGGATAAAGAAAAGAGAATTGTGTTTAAGACTTAGATTGTATGGGGATGAGCGAACACGAACAGAGGACTTACGTGCCCGGGAAATTGATTTGGATGAACTGCCTCTTGTATGAGCAGTTGTATGGCCAGTTGTTTGAACAACTTTGCGAGCAACTGGGATTTTGGGACGAGCAGGAGTGGGCTATCTAGGCTTTTTCTTTCTGTGAATCTCAATGTCCCTCAGAGTGTCTTTTGTGCCTAGGGAGGCATTTTTATCACTTGAATCATCAAACTGAGATGATGATCCTTCCTCAACAATCGCTTGAGTAGCTTCCTTTCTCATTGAACTTCTGGTTTTGATTTAATAGCTACTCTCCCCCTGAATTTTGGCCGGAGTGGATTCTTGAACCCTTGCCGGAGATGTCCTTTTAGCCGGTGATTTTGCCTTGATCAAAGTGACAATAGGTAGGTCATCCTCGTTGAATCCTACAGTCGATGATGGCTCTTGTGCTAGGGTTTCCTCTTCATCTAAGGAGTCATGAAGGATGAGCTTCCGCCTTGCACTTGTGGGTTTCTTTACTTTAGGGGTAGGGACCTTAGATGATTTCTTTGGAACAACAGCGGTTCTAGAGCCTCTGAAGATGATTGATTTACATAATCAATTAGCCGGTGGGACCTTCGAGTCCCCGACACTAGAGGTTGACAGGCTGCATGCACAGCTTCAATGACATTCAGATCGTCCACATCAATTGCCGCATTTTGCTTACCAAGTGAGCTTACGTCTATCGGAGGAACATACTGGGGCTCATTTACCAAATCTGTAACAATAGCATTGCTGCTGGAGGTCATCAGAGCTGTGGAAGTTGACGGAGTTGCCATGGATGTTTATCTGCACTGGTTAGTATTGAAACAAATAAAGAGAGAGAGAGAGAGAGAAAACATCAGATAGGAGTAATGAGAGTTGAGAGGAGAGTTGTGAGGTGAGTTGTGACAAGACTTGTTTGAGCAACTTATAACATAACATTGATGAGAGATAATCATGACTTGCCTTGGAACTCAGAATAAAATAAGGAGAAGGAGAAGGATCCGTGTGAAGGCTATAGTTGTTTACCTTTTGAACTTCCTTCATCATAACGGTTTAGGGATTGAAATTTTGAACCCTTATCATATTTTGTGATAAGATTTGCTTTCCTTATCCGAAAAGGAGATTATCCTTGATTGATCAACATCTCACTATAGTCTCCTTCGACTGCTATAGTTCTTAAACACCTCATCATAAAATTATTATTTAACACAATAGAATCATTGAGAAAAAAAAATAATTAGTAACAACAAAAATTTGATCATATTTTTACCAAGATTTTTGAATGACCTAATTTTTCACAACATGCCTATTATGAGAAAACAATGCACACACAGTGGAGAAATCTCTATAAGGTGTAACATGGTATGACTAAATCACATATTGACATAGTTTGACATGCAAGAAGTCAATGATATGACCCTCAATCATGTAGCCTCTAGAATGTCTCCATATTTGGCATTGAATCAGTCACTGAGAAGGAGCTTTACTCTCTCACACCATAGTGCTTGCCCAAAAATTTTTTCCAAGTGATGCAACAATAAGACATTGGCATTGAGCACATAAGTGGAAGCTTCAAAATAAATGGAGGCAGCTTGTTTTTCTCAGTGGCCTTAGATTAGACACCTACTTCATGATAGTTATCACAGAGAAGTTTTAACATGGGGATTGTATCACCAAGTTAGGAGGCATCTCACATTCAGGAGTCAAACATATTGTCAATAATGAAAACAAATCAAGTGGTCACAAGAGACAATCGTGCAATGCATGAATGCAGGATACTATTTTTTCTAGTGTTTTTTGTAATATAAATTATACAGAGATGCAAACATTTGTCTGCATAGTTGTGCAGTCATCTTTGTTCACATAACCTGAGAGACTTCTTGAGGTAAGAAAATCTCTCAAAATCCATAGCCTTGGTAAAGATATCAGCAAGTTGAGTTGTTATTCCTATATGTTCAAGGGTAATGATTCTTTGTTCAACAAGATCTCTTATAAAGTGGTGCCTAATATCTATGTGCTTTGTACGGGAGTGTTGTACAAGATTCTTGGCAATATCTTTGACACACATGTTATCACAGAATACGGTTAGGGTTTCACTTTTCAATCCATAATCCTTTATCATTTGGTTCATCCACAATAGTTGGGTACAAAAACTACCTACTATCACATATTCAGATTCAGCAGTTGACAAAGAAACACAGTTTTGATTTTTACTAAACCAAGACACTAGATTATTCCCTAAATAGAAACACCCTCCAGTGGTGCTTTTTCTGTCATCCGTATTCCCACCCCAGTCAGAATCACTAAATCCCACCAAGTCTGTGTTGGTATCTTTAGTGTAGCTTAACCGCAAGTGAGAGGTACCCCCAACATATCTGATAATTCTTTTCATAGCTTTTAAGTGGGATACTTTGGGGTTAGCTTGATACCTAGCACATAAGCACACACTGAATATTTTATTAGGTCTGCTAGCCGTGAGATACATCAAGCTCCTTATCATATTTCTGTAGAGGGTGTGATCAATACTTTCAACTTCCTCATCTGTACAAAGATTTTTGGATGATCCCATAGGAGTTTTCAAGTGTGATGCATTATCAAGCTCAAATTTCTTTACCAAATTCTTTGCATACTTGGATTGTGAAAATGACATTCCTTCTTTGGTTTGAACAATTTGTAGAACAAGAAAAAATTTCAGTTCCCCAACCATACTCATTCACTACTAGAAACTGCCCTTTTACCGACGGAAATTTCCGTCGGTAAAGATAAATTTCCGTCGGTAAATATAAATTTCCGTCGATAATTAGCCTTTATCGACGGACGCGTTCCGTCGGAGTCCGTCGATATATTCTGGTTGGTAATACCGACGGTTGATCCGTCGGTAAAGGTGTTTATGTTGTCGAAAATGGTCCATCGGCAAAGAAAGTCGCCGGCCAATGACCGGTGTTATCGCCGGAGATATTACCGATGGATATTTCCGTCGGTAATTCTACACAGAATTACCATTTTAAATTTACCGACGGACATTTCCGTCGGTAATTCTACACAGAATTACCATTTTAAAATTTACCGACGGAAATGTCCGTTGGTAAATTGTTCAGAATTGAAAAAAAAATTCAAAATATTTAAAAAAACCACCTGTAACATGTTCAATCACCAAAATACCAACATTTAATTACAACTCAATTAAACATGAAAAATCAAATTCATGTTTTTTAATTACAACTCAATTAAACATTTAAACATTCAATTATTTTGTTTTAGTTATTTAAACATTTAATCTGTAATGACAATGCATACATTATTTTGCTGATAATTCAGACTTTATGAAGCGAAAATATTCCCTAAAGAAAGACAGCATAGAGTATGTTTTACATCTCCAAAAACCGAACATGCAACAACTAGGAGACAGTAGCCAGTTACCACATTGGACAGAGTTACCGCCTTCCTTCACAACAGCGGGAGGTCCAAGAGATGTCTTAATTAATATCAGCCCTCTTTTTGGTGGTGTAAGGGTAGTACTCTTTACCTGTATCTACCCTTGTAGTCTGCCCCCCAACATCGTTAATGAAGAAGTCACTGCAAGTGCAGATCCAGCCGAGAGTGATGTCTTAATGTTCCTTCCTGTACAAATAAGTTCACGTCCAGAAACAACGTCAATGATAATGCCCAGTTAACAATAAGTGGGCCCACTGGAAAGTTCAAAAATGAAATGCAAGAAAGTCTTGAATGCAATAACAACCATTAGTTTTGAAGAGAAATTGCAACTGACACCTCCATTTATATCCGTCAAAGACTATGTAAAGTGATACCAATATGATAAACTAAACAGAACCTAAGGGGCTAGAACTTAAATGAGAAAAATATCAGTCAAAACTAATTACCTCCAGTAGTGGTATGATAAATTCCAAGCGATCATATGCATCACCGATCTTATCTTTAATTCTCTGCACAAAGATACATGATATTCTTAAACTATCACCAAGATCATAGAAAATTTGAGCTGAAAACAGCCATAGAAGAATGTCTACGAAAATATGATTCTCCGTGGAATTGAGCTTCACATATATCAAGGGCATCCTCTGATTTAACTTCAATAATATACCTGATATGTGTAAAGATTCACATATATCAAGGGCATCCTCTGATTTAACTTGTTATAGTGCTTGATTACACGATGAACAGTTTCAGGGACATACTCTAGCACTAGATTGAGATAAAGCTCATCCTTCTCAGTTGTGGAAAAGAAACAATGCTTCAAGGACACAACATTAGGGTGGTCAAGGAGACGCATGGTTTGCAACTCCCTGTTCTTGTACCTCTTGTCCTGAAGAACTTTCTTTATTGCCACAGTTTCACCCGACTCTAGACATTTTGCCTGGAAAAATGAAGAAAAACAGCCTAAAACACCACGTTTGTATCTTCAATGTGAAATATCCTATTGGGGGAAATCAATGAGCAACTCTCCCAGAAATTTACAGTCTGGAACAAAAAAATACACCTTATCACAATAGAACTATAAGCAGTAGCACCCCTCTCCTAACCTCCATATAAATGTAGATAATATACAAAATCTAAGTACTCAATAAACTGGCAGAAAATATGAATGCGAGTGTTCTGGATGGTACGTGGATTTATGAATAGTGAATTTGATGCTTTCTTTTTTTTTTTTTATCTTTTCTTATTTTCTCTTTTCTGTTTTGTGAGGGGATAGGAGGAGAAGACGAAAAGACATTAGAAAAAAATAATCACACGAAGTTGATTAGAAGAAACAGTGATAAAACTGAAGAACCATAAATAGCAAGCAATGGCGCATACCTGCTTTGGCTGGCCGTTCCGACCATCAATTGTAGTCACTATGATATGGCCTGTCTCTGTACCATTCCCATTAACAACTACTGTTTCCATTTCCTACAAAGGTAAAACAAATATATTTATTATACTAAGAAGCCGTGAACCACAATCAAAAACATAATACAAATAAACAGTATGACATGGAAGTTTTAAACCTTTTCGCACAAACCTTATCATCACTAATTTTCATATCATTCATCTCTTCAGGCAACCTATCTGCCCAGAATATATTGCTCCAAGTTAGGTTTTTTTTCTTTTTTTGGTGAAATATGGATCTATATTATGACCAGAATATATTGCTCCATGACACATCCATATTGGCTTCACACAAATTGCACTACTGGAAAAAGGTCGTTTAGCGACGGAAATTTCCGTCGCTAAAATTAAAATTCCGTCGCTAAAAATAATCACCGGCGGAAAATTTCCGTCGGTGGTCCGTCGCTACCAACCCGTCGCAGTGCTCCGACGGGTCAATTTCCGCCGGTATTTTTTGATTTTACCGACGGAATTTAATTCCGCCGGTGAATTAATGGTTACAGCGACGGAAATTTCCGCCGTTAAATCAATTTAATTTAATTAAATTTTCATTTCAGCGGCGAAAATTTCCGTCGCTGTAATAAAAATTAAATTAATTTCAGCGGCGAAAATTTCCGTCGCTGTAATAAAAATTAAATTAAAATAAATTAATTTCAGCGGCGGAAATTACCGTCGATGAAATTATTTAATTTTAATTTAATTTTTATTACAGCGACGGAAATTTCCACCGCTGAAATCAAAAATTAAATAAAAATTAAATGAGATAGCGGCGGAAATTTTCGTCACTGTAATAAAAATTAATTAAAATAAATTAATTTCAGTGGCGAAAATTTTCGTCGCTGAAATTAATTTATTTCAATTAATTTTTATTACAGCGACGGAAATTTCCGCAGCTATAATCAAAAATTTAATTAAAATTAGGGTTTAGGGGTTAGGGTTTAGGGTTTAGGGTTTAGGGTTTAGGGGTTAGGGTTTTTTTTTTTAAAATAGAAACAATGACCATATATATAAGAATTGCAAGGGTTCTTGGAGCTAATCCCAAATTGGTAAATTGCATACAATTTTAAATTAAAATTAATAAATATTTATGATTTATTTATTTTTTCAAAAATAATTTTAAATATTTTAATGTTTTTTAGTTTGTTATTTTGTTAATTAGTTCAAAAAATAAACAAAAATTACATTTTATTATCAGCAACGGAATATTTCCGTCGCTGATAAATAAAAAAATATTAAATTATCAGCGGTGGAAATATTCCGTCGGTGTTTAATTAAAAAAAAAAACATTTAATTTCACCGTCGAAATATTTCCGATTCAGCGGCGGAAATATTCCGTCGGTGTAATATTTCAAAAAAAAATAAAGAAATATTTTCATTTCACCGTCGGAATATTTCCGACGCCGATAAATAAAAAATAAAAATGATATATTTTCACCGGCGGAATAATTCCGTCGCTGATAAATATTTAGCGGCGGAATATTCCGTCGGTAAATCAATCGCGAAAATAGTGGCGGTAATTAAACGAATATTCGAGGAATATTCGTTTTAGCGGCGGAATTTAATTCTGTCGCTAAATTTGACGCCAAAATAATTCCGCCGCTAAAGCTTCATTTCCGCCGCTATTTAGCGACGGAATCATTCCGTCGCTGATTTTTCCGTCGCTAAAACACCTGTTTCTGGTAGTGTTGGGGGGGGGGGGGGGCGTTAGATCGAATCTGGCCATTCGAACACTGTAAATGCTAACTTTAGACTCAAAATAAGAATCGCACCAATACTCTTAATGGCTATAAATAGGAAGTCTCTAAACCAAGGAATAATATTGCACTGGAGAAATGAAATATATGAAGTACAAGTATTGGAGAAGAGAGGTCTTACATGAAGGGCAAGAGTCATTTTGTTTAGTAGCCAATGATTATTTGCCTGCTACACATTCACGGGTTTTCTCTCTCTCTCTCTCTCTACTCAATAGAGTTACGAGAGAGCCCTTAGTTTTGTTTCAGTCAGGCAATCAACTTTGGATAACTTGACATGCTCTTCTCTCTCATGCTAGTCCTCCTCTTCTTCTTATGAAAGCCTGTCACAGATTTTCAAACATATATTCACTAACTTGACAATAATCAAATGAAGAAATAATGAGATAACACACCTCAAAAGCAGTATCAAATTGTTCGCAAGGAACTGCTTCACAATTTGGGTAAGCCTTCTCCGCTGCAGATTCATCGTAAGCACCTGCGACTCCCTATAAAACAGCATTCACAAACAATCAAAAACAAAGAAAAGAATTCAAGAAGAACATTGTTAATTAATTTGGGTAGCTGTAATTTGAACCTGGTATGCTACGCGAATTCGAGAACCCTAGACACATCTGTAGAAGATAAAGGCTCTGAAAAGATCCAATAAATCAGTACATTTGGAACCCACCGCATTAAACTGTATATACTAGTAGAAAAAAAAATCAATAATTAAAATTCCTAAAAGTTCAATTGAAAACAATTACACTCGTATAGATAATTTCCACGGTGGTCATTCACTTCAATATAGGACAAAAAAATGGAAAAGGCATGTTACGTAAAAGGAAATCAGCAAAGGCAACTAGAATGGAAACAATTGGTAAGCAGGGTATTGCTACAGCAAATATCAACAAATATAAAGAAAAGGTTACTTAGATTAGAATTCCAATTAGACAAACTATCAAACAGTTGGTGGACAATACGGAGCTGGAGTTATCAACAATTACAAACCATCTCATATAATTCAAAATTTTACCGTAGTACCGAAAGGACCTTCAGGAAAGTCTATCTCCAAAATCCTCCATCCCTAATAACACATAAATCAAATAAAAACAGAAATTAACTCTTTCAAACAGAAATCGCCTCCACATTAATGTTGAGGAGAACCAAATTGAAATGATATTGTGCAAATTAATAGTAAGGAAATAAGCTGAATCAAACCTTTGAGATCCAGCATTCAGTTTCCGATGAAGAATATGCCCATGCCATTCCCAAACTCGATAATCCGATCCGGTCTCCTCATGATACCCAACACAAATATGGTTTTCCCCAATCATAACAGTCTGGCCCGAATTGGGTTTAAGGGTTTTGATTTTCCCACCAAGAATCGTCCTAATAATCTCCTTCTCGAGCTTCGATTCCTCCTTTGCGAGCTGGGTTTTGTTGCCGTCTTCATCATCATCGCCGTCGTCATCATCGCCAGAGAGGTTGTTGATGGTGTCGAGGAGGAGGTCTTCAAGGGTTTGGTTAAGGAAAGACGGGGCCTGGAGCGGGGATTGTGGCCGGATTTGGAGCTGCCCATTAGGGATTGAAGGAGGAGGTTGTCAAAATTGGGGGTGGAATTGTAGAAGGAAATCGAAGGGTTTCACAGGAGAGGAGAGAGAGAGAGAGAGAAAGCAATTAGGTTTAAGAGTGAGGCACGGCGAGGCGGGTTGAATTTATACATCGATTTACCGACGGACTAGCTCCGTCTGTAATACGGACGGACCATTTCTATCAGTAATACCGACGGAAAATTCACATTTACTGACGAAATGAAAATTTAAAAAAAAATCCCGGCAAAATGGAAAAAAAAAATCCGTCGGTAATGCTAAAAATTCCGTCAGTAATACCGACGGATCGCGTCCGTCGGTAAAATTCTGTCGGTAATTGGCCAGTTTCTAGTAGTGATTTCGAATGTGGATGCATACTTTTAACAAACATTTCAAGTAAGTCATTAGAAGTAGAACCAAAGACTATGTCATCCATATAGATTTGAGCAATAAGTATGCCCCTTTTGTTTCATAAATGAACAAAGTCTTATCAACCTCTCCTTTTTTAAACCCAAGTTGAATTAGGTGCTCTATCAGTCTACCATACGAAGCTCGTGGGGCTTGTTTAATACCATAAAGTGCCTTTTTCAACTTGTACACATGATTTGGTTTAGAGGGGTCCTCAAACCCTTTAGGTTGTTTAACAAAAGCTTCCTCATTTAAAATAAAATTTAGGAACACGCTCTTTACATTCATCTGATGTAGGGTGATTTTTGAGTAGCATGCAATAGCTAACAACAATCTGATTGACTCAATGCGGGCTACGGGGGCAAACGTTCAATAAAAATCTACCCCTTCCATCTCAGTGTAGCCTTGAGCCACCAAACATGCTTTCTTCCTTGTTATATTTCATTGCTCATTAGATTTATTCTTAAAGATCCATTTGGTCCCGATCATATTGACGTGAGAAGGCCTAGGAACTAAGAATCACACGTCATTTTTATCAAACTGGATTAACTCCTCTTGTATGGTGTTAATCCAATTTTCATCTTTCAAGGCTTCCATGACATTCTTTTGCTCATAATTAGAAACAAAACAACAAGAGTTTGCCTGATGGTACACAGATTGTACACATACCGAACCTGTGAGATCACGATAGTTGATCTTCTTTCCTCTTGTTTTCATTCCTTCATCTACTTCCCCTATGACCAGGGATGTGGGATGATTTCCTTGTATTCTGTAAGGAATGTCCCTTTCTTTGCTTACTTCACTTTCATCAGTTTCAGAATCTGAACCTTGATCTTCAATTGTTTGACCACTTGTGTTGTCAGTTGTTTAAACAACTTGTTGCACAACTGTCTGCACAAATGGTTGTTCTGGAGATTCATTCACCTTTTCTGGTTCAGATTCATCATTAACTAGTTCTGATTCCCAAGTGCAACCAGTAACATCATCCTCTACTGTATTGACATTAAGATCAATAGCATCATCAAAAACAACATTTATGAATTTCATGAAAATTTTGGTTTTGAGATTATAAACTCTATAAGCCCTACTGTTAGTTGAGTAACCAATGAAGATGGCTTTGTCACTTTTGGAATCAAATTTGGATAGATACTATCGGTCATTCAAGATGTAGCATATACACCCAAAAACATGAAAGTATTTGACCGTGGGTTTCTTTCCAAGTAAGATTTCATAGGGAGTCATGATACTTCCAATTCTTAGAAAGACGTGATTCCCCACATGACATGATATGTTCACAGCTTCTGGCCAAAACTTTTTGGACAGATTTTTAGAGCTTAACATTACTCTTGCCATCTCTTGTAATGTGCAATTTTTCCTTTTCGCTATCCCATTTTGTCGAGGGATTTTGGGAGCTGAGAACTCATGAGTAATCCCCTTTTAATTGCAAAATGATGAAAAAGTGGCATTTTCAAACTCGGTACCATGATTAGACCTGACTCTAACGACTTTTAAACCATATAAGTTTTTGACCTTTTTGTACCAAATTTTGAATTCATCATTGATGTTGGACTTTTCTCTTAAAAAAATTACCCAAGTATATATAAAGAAATCGCCCACACACATAAAACAATACTTTTTCCGAGACATACTTTCTATTTTGATAGGACCCATTAGGTCAGTGTGGATCAAAATAAGACACCTTAAGGTTCCACAATTTTGAACCTTCTTATGACTCAATTTGGTTTGTTTCCCTTTTGGACAAGACCCACACACACTTAATTTCTTCAAGTCCTGTTTAGGCAAATCCTTTGCTGCCCCAAATTTAATTAACTCACTGATTTTTCTCTCACTGGCATGACCAAGCTTTTGGTGCCAGATTGCAGTCTCATCCATTTTAATGGAGAGACAAGACAAGTTACTGTCAACCTTTTAGCATTTATCAGAGGATCGAACACCAGTTAAAACACACACATTGTAATTATCAAATACTTCACGCCTGGACTTGTCGAATTTAACAAATAATTCATCATCACATTGTTTACTTATGCTTATCAGATTTGTCTTGAGTCCATCAACATGCAGGACATTATGTAACTTAGGCAACCCTGATACATTCAACGTACCTTTGCTAATGATCTTACCTTGGGCTCCTCCACCAAAGTTGACTTTCCCACCTTTGTATGGTGCATAGTCGTTGAAGTTTTCACGTGCCCCAGTCATGTGGCGAGAACAGTCACTGTCAAAGTACCAGGACCCTTCAACACCACTCTTAACAGATATGAAGGCCACCTGACAGTTCATAGTTTCTTTCCTTACCTAGGCAGTTCTTGCTCCAGCTTTGGGTTGTCTATACAGTTGTGTGTTCAGTTGTGCACACAACTTTCTGCTCAAATGTCCACATATCTTTTTGAAACCAAGTTCCTGTTTCAATTTGTAACAATATGGTAGAATATGACCTGCAGCAAAACAGTGATGACACACATACCTCCTTTTCCTATAATTTTTGCTTACAACAGCAAATTCAGGTTCAACGGAAGGGATACTTTTAACTTTTGAACTTTTGAATTGCTTTCTCCTTCTTTTACAAAAACAGGTCTACATAGCTAATTCCTGATTTTCCTTGGTTTCCCATTTTCAAAACCTCTTCTAACTTAGCTTTACCTTTGTTTAGCTTTGTTAGAGTTTCTGTTTCTTTATCAAGATTTGTTTTGTATTTTTCACATTCCATATCTTTTTTTTTGTGAGTAAAACTTCTAACTTGGCTATGGAGTCTTTTTGAGAATCACTTTCTTTTGACATACTTTCAACTTCAGATTTCAGTTTTAGATTTTCTGCAGTTAGTTTCTCATTTACGTGTTTGAATACCGTAATTTGCTCCATTCGCTTGGCCCATTCAGTGTGGAGTTCAATATAGGTACTGTGCAAATCCTCATAAGTAGCACACTCTTCTTCTACTGGATCATTGCTAGTTTCACTAGCAGTTGTGTGATAATATGTGCAAAAAGTTGTGCAATCAGAGTATTGCACATCTTCCACATCTGAATCACTATCGGACAATGTGAAGTGAGATGGATGCGATATAGACAAATTTGCAGTGTACTCATCATTATCGAAATCACTCAAAGTCGCTGAGAAACTCATTCCTCGCTTTTTAAGAGTATTTACACACTCATTTGCATAATGTCCATATGAAATTACCCGATCTTTTTCGCGCGCGGGGGCGCGGCGGAAAAGGCGGTTGTCTTTCGCGGGGGGTTGGTGTCTGAGACCTCGCTTCACGGGAAGGAGCAGAATGAGGAGTCGCCACGCGGTTTTGTATTTTGAGCCCAAACGTTGAGAAACGGCTATTGCGAAAAATGGTGTCGTTTTTATTGGTAGCAAAAACTTAGGAAAAGGCTTTTGAAAACGGGGATCATTTTTATTGGCAGCAAAAACGAGTAAAAAACTTTTTAGTACCAGAGATTGTTAGGTTCAGAGGTCAGGTTACGTTTCGGGTAGAGTATGACGAGATCGCCCGAAACGCCTCGCATGACGAGTCTTTCTACCTTTCTCGAAATCGTGTGTGTGTGTGTGTGTCTTTTGAAATAGGGGCTTGAATGACAAGCTTAATCTTGGTTTGAATGTCAAACGTTGATTAGGTGACTTTTGAAAAGACGAGCGTTTGAATGACAAACGTCGGTTTGAGTTGAAATGAGCGTTTGCGTGGCAAACGTCGACTTTGAGTTGAAATGAGCGTTTGCGTGGCAAACGTCGACTTTGAGTTGAAATGAGCGTTTGCGTGGCAAACGTCGACTTTGAGTTGAAACGAGTCATTGTTAACGATTTTTACGAGAAAAATGCGTATTAAATGATTTTAAGTGTCAAATGGCGGCTTTGAGTTTGAAGATGAGCATTCGGAGGCCGAACGTCATGTCGCGCGTTTTGAAAGAGAGTTCGACGGACGAACTCCGGTTTTGAACCGGGCATTACATTGTTAGCGATTTTTACGGGAAAAATGCGTATTAAATGATATGCGATCAACGAATCGGGTTGCGACTCGGACTTTTGAAAAGTAAATACTATCACAATCCAAACGGATCGGACTTGTAAATGACAGTATTTAAAGCGGTGTCAACGGAATCAAACGATCCGGAATCGTAAATGACGATCAACGAGGCCAAACGGCTCGGAATTGTAAATGACGATCAACGAGGCCAAACGGCTCGGAATTGTAAATGACGATCAACGAGGCCAAACGGCTCGGAATTGTAAATGACGTAAAAGTAAACGGAACGGGGTCGGAACGCCGTTTTAACCCGTGATTACTTCTCTTACGGAAAGAGAAGAGGATCGAGGGGCTAAAACGTATCGGACCCCGTTAGACGGAGGCGTCTACATTTTGACAATGACGTTCGAAACAGTTATAGCGACTGGCGCGTAAACCGAGACGGAACGGAAGATTCAGAGAGAGGGAGTTATACCTATGGCTAGGGTCGACTCCTTTGGCTCGGGAGGTGTGCACGGGACACGGAAAGTTATTCGAAAGGTTGTTTCGAAGTTGTAGGGTGCGTATTTGATCGAAATACGAAGGTTTCACGCGAATCGAGACAAAACGGGAGCTCGGAAGGGGTGGAAACCAGTTTGGACCGTGGGGTATGTGAGTTTTTGGTGTTTTTTCATCCTCCTTTGCCTTTGACAGCAACTTCTATTTATAGGGTGAAAATTGCAGTAGGAGTCCCACGGACTTGGACTGAATTTCAGGGGTTTTGGGAATTTTGGAAATCTGGAGGACTTGTTGGCAATTTCAGGAAAATTGCACAGTGAGTCCGGCCGGACTTGGCTTGCAAACCAGGGGTATTTTGGTCTTTTGGCCTTGATTTGTGATTGACGAGTGACTAGAGGGAGGTGGCATGCAGGACACGTGTCATGTGACTCACCAGAAGTGTGGGAGTTCGTTCCCCGGTCCCGGTTTTGTCCGTTTTTTAAAATAACAGTCCGGGAAATGTCCGAAACGCCCCTGGAAAGTGCCGAAAAATGCGTTTTTCAGGGAAAGCCATACTTTTACGTGAGATGTCACGTGACAAGTACGATTTGACGTCGGGATGCACGGGGCAGTCCTGGGACGTCTCGTTGGCACGGCAACGGAGAGTTTAACGAGTTCCGGTTAACCTGGAGCGGGCCAGTTAACGGATTTCGGTTAACTTTCTGACGGATTTGGACGATCCGGATTTGGGTACTTACAGTTAGCCCCTCAGCGACGTCTCCTCCGAAGGAGGTGGGGTCGTTGAAAAAGATAAGGATCCAAATCGGGATGCCTTACTTTGAAAGAGACCTGGGCGGTCAGCTGGCTGGACCCTTAGCGAAAAGGATTCCTACGTATCCCGAGCGGGAATCAAGCCGATCGTAGTTCGAAAAGGGGCAAGGGCCGCGCATGGGGACCTTGACCTGAGAGAGACTGTTAGGAGGCGTCTAAATTTGGATGAGACCATTCGCGAGGTACCTGTACCTGAATGGAGACTGTTGGGAGGCGTCTGAACCTGGGACTTCTGAAACCTTCGAGGGCGTGTGGCGCCTCAAACCGGAGTTGCGATGCTGACGAGGGCGTTCGTGCCTTGGGTGCTGGGCTTATTGCTGTTGCCAGTTTTATCCTGCTGGGGATGAGCGTTCGGGCCTACCTGGATGGCCGAAGAGGGATTGTTGTGCGGGCTTATTGCGGCTGCCGCTGAAGTGGAACGGTCGGGCTTACGACTGGCGGCCGGGGAGAATTGTTGCAAGGCGTTCGTACCTTGGGGTTCGGGCTTATTGCAGTTGCCGGAGGAGAATTGTTTGCAAGGCGTTCGTACCTTGGGGTTCGGGCTTATTGCAGTTGCCGAAGGAGACTGTTTGCAAGGCGTTCGTACCTTGGGGTTCGGGCTTATTGCAGTTGCCGAAGGAGACTTGTTGCAAGGCGTTCGTACCTTGGGGTTCGGGCTTATTGCAGTTGCCGAAGATGATGGTTGATGGAGAAAAATTCCTCTAGTAATAAAATCCGAGCAAGTGGACTCACTACCGGTGTAGTAATATGCACAAGCAGGGGTCGAACCACAGAGACTTGTTAGTTTTAACAAGTAAATTTAATTAATGCCTTAAGTAACAAAACAGGGTTTTTGACTTTGATTTATTAACTGGAATATTAAAGCAAGAAATTAACTATTTTAATTTAAAAAAATAATAAAGCAATAAACTAGGATTTAATCAGATCAAAGGAATTCACGGATTGGATTTCATATTCATCTTCATTCTATGCTAGATTTATCATGATAAAATTAACAATCTTGTTCAAAGATTCGTTCACTTAATTTAAGGGTTGGGACGTTCGATGTGCGGATTGCAACCCTCTTATTTCTCTCCTATTGTAGATTCCGCTAGGTCAAAACAATAATCAAGAAATTCATTAAGAACAATGAGAACATATGAATCTAGATTCTCTTGTATTCCGCTAGGTCAACAATCAAATCCAATTGATGAAATAATGGCCTAAATTATGAACAATCCACGCTAGTGCAACTATTCAAAACCTAACAATTAAAGGTTAAAACAAAATTAAAACCTAAAATTGAATTTAGATATCTAATCAAACATGAACAAGAAAGTTTTGGAAAATTATACTAGCATAGAAATCCGACGAATACTACATCCAATCCATGAAAAGAGAATTTAGCTACTCATATTCATGAGGACAATCCCAAAATATGAATAACAATACATCAAACCTGGAAAAATATTGAAAACCTTAAAGATCAAAAATCCTTCAATCCTCCAAAACCTAGGCAAGAAAATAAAATCCAAAGTGCCTAATAAAAATCATAATAGGAATATATATAATCCTAAAAACAATCCTTCAATGACTAGGAAAAGGGATTCAAAAGATCCATAAAAATCTGTCAAGGATCTCAAAAATCCTTGCAAAATAAGGAAACATTCTCTTTCAGCCCGACACACTGGGCGTGCGCCCACTATTCCAGGCGTGCGCCTGCCTTCAATCTGAGAGTTTTGGGCGTGCGACCACCCCTTCCAGGGCGTGCGCCCGCCCTGTCTTCCAGCCTTGGTCCTTTTTCCTTCCATAATTCCCTTTTAATCCTCCAGCAGAAAGGCTCCTTGACTTCTTAAAATGCCTCACAAGTCCTTTTTCACTTTCCAACAGATCTCCGCTCCATTTTTGTTCCTTTTTTTTCACTTGAATCCATAATTTGTCACCTAATTAACCTGAACTCACAAAAACACTAAAAAATATATTAAAATAACCTTTTACTCAAGAATTTTACAAGAAATAAGAGTAGGAGTACCTAATTTAGATGTGTAAAAACACATCCATCAAACACCCCCAAACTTATTTCTTGCTCGTCCTCGAGTAAGACAACAAAACATAAGAAAGACAAATAAAAAGAACAATCTAAACTAATTAATCCGAAAGTTAACTTTGTCCCCACATTCTTATATTTCCCAAAATTGCTTGAATCATGAAATACCACAACCACACAATCTCAAAGCAATCAATCTACACAAGTATCAACATATATTACCATTAATTTTGCTACCCTGCTCAATCATTATATGTACTCAATAAATCCCCGTGTGTGTGTGAATTTGAATTCTCCCTTCGCTTCAAACATGATCTATTTTTATAAAGCTAAGTACACCAATCATCTCTTATTTTATTGACTTTGTTAACAAATAAAAACACACTTAAACAAAGAAACTATGAATACTCCCTTCTGCTTTTCCACTTCAATGGACCTAAACACCCCCAAACCTGATCATTTAAGCACATATTTTTAAGAGTCATCTACCGTTCAAGTAGGGAACACTGTAGTAGCGAACTCCATGCCCCTAATACTAGGTAGGAATTTATTACCATATACTCCTATTTGGCAAGGAAGCAACGTCGCAGCGAACGCCGTGCCCCGAGCTACTTTAGGAATATTTAATCATAGAGATGGGAGTTAGCCATTTCGGTGTCGAGCCCGGTACAGGACCATCACGGCGGAAAAGCTCTTCCCCTATAACGCTACCGCATACCCGCAATCTGTTAAGCTAGAATGGTCCCTATCCAACCAATCTACACGCCTGGGGTATTACCGAGTAATAATTTAATTGCCATTGCTCCCATTCCCTTTTTCAATTAATTTACACATTATCTCGTATACAAGGGGTGTCCATCCAACAACAAAAATCCACACTATCCAAGGAGTACCCACAGTTTACTGTTAAGAAGTTACTATTTACTAAACAAATTCATTAACGTCAAAGATGATGGTGTACTATAAACTTGATAAAACAGATCAAAATTTTCAACTACAGGAAAATTACAGCATAAGTGCACAGAATTTTTGAGCATTATTGACATAAATATAACCATTGAGCACCATCTCAAAATTAATCTAAAATATATTGAGACTTGCATAACTGACTTTCAACACCACGATGTCCTACTAACGATTTCAAACAATCAACCAAGCAATCATGGGAATAAAAGAATGTTAACAAAACTTGAACCATGTCAAACAAGGACAAAATTAACCCAATTTTTTTTTTTTTTTTAACTATGAAGATAAACCAAAAACTGTACCAAGTAGTACCCCACACCCCCAAACTTAAACCATGCATTGTCCCTAATGCATATGATATCAATAAAGCATAAGATAGGGTTAGGGGTACCTCAACCGACTACTGAGGCGGAGGGCGAAACTGGTGACCCCAAGGATCACTCTGAAACTGCTGAAACTGCCCCTCTTGTGGCTGGAAGTGTGGTGGAGCAGACTGCTGCGAACTACTGCCTTGGTGGTGCAAATAACCCATGAGTTGCGCCCACCTTTCATCTTGCACATTCCTGTGTGCTTGGGCTGCCATAGCCTCCGCCATCCGTCTCTGCTCCGCCTCCTCAAACTTTCTACTCAGTTCGTTCACCTCCACTCTTACCGAAGTCATAGCCAAACTCAGACCGTGCATCGCCCTGGCGGGGTCTCTTCTGTATAACTCCACACGTGCTTCTACCGGGTCCTCCTCCATGGCTTCATCATTTCCTTCATTTTCGTTATTTCCTTCTCCTTCTTCTTCATTCCCTTCACCATCCTCATCACTCGATGCTGACATTGCCTCACCTGACTGAATATGACTTTTCTTGGTCATAGTGCTCAAATCTATTTTAGGCCCCGGTTTCAAGTCTCTTGACGGCAGATTCACCCTTGCCCTTGAAATCAAATAAGTGATCAAACAGGGAAACTTGAAGTTGACATTGCTCAATTTTTCCGCATTGTGGGCAATTTGGTTGGAAATAATCAGTCCAGTATTAATAGGCTCTCCCTGCAACACCAAATGCATAAGCCATGCTCTCTTCCAATGCACCACATGCGAATGCGCACTCGGCAGAATCCGTTCGCTGATGAACCTGTGCAAATATCTCAACTTGTGCCTCAACTTCTTAACTGGCAGCAACTTTCCTCCATCATTCAAATTTATCTCCACACGCCCAAAGGTTGATTGAATCACGTGAATTTCGTTTTTCCATTCTTTTTCCATTGCCCCAATCGTGCTAGAATATTTACACTCTTCAACATTTGGCATAGAATAATACTGATTAATTAATTCACTCGAGTAATTCACCGGGCGTCCTCTCACATAAGACTCTCCACAGCTTTCCCAACTCATGCACATTTGCATAAAATTCTTTAACCAACAATGCAACCCCATTCTGTTTTGGCCTACTTGCTAAATTCTTCCATTGATACCTCTCCACAATATCATCCAAGCCTAAATCTTCAAAATCAAACTCTCTTTCTGCATTGCATTGTTTACGCTCATACTGAACAAAGAAATTTTCCGCTTTTCGACTTTTAAACTTATTAGCATCATGGGGAGGACCGGGGGGAACTTGTTCTTGTGCAACCTCTTTCCTTTTTCTAGAACTACTCATTGCTTCTTATCCCGAAAACTTACAAGAATTAACAAGAAAACTTACTTCCACTGCAGAGGGTCGCCGGAAAAGTGGCCGGAGTTGGCCGGAATATTCGCCGGAGATGGAGAAGATGGAGAAGTCGGTAAAGCTTATCCTTTCAACACTTTCCCCACAAGAACCTTCCTTCAATTTGGCTCCTAATGCTTCCAATCAACAAACCCACCTCTTTGCTTCACTCCATGAAATTTCTTTGATTTTGGGTCCAAAGATTGAGGCTTTAGTGGTGTAAATTAGTTTTGGAGGGAGGATAATGGGTGGAGATGAGGTTTTAATGAATAACAATGGTGGATTTGGGAGATTGGGGGTGCAATTTTTAGAGAGAAGGGGGGGGGTCGGCGGCCTTAGAGAGAAAAAAAAAAAGGGGAACTTGTTTAGATTTTGAGAAAATTAGGTCTCAATCCGTCACTTTCTTTATTTCACCTCCCCCAGTTTGACCGGTCCTCACACCCGGGCGCACGCCCACTCCACCCAGGCGCACGCCCAAATCTATGCTGAGAGAAACAGGCGCACGCCCACCCTGTCCAGGCGCACGCCTACTTCAATTTTCACCATTTTTCATTTTTTTCCTTTTTCTTGCATTATCTCTATTGTTGCCCCATTAGTTCCACTTCCTTTCATTGTTTGGCGAATACATCTACACATCACCACTAAAAATAAAACCCCAAGCATAAGATCTGCTAAATAACTAAAATCATAAGGAAAATTTAAAACAAAAGTAAAGGGATCAATTGAAATAAACAAAATAACACAATAAAAGCAATTTTTTTTTTTTTTTTTTTTTTTTTATATAAATGCCATCACCCCCCACACTTAAATCATGCTATGTCCTCATGGCATGAACCAAGAAAACACAACACAATCCAACTGCAAGGATGATAATAACGGAAAAGAAAAATACGGAAAGCAGTAAATATTACCTACATTGGGTTGCCTCCCAATTAGCGCTTTGGTTATCGTCGTTAAGCTCGACGTCATGCCCCAATGGAATTAAGTGGCCACTTCCGGGTCCACCAACTCGACTACATCGATATCCTCCAAAATGGACACTCCTTCATAATATGGT
Source organism: Adenophora triphylla var. japonica (assembly GCA_022495995.1). Classification (NCBI taxonomy): domain Eukaryota; kingdom Viridiplantae; phylum Streptophyta; class Magnoliopsida; order Asterales; family Campanulaceae; genus Adenophora; species Adenophora triphylla. Next base: position 132,353 of record JAFEMH010000006.1, read on the forward strand.
TTTACTCGGTGGCCGTTCACTTTAAACACTGTGCCATCTTTTAAATCTTTGAGCTCAACTGCTCCGTGCGAATACACATGCACTACCTCATATGGACCCGACCATCTAGAACTCAACTTTCCCGGAAAGAGTTTCAAACGAGAGTTAAAGAGGAGGACTTTCATACCCGGTCTTATGAACTTGGGCTTCAAATTTTTGTCATGATATCGTTTAGTCCTCTCTTTATATAATTTTGCACTCTCATAACTGTCTTGTCGCAATTCTTCCAGCTCATCCAAATCAAGTAACCTCTTCTCTCCTGCTAGAGCCAAATCCATGTTGAGCTCTTTGGTGGCCCAATAAGCTTTGTGTTCCAATTCAACCGGAAGATGGCACTCTTTTCCGTAAACTATACGATATGGACTCATGCCAATAGGGGTCTTGTATGCTGTCCGATATGCCCACAATGCGTCACACAATTTTCGAGACCAATCCTTGCGATTCGGGCGCACTGTTTTCTCAAGCACCCCTTTGATTTGGCGGTTGCTCACCTCTACTTGGCCCGAAGTTTGAGGATGGTAGGCCGTGGCTAATTTGTGAACTACCCCATACTTTTTCAACAGCTGATTGAACACCCGGTTCGTGAAATGCGTCCCTTGATCACTAATGATTGCTCGTGGCATGCCATACCTGCTAAAAATATTCTCACAAACAAACTTGCAAACAACATTAGCGTCATTTGTGCGGGCGGGGATTGCCTCCACCCACTTTGAAACATAATCAACTGCTACAAGTATATATAGAAAACCATGGGACGGGGGAAATGGGCCCATAAAATCAATGCCCCAAACATCAAAAATATCAACTATCAAATTATGTTGTAAAGGCATCTCATCTCTCTTCCCTATGTTCCCTGACCGTTGACATCTATCACACCTAATGCAAAACGCTTGAGCATCTTTGAACAGAGTAGGCCAATACAGACCCGATTGCAACACTTTCCTAGCGGTCTTTTGGCCACTAAAATGACCCCCACATTGGAGTTCATGACAAAATCTCAACACACTACTCTGCTCATGGTCCGGAACACATCTCCTAACAATTTTGTCCGGGCAAATTTTCCATAGGTAAGGATCATCCCAAATGTAATGTTTCACATCTGACTTGAACTTACGTTTTTGGTCATACGTGAATTGTGATGGGAACATATTAGACACCAAGTAATTAACAAAATCAGCATACCAAGGCTCTTGGACATGTACAGCCAGAAGTTGTTCATCCGGAAAATTTTCATTGACCGGAATCAAACCTTCTTCAACATTGAGATACGAATAGTCCTCAAGCCTTGACAAATGATCCACCACCACATTTTCAGTCCCCTTTTTATCCCGGATCTCCACATCAAACTCTTGTAACAACAGCATCCACCTCAACAAACGAGGCTTAGCATCTTTCTTATTTAACAAATGTTTCAATGCAGCATGATCAGAATAAATAATCACCTTCGATCCAAGCAAGTAAGAACGAAACTTTTCCAATGCAAACACAACAGCTAGAAATTCTTTTTCAGTTGTGGTATAATTCAGTTGTGCATCATTAAGTGTTCTACTTGCATAATGGATAATGTAAGGCAATTTGTCAACCCTTTGTCCCAAAAAAGCCCCAATAGCAAAATCTGAGGCATCGCACATGATCTCAAAAGGGTGAGACCAATTGGGACTAGAAAGAATGGGGGCACATGTCAACTTTTCCTTAAGCAATTCAAAAGCATCAACACACTCTTGGTCAAAGATGAACTCCGTATCCTTGGCAAGCGATTACATAAAGGCTTACAAATTTTTGAAAAGTCTTTTATGAATCGCCTATAGAAACCCGCATGCCCTAGGAAACTTCGCACACCTCGAATTCGGGGGGTAATTTTGCAATCACATCAATTTTAGCTCTATCAACCTCAATCCCCTTACTTGACACAATATGACCCAAAACAATCCCATGCTTCACAAGAAAATGACACTTTTCCCAACTCAAAGTCAAGTTGGTTTCACAACACCTTTTCAAAACAGATGCCAAATTCTTTAAACAATCATCAAAACTATCCCCTATAACAGAAAAATCATCCATGAAAACCTCAACGCACCTCTCAATCATATCCGAAAAAATGGAGGTCATACACCTTTGAAATGTCGCAGTGCATTGCACAGCCCAAAAGGCATCCTCCTAAATGCATATGTGCCGAATGGACATGTGAAAGTGGTTTTGGACTGATCTTCAGGGGCTATGGCAATCTGATTATACCCCGAAAAGCCATCAAGAAAACAATAGTAAGAATGACCGGCCAATCTCTCTAGCATTTGATCAATAAACGGCAAGGGAAAGTGATCTTTCTTGGTCGCAAAGCATTTAATTTTCTCAAGTCAATACACATCCTAAGGCCGGTCACTTCCCTTGTTGGCACATCCTCGCCTTTCTCATTTTGGACAACGGTAATGCCCGATCTTTTGGTACCACTTGTACCGGGCTGACCCACTCACTTTCAGCCACCGGGTAAATGATACCCGCATCTAGCAATTTTAGGACCTCTTTTCTCACGGCCTCCTCCATGTGAGGATTCAGCCTCCTTTGTCTCTCTCTAGACGGCTTGGCACCATCCAAGAGATGAATTCTATGCATGCACATTGTGGGACTAATTCCCTTTATGTCCTTCAATGTCCAACCAATGGCCTCTTTATATTCACACAAAACAACAATTAATTGGGCCTCTTGGTCTTTGGACAAATCGGATGCAATTATGACAGGTAATGTTTCTCTCTCTCCCAAAAATGCATATTTTAAATTAGAAGGAAGAGTTTTCAACTCAAGGACTCGGGGAATCACAATAGAAGGCGCCAACTTCTCATTGAAGTGGCCTAGGGGTGAAACGGGCCATCACTAGGATGGTGCTCGTCGGCCTTATCCACGCCCATCGGTTGAGCATCCGCATTATCCCTAGTTTTCTCACCGCCCATTGAAATCAATGACTCTAACTCCTCACATTCTCTCACATGCCATGAAATCTCACTCACACAATCATCAACTTCATCCAACTCATCAACAAGCATGCAAGACTCATCCTGACCCACCGCATTTTTCATTACATCAAAGACATTTATTTCAATCTTTTCATTTGCGATGGTCATAGATAGAGTACCATTACCAACATTGATCACGGTGTTGGTTGTTGCCATGAATGGTCTCCCAAGCAATATGGGTGAATCACGGCGATTGCCCTCACCGCGAGGCATCTCTAAAACCACAAAATCAACGGGAATGATCAATGAACCAACTTGAACTAAAACATCCTCTACGATGCCCATTGGTCTTTTAATGGACCTATCGCCAGTTGTAGGGCCATCATAGTGGGTTTTAGCTCGGGCAAACCTAACTCAAGGTACATGTAATATGGCAGCAAATTAATGCTCGCCCCGAGATCAAGCATAGCTCTCACCGTGTGAGAATCCCCCAAAGTAATGGAAATTAGAAAACTCCCGGGGTCTTTCATTTTCGGAGGGAGACTATGTTTGACTACAGCGCTTGCATTCTCATCCAAAAACAGAATCTCATCTTTCCCATACTGAATTTTCTTGGAATTAATTTCCTTGAAGAATTTGGCATATGCAGGAACATTCTTGATCACATTTAACAAAGGCAAATTTATGTTAACTTTTGAAAACATGTCAATCAATTCTTTCATTTGGTGATCAAGCTTATTCCTCAAGAATCTGCCAGGAAAGGAACAGAGGTACATATGGCTTGGGATTGGACTTTTCTACATTCACTTTTTGTCCCAATCCATTAGTACCCTCACCTTCAGACACAACATCCTCAACAATAATATTTTCCACAATCGGGGGTTCCACAACAGGGGGATCACTGACAGGGGGTTTAGCAGGAGAAGAAGGAGAAGTTACCTGATTATCTACCTGTTTGCCACCACGTAGGGTGATGATGGCCTTGGCTTGCTCCCCTTGGCTAGGGAATGTACCCGGTTGTCGTCCCCGTAGTGCCTCCGCCAATTGACCCATTTGGGTCTCCAACTTCTTCATTGCGGCAGCCTTGATTGTTGTATGCTTGCCGCCGTTACGCCTTTGCTTGAAGTTGCTCCGCTCTCATCTGCTCCATTGCCTCTTCCCAAGGCTCTTTCTTCCTTTCGTAAATCCCCTGCGGAGGTGGTTGGGGATGAAGAGTCTTATTTTGTTGATTTCCACCCCATGACAAATTGGGATGTCTCTGCCGCTTGCCATCCCGGGATTGTAATTGTTCCCAAACCGATTGTTGTTTGGTGGGAACCGTTGACCAAACCCTTGCATCGCCCGTACCGCTCGCTCATAGCCAAAGGAACTAGTAGCGGGACATGAGTTATAATCATGAGATTTAGAGCCGCATGTAACACAACTATCATACACCGATGAGCAAGGAGAAGGCATAGAAGAAGAAGAGGCATTTTGCAAAGCTAATTTATCAAATCTTTGGTTGAGCAATGCAAAGTGCTTAGCAATCTCATTATTCAATCCGACCTCATTTACCCCCCTTGTTGCTCCCCTAGAACCTTTTTGTTGAGAATTAGCACTCAACATCTCAAACAATTCCTGGCATTGTTGTACAGTCTTGGTTCCCAAACTACCTCCTGCTGCATTATCAACCATGGATTGGTATTCAGGGGATAAAGCCCCATAAAATGTTTGATGCAACATAGAAGCAGGAAAATTATGATGAGGGCATTGAATTTGCAACATCCTAAATCTATCCCATGCCTCGTGGAAGGCTTCCTGCCTGTGCAAATCCCATAATTTTCACCCTAAAATCTGTCAATGCATTATAAGGGTAGAACTTAATAAGAAAAGCATCATGTAAAGCATCCCAAGTAGTGATGCTACGGGGAGGAAGTAACAATAGCCACGTTTTGGCTTTGTCTTTCAATGCATATGGGAAGCACTTCAGTCTCAAGTGCTCCGCTGTAACACCCTCTTTTATAGGGAACCCACTCACAGTAGACATGAATTCTCTCAAAAATGCCAAAGTATCCTCACCAGCTAAACCATGAAAGTTTGGAAGCATATTAAAATATTGGCCTTTTATTTCATAAGCTAGTGCTGCATCGGGCAACACTATGCACGACACCGATGTGTCGACTCTTGGCCTAGCAAATGCATTCATGACTTGGTCCGCCATTACAAAATTAAATTCTTCTTCTTCCTCGGTGGAAGAAGTTTCCAACTCACTTAATTCTTCTTCTGTCCCGGTGACAGAAGTGTCAGATTCAGTTTCACTCACTTGAGTAGAGGGAATGCCTCTCTCAATTCTGTCTATATCGTCGTTCAAAGGAACCAAATTAGGATCCAATGACCGGCGACCAAACATGCACCGATTAAATTAACTTGTTAAAAATCACAACAAGTCCCCGGCAACGGCGCCAAAAACTTGATGGAGAAAAATTCCTCTAGTAATAAAATCCGAGCAAGTGGACTCACTACCGGTGTAGTAATATGCACAAGCAGGGGTCGAACCACAGAGACTTGTTAGTTTTAACAAGTAAATTTAATTAATGCCTTAAGTAACAAAACAGGGTTTTTGACTTTGATTTATTAACTGGAATATTAAAGCAAGAAATTAACTATTTTAATTTAAAAAAATAATAAAGCAATAAACTAGGATTTAATCAGATCAAAGGAATTCACGGATTGGATTTCATATTCATCTTCATTCTATGCTAGATTTATCATGATAAAATTAACAATCTTGTTCAAAGATTCGTTCACTTAATTTAAGGGTTGGGACGTTCGATGTGCGGATTGCAACCCTCTTATTTCTCTCCTATTGTAGATTCCGCTAGGTCAAAACAATAATCAAGAAATTCATTAAGAACAATGAGAACATATGAATCTAGATTCTCTTGTATTCCGCTAGGTCAACAATCAAATCCAATTGATGAAATAATGGCCTAAATTATGAACAATCCACGCTAGTGCAACTATTCAAAACCTAACAATTAAAGGTTAAAACAAAATTAAAACCTAAAATTGAATTTAGATATCTAATCAAACATGAACAAGAAAGTTTTGGAAAATTATACTAGCATAGAAATCCGACGAATACTACATCCAATCCATGAAAAGAGAATTTAGCTACTCATATTCATGAGGACAATCCCAAAATATGAATAACAATACATCAAACCTGGAAAAATATTGAAAACCTTAAAGATCAAAAATCCTTCAATCCTCCAAAACCTAGGCAAGAAAATAAAATCCAAAGTGCCTAATAAAAATCATAATAGGAATATATATAATCCTAAAAACAATCCTTCAATGACTAGGAAAAGGGATTCAAAAGATCCATAAAAATCTGTCAAGGATCTCAAAAATCCTTGCAAAATAAGGAAACATTCTCTTTCAGCCCGACACACTGGGCGTGCGCCCACTATTCCAGGCGTGCGCCTGCCTTCAATCTGAGAGTTTTGGGCGTGCGACCACCCCTTCCAGGCGTGCGCCCGCCCTGTCTTCCAGCCTTGGTCCTTTTTCCTTCCATAATTCCCTTTTAATCCTCCAGCAGAAAGGCTCCTTGACTTCTTAAAATGCCTCACAAGTCCTTTTTCACTTTCCAACAGATCTCCGCTCCATTTTTGTTCCTTTTTTTTCACTTGAATCCATAATTTGTCACCTAATTAACCTGAACTCACAAAAACACTAAAAAATATATTAAAATAACCTTTTACTCAAGAATTTTACAAGAAATAAGAGTAGGAGTACCTAATTTAGATGTGTAAAAACACATCCATCAATGGTTTGCAAGGCGTTCGTGCCTTGGGGTTCGGGCTTATTGCAGTTGCCGGAGGAGACCGTTTGCAAGGCGTTCGTACCTTGGGGTTCGGGCTTATTGCAGTTGCCGCTGAGATGATTGTTTGCAAGGCGTTCGTACCTTGGGGTTCGGGCTTATTGCTGTTGCCGGAGAGATGAACAGCGAAGGTCTCGATAAGAGAGTGGAGGTCGGACCGCGAAGGTCGGGATCAACTGTTTGAAATCGGACCGTGAAAGGTCGCGATTGAGGATTGAAATCGGACCGTGAAAGGTCGCGAATAAGAGTTTGAAATCGGACCGTGAAAGGTCGCGATTGAGGATTGAAATCGGACCGTGAAAGGTCGCGATTGAGGATTGAAATCGGACCGTGAAAGGTCGCGATTGAGGATTGAAATCGGACCGTGAAAGGTCGCGATTGAGAGTTTAATGGTGAGGACCATTTAAATTTTAACGTCGGGAGACGGAATCGTAACTGAAATGTCCGGAGACATGGTTGAACGTTTGAATGTCAAACGTCAACGGGACTGAATTTAACGTCAGGAGACGAGCGTTAGTGAAAACTAACTGGGAATTTAACGTCTGGAGACGAGCGTTAGTGAGAACTAACTGGGAATTTAACGTCTGGAGACGAGCGTTAGTGAAAACTAACTGGGAATTTAACGTCTGGAGACGAGCGTTAGTGAAAACTAACTGGGAATTTAACGTCTGGAGACGAGCGTTAGTGAGAACTAACTGGGAATTTAACGTCTGGAGACGAGCGTTAGTGAAAACTAACTGGGAATTTAACGTCTGGAGACGAGCGTTAGTGAGAACTAACTGGGAATTTAACGTCTGGAGACGAGCGTTAGTGAGAACTAACTGGGAATTTAACGTCTGGAGACGAGCGTTAGTGAAAACTAACTGAGAATTTAACGTCTGGAGACGAGCGTTAGTGAAAACTAACTGAGAATTTAACGTCTGGAGACGAGCGTTAGTGAAAACTAACTGGGAATTTAACGTCTGGAGACGAGCGTTAGTGAGAACTAACTGAGAATTATCCTCGGGGGATAGGGCGTTAGAAATGTCTAACTGGGGGAAATTTTACACTTTCGGGGGCCAAAAGTGGTAAAATTGGAATTGCCAAAAGCTGAGGGGCAAAAGGGGCAAAAATTATTCTGGTGCAGTAAGAGTCCGCGGGACTTTTACCGTTTTTCTGTAAACTTTTTAAATGCCGAAATTTGGGGAAGAAAAAGCTCACTTTCTTCCATTGTTGCCGGCGAGAGAGGAGAGAAAAGAGAGAGAAATCCAACCCAAATTGCAAGGTTTGCTCGAATTTGTGAGGGAAAATCGCTATGGAGGGTGAAGGAGGACCAATGGCTTGCCACGGAAGGACCGACGACGAAAGAACTCGATTGGTTCGGACCATTCGAACCACCACTCTTCCATTGAATCCGGCGGAGTTTTATCCGGCGAGGGACCGCCACAACTCCAAGGGAGGGATCGAAAGACACGTAAGTTCCCTACAAATTCCATTAATTTCAAGAATGTGCATTCTTTAAATGTTAGAAATTTGTTAGGGATTTACTTAGGGATTTTGGTGCCCGATTTGGGGCTTTTGACTTTGCTATGAATCGTTGTCGAAATTGACTAGGACGTAGTTCAATTGACATCATGGGTAGATGACATAAAAATTTTGGTTGCAAAATTCCATGTCTAAATGCATTTTCCAAAATTAAAGTAACTTTAATTCGGGACGGAGCGAAATTTTCGAAAAAATTCGAAAGAATTTGAAAGTTCCGGATTCGACGGAGTTTTCGAAAGATTTTGAAAGTTCCGGATTCGACGGAGTTTTCGAAAGATTTTGAATATACGTAGGAAATGAATGAGAACCGTATCTGCATTGCATTCTTTTGACATGCGTTGTTGCATTTCGTTGACGTTGCTTCTATCTTGTTTTGTACGCGGGGACGGGGATGGTTGATACCCACAACCGTAAGAGTCGGGTGCCTTTGAGGCGGTGCGGGCATTGTGGGGCCTTATCCGGACGTGGCCCGAGAGGGAGAGAGGAGTCCACGACACGGTGGTGATTGACTCCGGCCGGGCCGGGTTTATCGATCTTGTAGGCTGCGACGGTGATACGCCGAGGGCGAGTCCATGTATGTCGCGAGCGAGTGCGGTGGGATACGACCCACACTTTCCATTTCGAGATGGGGAGGCGACGGTGACTCCCACGCATTTTGCCGCTATCACCGGGTTGCCGACTTATGGCAACGCGCTGGTGTGGGTTGATGGTTATACCCGGAGCGGTTATGCAGGCCGCTTTGGGTTTTGATATTATCGATGCCAGGGGCTTAGGTATTCGGTACAGGCCTATGGAGCATCACTTGAGGGCGGGTGTCGCCGATTATTTGGCTGGGTCTTTGAGGATGACCGCGGAGCGTCTGGCTCGAGGGTTCCTTTGGTTTGCGCTGTCAGCGACCTTGTTCCCGACTTCCGACACGTCTTGTCACTTCCCTCTGCCTTTCGGGTCGGCGACGGATCCTGGATGCCGTGAGGGGTTTGCGTGGGGAGGCTGGGCGGCCGAGCTCTACCATTCCACAGACGGGTTCTCGCGGGGAGAGGAGCACTCATTTAGTTTGTTTTACGCACATGTCTTGGATGTAAGTTTACGTGCTTTTTCTCTTCCTTGCCTCTTTTATGTACTCGTATGTATACGCTTTGTAGGCGACATAACTTTCCATTCTCTTGGCGGTGTCCGGTGCTACGAGGTATTTAGTCCGCAGCTTGGGACGTCAAGGAGCCGTGCGTCCCCTGTTCCCTGCCTTGCCGGTTTGGCGGCGTAAGAAGGCGAAGAGGGCGGTCTCTTCGAGGGTTGGCACTCGAGTGTCATACGAGGAGATATCTCTCGGCGCCGAACTCCGGAGTTCTCCGAGAGGATCCGGCTGACACAGTGGAGCAGGGTTTGATCATGTCGCGGTGCATATTTCCCGCGAGACTACACGGCGGCGGAAGCTCTGGTGGGACTTCATGCGACGCCATGTATCTGGGGAGAGGGTGACCCGTTAGCATAGGCGGGGTCTCTTCCATTGGTGCCGGTGGATCCTCCTTCAGACATGCAAAGCATCCCCGGGAGATGCCGATGGATGAGCTGGAGGGATACCTTCAGGTGTGTACTTCACCGAGTATATCATAGCGGGGCCTCCTATGATGTTTTCTTGAGGATGAGGCCGAGGAGCCCACAGTGCACGGATAGGGAGGGCGAGGTCCCCGGAGGTCCTCGACATTTTCCCCGTCCCACGAGCTAGGCTAGGCTAGCGTACGAGGGGCCGGGACGGTTCACAAGCCTTGAGCGACTTGTGATCCCGCCTCGGCGGAGCCGAGACCACGATACGGGGCGGACCCCAATGCTTCGGTGAGCATCTTTTCGATTTTACGCATTTGATAGTAGCATTACGCACATGATGCATCTGTACTTTGTTCGCTTTCGATGATTTTCCCGTTCGCAGTATCTCGGCCATACGTACAATGAGGCCATGAGGCCGGTGGACGGGTGGTCCGCCTACGCCAGAGGCTCGTGGAGTTCTGCGGTGCGGTTCCGGAGGAGCGTGGACGTCCGCGATCGGGGGCCGTCTAGGCCGAGGGGTTCGCCCGCTCCCACGGTGGTGGGGAGGACTTCACACAGGGTTTGGCCGGTTCGCGGGCGGAACGGCTGGATTTGGAGCTCCTTCTTCGCGCACTCGGGCGCGAGAGGGGGAGTCCTCGAGTTCGCGTACTCCGAGGAGGCCCTTTGCCTATTCCCCTGGAGGAGTTCGGCGAGTTCTGTTTGCGACAGATCCGGCGGCGGCGGGCAAGACGTCGAGTGTACGGATGACGAGCGGGACTCGAGTAGTCCCCTTTTCTTGCTTTCTTCTTTACCGCTTTGTTTAGACAAAATGCATGTATTTGTCGGGAACAAATTTTGATTTGAGATGTATTCGCAAAAAGGCGCCGTGGGCGGAACTCGTACTTCGCATATTTATTTTGTGATCACCTTCGTTATTTTCGGCAAATAAGCAAATAGGTTAATCAAAAATAAATAAAAAGGAGAAATGCATTAAAAATTGAACGGGTCAAAAATTAAGCATGTATGCACTAAATTTTAATTATTTGCACTGTTGCACGAGCCGGGCGGAAGGGATATTGTCATTTGTTGAATGAAATCGTGGCGAGCACGCAGATTTCATAAGGGTGAACAGGGCATGGTTTGGAAATGTTTCCAACTTTAAGGCGGTAGGCTGAGAGTTGACCAAGTCAAGCTGCAGGGGAGTCCGTAGGACTTGAAATGAATTTCCAGATTCTTTAAATTGCGGTTTCGGCTTTGCAATTTGTAAGAACTACGCATTGCTTTTGCTCATTCGCTGAGTTCTTTTCCATTTCTTAAGGTTTTCTTCACCTTCTGACATGGCTCCTTTTCCCAAGTTATCGTCTCGGATGCAAGAGCGATATTTGGACAACTTTCAGTCGTGGGTACGGAACCACACGAGGCAGAACAAAAGGTTTTTCGAAGGCTGTTACGGGATTAAATCTGTTTGGGCTTTGAAGGAGCTCATGCCAGATTGGGATCTTTTGAGAGCAGCTGTAAGTGCTCCAATTTGAGCTTGTTAGAATTTTCGTTAGAAAATTAACGAAAGTTATAACATTTCTAACAATTCCTAACTATCCTAACTTTCCTAACAAAGTGAGGGTAAAATGGGCATTGTTATTTAAGGTTAAACCTTAAAAAGAATCTTAAAAAGAAAAACAAAAGAATAAAACCACAAATAGCAATGGCTGGAGACACAAAAACTGGCTGTTAATTTGAATTTTGAAAAAGATTATTCCTTGTGTCCAAAGCCTGAAGCAGCAATTAATGAACAGTGCACGCGACTGGATCCATCCGCGCGGACATCTTTGCTATTTTCAGAGGGCTATAAATTGAGCCCTCCAGTCACAAAAATAAGGAGGAAGAACACATTTTGCACCGAACCTCTGGCGAAATATAGAGAGAAAACAGTGAGAATTCTTCAAGAATTGTCACCATTTTCTCTCCAATCTTTCCCAACTCATACTCATCCACTCACTCTCATATTAAAGCCCTAAACACTCATACACTCAAGCCAAACACTCAAGAACACAAGGAAGATTGGTAAACCCTCCTCTTCCTAACCCTAAATCTCAACCATGCATGCATCTTCAAACTACAAAATGTAGTTCCTTCATCTTCTTGCTTTAGATCTAAGAAGATCACCATGGAAGACCATCTCCATGGATGATCTTCTACAAAGATCAACATTATTTTTAAGCTTTCTTACTTTCTTGCAAAGAAAACTCATTTTCAAAACCCTAAAAAACCATTTTCAAGCATAAAATCTTGATTTCAAAGGATAAAATTCCCTTCCCAAGCAAATGAAATGCTTAGTCCTAATGTACCCCAAGGATGGTTTGGTATAGTTGATTCACCACTAAAATGTCTAGTGATCACTAACCAAAACCTAGGGAAATGGGGACAAGCATGGATGCAAAACCCCCTTAAAATCATATTCTCCTTCTTGAGAAGTTGCTGTCCAGTAGCAATTTTCTCAGACCTCAGTCCATGGTCTTAATTTTTGGACACAGATGAACTTGGAATTTGGTGTTGACTACAAAACACTTTTTGTAGCCAACATCCAGAGCTTTCCAGACATATTTTTACTTTATTTTTTGGGTGAGTAAAACTCCTCTTTTCAAATTTTCTTTCAGAGGCTAGTTCATCAGCTTCTGGGAATCCAGATCTCATATCTGAGGTTTCCAGAAGGTTTTGACCCCTCAAATCTTCTCCAAAATGGAAAATTCCTTCGCACAAACTTTATTTAAGGTGTCTAGAACAACTTTCATTCTCTGAGTTTATCCAGATTATGAAGTTTTAAGACCCTTGAATCCCTTTCAAAATCAAAGGTCCACTGCCTTTTTCATTCTGGCAGAAATGGCTCTCAACTTCAAAAGGTCTTTTGAGTACCAAATCTCAACCCAAAATCTTCCAAAAATCATGGGATCAGTTTAAAGTCTTAAAAAGATATCCCAATTTTTACTTTTCTGAGTTTCAACTTATTTTGGCCAAAACACACACACACGCACACACACAAATGATTTTCAGCTTGGAAGACTCGTTTTACGAGGCGCGTCGGGTGCACACTAACGTCCTTCCCGACGCGTAACATGACCTCCGAACCTAAATCTCTGATCTCGGGCTTTTTCAAAGTTTTGGCCCTCAAAATTAAAATGGCGTGGCGACTCCGTTTTCGTTGATTTTTTCAAACACAAAAATGGGAAAATTTTCGGATACACATTCATCACAGTGGCGACTCATTGGGACTAAGCTTTTTTAAAAAATGGTATTTGGTATATTGGTGGAAACCACTAAATTTCCCGTTAGCGCCTCCTAACACGAGTCGGGGATAAATTGTGGTCTAACAATCCCACGTACCGGTATCACCGTTTTCACAAAAAAATCTTTTGCGGGTCAAGCTTCCGTCCCGCTTTGAAAATCATGTTTTGTGTGTGTGTTGATTTTTGCACAATTTTCATGTGGTTTTGGCCGCCTCGTAGAAAGTCAAAATGTTGACTGGCGGAATAATGTACCTAACGGTCGGAATTTTCGTGCTTACGTGCTTATGTGCTCATAAAAAATCAAAAAAAAAAAAAAAAAGGATTTTCAAAAAAAAAAAAAAAAAAAAGAAAATTTCCAAAAAAAATCATGCATCATATTTTTTAAGACACATAAAAATCTCTATTTTACTCGTAAAAGAATATAGATCGCTTGCACACTACGCGCACGTGACCGTACACCGCACACTACGTCCTTAACCCGGGAAATCCTTGTCGCGGTCCGTTTGGTCTTATTACGCTCTCGGATGAGCACATGTGACTACCCAAACATCCCACGGAGCCTCGTGTCGACTATGCACTTGTCCGTGACACACTTTGTCCGAGACCCGCTGGTTTTTAGTCCGGGTCTCGTGTCATGCCCCGTCCGTGTATAGACCTTTCCTTTCAAGCCTTTGTCGGCATACCGACTCAATATCTTTCGGGTCCCTAATCGCCGAAGTTCGCCGGTTTTCCGCCGCAGACTTTGACCAAGATATTGACCGGCGCCGACTTCGGCTCGACCGGCACAAATTATACACTCGACTCCCAAAGATTGACACCGAGTCATCAAGGATTAATGACTATTCCATGCCTAATTACGGCTTAACCGACGACAAGTCAAGATCAATCGTGGACGCTTATCGCCCAAATCATGCCGACTTTTTGTCGAGCCCTGACATGATCTTGACTTTCGACGTCGCCTTGTCCGTAATTTACATCGAATGCTCGTTAAGACTCGATTACCCGCCGACTTTTAGGATCGTTTTTCTGGTCGGTGGGACCCGCTTGCCCTATAGGACCCTCGCCCGGGCCGTCCACCCCGGGAGGTCGAAATACAGTGGAATACGAGGGGCTTATAGACGTAGTGACGGGGCCCACCGATCCAGAATCGTAGTAGTTTGCGAAAAGAAGAGCAATCTTTTCCAACCGATTAGGTTAATAAAACATGTTTTAAGTAAACGTGAACAAATAATCGCATGTTGCATGAGCCTAAAGCCCAAACACCTACCCTCCTTCCATTCCTGCACATCTCGAACCTTCATGTCCTTTCCCCGCAGCCTCCGCACAAAGCTTGGTTTCTGCACCGGTCACCGTTTGATCGGGCCTGGGAAGAGTCAAGCGCATCGTCGCCTTCACCATTTGTTCCGACTCCGGTTTCGTAATGTCCGCATCGCCCGGTAATGATGGGGATAACGTCACTCCGCCTCCCGGACCCCTCGTACAGAGCAACAAAGGGAATCCGCTAGCGTAACGTATGAGGTTACGACAGAAGCACAAACTAAATGTACTTTAGGAGGCTATTAAGAGTCACTTGCCTCGGCCGCCACTCAATCCGGATGGCACCTTCACCGTGGAAGAAGACGAGGATGCCAACCCCACTCTCGCCGCCCGATTACACCAGATGCCGCCACCCACCTCCTATGGTGCCACTACCGTAACCCATGCTCCTCGATTTTCGGGTCACCAGCCTCCCCAACCACGCACCACCGGATCCACGCAGCCCCGACGGCACAAATCAGCTGGGGGCAAAATCAAGATTTTAATGTCTTCTCATGGTTTGGGCTATCTCGAATGCCACAGCCTAATCGGATCCCGCCTCGCCCGGAACCGATCAATCCGGACCTTCACAAAGAATGCCTACAGCTCGAATGCCGCCACAACTTGGTTCTGGGGCCACGCCAGAGCCCCTCCTCGTAACAGCACTAGTTCACCGCTCCTCACACAAATCCATTCCTCACTGCACTTCTATGGGTTACCAAGCCTCCATCCCTGTCATCCGAATCACCAGACCGCAGCATTCCCGGTTACACACCTTCACCACAAGCACCATGCAATTCAACAATCCGGACAAGAAACTCGCACTCAAGCCTACTTACGGCCCCACTGAAATCCAAGTTATCCGGCTACATCGGGCTGCCCCCACCTACTTTGCCGCTTGAAAATCAACAAAGAAGCCGCAAGGTTCTACCCTTTTGCTCGTGCTCCTACTCATGCTCCCTGTGGTAACTCACCCCCAGACAGTTTTCACCTACGTCCCCGGATCGGCCATTCCCTCCACCTCGCCCGCTCCGGGTAGCTCCTCTCTAGCTCAGCCACTAACTTGAATGCCATGGTTCCGCCACAAGACCCTCATCCGGCCCGGTTCATGGAACAACACAAGGAAATGAAAGCGCAGACGCCGAACCGACCGCCAAGAAGCCCGCCTTCCGCCTACGCACTGACTCCATTGTTCCTTCCGCCCCACAAATTCGTGATGCCAAATCTGGATCTCTTTGATGGGACCGCATGTCCGAAACCCATTTGGACACGTATACCTTGGCGATGAAAGCCAAAGGATGTACCAATCGCCAGCTGGCCGACTATTTCGCCTATCCTTCAAGTCCAAAGGCCTTAAAGTGGTTCTTCCGTTTGAAACCCGAAGCCGTGGCTACATGGGACCAGATTACCAATGCCTTCACGTAAAAAATATAAGGCCAACTTGGAATGGGAAACAAATAGGGTTGACCTACAAACAACAAGGCAAATGGCCCCGATGAGAATGTTGGGGACTTCTACAAGCGGTGGAATCTCGAAACTCATGAAATGGCCATCCCTCCTTCCGAAGAGGAACAACCGGACATCTTCCACTCATGCTTGAAACCACATTCCGAGAGCCTCCTCGCCACTTCCCATACTCGCACTTACGGGCCATGGTTAACTCTCGCAGCCTAAGTTTGAAAAGGCCTACAATCCGCAACCGGCCGCCGCACTCCGCCTACGTATATCGGGCTCCTCCCGCAAACACCGCCTCGCCCCCGCTAAAGGCAAAGAGATGATTAACTATGCGGGACAGAATGCAATAACACGACTCCTTTTGCTCCCAGAAACCAAATGAGCCCAAACCGCGGGTCATAAATCTCGAAAACTTTGGAATGCCCCCGAATGACATCTTTAGGGGATCGGTGAAAGAAGGCTTGCCGCGGCCTTTGGAAAATTTCCAACCCGTAAATCCGAATGCTCCCGTGGATACTACAAAGTATTGTGCCTTTCATCAAGCTCACTGACATCCGACCGATACCGCTTCACTCAAAAAGGCAATCCAGGCTAATAGAGCAAGGAAAGTTGGAAGGCCCCGAAGGGCCTAACACAAGCCAAAAATCCGCCGCCACTAACCATAATCGTGAATATGATTGAATGCGGAGAATCTTCACACGCCCAGAAGATGCCGATGAAGGTCCCCAAATACCCGTGGCCAACCTCGTCGAGGATCCCGAATTCGGATTCCCTCGCCTCGAGGATATCGAACGAATCAACCCATCTTGGTCTCATGTCGAGACTCCTTGCAAGAATACGAGGCCCGCTATTTCTGATAAAGGGAAAACCGATACCGAAGAACCGGGGCCGTTCCGCCGTAACATGAAAGAACCATTTACACAAGATGGTTAGAACAATCGAGAAGAATCGAACAAGAAAGCTTCCGCGGGCGCTCGTATCGGGGCTTATCAAAGAAAGAGGCCGAAGAGCGTCCGGAGCTAGTACACTTCGCAAATTGGCTTTGGGAGAGCCCGAATATGATCCCGAGAACAAATGAAGAATCTAAGAAGAGGATTCCTTCTATATCCTACCCGGTGTCAAATACGTGCCACCCCTCTCACTCTTCCCCCGCAATTTCGGGAGGAGAAGCCGAGTCACAATTACCACTTCCGGAATGGGAACATATGACAATTTTTGCGGTTGCACGCACCCATATTCCCCAACGGGTTTGATCGGCGTTCCTCTCACCGAAATCCCGTAGTATGGGAAGAAGATTCCGATGACAACGATGATGATGATGATGACGAGAGTGAAGAGTCAACCGAGGCCCCGATCCGGAAGCAACTGGAACAATCATGCCGGAAAATGAGCCCACGGGAGCTAGGCACAATGGTCAAGTTGTCGCAAGCGACGACGAGGAAACTTCTAAGACGAATATGAGACCGAGGACATGAAAGCCATGAAATTTCCGGGCCGAGTATGTGGAGGTCATAGAATTCAACACCGCCTACCATGCTTTGGGGAAAGGATTCTCGTACATCCGATCCAAGCGGATAGTTGAAGATTTGCTAGAAAGAGGGAGATCGACTCCCATTCTCCCAAATGAGAGAATAACCCCGGTCGATCAAATCCGCCCGAAAGCAAGGTAACGATCCTTATCGTGGTTACCCAAGAAGAGGTCACCTTTCCCGAATGTATGTCGCCTTTCAGAGAAGTCCTAGAAACCGGCATGATACCGGATGCGCCTCCAACACAAAGTGCTATAATCATCTCCAACTCGAATATTACGTAAAGGAACCGTAATGGCCGCACTATACCGGGATGAAATCGAAAGCCGCCGAGTCCCGACAATAGCGACTCTTGTTGCATGATAACAATGAGCAAGGCCGGCCATGAGAGTGAATCGAGGACGCCCTAGCTCGTGGGCCATCCAAGGGGCAACAACACAACCCCAAACCCGAAAGCCTCGTGACTTGGGAAGCGCTTATAAGGTGGCCGCCCAGAAGGAGCCAAGATACCAAATTTCTCACTGTCACTAGACTCCGTCGTAACCAATGGCCAATAGCCAAAAGGGCTCCCCATCGACCCTAGCAAAGATTGAAGAAATCCAAATAAGAGACGACTGATGAGGAAGTTAATCCGTTGACCCGATCCGGCGCATCTTCCAAGGAAATCCCAAGGCGTATAAGAAGGCCACGCATCAAGCACCGAAAGAAGATCGCCGCCCTACGCTAAGACAACCGAAACTCTGCATCCCGAAAAGAGGATCCCGTGCTCACCCACTGAAGCAAACACAGCCAACATTTCCTCTCGGTCTCTACTCACCTCGTCCTATCCCCATAAGCCGAAGCCGGAAGAAAGCCCGGCCCGCACTCTAGTGCCTATTGATGCTACTCCCGATGATGTGGTACAACTAATTGGAAACATCCATTACGGGAATATAATCACTTTCACGTATCTCGACCTCCCTCAATTTGGGGCCGATCATAATGAGCCTCTCTTCATCACACCCACTGGATGAACGACGCTCCTCGGGTCCCGGTTGATAATGGGTCCGAATGAACATTCTTCCCGCAAAGATCATGAGCTTGCTTGATATCAAGACTACAGACTTGAAGCCTTCCTCCCTCACAGCCAAAGCTTACGACTCAACATCCCGAGCAAACCCTGGAGTCGCCACTTTAGACCTCTCGGTTCGACAGTAAATTGATACCTGTGGAATTCCGTGTTATCGACATCCCGATTACTTTCAATGCCCCGTCGGGAAGACCTTGGCTCCATCAAGTCAAAGTGGGTCGCCTCAAGCCTCCACCAAAGGTGTGAAATTCGCCTCGAATGGGGATCCGACGACCATTTACTTGAGATTTAGTCACTTTAGAGGGCACAGATACGGCGGAATACCTATTCTCGAAATCAAACATGACGAGGAAGGTCACATGCTAACGGGCCACTGGGCCGAGCCTCCCAAGGCCCAAGTGTGCAACATAGATCCGACGGCCACTGATAAAATCCCACCGGTCTTGAAAATGATGAGAAAATGAGCTATCTACCCGGCCTCTGGCCTGGGAAGCACCAACAAGGAACTCACAAACTCATCGAAGTGAAAGGACTGTAATACTCGCCACGGCCCGGGATATGAGGCCTCCCAGCTGACACCGCAAAGGGAAAAAGATTTGAAGCCGCCACAGAAAGGTCCCGCCGACAATCCTAAATCTCTCCCCTTCATCCTAATTTGGCCGACTACTTTGTAAAGGGTCCCACACAACCAGAAACATCACAGAGCCCACTCCTACGGCAGATGGCTAAAGCTACAGGATAGCCTCAACAAGTTCGCAGGAACCAAGGCTAACCCGGTCCGTAGAATGTTCCCGGACCTACCCAAGATACTCCGGGCTACCACCGCCACGAAGAGCGAGTATACCTTCGCAGGCGTGCTCGACTCCGGTGGAACAGCCGAGAAGCTCACAACCACTATTCCTACCGCCCAGAAGATCCGAAACCCGAATTCGAACCGACAAAGGCCAAAAGCTAAGGCCACGGAATTTCCTCGATGATCGGGATGGTCTCGGTTATGCAAAGAATTGTTCGAAGAAGAAGTCCAAAGCCGACTGATTGATCTCGGCTCGGTCCAAAAGATGATAGCGGCAATTGAGAAAGGAAAACAAAAACAAAGACAGCTTCCCGAGTCATGAGGCCACCAACAATGATGCCGCTAAAGAATTGGGAAACTCTCTGCTCCGTCCGCGACCAAGGAGGAAATGATCACCAAGCTTGGATTGGTCCCCCGTCCCTTTGTGTCAATCTAGGACAAGTCCTCCCAGCCTCTCTCTCGTTAAGATCGAGTCTCTAGGGTCGTCCGACGGCCTTACGCCCGAAGACTACGAGTCCGTAGCAAGCACCGTATCCCCTTTCGTTTTCAATGAAATGACGAACCTTTCGAGTATCCCTTGATTGCCACTTTAACTAATGATGAATTAATAAAAAAAATTTTAATAATAATTCATTAGATAAAGAAGCAGACACATTAAACAAAAAAATCAAACAACAAAAAAATCTTTAAGCAGTTGTCCTAAAGAGGAAAATCGAGCCCAAGCCGCCGAAGAGATTTTGACAAGTGTGAATTTGGGAACCGCAAGAGCCTAAAGAGACGCAGATTGGCGATTTCTTCGAAGGAATCGAAAAGGATGCTCGCAAAGTCCTACAAAATCCTCAATTCAAAGAAAGTTGCCCTCTTCATCAAAGAAAACATCATGTGCGTATACGGGTTGCCACCGAAATCATCTCGTATAATGGATCCCACTTCAAGGGGAATGTGAAAAACCGCCGGCGGAATTCCGAATAACCCGTCACAAGTCATCTCCCTACAGCCCCAAACCAACGGAGCCGTCGAAGCAAAGAAACAAGACTCGAAAATATCATCCGGAAAATGGCCGTCCAAGGCGTAGATTGGCCCGAGAAGTTACACTTGGCACTCGGGGCTACGTAACATCGCCGAACGGCAACCGGGGAAACACCTTTTGCCCTCACATACGGAATGGAAGCCGTACTCCCAATCGAGCCGGAAATCCTCGCTCCGTATACCGCCGGAAAGCCGATCAACGAGGTCGAATGGCTCCGCAGTCGCCATGACGAATTGGCCCTACTAGACGAACGCCGACCGAAGGCCATGGAACACATCCGAGCCTACCAAGGAAGAATGGCTAGAGCCTTCGACAAGAAAGTAAAGCATCGGGAAATCCGAGAAGGTGATCTCGTTCTAAAAGAAAAGCCCCCACCCGTATCAACCCCTCGGCAAATGGGAGCCTCGTATGGGTCGGGCCATATGTAGTCCGTAAGATCTTCTCCTGAGGAGCCATGCAACTTGGGTGCACTCGACGGAATCCCTTTGTACACCCAAAGGAATGGTGACAAGCCGCGCAGATACTACGCGTAAAAAAAACCAAAAAAAAAAAGAGTGCTAAAAGAGTAATACCCAACTAGGTTAGAAACCCGAGAAGGGCGCCTAGGTAAAAAACAGGTTGCACCAAAAAAAAAAAAAAAAAAAAAAAAACAAAAAAAAACAAAAAAAAAAAAAAGAGTGCTAAAAGAGTAATACCCAACTAGGTTAGAAACCCGAGAAGGGCGGCCTAGGTAAAAATGTGGTTGCACCAAAAAAAAAAAAACAAAAAAAACAAAAAAAAAAAAAAACAAAAAAAAAAAAAAAAAGAGTTCACCTTGAACTACGAAGACCCGAGCTCCTCAAAATGAGGGGAACGTAGGCAAATGAAACGGTTCGGTCTAAAGCACAAATAAAAGCCATACTTTGGCATCAATACAATTGATCGTACCATGAAAGCGTCTCGAAAACTCTAAAGCAATTCAAATATTCATTACAAGTTAAAAGCTCTTTGATGAGTCTAAGCCCGATTCATTCCTACAACCGGCAACCCTCGCTAAAAGAAACTAAGATACATAATCAAACTAATGTGTCTCGCCATGACAAGAAAGGGATACTCTGAAACCTCGTAGTCACTCCAAGCCACTCGCATCGGCCTCTCCCTTCTTCTTCCCCTCCGAGTCTTTCTCTTCGAACCGGAAAATGTCTGCTATTCCTCCTACCAAGCTCGTATAGGGACAGGTCTATCAAACCAGCCTCCGTCGTGGCCTTAGTAGCCCTAGCGTCATCCCTCATCTCCCGTAACCTAGCCGGTAGCATAGGAGCCCTCCTCTCCCGTCTCGACGTAAGCCTCATAATCGGCCGCGCCGTCTCCGCTCCCGTCATGAGGGTTGGCCTCGCCGCCCTCCTCCTCTCGTAAACAACAGACCTCCGCACCCACAATGGCCTCACGCCGTCCGAAAATAGCCACCCGAGTCTCTCCTGCATGCCTCTCATACCAATCCAGTACCAAGTGGTCGTGAACACCGGCCTCTGACGCTCGAGAATGACCCGAGGAGGAAAGGCATCATACCTCCATGCTCGGGAAAGAAATGGAAACACCGAGGGATCATCCATGGAAACAGAGCCACCACCCCGGTGGCTATATCATCAAAACCCTCCAAAGGAACCTCGCTCCAAGCCAAACTGCCTCGTGACCAGAGCCGAATGTAGAAACCGGACCGAGAAAGCCCCTAAGCATAACCACACGGGACCCGTCCCGAAGCACTCGCGAGTCTCCACCCGCCAACGAGGCACCAACCATCTCGATATCTTCTGGGCCCGCGACCCGCCATCCAACGCGCCCACGAGCCCCGATCATCAAAATCTACATCGACACCTCTCCCGGCAAAAGTCCAAGGCTCGATCATATCGTAGGTTTCCCGAAGAACCCCCAAACGCTCCATCGCCCACAGTGGTCAAGAGGAACGGCTGCCCCCGCGCATATACCGCCGTCCGGTAGCTAATCTGCCGAGAGCATGAAAAGTCTCCCCGTAATCAAAGGAACGACATCTCTCGCCTGTGCGACAAACAACGACAACATCCAAAGAAAGACCGATGGCGCATCCCAAAGGAATAGACCATGAACAGGTGCCAAACATACAAAGTGCAAAGGCATCCCAATAGGCATCATCCACCAAACCTAGGCCCCTAAATCTGTCTGGGAAGACCGGAAATATCGAGATGATCGGGACCGCGGATCATACCTTGCGCTTCCTCCGGGAAAGATGAAGGAGGACGCACAATCCGTCTGAAAAGAAGCTCCTCCGGCAAAGGAACCGCTATCTCTTCCACCTCCGACCTCCAAGTAAGGCCCGAAATTCTTCGACACGGAACAATCTCGTTGAAGGAAAGGCAAAAGACATGCCTTCTAGTATCCCAAAACGAAGAAGAAGCTCTTAAGAGGTCATAATCCGGAACCAATTCTTCGAGAGACCACAAGCATCGTATCTTGTACCTTTCTTCAAAGAATGATCTTCTCTCATGCATGATCTCCCTACACCACTCCTTGAACTTTTCAAAGAACAACATTTGCCTTTCTTTGGACAATTTTGGAGAATTTTTGGCCATTTCCATGGTTTTTCTCTCTTTCTCCCCGAAAATGGCTGTTTGGACTGGAGGTTGAAGAGGATATTTGAATTTGAAATAAAGCAAGACCAGTCCGAACCAAAATTAAAGAACAATGTCGATGCGCCCCATCCGCGCGGATGGGATTGCTTTCCCAAAAAAATCTCGCAATACCAAGCCGCTACGCCAAAAGAGGAATATTCCGTCCCGTTGCTCGAAACTTGTGCAAAAACCTCCCCAAACCACCCATATACCAAACACCCTTGCAAAAAACCAAGGCTCATGCAACACCGCATTCATATTGCATTGCATTCATAAAATAAAATCCTAAATTATTACATTCCAAAAAAAAAAAAAGAGTGTGCATAAAAAAAAAAAGCAAACATAAATAAAATCCTAAATTATTACATCAAAAAAAAATGTGCACAAGCTGTACAAATCTAAATCTCAATCTCAAAAAAAAAAAAAAATCAATCTGAGTCTCCAAAGACCCGATGTCTCCCCGGCCCCTCTTGCGACTCTGCCCGCTCCTCAGAGCCCCGAAAATCTCGGCTCGAATCGTCCTCGTCTCCAGAGAGGCTCGTCAGACCAACCGGCACGCTCCGATAGGGCAAGCCGAGATCGCGAAAAATCGTATCCGAAGGTGAAGGCGCTGACTCCCGCACGTACGAAGACGACCCGCCATGCCGCCATACGTGTCCCCGCCCGTGTGGATCCCCGAGAATGACGTGATCCGAAGGCAACACCGCGCTGGGATCAAGGAGAGGAGACAAAGGAGTCTCGAAGAAGTCTCGAGCGAATAGGGGAAGCCTCCCGTCTCGATGTGCGCCGCCGTGGTCGCCGCTCTAGCTCGAGGAGCCCCGCAAGCGACCATCCTCCCGATGAATCTCTTGGCCCCGATCACTTGCTTCGCGCCTTCTCGACGACCACCTCCGAAAACCGCACAAAAGCAAAAGCGTCAAAAAAAAAAAGGGTGATGCTAAAGATGATGAAACAAAAGGAAAGAAAAGAAGGGGAAAAGGTGAAGCCATACCTTCATACCCTGACGAGGCCGAAAGCTCGTGGAAGTCGCCGGCCGAGGGATCTCGCACCCTCAATCGGACCCCATCCCGGGATATAGGAAAAATCCGTCCGAGGGTACCGCGGATCCCAAGCCCCTCCCTATCCAAAACCCGAGGCATCCTCGCCTCCTCAAGACGAATGTCGCATATGGCTCAATCGCCACGAAGTCCGAGAAGTGCCGGCTCGCTTCTAATCATCCCAGTCACTGACCGATCGCCGGTGCATCATATCGGCGGAGGCTCCACCGGTGTCCTCAAAGGCGAGTTCACGCCATGCCGGCGCGTCACCCTCTCTCCTGCATAATAGGCATCGCAGTCGACCCTCAAAATCCTCCGCCGCACCGGCCCGTATCTCGCCGCCCTTCACCGCGCTACCTCAAAGCGATCCTGTGGGAAGAATATCATCCCCTCATCCGTCTCGGCCTCCGTCAAAGGAAGGCAATCCGCGTACCGAGAGTCGTACGCCCCGGAGCTTATCTTCTCCCGGCATGCTTGGACCAAGACCGCATGGCCGGATACGCCCGACGTACTCCGCCGCCGCCGCCACACCGTGACGTGGAAAACTCCAACGCCCATACCGCGAAAGGTAAAAATCCAATCAATCCAAAGGCAAAAGAAAAGTGCGTGCTCAAAAAAAAAAAAAAAAAGAGGGAAAGCAAAAAGAGAGCTTATACCTCCAGTGGCAAACTCAAAGCAAGATAAGGAGCTCACAGCTCTTCCTACTGTACTCTATCAAGAGCAAAATAAAGCTCGCCACTCGGCCTCTCCCCACGAGACATCTCCGCCGTCTCCATGTCCTCCAAGGACCTCAACAAGGCAAAGACCGCCGTCCTCAAAGATGTCCAAAGAGCGTGCTCGAGAAAGCAAACCACAAGAAGGCCCTAGCAACTGATCGGCGCCTATCCTCTCCTCCCCACCCTCATAACTCACAATGGTCTCCACGATCTTCCCGTAAACCACGGCATACTCCATCCCCATCCCCTTTTGGGAATAGGGGAAAATCCCGTAAGAGCTCGCAGACGCATCGCCGTAGCCATCCCGCCACTCAATGCCGCGTCCATTAAAGGACAGCCCGTAATCGCAAAGATAGTCGAGGGCGTAACCGTAGCCTCGCCCCGTAAGAAGTGGAAGGTGTGGGTCGCGTCCCACCAATGCCGCGCCGCAGCAAACATCAAGCCCTTGCTCTTAGGGAACTTGACTCCCCTCAAGCACTCGACGAACTCCCAGAGCCCCGTCTCGACAACAACTGCCTCTGACTCGGCAAAGCTCCTCGGCCCGCATCCGGAAGCCGGTCCCACAAGTCAATCACGTACTCCACCGATCCTCGAGTCTTCATCTTGTTCACCGCCCGTCACAAAACGGTTTCCGCCCTGTAATAAAAAAAAAAAGAGAAAGAGAAAATGTCAAAAAGATTGCATTTGCATTTACAGTAAAAAAAAAAAAAAAAAGAAATTTCGACAAAGATAACAAAGATACAATGAGCATAGCCCCATTTTTCTCGCATGAAAGAAAACAAGCTTTTCAAAGAAGTCCCAATGCATTCATCAAAAAAAAAAAAAGATGCATTCCTACTAAGTAAAAACTCCGTCCCATTTTCATAAAATAACATGCATCATCTCAAAAAAAAAAATTTTGCATACATGCATATCATCCATCTTACATGCAACGGGAGGAAAAATCCGTCCCACTTTTCAAAAAAAAAAATCCTAAACATACATACATCTCATATTGGCAAAATGCCCATTCTTTCCAAACAAAATGCATGCATTGCGTCATCATTCATCAATATCAAAATTCATTTTCAAAAAAAAAAAAAATCATCATCATCATCAACATGCAATCTTCAATTTCAAAAAAAAATCACAATTCTTCGAATTTTCACATGTAATTTTTGAATTGAAAAAAAAAAAATGTGGCAAAAATGCCAATTCTTTTTCCCAAGCAAAGTGCACATTTTGGGTTACTCATATACTCATTACAACATGCAAAGCATCAAAACCAAGATTCAAAGCCAAGAACATCAATCATTCGAATTTTCAAAAAAATTAATTCAAAAATCACCCAAAATTCAAATTTCAAGCAAGAAATCAACAAAGGGATCAAAGGGTTTCAAAGTATACCGTTCGGAGATTCGAATCCGAAGCCCAATGTTGCCAAGCATCGGGGTAATGCTCCTCCGCAACCGATTGCGAAAGATTGTAATGCCTCCTCATTCCTGACGAGCTCCACCGCCTCTCCGCTACCGGGCCACGTCCTTGGCCTTGAAAAGCGCCTTCCCGTGTTCCATTGCTCAAAATCGAAGAAATCGGAAGATTTTTGAAGCTTCTAAGGCCAACAATGGCGGATTTGCCGATTTCTCTCTCTCGCTCTCGTAATTTTTGAAAAACCGAATGGGGAAGAGAAAGGGCGCGTCCTAATTAATACCCCCGACTTTCCATTCCTCTCCGCGCGGATAGGATTGCAAGGGTCAAAATGACCCTTTGCCCCTTAAAATTCCGTGACTCGCAATTCAGCCCCCAACTTGACAAGAGTTAACCAAAGATAACCAAAGTCGCCCCTTGTCAAGAAAATATTCCCTACAAACGTAAGACCGAGTGCCCCGAGAAAGATAACGAGATCCCGTATCTTTCATCAAAATTACCCTGCTAGCCAAACGTAAGACCGAGTGCCCCGAGAAAGATAACGAGATCCCGTATCTTTCATCAAAATCTTCCCTAAGCAGCCAAACGTAAGACCGAGTGCCCCGAGAAAGATAACGAGATCCCGTATCTTTCATCAAAATTACCCCTAGCCAAACGTAAGACCGAGTGCCCCGAGAAAGATAACGAGATCCCGTATCTTTCATCAAAATTACCCCTAGCCAAACGTAAGACCGAGTGCCCCGAGAAAGATAACGAGATCCCGTATCTTTCATCAAAATCTTCCCCTAGCCAAACGTAAGACCGAGTGCCCCGAGAAAGATAACGAGATCCCGTATCTTTCATCAAAATTACCCCTAAGCCAAACGTAAGACCGAGTGCTCCCGAGAAAGATAACGAGATCCCGTATCTTTCATCAAAATTACCCCTATACAAACGTAAGACCGAGTGCCCCGAGAAAGATAACGAGATCCCGTATCTTTCATCAAAATCTTCCCCCTAGCCAAACGTAAGACCGAGTGCCCCGAGAAAGATAACGAGATCCCGTATCTTTCATCAAAATTACCCCCTAGCCAAACGTAAGACCGAGTGCCCCGAGAAAGATAACGAGATCCCGTATCTTTCATCAAAATTACCCCTATAGCCAAACGTAAGACCGAGTGCCCCGAGAAAGATAACGAGATCCCGTATCTTTCATCAAAATTTCCCCTAGCCAAACGTAAGACCGATTTCCCCGAGAAAGATAACGAGATCCCGTATCTTTCATCAAAATCATCCAACGGCAGTCAAACGTAAGACCGATTTCCTGCACGAATACGTCCGATTTTCCTCAAAGAAAGGCTAACGAAATCCCCAAAGAAAGTTA
Organism: Adenophora triphylla var. japonica; assembly: GCA_022495995.1. Taxonomy (NCBI): domain Eukaryota; kingdom Viridiplantae; phylum Streptophyta; class Magnoliopsida; order Asterales; family Campanulaceae; genus Adenophora; species Adenophora triphylla. The sequence goes on from JAFEMH010000006.1 coordinate 159,847, forward strand.
ACGGAATCCCAAAAGCCAACGGAATCTCGAGTAAGACTCGAACTACGAAAGGGCTTGATTCCCACTAGGGATACGTAGGTAGCCTATCATTAGGTCCAAATTTCGACCAAAACGGTCACCCTCTCCTTCGGCAGCAGACGAAGTCCACCGAAAGGCCATTTCAAATTAAGGTCCGAGGCGCCTAAAAAGCCATCATCATCAAGGTCCGAGGCGCCTAAAAAGCCATCATCATCAAGGTTCGAGGCACCTAAAACGCCATCTCCAAGGTTCGAGGCACCTAAAACGCCATCTCCAAGGTTCGAGGCACCTAAAACGCCATCTCCAAGGTTTGAGGCACCTAAGACGCTATCACTAGGAAAGCGATAAATCGCAATCATCCCCAAAGCAGAGACCGAAAATGGTCATTCCTATCCCCACAGAGCTGATAGCCATCGACCGAAAATGGTCATCTCTTATCCCCAAAGCAGAAGTTTCTTTCCAAAGAACCGACCGTAGAACTCGCTCATCGTGTTCGAGGCACCTAAAACGCCATCATCTCCGTGGTCAAAGACCCGAACTACGATCGGCTTGATTCCCATTCGGGATACGTAGGTAGCCTATCGCTAGGTTCGCCCACCCGATCACTCGATCATCCCGCCAAATATGGAGCCTTACTTTTATCGACGACCCCGCTTCCTTCGAAAGCGCCGTCGCCGAGGGCTACCGTAAGTGCTCCAATTTGAGCTTGTTAGAATTTTCGTTAGAAAATTAACGAAAGTTATAACATTTCTAACAATTCCTAACTATCCTAACTTTTCTAAGAAAGTGAGGGTAAAATGGGCATTGTTATTTAAGGTTAAACCTTAAAAAGAATCTTAAAAAGCAAAACAAAAGAATAAAACCACAAATAGCAATGGCCGGAAACACAAAACTGGCCGTTAATTTGAATTTTGAAAAAGATTATTCTTCTTGTCCAAAGCCGAAGCCGCATTTAATGAACAAAGGCACGCCGATCGGATCCATCCGCGCGGACATCTTTGCATTTTCAGAGGGCTATAAATTGAGCCCTCCAAATACAAAAATAAGGAGGAAGAACACATTTTGCACCGAACCTCCGGCGAAATATAGAGAGAAAACAAGTGAGAATTCTTCAAGAATTGTCACCATTTTCTCTCCAATCTTTCCCAACTCATACTCATCCACTCACTCTCATATTAAAGCCCTAAACACTCATACACTCAAGCCAAACACTCAAGAACACAAGGAAGATTGGTAAACCCTCCTCTTCCTAACCCTAAATCTCAACCATGCATGCATCTTCAAACTACAAAATGTAGTTCCTTCATCTTCTTGCTTTAGATCTAAGAAGATCACCATGGAAGACCATCTTCCATGGATGATCTTCTACAAAGATCAACATTATTTTTAAGCTTTCTTACTTTCTTGCAAAGAAAACTCATTTTCAAAACCCTAAAACCATTTTCAAGCATAAAATCTTGATTTCAAAGGATAAAATTCCCTTCCCAAGCAAATGAAATGCTTAGTCCTAATGTACCCCAAGGATGGTTTGGTATAGTTTATTCACCACTAAAATGTCTAGTGATCACTAACCAAAAACTAGGGAAATGGGGACAAGCATGGATGCAAAACCCCTTAAAATCATATTCTCCTTCTTGAGAAGTTGCTGTCCAGTAGCAATTTTCTCAGACCTCAGTCCATGGTCTTAATTTTTGGACACAGATGAACTTGAATTTGGTGTGGACTACAAAACACTTTTTGTAGCCAACATCCAGAGCTTTCCAGACATATTTTTACTTTATTTTTTGGGTGAGTAAAACTCCTCTTTTCAAATTTTCTTTCAGAGGCTAGTTCATCAGCTTCTGGGAATCCAGATCTCATATCTGAGGTTTCCAGAAGGTTTTGACCCCTCAAATCTTCTCCAAAATGGAAAATTCCTTCGCACAAACTTTATTTAAGGTGTCTAGAACAACTTTCATTCTCTGAGTTTATCCAGATTATGAAGTTTTAAGACCCTTGAATCCCTTTCAAAATCAAAGGTCCACTGCCTTTTTCATTCTGGCAGAAATGGCTCTCAACTTCAAAAGGTCTTTTGAGTACCAAATCTCAACCCAAAAATCTTCCAAAAAATCATGGGATCAGTTTAAAGTCTTAAAAAGATATCCCAATTTTTACTTTTCTGAGTTTCAACTTATTTTGGCCAAAACACACACACACACACACATAAATGATTTTCAGCTTGGAAGACTCGTTTTACGAGGCGCGTCGGGTGCACACTAACGTCCTTCCCGACGCGTAACATGACCTCCGAACCTAAATCTCTGATCTCGGGCTTTTTTCAAAGTTTTGTCCCTCAAAATTAAAATGGCGTGGCGACTCCGTTTTCGTTGATTTTTTCAAACACAAAAATGGGAAAATTTTCGGATACACATTCATCACAGCAGCGTCTCGGTTCTGGGACGTAAGGAGGAATGTGTACAGCTTTTCGTACAACGAAGTCACTCCTACGTTTGAAGATTTCCGGGCCATTCTGGGAGGACCTGAGACGGAACAGCTAGTTCTTCCGTATGCCGGTGGCATGGCCACCGTTGAGAAGCTAGTGTCTTTGTTGGGTATCTCGGCTGGAGAAGCATACGGGATGCTGATACAGGATACCGATTACGTTGACATTTCGGGACTGCCCGAAAGATTTGCCGGAGCTGAGGGGAGCGTCTTTGCGTGGGACGCGTTTGCTCTATGTGTGATTGCTACTTTGTTCACATTCACGTCTCTGGGTGTGTGCCATCACAAAGGTACCGGACCTCGTGAGGCAAGGCTCGTGAGTGGAGGAGACATCGTGCCATTGGTCTTGGGCGAGACGTTCGGGCATAGGCCTGGATGGCGACCGGTAGCCGATACATGTGGGGAGGGAGTCCCGCTATGCTGACTATGTGGTTGAGGGAGGGGCGGCAGATGATGCCCGAGGTGCCAATGTCTTGTGACGCTGGGTCTTTCTCGCGACGTCCTTCCGGTGATAGGGGTAATCAGCCGAGCCGGAGCTCGGATGGCCAGACTTGGCACGCATCACTTGCGATGGTGGGTTCCCCATTGGAAGTTACAGACTTGTAGGACCGCTCAGAGGGTCCGTTGATCGTCGTAGTGCCGGGCCGTCTCGCACGTCTTTCTATATTCCATCATTGGTTCTCAAGGGCAAGACGGGCCGGAGCAGATGCCACCGACCGATCCGAGTTATGCCGCTACCTTTGAGGTGGGATCTCTGCGGATGGAGGATCCTTCGACGCTATTGCCGATCACCCGGTGGTGGCAATACACGTCCTTTCCCGCCAGTGGTTCTCTTTCACCGGAGAGAGGGCACCGTTCGTCGACGCAGATCCGAACCGGTACGAAGAGTGTATAGGGAGACACAGATGGCTATCTTGTGGAGACGGAGTGAGCCGTTGGGTGCCGATCACCCGGCTTCGACCTTGAGGAGGACAAGCGAGGGCTAACCCAGGAATCGTATCGGCGATGCCATGGCCGATTATGTGGCAAGTGCCGACGGAGGCCAATCAAAGCACTATGATGATGGCTCGAAGCGAGGCGGCTCGAGACAGAGCTAGAGAAAGGATCGTATTGATGACACAGCTTGACGGAGGCGTCGGGAAGAGTCCCCGAGCCTGTAGAAGGCCTACCGGAATATTTCCCGCGAAGGTGAAGAACACTCACGGGGAAAAGTGGAAGGGGAAGAAGGATGAAGGACCTAGTACGGGAAACTAGGTTGACCTTGCCGTCCGTGAGTATCCATCCATTGTCATTGCGACACATTAATTGATTAATGTTTTATTGTAGTTTTGCTAGCGTGTAGCGAGTCATGAGTTGACTGTGCTTGAACTCATCAAAGAATGTTTTAACCGTTATGAATTTGTAGGTTAAATGAAAAGAGTTTTTCTAAACACAAGCAATTGATGCTTATTGTATTTTTTTGTTTTTTAGACCGAACCAAAGATGGCCGCCACGTTCCCCTTTTACAATTGGACTAAGGGGCTCAGTCACCGTAGTTCGACACTTTAGGTGAATTTGAGAAAACAAAGACAAAAGAAGTGCGACTGTTTTTACCCGGATCATTAGCGGGAATGTATCCATTGGGTATTACTCTTTAGCACTTTAATTTACCGAGGGGGACGGTGTATGGGGAAGGTGAGTTGACTCGTGCTCTTCCTCAAACGAAGTATCTCGGAGCTTGCTTCCGTTCACGGGGTTAACGAAAGGGTTTCCGTCCAAGTCTCGCTAGCTTCATGGCTCCTCCTGAGAAGATTCTTTGTACCACAAACGGTCCTATCCGTGTAGGCTCCCACTTTCCGAGGGGATTGGTTTGCGTAGGAGGCTTTTCCTTTAGCACCAAGTCGCCTTCTCTCGATGTCTCGATCTTGACTTTCTTGTCGAATGCTCGTGCCATTCTGCTCCGGTAGGCTCGAGTGTGTTCCATGGCTTTCAATCGCGCTCGTCGAGTAGAGCAAGTTCGTCGTGACGGCTCGTAGCCATTCGACTTCATTGATCCCGTTTTCCAAGAGGGACTCGGAGGGATGGAATTTCCAATTCCACGGGTAACATTGCTTCCATTCCGTAGGTAAGTGCGAACGGAGTCTCCCCGTGGCGGTTCTCGACCGATGTTCGGTATCCCTGCAGGGCTAGATGTAGCTTTTCGGGCCGGCTCCCGACCTCTCGGTGGTCATCTTTCGATTATCATGGCGAGAGTCTTGTTGGCCGCCTCTACCGCACCATTGGTTTGTGGTCCGTAAGGAGAAGACTTGTGACGTGTGACTCGAATTCGGCCGCAGTTGGTCACAATCTCCTTCGAAGTGAGTCCCATTGTCTGAGATGATCTCATTGGGCACTCCATATCGGCACATGATGTTCTCTCGGATGAACTCGGCCACCTTCTTAGAATCTCGCACCTTGTACGATCTCGGCTTCTACCCATTTGGTGAAGTAGTCGATCGCGACTAAAATGAACTCGTGACCATTGCTCCCTCGGAGGAGTGATCTTGCCGATGACGTCGATTCCCCATGTGGCGAAAGGCCATGGCGTAGTCATGCAAGAGGAGTTCGTGGAGGAGGGATGTGATTGAGGTTGGAAAACCGTTGACATTTGTCGCAGCCTTCTGACGAACCGGATGCGCCTGTTTCCATTGATATCCAATAGTATCCCATACGGAGAATGATCTCGTGTCAATGCTCGGGCGTTCATGTGCGGACCGCAGGTTCCATTGTGAACTTCTGCTCATTAGCTCGCCGGCTTTTCTTTGTTTACACACCGAAGGAGTGGCCCTTGGTGGCGCTTCTTGTACAACATACCCCCGTAATGACGAACTGGGATGCCAGGCGTTTTAATGCCATCATGTTTTTGGCTTTGATCCCTTCTTTGTATTTTCCATCTTCATTTGTGAAGGAAGCTTCTCCGCTTTGGAGGTACTCGGTAAATTTGATTGTACCAGGTTCGTCGATCGTTTCTTTTTCTTTTTCGATCTCACAAGAATAGGCGGGTGTTTCCCGTCCGCCTATTCTCGAGGGGTTTTACCGCTTTCCCATCGGGAATTTCGACAAGAGAGGCGAGGGTTGCTGTGCATGCTCGCGAAGCGGTTCCCGTCTCTTGGCAAATAGTGAAAAGAGATGTCCTTGAACCGAGCAATGAGCTCCTCCATGTACGCGTGGTACTTCAAGGCCGTAATCTACCGTCTTCCATTTGTTGGATACTTGATTGATGATCAATGCCGAGTCTCCATATACATCCAGCTCTAAGATGTTGCGCCGAGGGCGGCTTCCAAACCTCGCCGCACAGCTTCGTATTCTCGCCGCATTGTTGGTTGCTTCAAAATTCACTTTGATGGCTATGGGAGTATGCTCGCCCTGGGATCGACAAGGAGCATTCCAATGCCATTCCCCTTCTTGTTGGCGCCCCCATCGAAGAAGAGTTGCCGCCGGTTTGCGCCGTCAAGTGAAAAGATTCCGTCGTCCGGAAATTGTGGATCGTGACCCTTAGGTTCACCGCTCGGAAAGTCGGCAAGCCGATCTCGCCATTACTCGCCCTTTGTTGATTTTCTTCGACCATGTACTTGATGTCGAACTCACCAGAAGAATGACCACTTGGCTAGCCGCATTGACAGGATGGCTTGTCAAAGAGATATCTGACGGGGTCCACTTTGGAGACCAGAGCACCGAATGCGACCGCATGTAGTGTTTCAGCTTCCGACTACCCATACCAAGGCGGTACAAGTTTTCTCGATGCCGAGTAGCCGAGTTCACTTCCTTGAAGCTTTCGGCTTACGAAGTAGATTGCATGCTCAACCTTGGAATCTTTCTCGTTCTTGTGCCAAAGCATTGCTCCGATAGACGTGTCTGCACATGTCGATACAGGAGTAGTGGCTTGTCTTCATGTGGCGGGCAATGCACTGGGGGATTAACCAAGTAGGTCTTGATCTTCTCGAAAGCCGTTTGGCACTCTGAGTCCCATTTGATGTCGGCATTCTTTTTCATCGCTTGAACATGGGCTCGCAGAGAGATGTCAACCGGTTGATGAAGCGACCGATGTATCAAGTCTTCCCATGAAGCTCTTCACTTCGTCGTGGTTTGAGGCGGCTTCATGTCGATGATGGCCTTGATTTTCCCGGGATCGGCTTCGATACCTCTTTCTCGTAACCATGTACCCCAAGACCTTGCCGCGCTTGACGCCGAAGGTGCACTTTGCCGGTTCAACCTCATGGAGTGTTTTCTCGAGTCTCGTTGAAGAACTTCCTCAGATCCGCCATGTGCCGCATGTCCGATCCCTCGAGTGGATGATCATGTCGTCGACATATACTTCGATTTCTTTGTGAATCATGTCATGGAAGAGGGTCGCTGCAGCCGGTAAGTAGCCCCGCCGTTTCTTAGACCGAACGGCATGACCGTGTAATGCATGTCCCCCATGGAGTGGTGAAGGCAGCCTTGGCCCGATCCTCCTCGGACATCTTGATCTGTTGTATCCAAGAAACCCGTCCACGAAGGACTTTACTTCGAAATTTGCCGTGGTGTCGACCAAAGCATGTCGATGTTAGGCAAGGGAAATCATCCTTTAGGGCCGGCCTTGTTGAGATCCCGAAATCCACGCAAAGATCCGACCTTTCCGTTGGCCTTGGTGACCGTCACGATGTTGGAGAGCCAAGTCGGGTACTCAATCACTCGATGAAACCAACTCTGAGCATTTTCTCAATTTCTTCTTTAACTTGCAAGGACCACTCGCTTGATCTTGCGCAGCCTTCGTTTGACAGTGCTTGGATTCGGGATCCAGGGAATTCTCGTGCTCCACGATTGAGGGATCGAGTCCCGGCATGTCCCGGTATGACCAGCGAACACGTCAACATACTCCCGAGGAGGCTTATCGTGGCTTCCTTTCTCGCATCGGCGAAGAAACCGCCCACTTCAGGTCTCTTTAGGCTCTCAGACCGACCCTGTGTTCACTTTCGTCATAACCTCTTCGGCAGCTTGGGCCCGGTTGTCCTCTTGGTCAACTACACGCCGAGAACTTCTTTAATGTATTGTTCGTTTAATGTGTCTCGCTTCTTTATCAATTGAATTATTAACGTCTTTTAAGTTGTTTGTTAACTTATCGCTGTTAAAGTGGCAATGAGAGGATACTCCGAAAGGTCGACTTTTCATTACACAAGAACGGGAATACATGATTGGCTACAACATTATAGTCCTCCGGCGTAAGGCCGCTGGATGACTCGCAGGACTGGACTCGACAAGGACCGACTCGCAGGGTTTGAGACCGGCTTAGGGAGATGTGGGTGCGGGCCCGCCTTGTCTTCCACCCCGCCCGGCTTGCCCTCGTCCGGCGAAAGTTACCCAATTCTTCAGCGGCATTGCCGGATGCTTGAGGAGGGTGCGGGGATCGAGAGGCTTGGCTCCCGCCGTCCCTATCATGGCGATCATGCCGTTGCCTGAGCCCCGCCGATCAAGTCGGGCAACTCCATGACTTCTTCAAACAGACTCGTAGAGCCGGTCCACCGAGAGCGTTTCTATGAATTCCCGGTTCCTTCTACTTTGGATTTACTGCTCGAATGTGGCCTCGGCGGCTGATCCGAACAACTTGTTTCCCATGGAGAGTACCTTGAGTTGCTCCTCCAAGTCTCGGGATTCCTCAATGTGTACTCATGCCGGACCGTGGTGGCGCTGGTCCAGTAGAGCCGTGATGTCGAGGAACGCTCCCCTTATCGGATTAGCTTTGAGTCCTCTCAAACGCTTGAGGTCCCGTGCTAGCCGTTCCATTCTTTCGTAGTCTTGGTGTTGACTATTCCTCGCTTCTTTCTCATCTTCATCGCTTCCACCGCTTGGCCCCATCGCCCGCTGTTTGCCTCCGCCGCGGTCCCCTCGCCGCTGCCTCTCTTGTCGGTCCCCCTCGCTTCGCTGCCGCTTTGCTCTCGTGAAGTAAATGAGCGAGGTCAAAGCCGTAAGGTCGGAGATTGGGTGTGCCGTCTGAGGTTCCCCTTTACTGGCCGCCGCTTGCGCGGCGAGCCTTTGCCTTCCTTGATGTCACCCGGTTGCACGTAGCCAAGCCCCCGGACCGTGGTGTGGTCCTCGACTTCAATAACTTGGTGCCGGGCCTTGCAGCCTTTTGCCGAGCCCCGCCCCGGGATGAAGTTCATGAGTTTCATCATCCTCATGGCGGGAGGAATCGATCGTGAGACAAAGGGAAGGTCCACGTTGCATATTTGGATCTTCGAGGTCTCCGTGAGTGAATCCAAGCTAATGGCATGTCATCATTATGCTTGATTTCCAACACCGGAATGTCGTTGGTGCCGGTCCCCTGGTGGTGACACCGTCGCCGTAGATCGTGGTTAGCTCGTTGCCTTGCATGAACTTGAGGCACCGGTGAAGGGTGGATGCCACGCCATTGATTTGATGCAGCTGTGGACGCCCAGATGGCCGTGAAAGTGATTGGAATGTCCAACACTTGGAATTCGTGGGATCACCCGCTTGCCGAACCGTATGTTAAGAGTAGCAACCCCGAGAACCGTACGGGAAGTAGAGTCATAGGCCTCGACAAAGGTGGATCAAGGCTTAAGATCTCGTGGGCTTGATGTCAAGGTGTCCATCATCTTGGCCGGCAAGACATTCATTCCTAACCTCCGTCTACCAACACGCGGGAAGGCGACGCTCGTCCACTGGACTGTGATGTAGAGCGGCTCATTGTGATCAGCCCCAAATTTTGGAAGGTCCAAATCGTGAAGGTGATAATGTTGCCATAGTGGATGTTACCAATCATCCGAATGACTTCATCCTGGGGTCATGGCCCACTGGGACCATGGTACGGGCCAAGCTTTCCTCTAGCTTGAGCTTGTGAGGATAAGAGGAGGTGAGCAGAGACCAAAGGGAAATGTTTGCCCGAGTCCGCTTGAGCCGAGTGAGGATCGGGTCCTCTTTCAAGGAACTTGTGTCTTCGGGCCGGCCGGACCGCAGCTCGGCTCCGTCGGCTTTTTGGTGGCCTTAGGTGGTAATGCATGGATTTGACCCGATCGGGTTAGAACGCCGACATCGTTTGGTCCCTTCGAATGTGCCGCTCCGAGTTGAGCCATAGTTAGAGGAGGATTCCTCGTAGCATAGGGCCATATGTCTTCCCTCAACTCATTGATTGTGGATGAATTCCCTGAGCTTCGCACTGACGGATTCTCGTCCCGTGATACCGGCTTAGGTGCCTCTCGCTGGGAGGTAGCCTACAGCTTGACGTAGCCGTTCGAATGTCGCGCACAAATGCTGATTGCCTCGAACCGAACCGTGCGTTGCCGACCCTCCTGGGAGGTTGGAGAGTTCTCGGCTCAAACGAACGGTCTCCTTGATCTCTTCACGGTATATCGCGTTCCTTTCCTTCTTGCCGAGCATACTCAGTGGCATTCCTGGAGTCGGGTCCTCGGCGATACTCGTGGTTGGCTAGTTTTCCTCCACTCGGGCCCAGATCAACCTTCTTGCAGCGGAGCTCGCGTCGAGAGTTAATGCCTCGCGTTTCTTCCCATGTGAGAATAGCTGCTTCTTTGAACCGCGTGCGGCAGCCTAGGTAAACCTCCATCGGGGAGAGTTTTCTTCTCGCTTTATCTCGAGTGGCGGGTATGTCGGAAGGTGAGTACACGGCTTCCCGAACATCTCGCCCATGTGACCGGTTGCCGTCCCGCTTGATCGTTTCGTAAATGAAGGCCGTAGACTGTGGAATTTCCCCGAGTAGTTGCTCGAGACGAATTTCCATCCTCCTCCCGTTTTTAAATAGACCTTCCTCCCCGAGTTGGCCTTTCAATTTGAGTGCGGTAATGATCCGTTCCCATCCTCCCAGACCCTCGGGAGTCCTGGGCTTTGCTGACTTCATGCCCGGCTTGGAAGAGAATGGTTTCATCGTCTTCATCGTCGCTTTCACAGAACTTGCTTTCCTCGGGAAGGTAAGCGCCGGGATTCGTTTCCGCCGTGTCGTTCCATCTCCTAGGTCATCGGGACCGCTTGACCACCCTTGCCCGGCAGAGGGGGCTGGATGAGAACAGACGGTAGTCCGGGAAGTTGCCATGGGCAAAACTCCCGAGGTCGAACCGGTCTAGAGTGGCCTCTAGCTTTCTCGTCCGAAGCCGCCCGTGACACTTTAAGGGCTTGGTCCCCGTAGGTCTTTCGAGCTTGGTCTTCGTCCCAAAGACGACTTTCTTGAGCGGCTAGTTCCATGAGAGCTTTCCTTGCGAGACCTAGGCGCCTCCGTAGGTGCGCATCGTCCGGCTAGTGTCCGTAACCGTGATTACATTCAAATCGCCGAATGGCGGGAACACTGGATTACATTGACGAAGGAAGTCTGACCGGGACATTCCATGCGTCCTTCCTTAATCTCGATCACCAAGAAGTTTGCCCATATCTGCTTGATTGACCCCACCTGGGGTATTGAATTCTCGCAATGTTGACGGTCTCGTGATCTCGCTCGATCGCCAAGTCTATCAAAGCTAGCGCCGATCGCGTGATGTCCGAATCCGGCCGCGACGACCGGGAGTAGAATCGAACCGAAGCATGTTGATGCCGAGGTGGTCATTTCCGTGTCTGAGCCGACTCGCCTTGCGGGGAAGACTTTCACGTATGTTTTCGGCGGCCGCCAAGCGTTCCCGAGGTTGATCTCGACTTGTAGCAGGTGAGGAGCTTGGTCTCCTTCGCCGCTCGCCCTTCGCCTCGCGGCGCTGAGGGTATAAGCTTGACCGACGGCACGGGCCGGCCACGCCGGGGCCGGTACTGGAAGTAGTGATGAGCTCGAGCTCGCTGGCCAGGCCTCGCTTACCATGAGCAAAGGGCCATCGAGGGTGACCTTGGTGTTGCGTAGACCGATAACAAGGACGGGATCCTCGCTTCATCAGATACCGGAATAGATGATATTGACGAAGTCGTCGTCATTCACTTGATCGAGGGATTCCTCGCGTGAATCACGTGCTTCCAATTATCGATAGCCGTCAGACCGGACGTTGAGCTTGACAATTTCCATGGTATTGGAACCTTGGTCGTAAGTGACCCGATCGGAAGGAGTTCCGTCCTCAAAACCGAGCATGTGAATGCAGAGGTCTCGCTTGCGGGTTCCGCGCGTCCTCGACTCCGGAGAGTCCAGATTCATCGTCATCTCGATCGCTCAATCCAGTGTAGGGACGTATTGCGTCATGCGTTGCCGAGCAAATAGGAAAACATCATGCTCTTCGTTGAGAGAAGAGGGGCGCAATGGTAGTTCCTCGTGAGGACATCCCATACAACTTCCATGCATTCATCCCGAGAATGACGGTGCTTGTCGACCTTTATTACAAAGATCTCCTCACTGGGCGGGGCCAGAGTTTGTTTGGAGAATGCCGACGAATCTCCGATTGGAGATCGGGGTTTATGTGCCCGCATCATGGCGATGTTCGCCGTTTCCTTCCACCCGCTCCAAATGTTGGAAACGACAGCTGAACTTGATGTATCTGATCGTCTGTGGTCTCGCCCGCTCGAGTACGTTTACATAGTTAGCATCTCCGACTCGAGGGATTCTCGATGAGATTTGCCCCGTAGTCCCTCGTTGATTCAAGGAGGTAACCCCGTGCCTCGAGTGCGGACACGCTTGCCATCGTCTCGGCTCGTTTCCTATGAGGAAACCGTCCCCTGATGACTTCGAGATCTCCCCGCCGGTTAATGAACTTGACGCACCGACGGAGAGTGGAAGCTATGGCTTTCATGTGGTGTAGCCAAGGGCGTCCCAAAAGAGCCGTGAATTCGGATGGAATGTCCATCACGTGGAATTTTGTCGGCACCATTTGGGGTTTCGAACCAAAGTTCCAGAGTCACCGTCCCCGTGATGGGACGAGACGAGTTGTCGTAGGCCTCGATAGTCCGAGTAGACGGTATCAAATGGCTTTCATGGATGCGGAGAGCTCGCATCATGCCGAGAGGGAGGACATTAACGGCCGACCCGTTATCTACCAATACTCCGGGAGTGATATGGTGTTGAGTTTGAGAGTGATGTACAGAGCTTCGCTGTGCCCCGAGGCGTCTCTCGGTAAGTCTTCATCACGTAACGTGATCATGCCGCCATACAAAGTGGAGTCGTAGATCTCGTCTCTATCCGTAGAAGGAGAGTCATCCACCATCCGTTTCCTCGTCTTCCTCTTGCGAGGTAAAGCCTTACCGGAACCTCAGAGTATGTTGAGGCCGCCCGTGGCGGTTGCCGCCCTTGGTTAGCACATTGATCGAGTGCGATCGCTAAGCCGACCTTGATCTTCCTTACCGGTCCGAGCTCTAAGCCGGACAAGTTGAATCTTCGCCGATCCCGCGAGGGTTAGGCTTCGACCGGCGCAAGACTACCAAGATCCGAGGTATTCCGGTGTTCCTGTGGTCCGACTCGGTTTCACTGGGCTTTTCGGCTTTCCCACCCCCGTCTCGCTTCTAGAGCCGCATGGCCTCGGAGGCAAAGAGGACTGGCCGGAGTACAAGACGTAGTAGTCGAACCTCCCGAGGGTTCTCCAAGTGTACCTACACCGGTATCTCCGGCTTCGTATCTTTCTCTCGCCCGCCGTTGAGAGGATTTCTTCTTCTCGTTTTCTGAGGATTGCTCCTACGCTCGAGACTCGTACTGTGCAAAGTGAGCAGCCACAAACATCGTAGCCGATGTGGACATTAGAGGAGGATCCAAATGAAAGAGGCGGAGAAACCGGCTCTCGTGGCACGCTTCGGGGCACCCACTCAATGGAATTCACGCCGTTATTGTTCTAAAGGGATTCCCGATCGTATTGGGCCCACGGGGCGCTCTAACTTGCCTTCTTCTATCAAGTTCGGGATTTCGTATCGTAACCCCAAACAGCTTGTCGCTGGTATGGCCGTGATACCGATGGAAGGCGCAAGATTTGCTCTTGTCCGCATTGGCTACGGAACTTTGGGTTTGTAATTGGCCACGGCTTAAGGAGACCCTCCTTGATTAACCCTTCCAAAGATCTTGCTCAGTGGCATGTCCAACTTGTCGAAGTGTACGACAGCCGCTTCGAGTAGAATTGTTGCTTGGATTGGGTTTCGTTACCCGACCGTTGTCCCCGATGGACGTAGTTGATGCACGTATCTTTCCCTTTGCACGGGGCCTGCAGTGATTGAATGCACTGCTGAGCGGTATCTCGTATGGCCGTGGCAAGAGCCAACTTTTCCTTGAGATCCTTCTCGAACCGTGAGCCGCATTGACCATGGCCCGAGATCCGGGAAGAAATTGTGACCGATGAGAGTTCCGATGGACGGTCTCAAGCAAGACTTGAAGATCCGCATCCGTTCGTCTCGAGAGCGGCTCCATGATTTCTGAGAGTTTCCAGCCTCCATCTCTTGTAGAATTCCCCAACACTTTCATCCGCTTTCGTCTCAAAGCCGGTGATTAAGTCCTCGCGACTTGTTTCCCACTCTAAGTTGGATCTCGTACTGCCTGTGAAGATGTTACCGATCCGTTCCTGTGTGCGGCGATCCGCAGTGCTCGACCTCGAAACCATCGTAACGCCGAACTTTTGAGCGTATGCCGGAAGTGGTCGGCCATTTGCCGGAGGGTTGCTCCTTTTGCTCTCATGCCGAGAACGTAAGTGTCGACGTGCGTTTGAGGACATTCGGTTCCATCGAATCGGTCCATCTCCGGCATTCCGAACTTGGCAGGGAGAGGCGTGACCATTCCCTGATCTCGCGGATTTGAGCGTTTCCTCGCTTGAGCCGCCATGGCGGCTGTGTCTTTCATCCGCTCGACCATCCGTGCTAAGGTCAGTCCAAGTGGTGGACTGTGAGGCTCGGCGCCGGTGCTACCACGTGAGCGGTAGTGATTGGAGGTGGAAGGCTTGGTATATGAGAATATACGGGAGCCTTTTCTCGAACCGTATCGGGGTTTGTCCCCTGTTTAGTGGATTCGTGTATAGGCACCCGGACGAACCCGGAGGGTATTGAGGGATATTGGCATCCTGAGATGGTCCAGGGTGCGCCGGGTGATATTGAGTGACGGGTGTAGCACCTGGCCGACCAAAATTGACAGGGTTGCCCCGAGAGGTGGCAACATGGAGCCTAGGTCTACTGCTTCCTTGGCCGGAAGGCATCCCGTAAGTTGGCGGGGAGGAACCCGATTGAAGGTTTGGTGAACCGGTTTTGGGAATCGTCATCCTCGACAAGGACAAAAGTACCGTCTCGACCGGGGATAGCCGCTATACCACGCTCATTCGTAAGCCGTACCACGAAATTCTCGCCGATCTTCTTCGCCTCTTGTGAACCTCACAAGCCCTGATGGCTTCTTCCAATGTCATATCTCGCACGGTGGCGGGGGTCCTTCCCCGTCACGATTTCTCGAGCTAGACATGTCGGAAATTCCGCCGAGGGAACCGAGGGAACCGAAGAACCGTCTCGACGCCGCCGTTACCGTGATCCCGGCAAGGCGCCGACCCGGAAATCAACCACTTTCTCGTCGCCGCAGGGAACGAAAGGAAGGGTTTAGGCTTCTAAAAGGGTATTTGGCTCAAGGTTTTCGGGCTTGTGCAATGTGCGCTACCGATTAAAGTTTACTTAAAGCGCGTTTTCTCGTAGTCCTAATTGGTTGGAAAAGAGCGTGTCTTCTTTTCGCAACTAATCCTAGAGCTCTAATCAAATGATCTCGTCACTACGCTTATAAGCCCCTCGTTTCCATTGTAGATCATCTTTCTCAGACGGACTATCCCGAGCGAGGTCCGATAAGGCAAGCGAGTTCCACCGACAAAGGAAAAAGTGAACTTAAGGCTAGCCGATCACGCAAACTTTCGACGTGTGCGGCGTACGGGCCACTTGGCCGAGGTCAACGTCCTTAAGTTAAGGCGGAGTCGTGCCAAAATTTGGGCATGACCTCTCCCGACTCGCTTGTGCGAGAGACCTTAGCTTTTAGCGTTGGCCAAGTTGTGGCCGGCACGGTACATACGGCGAGGTTTGGTGACACGGTGTCACATTCAACCTTCTGGTATATTTTTCTACAGAGCTCCGCGTCAAAGTCAAGGCCGAAAAGCTCAAGACTTCGGGTCGGGAACGACCTTTGGTCTAAAACTCTCGAGCTTGACTGAGCGGGGCCCGGCGTGAAAAACATACACTTAGGCTTTATGACACGAGCTAAGCCAAACCAACCTAGGTCTTGGACAAAGTGTGACACAAAGAGTGCATGGCTTACACGGGCTAGGATGGGATGTTTGGGACGACCCCGCGCGCCCGAAAGGTGTCCGGCGCACCAACCTGAGTGCAACCGATAAGGCCATCCCGGGTTAGGGGTTGTAGTGTGCAGTACCGAGGCGCAAGTGCACGTGAAGTGCGGTGTTCCGAGGCAAAGAAGTGCGCGTAGTGTGCGGTCACTAAAATTCTTTTTTCCGAGTAAAACAGAGATTTTTCGTAATGTGTCTTAAAGAATTTATGATGCACAGCTTAAAAAGACAAAGATGAAAATCAAACATGAATGGGGATGCACAAACATGGTAAGATTTTGAAAAGTTGACAATGTAATGCCTTTTGAAAAACCGTTCGAGGTTTAAAGTAACACACACACACGAGAACGAGGAAGGGTAAACGAAAGTTTGACCCACTAAGGCTTTTTTGAAAACATCGGCGCTTTGAAAAAGTATCTTATCCCCAAATGAGTCGCCAACCGAAATTACCCGATCTTTTTCGCGCGGCGCGAAAGGCGGTTGTCTTTCGCGGAGGGTTGGTGTCCGAGACCTCGCTTCATGGGAAGGAACAAATGAGGAGTCGCCACGCGGTTTTTGTATTTTGAGCCCAAAACGTTGAGAAACGGCTATTGTGAAAAGGTGTCGTTTTTATTGGTAGCAAAAACTTAGGAAAAGGCTTTTGAAAAGGGGATCATTTTTATTGGTAGCAAAACGAGTAAAAAGCTTTTTAGTACCGTAGATTGTTAGGTTCGGAGGTCACGTTACGTTTCGGTAGAGTATTACGAGATCGCCCGAAACGCCTCGCATGACGAGTCTTTCTACCTTTCTCGAAATCGTGTGTGTGTGTGTGTGTTTTGAAATGGGGGCTTGAATGACAAGCTTAATCTTGGTTTGAATGACAAACGTTGATTATGTGACTTTTGAAAAGACGAGCGTTTGAATGACAAACGTCGGTTTGAGTTTGAAATGAGCGTTTGCGTGGCAAACGTCGATTTTGAGTTTGAAATGAGCGTTTGCGTGGCAAACGTCGATTTTGAGTTTGAAAAGAGCGTTTGCGTGGCAAACGTCGACTTTGAGTTTGAAATGAGCATTTGCGTGGCAAACGTCGACTTTGAGCCATACGAGTCATTGTTAACGATTTTTACGGGAAAAATGCGTATTAAATGATTTTAAGTGTCAAATGGCGGCTTTGAATTTGAAGATGAGCATTCGGAGGCCGAACGTCATTTCGCGCGTTTTGAAAGAGAGTTCGACGGACGAACTCCGGTTTTGAACCGGGCATTACATTGTTAACGATTTTTACGGGAAAAATACGTATTAAATGACATGCGATCAACGAATCGGGTTGCGACTCGGACTTTGAAAAGTAAATACTATCACAATCCAAACGGATCGGACTTGTAAATGACAGTATTTAAAGCGGTGTCAACGGAATCAAACGATCCGGATTCGTAAATGACGATCAACGAGGCCAAACGGCTCGGAATTGTAAATGACGATCAACGAGGCCAAACGGCTCGGAATTGTAAATGACGATCAACGAGGCCAAACGGCTCGGAATTGTAAATGACATGAAAGTAAACGAAACGGGGTCGGAATGCCGTTTTAACCCGTGATTACTTCTCTTACGGAAAGAGAAGAGGATCGAGGGGCTAAAACGTATCGGAACCCGTTAGACGGAGGCGTCTACATTTTGATAACGACGTTCGAAACAGTTATAGCGACTGGCGCGTAAACCGAGACGGAACGGAAGATTCAGAGAGAGGGAGTTATACCTATGGCTAGGGTCGACTCCTTTGGCTCTGGGAGGTGTGTACGGACACGGAAAGTGATTCGAAAGGTTGTTTCAAGTTGTAGGGTGCGTATTTGATCGAAATACGAAGGTTTCACGCGAATCGAGACAAAACGGGAGCTCGGGAAGGGGTGAAAACCGCTTGGACCGTGGGGGTGGTGATTTTTGGTGTGAAAAATCCTCCTTTGCCTTTCGACAAAGAACTTCTATTTATAGGGTGAAAATTGCGTAGGAGTCCCACGGACTTGGACCGAATTTCGTGGGGTTTTGGGGATTTTGGAAATCTGGGACTTGGCCGCAATTTCAGAAAAGTGCACAAAGTGAGTCCCACGACTTGGCTTGCAAACCAGGGGCATTTTGGTCTTTTCCCTTTGAAATTGATTGAAGGGTGACTAGAGGGAGGTGGCATGGCTGCCACGTGCCCTCCCGAGTCACCACCGAGGTGGGATTTTGTCCCTCGGTCCCTTTTGTCCGTTTTTTAAAATAACAAATCGGAAATGTCCGAAACGCCCGAAAGTGCCGGAAAATGCGTTTTTCAGGGAAAGCCATACTTTTACGTGAGATGTCACGTGCTAAGTACGGTTCGACGTCGGGATGCACGGGGTAGTCCCGGGACGTCTCGTTGGTACAACAACGGGGAGTTTAACGAGTTCCGGTTAACCTGGAGCGGGCCAGTTAACGGATTTCGGTTAACTTTCTGACGGATTTGGACGATCCGGATTTGGGTACTTACACCATGCTGGCGCGTCACCCTCTCTTCCAGATAATAGGCATCGCAGGTCAGACCTCTCAGAATCCTCCGCTGCACAGTCCAAATCTCAGCGCCCTTCAGCTGCGCCACCTCGAAACGATCCCAGGGATAAAATATCATCCTCTCATCCGTCTCAGCCTCCGTCAAAGGAAGGCAATTCGCGTATCTGAGAGTCGTACGCCCCCTGGAGCTTATCTTCTCCCGGGCATGCTTGGACCAAGAGTGCATGGCCGGATACGCCCCGACGTACTCCGCCGTTTGTCGCCACATCGTGAAGTGGAAAAACTCCAACGCCCATACCTGCGAAAGGCAAAAATCCAATCAATCCAGTGCAAAAGAAAAGTGTGTGCTCAAGAAAAAAAAAAGGAAAGCGAAAAGAGAGCTTATACCTCCAGGGCAAACTCAAAGCAGTACAAGGAACTCACAGCCTTCCGGCTGTACCTATCGAGAGCAAAGTAAAGCTCTGCCAGCCCGGCTTCTCCCCAGAGACGCCTCCAGCCTATCTCCATGTCCTCCAAGGACCTCAAGAAGGCAAAAACCGCCGTCCCCTCAAAGCATGTCCAAAGAGGGTGCTCGAAAAAGCAAACCACAAGAAGGCCCCGGCAACTGATCTGGCGCCATCCTCTCCTCCCCACCTCATAGCTCACAATGGTCTCCACAATCTTCCCGTAGACCACGACATACTCCATCCCCATCCCCTTTTTGGAATAGGGAAAATCCCGTAAGAGCCTCGCAGTCCGCGTCGCCGTAGCCGTCCCGCCACTCAATGCCGCTGGCCCATTAAAAGGACAGACCCGTGATCTTAGCATAGTCGAAGGCGTAACCGTAGCCTCGCCGAAGAAGTGAAATGTGTGGGTCGCATCCCACCAAAGGCCGCGCCAAAGCAAACATCGTGCCCTTGCTCTTAGGTAACTTGACCAATCCCCTCAAGCACTCAACAAACTCCCAAAGCCCGGTCTCAACAACAACTGGTCTCGAACTCGGCAAAGCTCTCGGCCCGCATTCGGAAGCCGGTCCCACAAGTCAACCACAGACTCCACCGACCCTCGAGTCTTCATCTTGTTCACCGCTCCGTAACGTAGTTGTTTCCACCCCGCAATAAAACAAAAAAAAAAAAGAGAAAATGTCAAAAAAAAAAAAAAAATTGCATTTGCATTTGCACAAAAAAGCATACATATGCATCATGAAATTTCAAAGAAAATTCGACAAAGCATAACAAAGATACAATGAGCATAGCCCCATTTTTCTCGCACAAAAAGACAAGCTTTTCAGCAAATCCCAATCAACATTCATGAAAAAAATCTTTCATACAAAGAGTCAACGGAAGTAAAAACTCCGTCCCATTCCCAAAAAAAAAAAAAAAAAAGAAAAGTTCCTATGCATGCATGCATATCATTCATCATCTCAAAAAAAAAAAAAAAGAGAGAGGCTCTACATGCATTCTACGGAAGTAAAAGCTCCGTCCCATTTTCATAAAATAACATGCATTCAATCAACGGGAGGAAAAATCCGTCCCACTTTTCAAAAAAAAAGTCAAAAAATCATACATGTTGGCAAAACGCCAATTCTTTTCTCAAGCAAAATGCACATTTTGAAACACCAACAAATTCATTGCAACATGCATATCATCAAGATCAATATTCAAATTTCAAAAAAAAAAAAATCAAAGTCACAATTCATAATTTTCGAATTTACAAAAAAAAAATGGCGAAAAGGCCAATTCTTTCTCCAAGCAAAATGCATATTTTGGGATACCCATATACTCATTACAACATGCAAAGCATCAAAATCAAGATTCAAAGCCAAGAACATCAATCATTCGAATTTTCAAAAAAAAAAATTCAAAAATCACCCAAAATTCAAATCTCAAGCAAGAAATCAACAAAGGGAATGAAAAGATTCGAAGTATACCGTTCGGAGACTCGGATCAGAAGCCCAATGTTGCCAAGCATCGGGGTATGGCTCCTCCGCAATCGATTGTGAAAGTGTGTAATGCCTCCTCATTCGGACGAGCTCCAATCGTCTCTCCGCTACCGGGCCACGTCCTTGGCCTTGAAAAGCGCCTTCCCCGTGTTCCATTGCTCGAAAATCGAAGAAAATCGGAAGATTTCAAAGCTTTTTTGCCCAACAATGGCGGTTTTTTGCGTTTTCTCTCTTCCTCTCTCGTAATTCTGTAAAAACTGAATGGGGAAGAGGAAGGGCGTTGGCCCTCATTAAAACCCTCTGGAATACGCTCCTATCCGCGCGGATAGGATTGTCAGGGTCAAAATGACCCTTTTTCCCTTTAAAAATCTGGGACTCTGCAGTTCAGTCCTCAACTTGACAGAGTTAACCAAAGTTAACCAAAGTCAGCCCCTTGTCAAGAAAATCATTCAACGGCAGTCAAACGTAAGACCGATTTCCCCGAGAAAGATAACGAGATCCCGTATCTTTCATCAAAATCATCAAACGGCAGTCAAACGTAAGACCGATCTCCCCGAGAAAGATAACGGAATCCCGTATCTTTCATCAAAATTACCAATGCCGGTCAAACGTAAGACCGATTTCCTGTGACGAATACGTCTCGATTTCCCCAGCAAAGGCTAACAAAATCCCCAGCAAAGTTAACGGAATCCCAAAAGCTAACGGAATCTCGAGTAAAACTCGAACTACGAAAGGGCTTGATTCCCCGCTAGGGATACGTAGGTAGCCTATCATTAGGTCCAGCCCCTCGACCAAAACGGTCACCCTCTCCTTCGGCAGCAGACAAAGTCCACCGAAAGGCCATTTCATAATCAAGGTTCGAGGCACCTAAAACGCCACCATCAAGGTTCAAGGCACCTAAAATGCCATCATCAAGGTTCGAGGCACCTAAAATGCCATCATCAAGGTTTGAGGCACCTAAAACGCCATCTTCAAGGTTCGAGGCACCTAAAACGCCATCTCCAAGGTTCGAGGCACCTAAAACGCCATCTCCAAGATTCGAGGCTCCTAAGACGCTATCACTAGGAAAGCGATAAATCGCAATCATCCCCAGCAGAGCGGATAGCCATCAGACCAAAAATGGTCATCTCTCATCCCCAGCAGAGCGGATAGCCATCAGACCGAAAATGGTCATTCTTATCCCCAGCAGAGCGGATAGCCATCAGACCGAAAATGGTCATTCCTATCCCCAGCAGAGCGGATAGCCATCAGACCGAAAATGGTCATCTCTTATCCCCAGCAGAGTTTCTCTCCAGCAACCGATTGCAGAACTCGCTCATCAAGTTCGAGGCACCTAAAACGCCATCATCTCCAGGGTCGAAGACCCGAACTACGACTGGCTTGATTCCCATTCGGGATACGTAGGTAGCCTATCGCTAGGTTCAGCCACTCGATCACTCGATCATCCTGCCAAATATGGAGCCTTACTCTTATCGACGACCCCGCTTCCTTCGAAAGCGCCGTCGCCGAGGGGCTACTGTAAGTGCTCCAATTTGAGCTTGTTAGAATTTTCGTTAGAAAATTAACGAAAGTTATAACATTTCTAACATTTCCTAACAATCCTAACATTTCTAACAAAGTGAGGGCAAAATGGGCATTGTTATTTAAGGATAAACCAAGGAAAGGAATCAAAAAAGTGAAAGAAATGGTCAAAAACCAAAAATAGAAATGGCTGGAACATAATCTGGCTATTTAATTTGAATTTAAAAAAAGATTATTCCTTGTGTCCAAAGCCTGAAGCAACATTTAATGAACAGTGCACGCCACCAATTCCATCCGCGCGGACATGATTGCAATTTTCAGAGGGCTATAAATTGAGCCCTCCAGTCACAAAAATAAAGGGGAACAAGAGCACAATTCACAGTATTTGGCGAATATACTCGAGAAAACAGTGAGAATTCTATAAGAATTGTCACCTTTTTCTCTTGAATCTTCCCAACCTTCACTCACTCAAATCAAACTCACTCACCATCATATTCAAAGCCTCAAACACTCATACATTCAAGCTAAAGCCCCAAAATACAAAGAAGATAGGTATAACCTCCCTCTTCTTACCCTAAATCTCTCATCCATGCATGCATTTTCAAACTACAAAATGTAGTTCATTCATCTTCTTGTCTTAGATCCAAGAAGATCACCATGGAAGTTCACCTCCATGGATGATCTTCTACAAGGATCAACATTATTTTCAAGTTCTCTTACTTTCTTGCAAAGAAAACTCATTTTCAAAACCCTAAAAACATTTTCAAGCATCAAATCTCATTTTCAAAGGATAAAAATCCCCTTCCCAAGCAAATGAAGTGCTTAGTCCTAATGTACCCCAAGGATGGTTTGGTATAGTTGATTCACCACTAAAATGTCAAGTGATCACTAACCAAAACCTAGGGAAATGGGGACAAGCATGGATGCAAAACCCCCCTTAAAATCATATTTTCTTTCTTGAGAAGTTGCTGTCCAGTAGCAATTTTCCAAGATCCTAGTCCATTGTCTTAATTTTTGGACACAGATAAACTTGGAATTTGGTGTTGACTACAAAACACTTTTTGTAGCCAACATCCAGAGATTTCCAGAAATATTTTTACTTTATTTTTTGGGTGAGTAAAACTCCTCTTTTCAAATTTTATTTTAGAGGCTAGTTCATCAGCTTCTGGAAATCCAGATTGCATATCTGAGATTTCCAGAAGGTTTTGACCCCTCAAATCTTCTCCAAAATGGAAAATTCCTTCGCACAACTCTTATTTAAGGTGTCTGGAACAACTTTTATTCTCTGAGTTTATCCAGATTATGAAGTTTTAAGACCCTTGAATCCATTTCAAAATCAAAGGTCCACTGCCTTTTTCATTCTGGCAGAAGTGACTCTCAACTTCAAAAGGTCTTTTGAGTACCAAATCTCAATCCAAAAATCTTCCAAAAAATCATGGGATCAGTTTAAAGTCTTAAAAAGATATCCCAATTTTTACTTTTCTGAGTTTCAAATTATTTTGGCCAAAACACACATACACACACACACACAAATGATTTTCAGCTTGGAAGACTCGTTTTACGAGGCATTCCGGGTGCACACTAACGTCCTTCCCGGCGTGTAACATGACCTCCGAACCCAAATCTTTAATCTCAGGCATTTTTCAAAGTTTTGTCCCTTAAAATAAAAATGGCGTGGCGACTCCGTTCTTTTTTCCGGGTTTTATTTGATTTTTTCAAAGAAACGCAAGAAATCGAATTTCCTCCCGCGAAATGGCGACACATCATCACAGACACGACGAACTGGCTCTACTAGACGAGCGACGACTAAAGGCCATGGAACACGTCCGAGCCTACCAAAGCAGGATGGCTAGAGCTTTCGACAAGAAAGTCAAGTCCCGAGACATCAGGGAAGGCGATCGGGTACTCAAAGAAAAGCCTCCCACTCGAACCAACCCACTGGGAAAATGGGAACCAACATGGATCGGCCCTTTCGTGGTTCAAAAGATCTTCTCCGGAGGTGCCATGAAGCTGACAGACCTAGACGACAATCCCTTCATGAATCCGGTCAACGGAAGCAAACTTCGCAGGTACTTCGCCTAAAGAAGACCAACTGTGCATCTCTTGGCACTCCATGTAGTGTCGAACTACGCAGACCTGAGCCCTCTAGTCCGGGGGAACGTAGGCAACCTTAATTGGTCCGGTCTAAAAAACACACAAAAAAGTCAAAAGTTTGAATGTCAATCAAGACCTCCATCAGACTACACACTTTCCAAGAGCATGCCCCCACCATCACCTTGACCAAGTCAAACGACGGCGGCAACATCAAAAGACATCCGAAGGTCACTCAACATCAAACGACTGACCCGTGTCAACTCCCAAGCTAAGGGCTTGTCTTCGCCCTCACGCACTTCAAAAAAAAAAAAGAGCTCAAGCAGAAGCTTACAAAAAAAAAAGAAGCTCAAGCAGACGCTTACAAAAAAAATATAAAAAGCTCAAGCAGAAGCTGCAAAAGAGGTCAAGAGCCCGACGCTAACAAACAAGAGGCAAGGAAGCTACGGAAAAGACCGTCAAAACGACTTGTCAAGGGATGATCCAACCTCCCATCCAAACGCAAAGCCCAAGTAAAAGGGATTGCCGTCAAGGCCCAGGCTGCTTCAGTCCGCAAATACAACAGAAGGTCCAAAGATGGACGCTGCCAAGGTTCACAAAAGAAACAAAAAGCGAACAAGAGATCTTGCGTCTCGACAAAGCTTTAAAAGTAAATCACAAATCACTAACGATTACAACATTTCTTGATGAGTTCAAGCACGGTCTACTCTCAAGTTCACAACATGCTAAAAGACAGCTTAATACATTTAACAAATAATGTGTTTACAATGCAATGAATGGATACCTAGGAGGTCATTCCGCGCCATCTGCGCTAGTCCCCTCGCCATTCTTCCCTTTCTTCCCTCGTCCCCGGCGAGTCTTCTTTCGCTCCACACGAGCCAGCTCTGCGTCTCTCAGTCCGAGATTAGGGGTCCTCCCCGTAGAGTCAAACAATCCAGTAGCTCGCAGAGCTTCATTCGCCCGTGCTTTGGCTCGGATCTCCTCCCTGCGAGTCTGTAAAAGAGGACCTCTCTCCGTCAGTCGGTCAACTCTGGTCTCGTAATCAAACAAAGCGTCTCCCTTGACATCCTGAGGGTCAGACCAGGCTTCGGCACTCCTAAGGCAATAGCTACTACGACAATCGGGCCCCAGAATCGCTTCACGCCTGTTCCCCAAAACCACTTGGGACTGCCCAACGCACTGGTCATACCAAGCCAGGTATTGGGTGGTCAATACAATACTCTCCCGACATTTAAGGAGCACCACGGGAGGGAAAGCGGAATACTTCCATACCCTCAAGAAATACAAAAGAGCACCTGGAGCTGCCATACAGAGAGGAGCCACCTCCGTAGTGGCAAGGTCATCCCAGCCCAACAAAGTTTCCTGCTTTATCCCAAACTGTCGGGAAACAAGTGACGGAATGTAGAAGGAGGACCAAGACAAACCTGGGACTCTGACAACATAGGACCCTTCCTGAAAGGCCCTCCTAGTCTCAATCCCCCAGTGCGGAACCCACCAACGGATCTGATGCGTACCAAGCAGTGCCATCCATCTCTCCCAGGCAGATTGATCCATATCCAACACAAGAGGACGCTGGGCAAATGTCCACGGGCTAAACGACGCTGGAGCCTCACGCATAGCCTGGAGTCTCTCTCGCAGCCACAAGGTGAGCAAAGCGGGGCTTCCCCCTCTCATGAACCTATCCCCAGTCACCAGACGATCAATGCCGTGGAGGGTCTCCCCCAGCACCAACGGGACAATATCCTCTCCTGCTCTGCATCCCACGAGAGCTGACCATGAAAAGCGTCGCTATCACGCACAAGGCAAATGCATCCCACGATACGTCACTCTCGTCATCACTCATAAACCGCTCCGACAGCACAGAAATGTCAATATGACCTGAATCAATGGTCATGCCCTGCACTTCTCCCAACGAAGCCCGAAGAAAGCATGCGAGTTTCACGCTCACGGCAGCACCGCCAATCAAAGGAAGCGAGATGGCCTCCACCTCCGGTCCTCCAATCAAAGCCAGAAAATCCTCAAAGGTGGGCACCATTTCATTGTAGGAGAAGCAATACACATGCCTCCTAACATCCCAGAACTTCGCGGCAGCCCGCAACAATTCCTAATCAGGAACCAGCTCCTTAAGGGACCAAACCGAGCAAAGTCGAAACCTTACCTCGAAAGCTCGCTCTGATGCCTCATACGGTGTCGCATCCACATTTTCAGCCGCTCAAGGAAGTATGCTTGCCGCTCCTTCGAAAGCCTCGGCAAAACTCTTGGAACATACGAAGAATCCATGGCAAAAATGGAGGTTCCTAGAGAAAATGGGGAAAAAAGCTCGAAATGACTGCAAATGGGAAGTGGGGAAAGTCCAGACATTCGAAAAAAAATTATCCCTTCCCAAAAGCAAAGGAGATCCGTACGGACCTTTTTGCATATCAAGTTGGTCCGTACGGACCTTATTGCACCATGGTCTCACGTTTCCAGCAAACAGTACAACAGTCACTGTTCCCAGCAGGACCTTGCTCCAAACTGTCCAAATTCTGGCCAAAGCCATTCCCGGCAAGCATACGCTACCCACAAACGCACTCCCAGCTCACGTGGCATGCACAAATAATAAACTAGCAACAATTCCCAGGACAATTCCCGGGAATCACAAAATACGGCATTACATCTTAAAATAAAATACTTTGCGTTGCAAATACAAGTGTTTTATTACAGGTACCCATAATGTCTGTTGCTAAACAAAAAAAAAAGAGAAAGGAGATATGGAAAGAGGGAAAGAATATGAGCCATAATCCGACTCTTCATCATCATCATCACCAAGTGAGAAGTCAGGCACCTCGGCAAACTCGCCAGCCACACCCTCGTCATCAGAATACTGAACCCTCTCCTGGGGTGGGTACTCAAAATACTCCGAAGGGTCAAACCCGGCAAAAGGATCAAAGAAGGAAGGCTCCGACGAACACTCTCCCGGTGCCTCCTGCGAAGGCCAGAACTGGTGAAGGATCGGCTGCCTCTGGACTCCCGAAGACGTCCCTGCATCCATGCTATGCCGCCCCCGAACGGGTCCCTCCAACTGCTGCCCTGGCTCAGCCCTCGGCGGAGAAACGTCCACAGAATGCCTCGAAAGCATCGGCTCGTACGCTGACACACGCCGCGAAGACCTGCAAGACAGCTTCCCCGCCAACTTCTTCGCAAAAGACCGCATCGCCACATAACGGCGGGTCAGCGTGTCAAAGGCTCTCCCCGAGACCTGCACAAACAAACAGCCAAAGAAACGCTCAGCTAAAAGAGATACAGGCATACAAAAAAAGGAAAATACAGAAAAGATGCCAAGATGGAAAAGAGTAAGCACACTCACCGGCATATCCGGGTCAACCCGATAGGCAAGCAGAGCTCGCTCGTGGACGGTACCGACACCCTCCGCCTCGACGAATCCCCACGAACATACGTGAAGTCCAGCCCAGGCACCGAAACATCTGGGGGACGTGGTGGACCATCCCTCCTCTCCCTCGCCAACACCTGTGGCGTCCTCAGCTTCCTCCTAACGAAGGCCCCATACTCCTCTCCATAAAAAACAAACTCATCGGCACTCACGCCGCTCAGATATCTCTCGTGCTCCAGCACGTCCATGTCACGGGAATCCATCATCCCAAAAGGCGGGTCCCTCGGAGCCAGGGGGAGCATACCCGGACCATGCTGCCAGAAGACCCTCTCCCCCAAATACATGACATCGCAGGTCAGGCCCCGCAGCATCTTCCTCTACGCCGTCACCACGGGACCACCCTCAAACTCGTCATCCCCATACCGAGCCCAGGGGTACAGATCAAACTCCGCCGGGCTATCTCTCCCCAGGTGCTCCTGCACATCCCCGTAGACGATGGTGAGCTTCCCCCTACTCGTCCTCCTCCTCCTGAACGAACGGGCCCAGCCCAACATAGCAGGATAATCCGCTACAGCCTCAGCATCTCGATCCCACGGAAAGCACCGGAAGATCTCATAAAACCATATATGCGACAAAAGCATAAAAGGATCAGTGCAAAAGAAAACGGAGAAATGATAAACTGCTAAATCAAAAAACAGCAATAAACTCATACCTCCAAAGCAAAATCAAAGCAGCCTAAAGAACTGGCCATGCCTCGGCTAAACCGGTCCAAAGAAAAATAAAGCTCGGCCAGGCCCGCCTCGGCCCAAGCTATCTCACCAACCCTCTCCAAATCCACCAAACTCTCCAGCAGAGGAAAACGAGCCGCGGTAGCGTGATTCGAGAACAGAGTCTCGGAGAGGGCAAACCACAAGAAGGAGCGTGCCAGCTGCTCCGCCGTCACCAAGCCTGTACCACGGCGATAGGCCCCAATGTTGGCCGAAATCTGCATCTCTACGTCCCCGTACAGCATGCCCAGGCCCCTGCGAGGAAGACGCGCAAAGCCCAACAGCTCAGCCAGCACCCCATCAGACATCCTGTCCCTCCACCGCACTGGCCCTCCTTTGAAGGAAAGCCCGGTAATAGCTATAAAGTCGGTGGGAGTCACCGTCACCTCGCCCCAGCTCAAATGGAATGTGTGGGTGGTATCCCACCAATACTCGGACAAGCCCAGGAAGATACTCTTGTTCTTCCTCGTATCCGAAATCCCGGCCAAGTTCTCCACGAACGCGCCCAAGCCAGAACCATAGACCAGCCTCCTAGGACTCGGCCCGCCCTCCCTAGAGATGTCAGGAAACTGCTGCCACAACTCCACTACTGCCTCGAGCGACCCCTGAGACTTCATCTTCTTGGCCTTTCCAGTCAAAGACCCCTCATCATGCAGGTAAACACAACAAAGGTACGTCAGTCATAGTACTTAATGCAAAATACCAAAAGGAAACCAAAGCATAAAAAAAAAGGTCCGTCACAAAACACGGCACACATTGCACATAATTTTCACATGTAACCCGTCACAAAACACGTCACGCATTGCACATAATTTTCCCCATGCAGTCCGTCACAAAACACGGCACACACTGTACAAATTTTCTCAACAGAGGGATTAAGCCCTACACGACACATTTTCAAAAGACCCGTCACAAAATACGGCACACATTGCACATAAACTCCCCACAAAGTCCGTCACCAAAAAACACGGCACACACTACATGACACCTTTTCAAAAAAAAAATCCGTCCCTACACGGCACATACTTTCAGACAAAACCCGTCACAAAACACGACACACGTCACATTTTTCACAAAATTTGTCCCTACATGGCAATTTTCTCACAATGTACACACAGAAATAGCATAAGGTACAAAACACCAAAGTATGCATTTCAAAGAGAGGCACTTTATTTTTACAAATAAGAGCTAATCTCCACATTTTTGCACAAAATACCCACAATTCTTACATGCTCAATTTCAACAATTCATCACGAATTTCACAAAAAGCATGGCAAACAACAAAAGCCCCAAATATGCGGAAAACTAAAACCTAGTTCTAGCATACAACAATTCAAGCAAAGAATCAAGACTAAATTGATTTCTTACCTCCCCGACGACCCTATCTCGCAAGTTGTGCACCTCCAGATTCGGATACAACACATCCGGGTTCCGCGATGAAGGCACAAAGGAAGTGCAATTCCGTTGAAGATCCGCCCTCCGCTCGAGAGCCTCTTGGCCCCTCTGACGACGACCTCTCCTTGCCCTTTCCGCCATTGACAAGCAATTCAAGCTAAATGTGGAGGATTTTCTAAGGAATTTGGAGCAAAAATTGAGTTTTCTCCTTCTCTCTCTCGGCTGCTCACGAAAGTGGAAGAGGAAAATGGGGGGTTGCCTCGGTGCTGAAGCTGGTCAAAACCTGGGGATTTTAAAAAATCACAAAGGTCCGTACGGACCTCTTTGCAAGCCCAGAAGGTCCGTACGGACCTCCTTGCATTTTAGGGCCAAATTACTTCTTTGCCCTTATAATCTTTGCCCCTGGCTGTCCAAAAGCCTATTTCAGCAGATTCAATGCAGTTTGATCCTTAACCCAACAAAACCAACCCCGGCAGTCATCGTAAGTCCGGATTTCGCCCACTAAACGGCAACACAAACACCGGCCGTCATCGTAAGCCCGGACCTCGCCTACTAAACGGTAAAACAAGCGCAAAAGGAGCAAGCGCCTCCAAGCACAAATCCCAAGGTACAAAATGCCTCCAAGACGCCAAACGGTGAATCAATCACCGGCCATCAAAGTAAGCCCGAAGTCACCTTCTCAGCGGACAAAGTCCCTACGAGGCCACATATCCCCAGCAGATGAACACCGACAGTCATCGTAAGTCCAACCTTTCCCTAGCGAACAAAACACGAGGCATTCACGCCTCTTACAACCAAAGCACAAGGCAACCACGCCTCCGCCAACCACAGTCAGAAGACGAATCAAGTCCTCATGCACGACACAACCACAGTCAGAAGATGAATCAAGTCCTCATGCACGACACAACTGCAGTCAGAAGACAAATCAAGTCCTCACGCACGACACAACTGCTGTCAGAAGATGAATCAAGTCCTCACGCACGTCACAACCGCAGTCAGAAGACGAATCAAGTCCTCACGCGCGACACAACCGCTGTCAAAAGATGAATCAAGTCCTCACGCACGACACAACTGCAGTCAGAAGACGAATTAAGTCCTCACGCACGACACAACCGCAGTCAGAAGACGAATCAAGTCCTCACGCATGACACAACTGAAGTCAGAAGATGAATCAAGTCCTCACGCGTGACACAACCACAGCCAGAAGACAAGTCACGTCCTCACCACTATCCCCAGCTCGGAAGGCTCTAAATCACTCAGTCCGGGAGACTGCATAAATCAGCCAAACTACTACCTCCAGCCCGAAAGGCTTTAAACCACTCGGTCCGGAAGACCGTATAAACCTCCCAAATCACTATCTCCAGCCCGGAAGGCTTTAAATTACCCGATTTGGGAAACCGTAAAATTTCCATCCCAGGACGCCACCACGTTCTCACAGTCGACCTCGGCGGTCACACGACACTTCAGGGCACCACCACGCCCGCATACACTCACAATTTCATGACCTCTGAACTACGACCAGGCTTGATTCCCGCTAGGGATACGTAGGAATCCTATCACATGGTCCAGTCAACCGACATATACGGTCACCCAGGACGCCACCACGTCCTTACCACCGACCTATACGGTCACCCAGGACACCACCACGTCCTTACCACCGACCTATACGGTCACCCAGGATGCCACCGCGTCCATACACAGAGTTTCAGTCAGAAGACATCTCACGTCCTCATACACAACAACACTCACCCCACACATGAACTACGATCAGGCTTGATTCCCAAACGGGATACGTAGGAATCCTATCGCAGGGTCCAGCCAACTGACCTAAACGGTCACACAACAGGACACTGCCATGTCCTCACTAACCAACCTACACGGTCACTTCCTCTCCCAGCATGCGATCCAGATCAGGACCCTTATCTTATCGACGACCCCACTTCCTCCGTAAGTGACGTCGTCGAGGGGCTTCTGTAAGTACCCCAATCTGGATCACCCCCCTTTCGAGCACACGGGAAACACCGCAGACTCACACAAACGCAGTCTCGAATACCCGTAACCCTCAAAAACCACAAAACCACCAACCAAACCAAGGGGGGGGGGGCTTTCTGGAACAAAAAAGGACAAAAGGACTTTTGAGGAACTATGCAAAAAAAGCAAAGTTGGTCCGTACGGACCTCTTTGTTATCATAATTACTGAATCCTCTTAAAGTCCACCTTATTCCTTCAAATCCAGGAAATAATAATTATTGGAATACCTTGGAGGTCCGTACGGACCTTTCTGCATGCAAGGATGTCCATACGGACCTTCTTGCTACCAGACACCATCATTTCGAAATCCTCTTAAAGTCCACATTATTCCCTCAAATTCGGGAAAACCAAAATCTTGGATTTCAAGGAAGGTCCGTACGGACCTTCTTGCACAAATCTGTAGACTATAAATAGAGGGCTCCCCCTCCCTCATTTTTCACATCTCCCTCTTCTCTCCTCTCTCCCCAGCCTTCAGGCACCCCTCTAAGACCCTTCGGGACAATCTCGGCCCCTTTCGAATCCTTTCGAGGCCTTCCGAGCTCCCTTGTGATGCTCCGAAGCCTCTTCGAGCGCTCCCGCGACGCTCCCGCGCTGCCCCGAGGCACTCTCGAGGTTCTCTGAGGCCCCTCGTGGTACTCCGAGGCCTTGCCTGGTCTTTTTCGAGGCGTCCCGGCTCTTTCCGAGTCAAACCGGCGATTCCTGCCCACGCCGAACCTCTACCCGAGTGACCCCTGCCATCCCAACCCACGCCGAACCTCTGCCCGAGTGACCCCTGCCATCCCAATGCATGCCTAAACTCTGCCCGAGTGATCCCTGCGATCCCAACGCACGCCGAACCTCTGCCCGAGTGATCCCTGCGATCCCAACGCACGCCGAAACTCTGTCCGCAGACAACCGGCTCATCCCGAAGCACTATTCCATCCTCAAACACTATTCCCCCGCGGAAGACAGACACGAACCAACATTGGTAAGGCTTCCTTCCTACACTATTTCAATTCATTTCAATACGCAGTGTACAATGTAGAAATCCGATACAGCATGCATTTTTAAAAGCACATACACACACACACACAACAGTTAAAGAATATAAGGGGTACCGAAAGAATCGTTTTTACGAGGCGACTCGGGTGAGCTCTAATATTCTAATATTCTCTTCCCGAGGAGTCATCTGCCTCCGAACTCAAAAATCTCATCACACAAAAACAGTTTATTTTTATTTTAAACTGATGCCCTTTTTCAATGTTTTGGGCTTAATAAAAATGGCGTGGTGACTCTACAAAGCAAAAACATAGCGAGACACCTCCCGCCAACATAAACGCCGCAAGGCCGCGAAATGCCAGATGTCGGGGCGCGAACGCGCTGCCTCTCGGATCCGGGCTATTTCACTTGGGTCCAAAACCATTTTGATAACCCAATTAAGTTCATTCATTTTAAACGTATAGGAACCTCCATTTCCTTATCTTGCTCGCATACTTATAGAATCAAAGTACCTTGCTATGGCAAGCCCACCCAAAACTATTCGAATGATCTCAAGTGTTTTAATCATGAATTGGCATAAAGAACTTAAAAGTTGAATGAAGGTTCTTTAAAGTAGATTATAAGCGTATCAGCAAAGATAATCAAAATCGTGCACCAGGTAAGTTCCCATGAAGATAGGTGAGCCACAAGGACTATTTAAGTACCAAATCTCTCCTTCGACAGAACTTTCCTAGACATGCACAATCAGAAATCAGATCTGATTTGCAACATGATCAACACTTTATATAAACAATCAATTTCCTTTTAAATCTTGCGTAAAATGACTTGTTTCTCATAAACAATCATAAAATCAAAATTTCAATGTTTAAATCTAAACAATTAGGAAATTACAACATAATGTTTCAACTAAACATCTAACAAGATTCTTAACATGTAAGAATACATAATACATGCATCGCAACAATTAATAAAATCATATTTTAATTATCTAAGCATGCACAATCGAAGAATTAATCTAGCATAGCCCTATAAACTTTATTTCCATAAATTTATAGCATCCAGATTAATGCATAAACATATCAGATTGTAAACACATTTACAGATTAGCAGGATTGTTCAACAAACTGATTCTGCCCAGATTGGGCTTATTTTGTCGCGTGACAGAGACTCACAGAGTCTCGATATGTTGCACGACCTAGAGAGGCCATCAGCCATGATCTGTCGCGTGACATAGACCTACTATGTCGCGTGACACCATGAGGCCATATTAGCAGATTTGCAGATCACATCAATTCTAAATCACAAAGCAATTAAATCATGTAAACGACTTTTAACAGATTTAATTCAATATCATTAGAACACGGCTTAGGCATATTATTTCAAAAACAATCTATCTATCGCATATGAAACATGCAAAAGAACATATAAACAATTTATATCACTTTTCTAGCATGTTAATTCAATCTTAATGATACGAACGGGGCTCTGATACCACTGTTGGGTTTTACGGGTCAATACGCAGCGGAATTAAGCATCTAATAACATAAAACCCAAGGAGCCTAGGATCCGTTCTATACAATTAATTTGAATACTATGAGATAGATAAAACCAACCTTGAACGCTTTCCGTTCTTGAGCTATCGAACGATTTAACAATGTGATTTCGAATCACAAACTTCGTGCTTCAGATTGCTTGAACTCTAGGCCTTGATCAATGAATGAGCGAAGACCCTCTTTCGGTATCCACACCTTTGAATGAATCCAAGAACTCTTCTTGAAGATTGCTAGATCCTTTAAACCTTGGAAGAATATTGAGAATATAGTGATTTTCTTTTGTGAATTTCGGCTAGGGTTTTTGGGTTGACAGACCTTCATATTTATACTACATTAGTATAAAATATGTTTCCTAATCAAATTAGGAAACCAGTCTTCAAACCGCCTCTGAGGTCTTGTTGTGTCGCACGACCAGAAGAGTCCCATGGACTGGTTCTGTCGCACGACCAAGCAAGACTGATAAAGATTTTCTCAATCATTCTTCCCTTGGTTTATCAAATTCATTCCAATTATGTGTGACCCAATAAGATTATATTATGTTGGCAATGAGCTCGATCATGTCGATCCTCATAAGACATAAGCGGACTCTAGCAAGCCATTATGTCTATCCAAATAATATAACGTAAGAGTTCACGTTTCCAATGGTACACTTCCATTTCTCCCTTTGTCTCACGATGTTATATTGAGCACAAGTCATGGTCCATGTCAACTTGTACTTTGTTCAATGCTTTCTCGATCTTGAGTATAATGATAATCCAATTGAATTGGGGTATGTCCATACACTTTAATCATTATCACTCATCGAGGGGCCCAAGCAAAACATCTCTCTTTCGAGGGACAAATTCCATCTTGACTTATCATCCTTCCCATCATGATTCCGATCATGCCAAAATTAGCCTTTATAAATATCGTGTTAAGATATCGTTTGACTAAAATCAAACATGACTTTCATCATATGTAAGGTCATGATAATCTCAGGTCTAGGGACTAAATGAAGTGACCATATGAGATTTAATTATGACATTTGACCATGACATAAATCTCATACGGGTCAAGTCCAGTCACTTGTTCTCTAACAAGTACCCATATATTTAATGTGCATCTCCATGCATATAATCATTATATGATTATCCATTAACATTTATACTAATTATTCACATAATAATTAGGGACGGAGATTATTATAAACAAACGTGCAAAACATATAATAATCAAATGATAAACATTTCATATAATAATAAATAATGTCAACACATATGTCTATCAACCATAGGCCTAGGGCATAACATCAACACAAGTACTGTGAATATCACCGGGATAGGGGCCATGACACAGAAGAGTGTTATAGCTTGAAAAAAAATCATTCAACGGTGGATTGACGATGGTCGCCTTGACCAGTATGTCAAAAGGGATCGTCCAGCAGCCAATAACCGAGCCGCAAACGACGATCCACCTGAAAAGCAGCCTAGAATGATCCTGATTATTTCAGAAGAATCAAGCAAAAACAAAATCAAAAGTGCCATATACCACCTGAAGAAAGCCCCTCATGTCCCTCCAAAATCCAATGTTCCAGATGATATAATCAGCTTCTATCTCTATGAATTGTCAACCAATGCAATTGCTCGCAAACGGACCTTGATTGTCCCAGGCTTCATCGGCAATTGTGAATCAAAACGGATACTCATTGACACAGGGGCGGCAAAAGACATTTTGTTCTACAACGTCTACCAAAAAATGGGTCTACCTGATAGTCAGCTAAGTCCCTACTTAGGTCGTCTTGAGGGATTCACCAACCATCGAGTAGACGCTAAAGGACAAATTGACTTGCCCATCGATATTGGGGACCATCCGTTGAGAGCAATTCAGACTGTAACCTTCGTTGTGATTGATGTTGTAAGTGATTACCACGCGATTCTTGGCTAACCAGGACAGCTGCCCTAGGGATTGTCGCTTCAGTCCCTCATCAGAGAATCAAATTCCCAACACGCTCGGGGATAGGATGTGTCTTGGGGACGGCCCCAGAATTTCTTGAGCATATGTTGAAGACCAAAAGGACTATTGAAATCGACGACCCTGAGCAAATTATGAAGTTTTCAAAATCTATTAAGCAAACCACAACCTCCTGTTCAAATGTCTCGATAATCAAATGTGTGGACGATCCTGAAAAGTATACGGACAAGCCAGTCCTGGACGACCAAACAACAGTGACGCAGCTTTTGGTCAACCAGGACTTGGGGGCACCTGAATCTCGTCAATCAACATCAGCGCCCTCAGGGCACCTATCTTGTGGTTCTTTCTATTTCCTTTGTTTCAAGTGTGAAGTTGTTAGTTTATGAAGTTTTTGGAGTTTGTAAGGGATATTTATAAATCCCGATAGTTTAAAAATGATTAGGAGTTAATTGTCAGTTGAAGCTCGTTGTTAATCAGAAGTTATCAATGGAAGTTCGTCGCTTTGTTAATTTTCTACTCTGCAAATTCAAGAACTTTGATCAAGTATAAAGATCGGTTGAAGCCAGACTTCGACCTTTACATTCACTTTAATCAAGTATAAAGATTGGTTGAAGCCAGAATTTGACCTTTACATTCACTTTGATCAAGTATAAATATCAGTTGAAGCCAGACTTTGACCTTTACACTCACTTTAGCCAAGTATAAAGGCTAGATGAAGCCAGACTTCATCGATCGCTATAATAGAATAGACAACTCGTCCAAACAATCTTGCCTCTGAGCAACGATCGATGGACCTTTGTACTATACCTATGAGCACTTTGAAAAGTTAAAAGCACAAGTATAAACAAGGATCGGTCCTACAAGAGACGACTCATGTTCTGGTCATCATTAACGACGACCATACACACTTGTCTTCAAACTTTCACATTCGCTAGTTATCACATGCTATCTACGTTAACATACAAATTAACAAAGAAAACAAAAGCATTTAATAACGAATCATTATACGACCTCCTCTAAACAACGAGGACTAGGTCAATTACACAACAAATTACAAAGTGTTTAAAACATTGTTTGGGATTACAAAACCAAGTGAAACATTTTCTGAAAGAACAAATATTGCAAACACATCTCAAATCAACGAGTTACTATTGTTGACCGTCGTCATTTGGTGGGAGCTCGTTGGGATTGGGGCCTTTTTCAGTGAAAAAGTCAAAATAAGCATCAAAGTTTTTAAGATCAACAGCCGGGACGGGCCACGCCTCCTTCCCATCCTTCTCATCATCTTCCTTAATAATGGATAGATCGTTGTCATCATAAGGAACGAGGTGATGGATCGAACGAGCGTCCATGTCATATACATCCTCGGTAAATAGATTCGCGAACTTTTCGACAAAGATCAAGTCCTTGGTCTCTGGATCCACGAGGGCTTGTCTAATCAAATGCTTGGCTCCGACCTTGAAAAATCCTTTGGCCCTGTCAGTTATCATCTGAGTATACTCACTGCTCCGCTTGAACTCTTGGACGGCCTCTTTCCTAGCTTGGTCCAGGGCAGCTTCATGATCAGACTTCATCTTCTCAATTTGATCATTCTTGGCATGGAGGCCATTGGATAGGGTCGTCGCTTCCCCCTCTGCTTTCTCCTTATCCGAGATGAGCTTGGCATTATCAATCTCCAAGTGGCCGATCCGAATAAGAGCCTCATCCTTCTGCTTCATCAGGGTCTCGTAGGCAGTTGTCAACGAGCCGACATTCTCTTTAGCGTCAGCAACTTTTTCTCCGCAACCTCCTTAGCTCCGACCGATTGTATAAGCTGTTCCTGGGCTTGGCGCTCCGTGTTCAGACAATCCCTATAGTTCGAGCTCATAGCCTCCATCATCGACGACATCTGCACGGACAAGATTAGCGCAAGTATAGAAGGATGAAAAGACTTGGTGAAAATAATGGGATGAATTACCTCAGTCTGAATCAGCCCAAGACGGGCATGATAGGTTTCGGGAGAAAGTTTGGCCGTCTTCAGCCTTTGGATGAGCTCAGTATCCACGGATCGACGAGTGACGGCCGCCCCTAGAACGAGCGGCAGGCCATGCCTCTTCAAATAAGGAATCCGAGTCATTGGGGAAACCTTTGCATACTGAGCAGCCAAAGTTAGGGCCATCTCCTTAGTCAGAGCCTCTGAAGATGAGGCTGGAGCTTGGGTCTGTGGAGTAGAAGGGTCGGAGGCTCTTGGAGGGTCGAAGGTTGCTTTTTTAGCTCTCTCTCTCTCTCCTCCCCAGAGCCCGTAGGTCGATCTTTCCTCTTCCTTGAGACGTGACCACCGTCGCCAATCACCTCCACATTTGAATCTAAACTTCCAACTGTCTCATGGTCAACATTTTCCACGTTAACAGGCTGGGTGCCCACGTTAGCAGCAGCACTCACATGTTCAGCCTCAACGTCCACAGCTCTTTCAGGCTCGTCTACATGTAGCTGACGACCTCCAGTATTGAGTGCAGCTTCGGGCACAACATTCTCTCTCTCGATCAAGGGGATGGCACCGGAGCTTTCCTTGGGAAGAGCCTCATTCCTTGTCGTCATGTTCTCTTGACGATCGTAGATAGAATTCGATGAGGCTCTATTCTTTCTTGCGACTCTCCGATCCACAACTTTAATTGCGCCGCTCATGATTTTTGACTCAATCCGATCAATATCTTCCTGAGAGAGAACTGCAAAATAAATGGAAAGAGTTAAGTTGTTTTCGACGAGACAAAAAGACAAATCCATACATAGCAAAAAGATGAGTTATCAAGACGTCACCCCCCATCATGTCTAGGTTGGCACAATGCTCGTGAGGACGGCTGTCATGTGCCCCTATGCAGTTAACGCAATTTTCTTCCCAGACCATGTCGTCATGGACGATCCATGTGGGGTAGTGATGGTCAAGATTGATTTTAACAAGGGGTTGAGGGCCAATCGACGGGCTGGACATCATTCCCGTCCTTATATATCTCCAATGGGAAGCCTCAATGTCTTTGTAGCTCACCCATCCAATTTTCAGAAGGGCATCAATCTTCCTCTTTAGCTCGTCGGCCCATGGAGCTGCAAATACTTGCTCATCTGGGACCATCTTGTCTGTCTCCGGGTAGGGGAACTGCTATCCCACTCTGCTCTCAACCCTGATCATGTGGTTTTCCCAACCATAAACTTTATTTTGAACCTCCAAAAACAACCCCTGCACATTCCGGATCGACGCCACACTCACCAGTGATTTACCATGGACAGTGGACCTCGTCGTCCTGTAATATTCTCGGAAAAATTTGTTACAAGGCTCGTGGCCTAAGAATCTGCAGACTATGATGAACGAGGATAGGATCCTAACGGCATTGGCGCTCAGTTCCATAGGCACACAGGTCGAGTCTTCCAGAAACACGTTGATGGATGGATCCAGGGGTAGCCTCAGACCCAACTCAAATTGCTTGTAAAAGAAGGCAACCTTTTCCTTGCTACGAAGAATGGCCTCTCGATGAGGCTCGTAGTCAGTGAGATGAAGATACTCAAGTCTGTACGTGGATGCTTGAACTCTATACGAATCTCGTAGAGCATTAATCATTTGCGTCTTAACGTCCTTATTCCTAGAATTAATTTTGGCTACGGCCCATTGGCATTCCTCTCCGCCTCCGAAGCCTCATTCATTGCGGCCAGCCCGTACACTGGTGTGAAAGGCATTGTCTATACGGGGTTCGCCGGCGCTCTTACTAGCACCAGGTGTGCCTGATGGGATGACCTCTTGAGTTGATTGACGGGGACGACCGTCGTGATTCATATCTACAAAACAGTTAGAAAGAGCAAGGGAATCAGTCCTAGCATCAATAGACGACGATCTACCTAGGGACGACCTAGATTCCCCTTAAGCAAAATTCCTAAGTGAATCACGACGGTCCAAGGAGTAATGAATTTGGACATGTCTTGGAAGGTCGTTCATGGATCTAAAGGTTGTTACCCTTGGGTCATTTTCTTCAAAGTCACCAAGAACATCATCAGTTGGGAACTCCAAATCCCCATTTTGAAACTCAAATTTTACCAAAATGGAAGAACATTCACTCAAAGGGATCTCTCTCCAAGGACCCCTAACACTTTTGTACACCCTCATGTTAGGCCCAAAACCAAACCGTACCCCTCGCTCAAAACTGACAGACTTGGGGGCCATTAATGGAGTCTCTACACCTCTAAAACCCAGAAAATCGTAGAACTGAGGAAGAAATTACATTTCAAAGGAGAAGACGAAGATTCCGGAGGCAAATCAAACAAATCCCTAATCCAAGCTGCCACTTTGCGCAAATACGGAGAAGCCAGTACCGTTTTATCGCCGGAGTTGGGTTTTGGATGGCCGGAATTGCTCTCCTTTGCTATGTGCTCTTGAATATCTTGAGGTTGTAAAGTTTGAAATGTAGGAAAGGGGGATGTATTTATATTTGAAGAAGATGAAAGGTTTTGCCTAGAAACCCACGCAAAAACCCGGTGTAATGATGAGGGCATTAAATACAAGTTGGGGTTTTCAAGAAGAATGTCCCATCATGGGACATGTGTCATTTAATGGAGGAATTCTGGCCGCCCACGTCATCAATGGTCACATCGCATCTCCGTTTTAAATTTCAAACAGACGGCCGTTCAACGAGCTAGGGTTTCATAACCCTGAAAAATACAAACTCCCGGCCAGTCGAGACGACCCAAGAGTTGGGGGCCACTGAACGAAATATTTTGTGATGGGCCGAGCCCAATCCATTCCCTTGCAAAGTGGGCTCTACAAGCCCACCAAGGGACCAAGCCCGGAGGACAGACACCAGAGTTGTACCGTAGCCCGTCGAACAATGGATGGCCATCGTCGCCAGTGAGCGACCAAGCCCATCCAAAGACAAGGTATCTCATCCAGACACTCCCTCGTCGATCCATCTGTCAAGCGATGACCCTCCTAGACATACAGCTCTAGGTCGTCCTTCTACATAGTTGCTCAACAAGCCATCTTTGGATAAAGTCAAACCTGCCACTGGACCACTCTGCACATATGTCCCCACGGAACTAGTAGTGGCGCCGCAGTGTGCAGTTGAGACTTTCTATTATAAGGCAAACCATTATCCATGACAGGTACATCAGTGTCCTTGCTCGTACGGAGCAATCACAAGATGCCACGTGGACACATGGGGACAAAACCAATCCAACAGTTGACAATGATCAAATCCAACTGTCCAGATGGGAACCCTAGTTCCCCTCATCCACTATAAATACATGAACAGTGTCTTGGGCTAAGGTAATGCATTTTTCCATATTCACATATAAACACACCCACTATTTCCTTACCACCTTCTCCAGCCCACACTGATTCTCACGCTGGAGGGCCTTGCCGAACAAGCCCCGGTGCAGTTTACGGTTTCTTTCTGGTGGTGTGCAGGTCCCAAGTCAGCCCATTATTCTGCTGGACTTCAATAGCTGAGCCCGAACATTTTCCTGCGTCATCACAACTAATATCCATAATGTAGAATCATAAGTTGATGCTACACCAACAAACGGGTTGCACAGGAACTGAGTTTGAACAGAAATATTGGATACTCCGGCTGCTCCCCTTTGAATGGTCGAACATCGCCTACACACAAGCACAAACGTGAACTAAGCTGGGGGTGGCTCCGGCAAAACCCCTCCGGCGTAAGAATAAGTGACTGATAATAAACTAATAACAATGTAAACTTTAGAGAGAGAGAGAGAGAGAGAGAGAGAGAGAGAGAGAGAGAGAACTTAGAGAGAGTACGAGAGACTTACAAATAATTTTTTCCATGTAGCTTATATACTCCCATGTACCATGTGCCTTGCACATGGTGGACACTTGTCAATCATCAAAGCAAGGAGCTAACCACCCCAAAGTTAGTGGAAAAATACTATTCACCTTGTCACATCATACCATTTTGATGGTTATAGGGTACACACGTGGCATCCTATCCATCATTTAAACTTGCCAGTCACGCTTGTCGCCCAAGCGACAACCCCAGGAAAGGGACAAACCTCATATTGTCGCCAATCCCGCCTTCCCCTCACGCTACATTCTCGCCTATTGATCATATCATTGCATGCCACCAACCACCAAGGGAGTACTTCTCGCTTAATGCTTACTCTCACGCT
The DNA here is from genome assembly GCA_022495995.1 of Adenophora triphylla var. japonica. Taxonomy (NCBI): domain Eukaryota; kingdom Viridiplantae; phylum Streptophyta; class Magnoliopsida; order Asterales; family Campanulaceae; genus Adenophora; species Adenophora triphylla. The sequence continues at coordinate 201,781 of JAFEMH010000006.1, forward strand.
ACAGCCTACTCATGTCGCCACTATACTTGTCGCCTCACTTCGAATGTCGCCTTATCAACATGGCCTTACTTATAATACATATTTTATACGTATTTGACCCACTTGACCCATTTTGCCACATTGAACCTAATTTACTGTTCAAGCCCAAATCAATTTTTCACAATCACATCATAAGTATATTTACTTATGACAAGAAGATTGTAACCTATTGGTACACAATTCTACTTGAGATAATATATCCCAAATTCAATTCACTTTAGAAAAAATATAAGAACATGTTTGAGTTGTACTTAAAAAAAAAACTAGTTTTTTTTTTCTAATTTTAAGAAAAAATCATTTTTACAATGTCAATTAATAATACATTCACGGGCACTCCTTTTCACTGTCATTTTTTTATACTAATATTGTCACTTTTTTATCCTACACTTTATATTGTTACTTAATAATAGATTCAATATCACTCTTAACACTGACATTTTTTTACAGTAACACTGACACTTTTTTACACTAATAATGACACTTTTTTACACTTACACTTAATAATACATCCACTGACACTCTTTACACTGCCATTCTTTTACACTAACACTGACATTTTTTTGCAATAACACTGACAATTTTTACACTAACACTGACACTTAATAATACATGCACTGAAACTTTTTACACTGACATTTTGTTACACTAACACTGACACTTTTTTTACAACATGTTTAGATCCTCTCTTGAGAAAAAAAGAAAAAATTCATAAATTTATTTGATGTAATAACAAAAAAGTCGGAACATCTTTCTCTGAGAGATTGAAGGAGTATATTTTGTTCCGAAAAATTAAACTTATTTGACAAGTCAGATTTTATATCATTCATGCTTTAATTAATTGCGTGCATCATCTTGAGTTAATTGATGGTAAATGTTTAGTTTTACTAAGCTAGTAGTAACAATTTAACAAGGCCAAAAATGCATAATGATGTGCTCACAAGTTTTAAAAAGGGAAAAAAAAATAAAAATGAAAGGGATGAAATCTAAAATAATTTCTTTTCTAAAATTGCTCTCGAGATTTTTTAGGAAGAAATTGAAAAGAAAGGAAAGTAAAGGAAATGAATTTTATTTGAGCATTTTCCTCCTGTACAATCCTCCCAAAAGTAAGATGAAAGGGAAGGAAATGAAATGTTATAAAATAAATTTTTTTGATAAATATATTTTATCTCTCAAATATAAACTCTCATTTTCTTTTATTAAAAGTACAAATGTAATTTTTATATTTTTTTCTTCCCTTCTCTTTCAAACTCAGGAGCATCTCGAAAAGGAATTAAAACATAGTATTAATTAACACACGATTCTATTAATAATTACGAGAAATGTAATTTTTATATTTTTTTCTTCCCTTCTCTTTCAAATATAATCACAAAATATGAATAATTTGTCGGCAATTCTTTCCACTTAATTTCTGGCTACTCCACAGGCCAACTCCCAAGAGCATGCATCAATCTTCATTCTTATTGATGTGATAGACTAACCATTGCCATTGTTAATTAATTAACTCCCTAAACCCATCATTTACAAGAGGTTAATTCAACCTTACTTTAATTATAATCCAAAGTTTTTCTTAATCATTATTTTGGAAACTTCTTTTTCATATCATTCACACTCCGATGTTCATGTAAAGGCTTTATATTTTTATCGGTTTAAACTTTTAGATCAGCTGATAATTTAATACGTGACAAACAAAGTATTAATTAACACACGATTCTATTAATAATTACGAGAAATGGAAAGAGAGTGAAGAAAAGTAAACTAACATTAATAATAATCATCTGTCCTAATTAATGGGCCCAAATGTATAAAACCAGTTCCAAATTGATGAAGAACAACCTCATATGAATTGTTCTTTCTCTTTCTATTAATAGTTGGCCAAACTAGTCTTAGTTAATGAGCATTAGAAGTGTGTTTTACAACTATAATTTAATTAAAACCATTAAATTTGAAATTCGATCTTACATTTAAAATTTGAAATTCATCTTTACAATTAATCTTCTGAACTCCCTATTAAGTGTCGTATTTTTTATGTTTGTTCATTCCAAAATATATGACGCATTTTTGAATAAGTAAATTATTTTAATGCAACTATTCATCGTACGAGTAATGTCTATAAAAATATAAGGTGATTTTTTAAAATGTTTACACTTCAAATGCAACATTTAATTACAATTAGATGGTGCGTATCCACCGGAATAATCTATAATCATAACCAATGATGGTATGATATTATGAAATTTGGGCACTGAAGAAAACAAAAGGGCCAATATAATCCGGCAGGATTTATGACCAAATCTAGCTAGAAAGAGTACATTAGTGGGACCAAAGCCAAAGGTGGTTGAGTAAGTGGGACAAATATCATCATGTGCACTGCACACTCCCTCAGCTCATTAGGAAATCTATAGTATAAATGAACCTGCCTTGTGAACAGTTGTATGAACATTAGCGTTGGCGAAAATTTTCATTTTGTCCTCACTGTTTTGTCCCTTTTCCGTTTTGCCCTCATACCTATCTATGTCGTACGACATGGGTGACCTTTTTTTTTTATGATATAATAAAAAAAAAAAAAAAAAAGAATCTCACGTGGCCTTGGACACGGGCATGTACTAGTAGGAGGATAAGCTAATCAATCTTGTACACTAACCAACCTCTTTGAGTCCGTATTAGATTAATTAAAATTGCAAGCTAATTAAGTTCCATTTATTATATGCCGTGCCGTCACAGCTACTCATGTTTCTTTGATATCGTATTCATCACAAAATCTCCATAATTCTTACGTACTAGGCATTTTATGCTATGATTAAGCAAACTAAAAAAACAATCCACCCATTTTAAAATATATGTCGCGTTTTCTTTTTTTGTCATTCTAAATTAAGTAAATGAGAAAATATTTATAGTCATTGATACAAGAAAACATTTGCAAACAAGTAAACGCAATTATTTTTAAAGTTTGACAAGTCAATTACGATACTTATTAGGAAATGGAGTAAAATGAAATCTTGCACAATATCAAATATTCTCATTTATACATTTACATATTTAAAAGGGCTAGACAATGTAACATGATCATCATCCACATGATCAGATGAACTTAGGGAGTTCTAGAATCAAAACAAATAAAAAAAAAATGTCATGACACAAATATGCATAGAAAAGATCTAAACTAACCATGCCATTTCTTCTAATGGTGCAATGGGTTTGGACCCGTTGGGACAAGTCGCTTTTCTTCTCCATATCTCGGATCAATCTCACTTTCAGAAGCGCCTTTCTGGCGTTTGTGGTGATGGTGGTGGACATGCTTCATAAATGGCGTAAAGTCAAATTTGGTCTTCGTAGCGAGTATTTTTCGATTGATGGAAGGGAAAGTTGAGTAAGTTAAAGTTTCATTATAATGAAATAAAAAGAAGAGGAGAGATAGGGAAAGAATGGAGTAAAAGAGGTGAGAGATTTTGATGGTTGTCATGGTGGTGGTGGTGGAGAAGAATGGAAAGAAGAGGAAACATGGAGCAATGATATAATTAAGGGTGAGGGAAAAAGAAAGTTTGAGGGTGTTTTGAAGGTTGACAGCCTTGACTTGAAATGTGATGGATCAAATATAAGATATGCAGGAGAGGAGAGGAGAGGAGAGGAGAGGAGAGGGTTGAAATTTTCGGAAGGTGTTTTGAGTCTAGTGTGTGTGTGTGTATGTGTGTGAGAGAGAGATGTGGATCCTCCTATTCCCAATAAAAGTTGCTTAGAAATCAAGGAATGTAAAAAGTTCTTTATATTGGGTAAATTGGGTAAATAGTAGGACCCTTTATATTTATTGATTGTCAACCCCTGAATTATATAATTCTTGATTACATTAATTTTGTACTCGAGATTACCTTGATTCCCATCATTAACTTTATTTTGTTAAAATGCAATTAAATTTATAAATAATTGTGTTATGGTATTTGTAGAACAAATGAGAACAAGGGAACAACAAATATATGCAACATATTTTAGTATTTTTTACAATTAAAGAAACGTATTAAAAATTGACATATTAATGCAATGTACTTTATCATATCATTATATATAGTGGAACCCGTTCTAACGACGTTAGAAAGATAACTAAAATGTCAACAAAATATAAAAATATTAATACCCATTAAATACATTTGACATTTGTTAGCCTATTTAATGAGTTTGATAGCTTTTTTTTCTTACCCCTCACACTGCTCCGTTCACCACTCACCTCCACCAACCCCACCACCATAAATCACCACTCATTTTCACCATAAATCAAAAGCAAAATCTTCAATCTAAGAAAAATTCCCAAATCAGCTTTTTTTTTTTGCAAATTTCTTTTAGAAAAGAGAACTTCTTCTTAGGATTGACGTTAGTGTTAACCAATTTCAGTATTTGTCTAAGATCTTCAGTAGTTTTGAGACAGGTGAATACTTCGTAAGATGGTAAGAAGTAGGTTTTCGAATTTGGATTTGGGGGTTAAGAAAATAGATAGGAAGGATTGGGTGGATTCAATTGGGTTTTTGGAGGTTGAGAAAAGAGAGAGAGAGAGGAAGAATTGGATGGATTAATTTGAAGTTCGGAGGTGGGCTTGAAAAAATGGCGGTGTTAGGTTTGGTGAGAGGCGAGACCGGTGGCGGCCATTATCCCTATGGATTTGGGGATCTAAAAAAGGTGAGATGGAGATAATGATAGTGTGGATTTGAGGGTTGTTTTATTGGAGAGGAAGAATGTTGGTCCCAAAGGTGGCAACAAGGGTGAAAATACAGCTAGAGGGGGGGGGGGGTGAATAGCTGTTTAAAATTTTTCGCCCTCTTTTAAAAACTAAACCTCTCGCTTACAAAATCCTCTTGCAGTTGATAATAGACTGCAAGTGATTGTGTAAAATGCACAGCGGAATAATAGAGTGTAAAGCGGTTTTGAGAGGCGGTTTGTACAATACGGTTTTGGTGGTGCGGTTTTGTTGAGAGCAGTTTTACAAACACGTGTATTTTGACTATGTTAACTCCAAACACTTTTTCACAATAATGGATAGCTAAATTAAGATCAAACAGAGACAAAGATAAATAATTAGCAAGCACAGGAAATATAAATGCAGAAAGTAAGAACACGCTATTTGGAGTGGTTCAATCGATAAACGATCTACGTCCACTACCAAGATGGTTAGTCTTGGATTTCTAAGAGAGATTTTATATTAAGTATTGCGAGATTACAAAGTACAATAAAATCTTTTCTATGAAGAACAAATCCAAAACTATAACCAGTGTATCTCAAGTGTTTAATCTATGTGATTAGAACAAGTGAGGTGAGTGTGTGAGAACAAGATCAAGGCTCTTTAGATCTGTGAGATGTAGAGCACAATGATTCTTGATTGTGTTAAGGCTTGATTTCTGGGCTAAGGAATATTTCTTGAAGAAAGAAGATGAAGATTCAAAGGATTGAATAATTTCGGCGTAGCTTCAGCTTCCTTCTATGAACACAAAGACTTTCAAATTTTCAAGCAATCTTCAAATGGTGAAGATTGGGGGTATTTATACCCAAGCATCAAGAAACTAGCCGTTGGATACAGGTTGTAAGGACAAGTACTTGATGCAATCCTATTGGTCCACAAAGAACCACTTTTGTCCTTTGGTACAGTAGCTGCAGATAAAGCCGATCGCTCCAGTGCAAGCAATGAGGTTAGGACACCTGTCACCTTTTCAAGATCCTTGCAGATCTTTTCTGACATTGAATCACGTGACAAGATATGGTGGTTGACTTTTGATATTGCTGACGTGGATTCCAACGAATAAAAAGTTGTTCACTTTAAGTAGCAAATCATTGGATGCGGTTGGTGAGACGCGGTTAGGAATGTGCGGTTTTGCTACACCAGGGGGTTGCAAGGATGCGGTTGTAGGTGAACTGCAATGATGCGGTTCAACAAGCGGTTTGCACTGAGGTAGTTCATTGAGCAGATTCAAGGAATCATACATGCGGTTGCATGTGCGGTTCTAAGGGGCGGTTTTGAATACTGCTGGAACTGCAAACTTACATCCAATGAGTCTTGTGCCAAACTTCAAGCCTAAGATTAACCTATTCTATAAAATGGACTTAGCTAAAAAATTGAAGTCTAAGCTTCATTACATAGGGTCCTAAAGTCCTTAAAATAGACAGGAGGTTATGGTATCAATCAAATCTAATACAAAATAGGAGGGTTAAAACATGCATACCCAACAAAGAAGATGAAAACTGAGATGAGGCAAAGGAGAGAGATGGAGAAGAAGAAAGAATAAAGGGACTATGCCCGATAAGTTCTAAAAAAAATTCATAATGCCCGATAAGTTCCTTCCCCATGTTGTATTATGATGTTGTATTATGTTTCGAAAATACAACATCAATTAAGGCCATAATACTGCATTCCGGCGGCCGCCGGTGACGGGAGTCCGAAGCCCATGGACTGGCGACCAGATTCCGACCTCCGACAACCGGATTCTGGCCAAAATTGCCAAATTCTGGCGAAAATTGACCGGAATCCGGCATGCGGCGATAGCAGACGGCGGCGGCGGAGCTGGGCTGTGGCGGAGGTGGTGGTGCGGATGCAGTATTATGATTTTAAACTACTGCATAACTAAATGTTGTATTATACATAATGCAATATGAGAACTGATGTCGCAGGAAATGTGCTTATCAAACTTCCTCCACGTGGCAGGACTGATCACCTGACTCCTTGACCTGAAAACCAGAACCCACGACTAGCCGGATGTGTCTCCGGCTTAGACCCTCGGGCGTGAGAGTAAGTATATGAATTGGAGAGCAAAAATGTATTGAACAAATGATATTCAGATAACAAAATTGCAGTTACCTTGGATCCGTTGTAGTGGTAATGTATTTATAGTTGGTGTAGACGGTATATTTGGCAGGGCTACATGAGCTCCGAGATTTGTGGGACAGTTATGCATCATGTGAACGTGTCCCTGAACGGCTCCTGATTTGTAGGGAACCAGTTATGGAAAGAATAGTGGCACGTGCGTCCGCAACTGTTAGGTCGACACTTGTTTAGTAGGTCGAGGTCGACGCTTGGGATTGTGTCGACCTGATTGGCGGGTGGAGTTGGATCGTACCCGAAATATAACTTGGATCATGAGGTCGGACTAAGTTAGGTCGGGACCCAGTAGGTCAGACAATGAACTTAAGTCGACGGATCAATATGATGGGCCTTGGGCCATGTGATCATTGGGCCTAGCCCATTGAGAATGTGGTGGCCATAATTGCTTGAGAACTGGGCTTTACTTGCCTGGCCCAACTCGATACTTTTGGTATGTTCAGTGGCCCCCAACTTTAGAGTTGACTTTGTCGACTTGGAAGTTAAGGAAGTTTTGATGATCATTATGACTCGCAGGTCGCCACTCGCTCTGAAGTTTAGTCGACCAAAGTGATGTGGCACGATCCTGGACATTGGTGACGAACGGTCAGATCTGAAGGAGCGCCGCTTTCTGTAATGATTACTATTTTGACGTTTGAAGAACCGTCTTGGAAACTGTTTTCCTCCATTAATTGGGAAAATAATTTTTGAATTTCCCTTTTTCCTTATCAATTTAGGAAAATATAAATATCAGAATCCTCTTTCATTTAGAACTTTCACCGTCTCTGAGCTTTGATAGACTCCAGCGAAGATAGCAAGGAAGCATCTGACTTAAATTTGACCTTCGTCCTCTGCAACAGCTTCCTATTCCGACATCAATCAAGGTATTCTTCTCTTTTTCTTGCTTTAGGGTTTCGATTGCCGCACTGCTTTTGATTTTGCCATGGCTAGAACCTTCAGTAGTGAGCCAGGAGCCTGGTATGGGTACTGCACTGTTAACCACAGAGTGTACAAGTATATAAACGGAGAGTGGAGAGAGATGTCTTTGAATGAATGTGCCTCTCTCTTGACGAGGTGGGGACTGAATTTTAGGGAAATAGGAATGCCCATAGGAGGAGAAGTAGGTGAAGTGATAGTTGACGACTCAAATGTCATCTCTTTTCATCTCTTCCATGAATTACTTGACCACATATCATTGTTCTATGTTAGGGATGCTGATAAACCTTCGTTCCTTAGGAATAGGAAAAGTTTCACGGGGGAGTCTAGGTCGCCCTTAGTTAGGTCCTCTGAAATTTCTCATAGGTCTGACTCCCCCGTTTTCCTTTCTTCTTGTACAGATATGGCCACTCAAGATGGAGCTACAGCATCTACTTCTTCAAGTCCCAGAATTGTGAATGCCTTCGACTCTTTGGCTATACCAGGGAGGAATGAAAGGGGCTATGTCCCTCAGAGGCCAATGAGAGGAAGAAGAATTTGGCGTCCCACTACTCCATGATATATGACTTTTGTGAAGTGAGTAAGGAGGATTATAAGGTGACCATCCATAGAAAAAAGACTTTCTGGCTCAATTTGGGAAGACATATACTAAGGACGCCACTAAGGTAGCCTTCTTTTACGGGCAATTTGAAGCTGGCTTGAAGTTGCCACTCGACCCTTTTATCAATGAATTCCTTGAGTGTGCTGATGCCTTGCCTCTCTAATTGGGAGCCAATACCTGTAGGGTCTTAGTGTGTTTTGCCATGATTTGCAGATTTCTTGGATATAAGCCCTGTATGAGGGTGTTCAAAGAGTTCTTTTGTATCAAGTATGGCAAGATTGATTTGGGGATTAGCACCCCTTCTAAACCCAACTCCCCCAAATTGTTCATGAACTTCCCTAGCAAAGCGAGTTGTTGGAACTCCCATGTTGTGGTAGTGGAGAGTAGATTAGGATGGAAATTCCCTTTGCCCAACTCTGAGACTGACCCCATGGAAGAGGAGAACTATTGGGAGCCACCTTGGTACTTCGATTTGTACAAGAGGTTGTGTCAGTTGGCAGATAAGGGGCCTATCATTTGGGAGCGCCTAGGAGCCACTAAGTACAACTACATTCAAGATGGGATGATGGCCGGTGAGGGAGAGGTGCAACCCCTTGTTCATGTTGGTAGGGGCACAATATACCCTGACTGGGTCACCCATTCCTTGGGTAGGTTCGAGGAAAAATGCCAATTTTGCTAACGGACTGCCAACTATTGCAATAGTTGGCAGTCCGTTGGCAAAATTTGCCAACGGACTGCCAACACGAGCTAATGATGTCCCAGCAACCTCTGGTGCTGGGACAGCTGGGGCTAGCCCCTTAAATTTTGTGACTATTGATGATGAGGCCATTGATGAGGAGGACGATAGGCCTTTGAGTTCGAAGAAAAGATCAAGGACAGATAAGGGGAAATCTGTTTCCTCGAGCCAACTTCCACCTCTTGTCCCCCCTCAAACTAACCAATAGTCTCTTGAGGATCAAATAAGGATATTGAGTGATGTTCCTCCACTCACAGGGGTCAACAGCATGACCCGTCGCTACCCTGAAGTTAGCCTTGGCCAGGTGGTGGTCAGGAGAGCTATTGACGTCGATCTCTTGGCTCACTTTGATGATAAAGGTATGACCCCTAAGGAATTCTCAGCTCGGTCCGGATTGGTGCATAGCGAGGTAAGCTTTTACTTTCCTTCTCTGTTTAGTCGCTTATTCTTTAATCCGTCAATTCAGCTTCCGAGTATTTGACGAGCTAATACTTTAATGATATTCTTTAATGTAGTCTCTCACTATGACTGAGCAAGCTAAGAGCTCCTGGAGGGATTCTATTGAGAGGGAAAGGCAAGCCATGAGCCAGTACTCAAAGAAGTCTCAAGAGTTGTCCGAGCTGCGAGAGAAATACAATGACCTTGACAATTCTTTCGACGCTCTGGAAATGGTGAAGAAGAAGGCTCTGGCTGACAAGGAGAAAGCTTTGGAAGATCTGAAGGCCGCTTATGCCAAAGTGGGTGAGGTGACCAATGAGAGGGATGTTAAGCGTCTTGCTCATGAGGAGACTAGGAAGGAATTAACAACAGTCTCCAAACTTCTCAAGGACAAGGACACCTTTTTAATCGAGCTGAACGAGGAACATCGTGCTGCACGGGTTAAATGGCAGGAAGATCTTCAGGTCGCTGCTAAGAAAGCTGTTGATAAGTTCAAGGACGGAGACGACTACTATAACGCCATTGTCGCTAAGGCAAAGGACTTTCTTGACTTGGGTAAGCGTCACATGGCTCGTCGGGCTCTAGTGGACTCAACTGCTAAGGTCTCCCTTGAGCAATTGGCACGTTGGGCCTCTGAAGCTCAATACGACATGGCTGCTCGAGGTGGTCACTCGGTGGTTCCGTACACGGATAACGATCTGGCCTTTATAGCTCAACAAGACGAAGAAGATGGCTTCGAAACATGGACTGCTCCTCCTCTAGCTCCCAGGAATTTCGATGTAGTTCTTCAAGAAATTGAGGATGCTGAGGAAATAGAGGAGGATGATGAGCCCGAGCAACTGGTCTTCTCCGAGTCGAGTAAACCCTTGGGCCCCCAGCAACAAGAAGATGATGAAGAGGTCCGAGCTACCAATGGCGATCAGGCTGATGCTGGCCAGGATTATTGATTTTATGTGAATGACATTGTAACAAACAAGCTTCAAAACATTTTTTGCTTTTTTGTCTTGTAATTGTTTGAATGCCTTGGCCCGGTTTTTTGGGAGGCGAAATACTTCATAACCTTTATTCGCACAAGTCTTAGCCCGCTTTGGGAGACTTGATTATATCCAATCGTAGCTAACTTCCCATCGTAATTCGTAGTATGCTTCTGATTCCAGCACATGTGTGTAGAGCTAGATTGGATAGAACATCTAAGTCGCTTTAAGACTTGGGTCGAGCTGATTTTTGATAACTCAGTCGGCCTAAGGCTTGTAAAGATTTTTGTAAATAAGATTGACTGAAAGTCGAACCTGTTTTAGAGATTGTAGTTGACTAAGGGTCGAGCTTATCAGGACGAAGTCGACCCAAGGTCGGACTTGTCAATAGTATAAAGCTGATTAGGAATCGAGCTTGTTAGAACGAAGCTGTCTATGAGTCGAGCTTGTTAGAACAAAGTCGATTAAGAGTCGGACTTGTTAAAGGAACAAAGCTGATTAAGAATCGAGCTTGTTGAGACGAAGCTGACTAAGAGTCGAGCTTGTTAAAATTAGTGCAGCACAATGTTTGGTCGAATAGAACTATGATTTTTATTGAAGTACGAACATGCTTACATCAAACTGGAAACTAGAACTATTTGACAAATTCAAGCTTGGAAATTGCATTAACCTTCGAACTGAACTAGGGAGTTGAACTAGAAGTAATATTTGATGAGGTGAGTAGCGTGCCATGGATGCTTCAACTCTTCCCCATCTGGATGAGCAATCATGTAAGTCCCCTCTTTGATGACTTGAGTAACAATATAAGGACCTTCCCAGTTAGGAGATAGCTTATTCTGTTGGGTTCTCCTTCCTGTTGCCTCGATCTTTCTCAACACATGATCTCCTACTTGGAATGATCTTGTCTTCACCTTCTTGTCGTGGTAACTTTTGGTCCGCTGTTTGTAGTTGACCATTCAAAGGTAAGCAGTATCTCGCTTCTCGTCGATCAAGTCTAAGTCGATCAATCTGATAGTGTCGTTCTGTTCTTGATCGAAGAAGGTTACTCTAGCAGTAGGAAATCGCAGCTCAGCAGGTGCTATGGCCTCCGATCCATATGTAAGAGTAAATGGGGTTTCCCCCGTGGGCCCCCGAGTGGTTGTGCGAACTGCCCAAAGAGCAAGGGGGAGTTCGTCCAACCAGTTGCTGCGTCAACCTACCAAGCCTGTCATAAGTGAGGATAGTACGAGCTTGTTTGCTGCCTCAGCTTGTCCATTTCCTTGAGGGTATGCAACAGATGACTACCAATGTTTGACTCCTACTCGATTCATTTCCTCTTCGAAAGCTCGGGAGAATTGTAAGCCATTATCTGATACTATAGCTCTAGGAATCCCAAATCGACACCAGATGAAGTCATGTATGAAGTTGATAGCAATTTTCTCTGTGATGCGAGCTAGTGGCTTTTCTTCGACCCACTTGGTGAAATAATCAATGGCGACGATCGCATACTTGCAATTTCCCCGGGCGGGAGGGAAGGGTCTAATTAAGTCGACTCCCCACATATCGAAAGGCCAAGCAGCGATCACTGGAGTTTGTTCCGTTGTGGGCATATGAGGTAGGTTGGCAAACCTTTGACATTGGTCACATTGCTGAACAAAGTCATGAGTGTCAGCTCTCATGTGTGGCCAATAATACCCCAAAGTGATCAATTTGTCGGCTAGAGTCCTGGCCCCCGGGTGTCCACCACAAATTCCACTGTGCACTTCATGCATTAACTGGGTGATCTCCTGAGGGTGAATACACTTCAACAGTGGTCTAGTGTATGATCTCCTGAATAGCATGCCTCCTTGGATAACGTATCTCGAAGCCTTCTTCTTGATAGCTCGAGCTTTCTTCTCGTCCTCAGGGAGCTCGCCGCTTTCCAGGTATGCTTTCATTTCTTCGATCCAACACTTGTTATAAACCCAGTTCCTCGAAGTGTCCTCCACACACTGAATTTGAACTCTTTCATATGCTGGGCTCTCAAGGTAAGAGATGGGCTCTTCATGTAGCTCGTCTGAAGTGGCTAGCTTGGAGAGTAAGTCGGCTAACTCATTGTCCTCTCGACCAATCCTTTGAATTTCCCAAAACTCTAAGTCCTTTATCAATTCCTTCACCAGGTCGTAGTATTTGATCAGAGTCGAGTTTAGCACCTCATATTCCCCTCTGACCTGATTGACTATTAACTGTGAGTCGCAGTAGGCCATTATTTTAGTTGCTCCAAAGCACTTGGCGTACTCGATGGCGGCAACCAAAGCTTCATATTCTGCCTGGTTGTTGGAGGCATCAAATTTGAACCTCAATGACTCCTCATATACTATCCCAGATTCTGGCTCGATTAGAACAATCCCAGCTCTACTGACATTCTTTGTAGCTGACCCATTCAAGTAGACCTTCCAACAATCGTCGGGTAAAGAAGTAACGAGCTGAGACTCTGGCTCCTTCCCCTTAACTTTTTCTTTGTGAACTCTAACCTCACTGTCTTCCTTGGTGAACGTAAGCTCGACCAAGAAGTCTGCCAAGGCTTGAGCTTTCAACGCCTTTCGAGGTCGATACTCGATGTCAAATTCCGTGAGGGCAATTGACCAATTGAGTAAGCGACCTGAACTTTCAGGCTTGTGAAGAATTTTTCTCAAGGGTGCATTTGTGAGCACCACAATAGGATGAGCTAAGAAATAAGCTCGTAGCTTCCTTGAAGCTACGACTAGGGCATATGCGACCTTCTCCGCATTGTAATATCTGCCCTCCACGTCTGACAGGGCCTTGCTAACGTAGTATATGGGCTTTTAAAGCCCTTCCTCTTCTCGAACCAGAACTGTTGTAACTACTTTGTCTCCCACAGATAGATACACGAACAAAGTCTCTCCAGTAGTCGGGCTACTCAATAGAGGGGGAGTAGCGAGGTATTCCTTAAGTTGTTGGAACGACGAATGATATTCGGCTGTCCACTCAAAATTTTTCGTCCCCTTTAAAGCTTTGAAGAAAGGGAGAGACCTTTCCACCGACTTGGCTATAAAGCGACCCAGGGCTGCCACTCTTCCATTAATTCGCTGCATCTCTTTGACACTGGTGGGCTCCTGCATGTCGACCAGAGCCTTGATCTTTTCTGGGTTTGCCTCTATTCCTCGTTGTGACACCATAAAGCCAAGAAATTTACCCGCAGCTGCTACCCCAAAGACACATTTGCTTGGGTTAAGTTTCATGTCGTTTGCTCGTAAATTGGCGAACGTTTCCTTTAGGTCGACCACGTGACGTCCGGTCTTTGTTTTGATGACAATATCGTCGACGTAGGCCTCTATGTTTCAGCCAATCTGTGAAGCAAAGACTTTGTTGACCATACACTGGTAGGTCGCTCCTGCATTTTTTAATCCAAATGGCATCATGGTATAACAGTAGATGCCTCCAGCTGCTTGGAAAGATGTCTTCACGATGTCATCCTCATGCATCTTGATCTGATGATAGCCTAAATTTGCATCTAGAAAGCTGAGGGTGGAGTGGCCAGCAATGGAATCAACAAGTTTGTCAATTCTAGGGAGAGGATAGCTGTCTTTTGGGCAGGCAAGGTTGAGATTGGTGAAGTCGACGCACATTCTCCACTTGCCATTTGTCTTCTTCACCATGACCACATTGGCTAACCAGGTTGTATGTGTATCCTCCTTTATGATACCTGCACTCAAAAGTTTTTGTACCTCAGTTTTTATGGCCTCCTCTTTTCCACGAGCGAAGCTTCTTAATTTTTGGGGTTTGGGCTTTATGGTCGGGTTGACCTCCAGTCTATGAACAACGACCTCTTCTTTGATCCCCTTCATATCCTCTACTCGCCACGCAAAGACGTCATTGCTTTCTTTGAGTAGCTCGACAATTTCAAACCTTTCTTCAGGTGACATCTGCTTTCCAATCTGAATTTTCTGCTCGGGGTAGGAAGGATTTGTAATCACTGCTTCCAACTCGTCCACAGCCTCTAGCTCTGGACCATCTCTAAATTGTAGGGTTTCAACGATGATCTCTATAACCCTCTATCTTTCTCTGGCCCCCAAGTGGGGAGCTTCCTCAGCAATCATCTCATCCAACTCGTCTGCAGTCTCACTGGTGGTGGCCCCCGAGTTATTGTCGATCTGGAGGCATAGCTTGCCTATGGAGACTTGGTCGACCATAATTGTATCCGGATCGACCATGGTGGCTTCAGAGTGACGTGTCAACTCAGCCATGACCTCGTCAGGTGAGCGATAGGTCGACTCTTCCACAATGGTGATTGTAGATAGTCGAGTAGTTTTGGTGACTGACTGAGACAGCTTTAGATATCCTTCAGCAGTTTCAATCTCCAATTCTCTCTTCTTTCTCTCTCGAAGGACATGATCAAGATATGCTCGAGTTGTGCCTTGTACGCACCCGACTCCAGCTGGTGTAGGAAATTTAACTCGCTGATGGGGAATTGAGGCCACCATTCCAAGTGCGACCTGACCAGGGATACCAAGTATGTGCAGCATAATCACTGTTCACGTCAATAACAATAAATTTTACCTTGGAGACGACCCTGTAAGGGTGTTGGCCTAGGTCGACGTCTAGCTCGATCTGTCCCTTGGCATCGACCCGGTGGTTGGTGAAGCCTTCCAGTCTGCCATCATACCTTTCGAGCTGCTCATTTGAAAGACCCATTTCCTGGAATGTTTTGTAGAACAGAATATCCTTGCAGGCCCCCGTGTCGACTAAGAGTCTGCTAATTGTACATCCGTCAATGAGTCCTGGGATGAAGAGAACTTGCTCTCTAGCCACCATATTAGTTGCTAGCTCGTAAGGATAAAAGCTGATCACCTCATCCCTGACGTGGCTCCTTGGTGGCACATATGGGGCCTTGTTGAGCTGAAAAATCTTATGTTTGATAGCTGTGTTACTGGCTTGTTCAGTGATGACGCCCAGATTCATCCTAGGTTGCCTTGGCTCCGGATGTCCTCCTGCAGGTCGCTCACCTCCGCCTCCTTGAGGCCTTTTAACATATGCGTCGAGCCTTTCCTGTTCGACCATCCTTTGAATTATGCGCTTCAAACTCATGCAATCCTCCGTGGTATGGCCTGTATCCTTGTGATACTCGCAATATTTGCTGTTGTCCCTTCTGAACTTATTGGTCGGGTTCATAGGGGCAGGTGGGGCCAGCTCCACCGCATTCATTATTTCAGCTCGACTCACCATTAGGGGAGTGAAAGCTTCGAGTACTTTCTCTGTTGCCCTGGTTCTGTTCTTGCCATTTTTGTTATTTCCCCCGTTCTTGGCTAAGTCTTTTTTGTCATCAGCGACCTCAGTCTTGGGTCCTTTCCCATTCTTCTTTTCTTTTCTCTCCTCGGCCAATGCCACATTGTAAGCCTTCTCGAACAACTCCTGTCGAGTAGTAACCGTTCGAACTGTCAGCTCGTAGTCCATGTCTGTAGAAGTAATTCCACTCCTGAAACAATTGATAACCTCTCTATCCGTGAGGTCCTCCTCGATCTTGTCGACCATTTCCTTAAACTTGGTGTAGTAGCTCATCGAGCTTTCATTTTTCCCTTGCACCAAGTTGTTTAGATCGGTGACTGTCATCTTTCTAGCTCCAGCAGTCGAGAATCGTTCCAGAAATTTTGTCCTCATATAAGACAAGGTTGAGATGGTTGGGGCGTGAAACAGTGTCACGTGCATAAGATGAATGTGGCGGAGATGCGTATGCTTCGATGGATATGCGGTCATACAAGAAAGGATCGATTGGGGAATGAGGTGATCAGAGGTAAAGTAGGAGTTGCGCCCATTGAGGATAAAATGAGGGAAAATCGTCTAAGGTGGTTTGGACATGTGAGAAGGAGGCCGAGTGATGCACCAGTTAGGAGGCCTAACAGGAGAAATGATAAAATGGCGAGGGGTAGGGGAAGACCCAAACAAACTTGGATTAGAGTAATTGAAAATGATATGAGTTTACTTGGAGTGGATGAAAGTATGGTGTTGAAGAGGCCGGAGTGGAGGGCAAAAATCCATGTGGGGGATTGATTTTTTTTTTGATTTGTATGTTTATTTATTTATTTATTATTATTATTTAGTTATTTAATTATTTATTTATTTATTATTATTATTTATTTATTTATTTATTTATTTTATTATTTATTTATTTATTTATTTATTTATTTATTTTAATTTTAATTTTAATTTTAATTTTTTATTTTTTATTTTTTAATTTTTAATTTTTTTTAATTTATTTATTTATTTATTTTTTATTTTTATTTTTTTTTCTTTTTTTCGCGATGACATATGAGGATTCATGTTAGCCGACCCCAAATTATTTTGGAACTAAGGCTTTGTTGTTGTTGTTGTTGTTGTTGTATAAGACCAGGTTGAGATGCATCCTGGTGCCAAACCATTGAACCAGGTAAGGGCTGCCCCGGTGAGTGTGCTTGTAAGCGCTTTGCACATCATGTTGTCCTCGTGGGAGACAAAGCACATGGTGGCCTCCAAGTGTTGTATGTGGCTTTTGGCGTTGATTTCACCTGAATACTTTTCTAGGACTGGCAATCTGAAACCTGGAGGAGGTCGACAGTCGAGCAACTCCTTTGCCAAGGGTCGAAGAGCAAAGTCTTTGTGCTCGCTCTTTCCCGCACCCTCCTTCTTATCAGCTTCCCACTGTTCGAATTAGCGTTTCCAGTGTTTGCATTGGCATTATTGTTTCCTTCATCGTGCCCGAGTGAGGCCTTAGATACATGTCCATCCGAAGTCACCATGATTGCAGGTTGAGAAAACTTTCGAGGTCAAGTTATGCACGTTTCCCGGAAATGGAACCAAACTGATGTCGCAGGAAATGTGCTTATCAATCTTCCTCCACGTGGCAGGACTGATCACCTGACTCCTTGACCTGAAAACTAGAACTCACGATTAGCCGGATGTGTCTCCGATTTAGACCCTCGGGCGTGAGAGTAAGTATATGAATTGGAGAGCAAAAATGTATTGAACAAATAATATTCAGATAACAAAATTGCAGTTACCTTGGATCCGTTGTAGTGGTAATGTATTTATAGTTGGTGTAGACGGTATATTTGGCAGGGCTACATGAGCTCCGAGATTTGTGGGACAGTTATGCATCATGTGAACGTGTCCCTGAATGGCTACTGATTTGTAGGGAACGAGTTATGGAAAGAATAGTGGCACGTGCTGTGATGTACCCGGTTTTTTTTTTTTGAAATCAAACGGAGTCGCCACGCCATTTTTATTTTGAGGGCCAAAACTTTGAAAAATGCCCGAGATCAGAAATTTAGGTTCGGAGGTCACGTTACGCGCCGGGAAGGACGTTAGTGTGCACCCGGCGCGCCTCGTAAAACGAGTCTTCCAAACATTTGAAATCCTTTGTTGTGTGTGTGTGTGTGGGCGTGGTTTGACCAAAATGAATTGAAACTGAGAAAAACAAAAATGGGGAACTCTTTATAAGACTTTGAACAATCCCCAAGATTTTTGGTATGATTTTTGGATTGAGTCTTGGCACTCAAAAGATTTTTGGATTTGAAAAGCAATTCTGCCAGAATGAAAGAAGGCAGTTGACCCTTGACTTTGAAATGGACTTAAAGGCTTCAAAACCTCAGAATATGGGGAAAGTCCGAGAATGAAAGTTGCTTAAAACACCCTAAATAGGGTTTCTGCAAAGGAACTTTCCATTTTTGAAGTAATTTGAGGGGTCAAAACCTTCTGGAAATCTCAGATGTTAAATCTGGATTTCCAGAAGCTGATGAACTGGCCTCTAAAAGAAAAATTGAAAAAAGGAGTTTTACTCGCTCAAAAAATAAAATAAAAATATGTCTGGAAAGCTCTGGATGTTTTCTACAAAAAGTATTTTGTAGTCAACACCCAATTCCAAGTTTTACTGGGTCCAAAAAATAGGAAAATGGACTGAGGTCTCAGAACAATGCTACTGGACAGCAAGATGTTCTTGAGGGAAAATGTGATTTTTGGGGGACTTGCATCTATGTTCACCCCATTTTCATCCCTAGACTTGATACCACTACTTTTTGTTAAGTGGTTATCATATTCAAGTCATCCTTGGGGAATTTATGGGGTTTAAACATGTCCTTTGCAAAGGGAAAGGGGATATTTTGTTGAAATGAAATTAAAGAGACAAATCAACTAGAGATTTAAAATGTGGACCATTTGAGATGGTCATTCATGAAGATGAACTTCAAGATGACCATCTTGGGTCAAAACTTAAGTTAAACTAGACATCAAGTAGATCCAAGTGAGAAGAACAAGATGAACAAGAAGTTAAAAGAGGATTTTAGGGTTTTGAGAAGGAGGGCTTTACCAATGGTGACACCCTATCTTCCTAGGCTTGGAATTTGACTTGAGAAGTATCAAGATTTGGTGTTTGGCTTGAGGAGTATCAAGGTTTGGTGTTTGGATTTGTGTTTGGAGTGAGATTGGGAAAGATTCAAGAGAAAATGGTGGCAATCTAAGGATTCCCACTGTTTTCTCCCTATTTTTCACCAAAGTGCAGCTTCTATGAGCAAAGTGTCTTGTGTAAACTGAGAGAGGAGGGTTTAATTTATAGCCCTCTGTGATTTACATAGATGTCCGCGCGGAGGGGTTCGTAAGCGTGCACGGTTCATCTGCTACAGTGTGGCTTTTGGACAGGAGGAATATTATTCAAAAAATTACAGCAGTTTGTTTTTCAACTTGCCTAATTCGGAATTTTTCAATTTCTTTTGCTTTTTGAGATTCTTTTCTTGGTTTAACTTTAAATGGCAATGCCCACTTTACCCTTGCTTTGTTAGAAAGGTTAGGGTTTGTTAGAAATGTTAGAAATGTTAGAAATGTTAAAACTTTCGTTAATTTTCTAACGAAAATACTAACGGCTCAAATTGGAGCACTTACACGTGCGTCCGCAACTGTTAGGTCGAGGTCGACGCTTGGGATTGTGTCGACCTGATTGGCGGGTAGAGCTGGATCGTACCCGAAATATAACTTGGATCATGAGGTCGGACTAAGTTAGGTCGGGACCCAGTAGGTCAAACAATGAAATTAAGTCGACGGATCAATATGATGGGCCTTGGGCCATATGATCATTGGGCCTAGCCCATTGAGAATGTGGGGGCCATAATTGCTTGAGAACTGGGCTTTACTTGCCTGGCCCAACTCGATACTTTTGGTATGTTCAAGAACTTATGGGGCATTTTAATATAATGAGGAACTTAGTGGAAAGTGATTTGTTCCAAAAGAAACTTATGGGGCAAATTCTCAAGAATAAATTGATGGACTTGTTTGAGAAGATGAGGTTGGCAAAAAATTATGGAGGTGGGTGGCCGAAAGTTATGGGGGGATGAAATTAAAAAGTTGACTAATTGATGGATTTTTTGTGTTTGAATTATAATTTTATAATGTTAATTTTTAAACGGGTGTTATTTTATTTAACAAATTGGTTCATCTATATAATATATAAAAGTAGAAACATTTCAAGACCATACAACTCGCCACGTAGAATTTCAAGTCAGCTCTATGTTCACCAATTATTAGCCGCCATGTGTCACATTCAATGAAGAGTTTTATTTTAGATTTTGATTTAAACACAAATTTTAGCTTTTAAATGCAAACAAAATATTTTTAAACGTAATAAATTCAAACTACAGCGGTTCAACTACTTCATCCGAAAGAATGTGATGGTGGTAGAAAGTAGAAACATTGTTTTGGAGCATACACTGATTTCTTTTATCATTATCTCCCATATTAGATTTTAGATTATTAGATTAGTTTATTTTATATTTTTATAGATAAAAGCAGAAACATTTCAAGACCATACAGCTCGCCACGTGGAATTCCAAGTCAGCTCTATGTTCACCAATTATTAGCCGCCATGTGTCACATTTAATAAAGAGTTTTATTTTAGATTTTGATTTAATTAGAAATTTTAGCTTTTAAATGCAAACAAAATATTTTTAAACGTAATAAATTCAAATTATAGCGGTTCAACTACTTCATCCGAAAGAATGTGATGGTGGTAGAAAGTAGAAACATTGTCTTGGAGCATGCACTAATTTCTCTTATCATTATCTCCCATATTAGATTTTAGATTATTAGATTAGTTTATTTAATTGGATTAAATTTAATTTGTTTAAATTGTATTATTTTCTCCATCCTGAAATGAATGATTTTTTTCAAAATTTAAGAATCATTTTAAAAAAAATTAATTTTAATCTAGAAAAAATAATGAACATTCTTTTAATTCATTTTCAAAATTTTAGATTTGTAAAATTATAATGAATTATGAAAAAAAATTAAATCAAAAAATTTAAAAGAACATTTATTTTGAGACAATAATGGTCATTCAATCTATATAATATATAAAAGTAGAAACACTTCAAGACCATACAGCTCACCACGTGAAATTCCAAGTCATCTCTATGTTCACCAATTATTAGCCGCCATGTGTCACATTCAATGAAGTGTTTTATTTTAGATTTTCATTTAAACACAAATTTTAGCTTTTAAATGCAAACAAAATATTTTTAAACGTAATAATTCAAACTACAGCGGTTCAACTACTTCATCCGTAAGAATATGATGGTGGTAGAAGTAGAAACATTGTCTTGAAGCATGCACTGATTTCTCTTATCATTATCCCCCATATTAGATTTTAGATTATTAGATTAGTTTATTTTATATTTTTATATATTATATAGAAACGAAAGAAGTAGTATTTTTAGTGTGTATTTTAAAATTTTGTAGGTACTAAAATGAATGATTTTTTTCAAAATTTAAGCTTCATTTTAAAAAATTTAATTTTAATCTATAAAAAATAATAAACATTCTTTTAATTCATTTTCAAAATTTTAGATTTGTAAAAATATAATGAATTATGAAAAAAAATTAAATCAAAAATTTAAAAGAACGTTTATTTTGAATGGTCATTCGATCTATCTATATAATATATAAAAGTAGAAACATTTCAAGACCATACAGCTCGTCACGTGAAATTTCAAGTCAGCTCTATGTTCACCAATTATTAGCCGCCATGTGTTACATTCAATGAAGAGTTTTATTTTAGATTTTGATTTAAACACAAATTTTAGCTTTTAAATGCAAACAAAATATTTTTTAACGTAATAAATTCAAACTACAGCGGTTCAACTACTTCATTCGAAAGAATGTGATGGTGGTAGAAAGTAGAAACATTGTCTTGGAGTATGCACTGATTTCTCTTATCATTATCCCCTATATTAGATTTTAGATTATTAGATTAGTTTATTTTATTGGATTAAATTTAATTTGTTTAAATTATATTATTCTCTCCATCCTAATTTCATCATGTTGTTTTTATAATATTTAATTATTAGATTCATTATGCCCGTCGAGTATCGACGGCTTAATGACTAGTTTGATTAAAAAATTAATGTAATCCAAACTAAGTTATCTTATTTGTAATGAGACTTAAAAGCACGTTATATTATTTGTCAATGAACGGTATAAACCGAGCTACGAACATGGGCTTGCCCGAACTTGGGCCCAGTTATATTGGGCAGTGGATATTGTCTAATTATGAAGTATTAGGGCCGAGTAAGATCTTCCTCGTATGCCGAGGAACATTTATCTCGGCCTTGTATCATCATTCTTGGGCCGTCATGTCGGAATTACCGAGGAGAGAAAAGTTATTTGCTCGGCATATATCCAAGTGACGAGGAAAGAAAATCATTCTCCCCGGCATATCTCCGTGTCGGCCATTTACCAAATAACGAGGAAGCAAAATCATTTTCCTCGGCCTATTTGCCAAAGGCCGAGGAAAATCATTTGCCTTCCTCGGCGTTCCGGCTAGCAGTTACAATCCTTATTCAACAAGGATTATACAGCCATGATCCAATCAGGATTATACTTATCAACATCAATTCAAGTCAAACAATGATTCCTTAGCAGATATACTTCTATTAGAATTATATCTTATCTCTTTACAAGATCATTCCAACATGGATTCTATCCATCCATTCCTATAAATACAAGCCCCATGGCTCATTATTGGGTACGTTACTTTTTACATTGGAGAAACTCTGTCAATTTGATTTCTCTAATATCAACCGTGAACTTACTCTCACGCCGGAGGGCCTTTGGCGGATCCGCCCGGCTTAGTTTACGTGTTTTCTCTTATTTTCAGGCCTTGCAATCGCCGGAGCATTCAACGCTTGGATTTGGGCTGTTTTGACGATTTTGGCATCATCAATTGGTTCCATTGCCGGGAAATCGATTCAAACACCCATTGTTTGGCCTGGAAAACGCTCTCTAAAAGCCAATCTTTTTACCGGAATTTTTTGTTTCTGTGAACGGGATTTTGGGTTCATTGAGGCTGTTCGTGACATCGCCGGAATCATCAAGTTCAGCCGGAATTTGCCCAGATTCCGTTGAAGGCGTTTTTGGCGTTGAAATTCCGACCCAATTTTGACTTAAGTTCTTTGCATTAGAAAAAATCACAATTGGCTGTTTGTTTTTGGTTAAAATTTGCCCTAATTTTAGCCATAAATTCGGTTCTGGTGAAATTGTGATTTTTGGAAAATTTTGCATTTAATAATCTGTTTGTGATTCATAATGGACGGACAATTCACAAGTGTTACAGCTGAGGATCCCACCCAAGTGAATGGGGGAAACACTGGAACCGAGGAGCCACTGCCTCCTCCTCCTCCTCTACCTCAGACTGATGCCATTCCTCCCCTTGCCATGACTCTTCGTTCCATGGGTCAGGCAAATGCCGAGGGAGAGGGCAATGACCTTCCTCGTCCTACTCGTGCTCGTGGGAAGCAAGCAGGAAGGAAGAAAACAAAGAATGCCGACGCCGGTCAAGCAGGAGGATCTCAACCCGTTGACCGACGCTCTTTGTTACACAAACAAATGGAGACTTTGCAAAGGATGTATGAAACACAAGTTGCTCTTTTGCAAATGGACCCAGATCATTCCATGGCTCCATTCATTGTACCATCAATGGGCCCACCTTTGAGAAAGGAACAGGGAGAGCATCGAGGCTCCTCCCACGAAGGCTATTTGAACTACCAATGCCAGCTCCCAGGGATTCTCCTCGTCCCCGGCATACTAGTAAGCATAAGGATCCTTTGGTCGACCTGAGAAGCCAAATAACTCCTAGGGAAGAGGAAGTGAACTCCAAGGACCTAAGGACAAGACTCAGCTTGAATAGGCGCCTATCCCCTGCTCGCCTCATCATGACACCTAGGCGTCCAACGTCTCCTCGAGCTCGTCGACCAGATTCTCCTCGTCCTCGTCGTTCAGATTCTCATCGTCCTCGTCGACCGGACTCTCCTCGTCCTCGGCATCGAGAATTTGCTAGGCCAAGGACCCCAGAGCCCTACAGGATGATACTTGGCGCTCAAGACCTGGAACCAAGACGTGATAAGGCCCCCTCCAAACGTGATGGCCACCGACATGAAGAGGAGCATAGTAGGGTGAATGATCGCCCCAAAGAAAAGTCAGTCAGAAGCTCCCAACGAAGCACTCGATCAAGCAGTGAGAAGGAAATAGAAACAAAGCAATGGGAGCCGTTGAAGCAAAGGCTGGATGATATGGAGAGGGAAAGAAATATAATGACGACGATTACGATTGGGCCACCCGTCCGTTTTCCTTGAGGATAAGCTGCTTGCACCTCCCCATCTTAACCTCAAGCTCCCAAACTTCGAAAATACAACGGAACCACTCGACGCCAAGGACCATGTGCAAAGTTTCGAACAAACCATGAATCTCCTCACCACTGCGATGACTTGCTCTGCCAAAGCTTTCGCGAGCACCTTCTCAGGAAGACTTTAACCTGGTTCCGTGAGCTCAAGAAAGGTTGCATCGATTGTTGGAGGGGCATGAGGAGAATGTTCTTAGATCATTTCGCCACGGCTGGGAAGAGGAAGATGAGATTAACCGACTTGGCCAACATTGAGCAAGGAAAGGGAGAGACCACCCTCAGCTACTACAATAGGTTCCGAAAAATGGCAGACCAAGTTGAAGAAAGCCTCACCGATAGGGAGGTCATAGTTTGCTTCAACTCGGGTTAAAATCTGGCCCCCTCATTTATGAACTCTCGGCCCGGGGAACCTAGTTCCAAGGCCGGGTGTACAAAGTGGCTTATGCCATTTCCATGGTGAAGACAAGACAAAGAAAAGGGGAGGCGACAAGACGGAACTGAAGCAACTAACCCCCGACGAGAATGACAACGGGAACGGCAAGGGTTCCAAAGGAAAGAATAGAACCGGAAGCACGAGAAGCTGGAGTTCACCCCTCTTACAAAGCCCATCTCCGAAATCATGCGGCTAGTAAACCTTCCTCCACCTCGTCCGCCATTGATCACCCAAAATATCCCCGCAACAAGAACAAATACCGTGATTTTCACAAGGACAACAGCACACCACCGATGGTTCTTTGGGCCCTTAAGAAGATAATCCAACAATGGGTTGACGAGGGAAAGTTAGACCGTTATGTCATGAAGAAAGATGGCAAGCGAAAGCGGAAGCAAGAGGAGAGTGAAGATGACTCCAAGAGTGAGGATGAAGATCGTAGGCCTCCTAGGGCTAAACTACATGTGATCCGTGAAGAGGTGACCTCCACCAGAAATCTAAGGGACCAGATCCACGAGCTAAGCAAAGTTTACCATGTCCCTGCTTGGATCCATAAAGCAGAAGAAATCATTAGTTTTTCTCCGAATGAGTTGGCGGGAAGTCGAGCAGCTCGTGAGCAGCCATTGGTCATCAAGGGTCGAATTGACAATGTTGAATCCGAAAGACTTCTTGTTGACACGGGGGCCTCCCGTGACATCCTGTACTATTCAGCCTTCCAACAAATGGGGTTGAAAGACACTGCGCTAGAGCCATATCATGGAAGGCTTGAAGGATTCACCAACCATAAGGTTGGAGCAAAGGGAACCGTAGAACTAGAACTCGAAGTCGGCGATCATCCCTTCCGAGCTAAAGCTACTGTCACTTTTATAGTCATGGACTTGACTAGTGACTATCATGCGATTATAGGCATTCCAAGTCAAGCCAAACTTGGGATGGTGGCTCTCCTTCCTCACCAACGAGTTAAATTTCCCACTCGTGCCGGCATTGGATGCGTGAGGGCAACCCCCAAAGATTTCTTGGAACATGTTGTCAAGAGCCGAAAAAGTCAAAAAGCGTGGAGATAGATACGCCCGAGGAGAACATCAAGATCACCAAATCACGAAGACCACCGAAACTAGCTCAAGGATGAACTATATCCGTGAAGTATGGGAAAGTGAGGAAGAGAAACCTATGGTCCTAGAAATTGTGGATGACCAAGGTGTAACTCTACCCACAATGGAAGAAGAGCCTATGGTCCTAGAAACTGCGGATGACCAAGTCATAGTTCTACCCATCTCCGAGGAAAACCCCATTCTCGTCAATGACCAGAACTCGGGGGCCAACCATGACTCGGGGAAGAACGATCTTCCAGACATCAATAAACTTATGGAGGAAGAAGGCCTCAATGTAAACGACAATGAAGGGAGGAGAATCAGAGAGATCATCATCGAATCCCTAGAATTTCGAGACGGACCAGAAATGAAGCCTGTAGATGAGCTAGAAGAGGTAGTCATTAATCCCGACTATCCTAAACAAAAAATCAAGCTAGGAGGCCGGCTATCACATGAAGAGAAAGAAAGAATCATTTCCCTCTTGAAAAACAGTCTCGACGTCTTTGCTTGGAGAGTCGAAGACATGAGGGGGATCAATGAAGAAGTAGCCCTCCACCGCCTAGAAGTTGATCCTTTAGCGAAGACTATCTCCCAGACAAGGAGAAATTTTGCAAGGGACAAGGAGGAAGCTATAAAGGAAGAGGTGCAGAAATTACTCATACTGAATAATTCGCGAAGTCAAATACCCGTTTGGTTGGCTAATGTCGTTATGGTGAAGAAGCAAAATGGGAAATGGCGTATGTGCATAGACTTTACCGATCTAAACAAAGCCCGCCCCAAGGACAGCCTATCCTCTCCCCGTAATCGACAAGTTGGTTGACTCCATTTCGGACACCAAACTCTCGCCTTCTTAGATGCCTACTCGTGCTATCATCGATAAAAATGGCGAAAGAGGACATCGAGAAGATCGCCTTTCAAACACACCATGGGAATTTCTCGCTACATCATGATGCCTTTTGGGCTCAAGAATGCCGGTGCCACTTACCAACGGATGGTAAATCAAGTTTTTGCAAGTCGATAGGTAGAAACATGGAGGCTTATATTGATGACATGGTCATAAAGACCAAGGAAGGCAGCCACGTTCCCGACCTAGAAGAGACCATTCACAACCTCCGAGCAAACAACATGAAGCCGAATCCAAGCAAGTGCGTGTTCGGAGTTACCGCAGGAAATTCCCGGGCTTCATGGTTTCCCAAAGGGGGATTGAAGCAAACCCAGAAAAATCAAGGCGCTCGTTGACATGAAGGAACCTACCACCATCAAGGAGGTCCAAAGACTTAATGGAAGAATTGCGGCCCTTGGAAGATTCATCGCCAAATCCGCCGAAAAGTCACCGCCTTTCTTCAAGGTATTGAAGGGTACCAAGAGCTTCTCTGGACTCCCGAATGCTCGGAAGCATTCCTCCGGTTGAAGGAGTACTTGGGTTCCCCTCCCTTGCTTAGCAATCCGACTACCGGTGAGATGCTATACGTCTTCCTAGCTGCCATCGATCATGCCGTCGCACTGCCTTAGTTCGAAAGGATGAAGGAATTCAGAAGCCCGTCTACTATGTCTCTAAGGCACTGTCCGATGTAGAAAGCAGATATTTCAATGTGGAAAAGATAGCATACGTACTGGTCATCGCCTCAAGGAAGCTGCGTGCATATTTTTCTGCACATCCTATCACCGTCTACACCAACGAACCATTGAAGAAAATCCTTCACAAGTTGGACGGCTCGGGACGTCTCCTTAATTGGTCAATCGCTCTAACGGAGTTTGATATCACTTACCAACCAAGGAAGACCCTCTTAGCACAGCCTTTGGTTGACTTCATGGTCGAGATCGCCTTTATGGGTGAGCATCTCCCCACCTCCCTAAGCAAAACGCGCCGGAGGAAAAAGACTCTCCCATTGAACTCCCATCCAACTGTTGGATCCTGTATACGGACGGATCAGCTACCAAGGAAAGAAGCGGAGCCGGAGTTGTACTAGCAAGCCCGGAAGGAGAATATACTATACAAGATGCCATCCGCTTCAAGTTTCCTGCCTCTAACAATCAAGCCGAATACGAGGCTCTCATATTTGGCATTGAGTTGGCCTCCTTCTATGGAGCAACTAAGGTGGCCGCTCGTGACTCCCACTTGTTGTCAAACAAGTAAAGGGAGAATATAACACTCAAGATGTCACCCTTGCCAAGTATAGAGACCTGGTCCTAGATATGACGAAGAAAATGGAATTTTTCGAGCTCAAGCGTATAGGAAGGGAAGACAACCAAGTCGCAGACGTTCTCTCCAAACTAGCCACCATGGACGTGTCTCCTTCGTAGACCAACCCATATGTAGTTTATGCCGAGGAACCTCGCGTACGAAAGATTACAAGTCATGCTTCCGGACGAGGAAGAGAGATGCCGGATCGATGACTACATCGAATACATTGAGAAGGAGAAACTCCGTAAGATGAGGCTCGAGCTAAGCTTATCAAGAAGAGGTCTCCAAGATTCGTGGTGATGAACGGAGTCCTCTACCGAAGATCTTTCACGAAGCCCCCGCTAAGGTGTGTCTATCCCAAGGAAACCGAGAACCTCCCGGCGTAAGTACATGAAGGTGTTTGCGGCGGACACCCGGGGCCGTAACCTTAGCCGACAAAATCATATCGCTAGGTTACTACCGGCCAAACCTAAGTGGAAGACGCGCACGCCTATGTTCGAAAATGTGACAAATGCCAAAGGTTCTCTCGACATTCCAAGACTACCCGCAATGAGCAAACACTGTAATACCTACGTGGCCATTTGATATGTGGGGATCGACCTCATTGGACCCTTCCCACCCGCCCGTGGTAATTGCAAGTACGTGATAGTAGCTGTTGATTACTTCTCCAAGTGGAGAGAAGCCAAGGCATTGGCCAAGATAACGGAAGCGAACGCGATCAACTTTGTTCATGACAACATCTCGGTGCAGATTTGGCCTTCCGCATACAATTGTTTCGACCATGGACTCCAATTCTCCACGGCATTTACAAATGTAATTGGGGAGAGTCAAAGTACGCCATGCAAAATCTTCGCCAGCGTACCCCCAAGGCAACGGTCAAGCGTAAGCCGCCAACAACCGGTCCTAACCGCCCTCACCAAGAATCTTGAAGGTCGCGAGGGTAGATGGTTGGACGAACTTCCCCTAGCTTTATGGGTCGTTCGCACAACCACCCGGGGCCAACCGGGAAACCCCATTCGCACTAACCTTCGGTTACGAGGCTATGGCACCAGCAGAGATGGCCATCCCTACAGTAAGGAACTCCCATTATGATGAGCAAGTCAACAAGGTCAATAGGCTCCTAGACCTGGACCTGATAGATGAAAAACGACTAGCTGCGCAGATGAGGATGGTGAATTACAAGCAAAGGACCAAGGCATATCACGACAAGAGGGTCATCAAAAGAGTATTCCAAGTTGGCGATTGGGTACTTAGGAAGATCGAAGCCACTGGTCGGAAGGCGTAATGTAACAAGCTCTCCCCAAATTGGGAAGGTCCCTATATCATCACTCAAGTCATCCGAGAAGGGACCTACAGATTGAGGACCAAGGAGGGGAAGGATCTCAAGCATCCATGGCATTCCGACAACCTTAGAAAATATTATCGCTAGTCTAGTTTATGTTGCAATAGATTAGCTCTTTATTTTCGGTCTTTTATTTTCGGTCTTTTGTTTTCTTTGTCTTTTTAGTTGATAGGATTGCAGTTCTATGTAATCGCATTTCAGTTCTACGAAAGCAGTTTCTTCCAACATGCAAAGCAACTATCAGCTCTTCACCCCAGCACCGGAAGATGAGGACATTACTTCCAACTCTCCGATACACAACAGCCAAGACCAAGGATCCTCCTTGGCCTGATGGCTTAACAACTGCCAAGACCAAGGATCCTCCTTGGCCTGATGGCTTACCAATAGCCAAGACCAAGGATCTTCCTTGGCCTGATGGCTTACCAACAGCCAAGACCAAGGATTTTCCTTGGCCTGATGGCTTACACAACTGCCAAGACCAAGGATTTTCCTTGGCCTGATGGCTTAACATAGCCAAGACCAAGGGTCCTCCTTGGCCTGATGGCTTAACATAGCCAAGACCAAGGGTCCTCCTGGCCTCGACGGCTTACACATACCGCCAAGACCAAGGATTTTCCTTGGCCTCGATGGCTTAACACGCCCAAGACCAAGGGACCACCTTGGCCTCGATGGCTTACAACACATCCCGTCAAGGGTCCACCTTGACTCAGATACCAAGCGGCCAAGACCAAGGAACCTCCTTGGCTCGATGGCTTACAACACTTCCAGCCAAGGGTCCACCTTGACTTAGGAGACTAACCCAAGACCGAGGACTTTCCTCGCCTAATGGCTTGATAAACCTCCTACCATGAATCTACTCGATTCAGATTACAACACATTCAAAGCCGAGGAAAACTTCCTCAGCCCAAATGACGTACGAGTATAGTTAAAGCCGAGGAATCGTTCCTCGGCCTAACCACTTGCTCCACAAGGAACAAGGGACCTTCCTCGGATCCCACCTTCCTAAGGCTAATGCTTGCATAGCATATCA
The DNA here is from genome assembly GCA_022495995.1 of Adenophora triphylla var. japonica. NCBI lineage: Eukaryota > Viridiplantae > Streptophyta > Magnoliopsida > Asterales > Campanulaceae > Adenophora > Adenophora triphylla. The sequence goes on from JAFEMH010000006.1 coordinate 232,084, forward strand.
AAATATAACTAAGTTAGTGAAGTGACAGAATCATGACAAAGGATTTTTTCATTGATATTCAAATGGAATTACGCATCCTATTGTCTATTACAAAAAGCGTAAAAGGAAAAACTATCCTAAGACCGCCGAGCATCATCGAAAGGCTCTTCAAGCCACTCGGTAGTAATGGAGCCAGGAGGAGGAAGGGTAGTTTGATGAGCATGGGCATTAGTTTCCTCGGCCCTTCCCCTACCTCGGCTTCCCCGGCCTAAGGCTCTTCCTCGTCTGGATCGCCTCCACCAAGTCTTTGATGTTGCCGGGGATAACAGGGCTGGCCTCCACACTTCCTCGCATGCTTGAGCATCCTTGGCCGCTATCAATTCCAAGTTGCTTGCAGAGAAGGGGACCAAGTGATGGAGAGCCCTAACTTCCTCGGGCCGTATTGATCCCGCATATTAGCATGGCTATCTTGTTGATGTCTAGGCCCGGAGGGATCACCAATATACTCCTAGCAAGATGGAGGTATCCATCTTCAAACATGGTGGCCGTTTGCTCGTCCACGGCATCCCGGAAGGCCGAGCTAGACACCACGGCATCCTCAACGCCGGCTCTCCTTGAAGCGCACCACGGCCTCATTCTCCTTGGCGGGAAGGGCAGCCTCCAATCCTCGGTATTTGGCCTCAGCCTTCCTCGGCCTCGCCCGAAGCTCGGCCTTATCCGTTAATGCTTGGCCGCCTCCTCCCTTTAGCCTGAGATGTTCCTCGGCTTTGGCCTTCTCTTCCTCGGCTCTTTTTACCTCGGCCTCCACTTTGGCCTTCGATGCCTCAAGCTCGGCATCCTTGGCCTTCGTAAGTTTGACCAAGGAAGTCTTGTCAAGCATCACTCTTTGCTTGGGCGCCTTGGCCTCATTCAGCGCCTGGTCTTCTTTTGGCTAGCACGTTCTCATACGCCGTGACGTAAGCCAACCGAAAGAAGAATTAATATTAGAAGTGCAAACAAGTGTAAAACAGATCTCACAATCAATGATCAAATGAAAGAACGGTTACCTCGGCAAGTAAGAGCCCTTGCGGCAGAGCAAGGTATCGTCGCCTGGAGCCTCTCTCGACAAGAGCATCATAGGCATCCTCATCCATAGCTCTCGAATTGGAGCTCGGCCTAATCTTACCAAAGGTCCCTCCCTAATTTGCAAAGGAAGACCCCGAGACGAGGAATGTCGAGGGCCATGCTCTTAGCTAGCTCATCGGCTCAAGCTCAACAGCTTGGATATCCTTGATAGCCGTGGTTGGAGGAGGTGAAGGATTGGGGGCCCCACCAACACTTGCCCGCTTAGCTACCGGCTCCCAAGACCGGAAACTTGAGGCCTTTGGAGCCGCATTTCCTTTGAACAAGGCCGGTTTCTTCGGCCACCGCTTCCTCGGCCTCGGCAGGAGGGTTAGGCATATCACCAACCATGGGTTCAGCCTGCCTCTGATGCCGCGTCCTCGGAATTTACATCCCGGTGAAGTTTGAGGGGAAGGGGTTTATCACCCCGAACGCCCAAGACCAAATTACGAGCATTGGCCTCATCCTTCCTTTCCATCGTGAGCGCATTTCTTGCTCGCCTTTCTTTCGCCCGATCGCCTCCCCGGGGACTTAGTCTCTCCATTTAAAGGGCCGCTTCTTCCTCGGCGGTTAAATCAGAAAGACAAGGAAGAAATGGTCAAGTACGAGCAAGAAAATTCAAGGTCAAGTACGAGCAAAATAATTCGACGCAAAATTACAAGTGTCCAAGATAAAAGTTTACGTCCAACAATGTTAGGTTCTCCAATACACTAATCACGGGGACGCTCTTCATGGCACCTAATACAATCCTCGTGGAATACGAAGCCTAGATGTATCGTCCAATCATTGAAGCGACGTCCTCTTTTAACATTGACGAGGGGAGCCACCCCGTCCTCGTTCCCCGGCATCAATCCTGCCTGGATATAGAAATGATCCGAGGATTCAACTTGCTTCCAATCCAGACCCCTACCCCGGCAAACTCTTCCGCACGCTTGATCATATCTTTGGTCCACCCGTATTGTTGGACAGCAAAGGAAGATGTTGGATCATCACAAGGAGACTGGAACTCCCAACCTTGGCGGCTCTCAACTCGGATAACGTGGTTCTCCCAGCCTGGAACTTTGCTGGACATGGGAAGAAGCAACTTAGGTTTCCTATTGGCACTCCTAATAACTACAAGCCATTGTTCCTTGATAACTTGGACAATGTAGAAGTGACGGAAGGCTCCCATGGTCGGCTCATAGCCTAAACTACTATAGAGGATGATGAAGCTAACCGTAACCCTAGTACCATTGGCTCCTAGCATGGCCGGCACCGCCTTACATCATCCAAAAATTCACAAATGAAGGGGTCTAGGGAAGACGGAGTCCCCGTTGAAACCGTTTGAAATAAAAGTGGACATAGTCTTGGTTATAGTAGAAGGCCGTCTCTTCTTTTTCCGTCTTCGGCTCGATCTTGCCCATATAAGTTAATTTATACTCGCCGCGGTTCACTTTGTACTTGGTATGCAGCCTCTCAATCATGGGATCCCCAGTGCTTTGGTGCCTTCTCGATTTGCTTTCCTCGCTACCGCTCCTCGGCCTCCTCTTCTTCGGGTAAGGCGGGCATCGGCTTGCGCACCTTCAACGAAGGCGTTAACTATCTCGAGTAGACGAGGAGGGCTCTCCTTCTCTTCCCGTCATATCTGCATAAAGACGAGGAGACAAAATTATTTACCTCGTCAATGGCTGATTAAATGACGGGGAAGGAAGATTCCCCTCCTCGTCATTCCATAAGGCCGAGGAAGGAAGATTTCCTTCCTCGTCATTTCATAAGGCCGAGGAGGGGGCCGTACCTCTCAGACGCTCACGCATTTCGCGGTTGGAGGCCGGGTAGAACAGTTCGATGTGCTCCACCATCTCAAATTTCTATCCTCAAAAACTATAATGTTGGGCGAACCAGACTCAATCCTATCTATTCTTGTGGAGTCTGGGTATTGAATGAATAAACGGGATCGGCCATAACCCCTCAACTGCTTGCTTATATCATCCAAGTTCAGCATCAACCATGGACCCCTCTCTCGTCGATAAACCCTCAGATTGCCCGTATGATATCCATAACGGAATCGGGGAGAATGGTCCCAAGAACGAGCCATTTCTAAGGGGAGTCAAAAATGAAGGGGGAGTTCATTCAATATTCAGGAAATTTCATATAAAATACAAAGAGAGCTAAAGAATTGAAGTTTTTGAAAATTTTTATCAAGAAAAGCTTCAACCTTCAACAATGGCGGTCCATTTTCTTGGCACATTCAAAATCCTTCCTAAAAACCCTAGAAATCGCAAAGTCATGGACGGATTACACAGAAAAGGAATGATTTCATACCTGATTGAGAAGAAGTGGTTGGAATCGCAACTGCAACAAGCTCGCCGGAGAGAGAAAGCTTCGCCGGAAACTGGGTAAGAAGAAGATCGGAGAATCGTTGTTGAACCTTGCGTTCGTTCGGGCAATATGCTCTCAAATACTTGGAAGTGTGTAAAGGTTTAAATTGAAGGGGTTTTAGTTTTTATACCCCTCCAATTCGGGTCGACCCATGGGTAAAGCCGAGATTCGGGTAGGGCGCCCCAAGAATTAAATGCAAAATACAGTTATCGAGGCGTGACAAGACTGGGGGGCCCCAGGTCATCATCAGAATAGCAACCGTCAGTTACCAACCAATGACACGCGTCAAACCTGTTCGTATTCCATATGCCGATGCCGAGCTGACTTTCTACTCGTCCTAAGCCAAGCTAGAAAGTCGGGGGCCACTGAACGGTATAAACCGAGCTACGAACATGGGCTTGCCCGAACTTGGGCCCAACTATATTGGGCAGTGGATATTGTCTAATTATGAAGTATTAGGGCCGAGTAAGATCTTCCTCGTATGCCGAGGAACATTTATCTCGGCCTTATATCATCATTCTTGGGTCGTCATGTCGGAATTACCGAGGAGAGAAAAGTTATTTGCTCGGCATATATCCAAGTGACGAGGAAAGAAAATCATTCTCCCCGGCATATCTCCGTGTCGGCCATTTACCAAATGACGAGGAAGCAAAATCATTTTCCTCGGCCTATTTGCCAAAGGCCGAGGAAAATCATTTGCCTTCCTCGGCGTTCCGGCTACTTGAGTTACAATCCTTATTCAACAAGGATTATACAGCCATGATCCAATCAGGATTATACTTATCAACATCAATTCAAGTCAAACAATGATTCCTTAACAGATATACTTCTATTAGAATTATATCTTATCTCTTTACAAGATCATTCCAACATGGATTCTATCTATCCATTCCTATAAATACAAGCCCCATGGCTCATTATTGGGTACGTTACTTTTTACATTGGAGAAACTCTGTCAATTTGATTTCTCTAATATCAATCGTGAACTTACTCTCACGCCGGAGGGCCTTTAGCCGGATCCGCCCCGGCTTAGTTTACGTGTTTTCTCTTATTTTCAGGCCTTGCAATCGCCGGAGCATTCAACGCTTGGATTTGGGCTATATTGACGATTTTGGCATCATCAGTAGGTATCAAATTAATAATTTAATTTTTTTATTTTTGTTTAATTGAAATTCTTTCACATTTAATATTTAATAATAATAAAATATAAATAGTGTTAAATAATAATTGAATATTAATTGTATTAAAAATAAAGTAAAATAAAATATGTATACTACATAAATAAAAAATTATTTTTTTCCATTGACAGATTAATAGTTAAATTTTGTATGTTATATAAATATACAAAAAAAAGTGTAAATCTTAAATATATAATTAAATAATATAAAAAGATACTAACAAGTAAAGTGAATCAGTTAAACAAGGTAACAAATTTGGTAAGTACCCTTCCTAACTATTATAATGTTTAGCATTTGAGATGTTAACTCTTTAAATTTAATGTGGGTATCAAAATTTGATTTTGGATACCCACCATTAGAGTTGCTCTTATAGTAAGGCTTGTGTAATTTAAATCTAAAGTAATATAAAAGCAACATAGTCTTGGAGCCAAAACGAGGGGCAATTTGGTAATTTTACACGGTGTCATTTTGGCAATAAACAAGGCGGAGTAGACACGTGGGAGGCTGAAATTAGGCGCGTGCGTCACACGCGCCGACACAGGCGCGTGTAGGCGTAGAGGTTTTTTTTTTTAAATAACGCGACACGTGGCGCACTCTAATTGGCCATTTTATTTTCGGATTTTTTTTTCATCCCCTTTTTTCGACCTCAATTATTTTATAAAAAAAATTTTTTTTTTTTTTAAATTTTACACCAAAATTCATAATTTTTTTTCCTCTTTAATTAGAGACTATTTTCATTTAATTTGGACAAAAAAAAACACTCTTTTTAAATATAAATTTCTTAATTATCCTTTCTTAATTTTTCTTTTTAATTTTTCAATATCTTTTTTGTGAAAATTAATTAAGTGTGAAGTATATTTTTTTATTATAAATGATGATAATAATAATCATAATTTTACTTTTTAAATATAAATTATTGTTTGTAATGTTAGTTCCTTCGTTTCAAAATTTGACATTATTTTTTTAAACATATTAAGTAATATTGTATAAAATATTCCTTGGGACGAATATATTAATTTATTTTTTTACCGAAAGTAGTATTCTTTTATAAAAATTAATGTTTATAATGTTCGTGTGTTCGTGTCAGGAAATAAATAAAAATTTTTGAGACAAGTAAATTCATTGAGGCAAAGGAAGCATTTTTTTTTTTGATATAGAAAGTAGTATTAATTATGGGATGACAGTAATATTCATTTTTGAATTGAAGGAATTTTTTTTTCTTAGAAAGTAGAATTTTTTTATATGTCCAAAAAAAAAATGAACATTTCTTCTTCCGTCTCAATGAACATTTTAAAAAATAATACTATTTTATTCGTCTAAAAAATGAATGTAATATTTTGAGACGAAGACACTAACATTACAAACATTAATTGCAGAGGCAAATGAAGTAGTATTTTTTTTTAAAATATTCATTGGGATGAAGGAAATAATGCTCATTTTATTTGGAAAAAAAAATGTAGTATTATTTTTGAGTTAATCATTTCGAATCGAAAGTAATATTCATTTTTGAAATATTATAATATTAGTGCCTTCGTTTCAAAATATGACCTTACTTTTTTAAACAACTTAAGTAATATTTTATAAAATATTCATTGGGATGAAGATGGCATTTTTTTTTTTGCCGAAGTAGTATTATTTTGTAAAAATTAATCTTTATAATGTTTGTGTCTTCGTGTGTCAAAAAATAATTATTATTTTTTGAGACAAGTAAATCCTTGAGGCAAAGGAAGCAATTTTCTTTTGATATAGAAAGTAGTATTAATTATGGGACGAACGTAATATTCATTTTTAAATTGAAGGAATTTTTTTTCCTTAAAAAATAGAATTTGTTTATATGTCCAAGAAAAATTAACATTGCTTCCTTTGGCTCAATGAACATTTTAAAAAATAATACTACGTTATTCGCCTAAAAAATTAATGTCATTTTTTGAGACAAATGCACTAACATTACAAACATTAATTGCAGAGGCGAATGAAGTAGTATTAGTTTTTAAAATAGTAATTGGGATGAAGGGAATAAAGATCATTTTTTTTGGATTAAAAATGTTGTATTATCTTTGGGTTATTCATTTTAAATCGAAAGTAATATTCATTTTTGAAATGTTGTAATGTTAGTGCCTTTGTTTCAAAATATGACATTAATTTTTTAAACAAATTAAGGAATATTTTATAAAATATTCATTGGTACGAAAATAGTATTTTTTTTTCTATAGCTGAAGTAGTATTATTTTGTAAAAATTATTTTTTATAATGTTTGTTTCTTCGTCTCATAAAATAAATATTAATTATTTAGACAAGTAAATTCCTTGAGGCAAAGGAATCAATTTTTTTTTTGGGACTAGAAAGTAGTATTAATTATGGGATGAAAGAAATATTCATTTTTGAATAGAAGGACAATTTTTTCCCCTTTTTATATATAATAGACGAACATGTAATTATTTTTTTTTAACATGTCATTTTTTTTAATTGGTAATATATTTTTGTAAATAATTTCATGATTGCAAATAATATGTGGACGTTTATTATTATTATTTTTATTTTTATTATTATTATTATTATTATTATTATTATTATTATCATTATTTTGCCATTTTTACATGAGAGTATTTTTGTAATATTCAGGGAGTTTTTTTTTGTAACAATCAGCTTGTGTGGGTTTTTTTTTCTTTTTAATATCCATCTTTTAAAAGTTATTTTTGGTAAATGCCCTTAGGACTTATTCAATTTTTACTTTCTAAAATTGTTTATTTCTTAGTTTAATGACTAATTTATTAAATTATATTTACATCTGATTAATGTTTCATTATTGTCTGAAAAAAAATATTTTAAAATGTACTATATAGTGTATATTTTTCAGTTCAAGATATTTGTATTATTTTTTTCCTTTTATGCTATGACTATTAATAAAAGTCAAAGGCCAATATTTATTAGTTGTTGGCCCCCTTTTAAATCGATACTATGTCATTTGTCGTTTTCAATTATATTTCACATTAACAAACGTTCACAATCCCGCTGGTCCGAATTTATTTATATGTAATGATGATCTTTCTTCCTCTTTCGACAGTTGCACCGACAGTGTTGTCTTTTAAAGCCGTGTTTCACAATGAATAAAAAAATTTCTCCCATTTTGTCAGTTTATTTAATTTCTGTCTTTTTAAGCATCAATAACTTCCCGTGCATTGCACGGATGTAACACTAGCTAGATTTATTTTAGTGACCTTCAATCTGATATTTGTATTTTTAATATAATTTTCAAATAATCGTTTTACAATGTATACCAACATCTATATTTCCTTTTGTATATATTTCGATTTTAATCAGTTATTCGTTATTAACTGTCCGTGCATCGCACGGGGGTCAATCTAGTTATAACAAAAATCACCAACTAACATGTTTTTATCCACTTGCATTATAAATAGTATTTTGAACAATTGTATTGTCAACACACCTCCTGAAATTGTTCATCTTTAATTATTTTTTTAATAAGCGTGCAAAACTCATATAAGACTTTAACTATACGAGGAAGTAAATTTTAGACATTTATTTTGAGGTGATGGGATTAACTTGGTACTAGTATATGTTACTTCACAAGAGATGTGTGGTGTTTTTTTGTAAATAACTATAATTTCTTAAAAAAAAATTCGGATCGGACAAGTAAAAAATGGGTTGGATTCATGAAATACAATGTATTTTAGTTAACAAAAATGATAAAAGTAAATAATTCAAGGAACGATTGAAATAATGTTGAAGTATTTAACGCAAACAATTTATTAAAATATATTACTCGTACAAAAAAGAAATTCAAATTTGCTAATTAAACTTGGGATAATAGGAAGAAAGACCAAAAACAAAAAAATTGGGAAAAGCCTAACTAATTAATTAAGATTGAAAAAATGTGAGGAAATTAGGAGAAAGAGAAAAACAAAACTGTTAAGAGAAAGAAATGGAGAGAGAGAGAGAGAATAGCAAAGATGGAGGACAAATAAAATTAATTGAAAATGTAGGTAGCAGGGTTCAAACATGGATTTGAAAGGAAACACCAAAGGCTTTAACTTCACCCCTTCTACCGCTGAACCGCACCACTCACTGGTGTTAATTTTGAAGTTAATTATATATATGCATATATAACAAAAAATATGGGGGGGGGCAAAAAAAAAATTTCCACTGCATTTTCGCCGTGGGGGGCGAGTGCCCCCGCCTGGATCCGCCACTGTCTTCAACACACGAATTGGACCTCTGTAACACCACATCAAGTCATCTCAAACACTACCACTAATCATCTTTTAACACTTCATTTATAAAAACTTTAAAGGCCCGTTTAAAGGCCTAATGACGTCTTTTGGGTTTTTAAACACATAATCATGGGCAGTGACTTTTGTATGCGTCGATATTTTCTTTGCCAACAAATCTTCTAAATATCAATATCAAAGGTTTTGGATATCAATCTCAAAAGTTCTGTATATCCAAAAATCTTTGACATTTATATCTAAAATGTTTGTTGGCCATGAATCCACTGTGCACGAAATTTTCAATTATTTACAAACCTTCTAAATATCAGTATCAAATATTTTGATTATCAATCTCAAAGAAGGTTTTGTATATCAAGAAACCCTTAACATTGATATTTAAAAGTTTTATTTGTCATGTTCTTGTTCAAATGTGATTTTTAATTCATATTCAAAAAGCTTTAATATTGATATCCGAAAACCTTTAGTGTTGATATTTAGAAGGTTTGTTGGTAATGGTATTATTCAAATATGCTTGATAATTTATAACCAGAAGACTTTAATATTTTATTCAGAACCCTTTTATCTTGATATATAAAAAGTTTGTTGGTAATAACCTTATTCAAATATGCTAGTTAATTTATATTTAGAAGGCATTAATATTGTTGTTTATAACTCATTGTCCGGCTCTAAAATTAATGTTTGTAATGTTAGTGTATTTGTCTCAAAATATAACATTAAAATGACATTAATTTTTGAGACAAATGAAATAGTATTATTTTTTAAAATATTAATTGGGTGAAGGAAGTAATATTTTTTAAACGAAGTAGTTATTTTTTTTCTGAAAATTAATGCTTATAATGTTTGTGTCCTCGTCTCAAAAAATGAACATTAATTTTTGAGACGAATAAAGTAGTATTCTTTTTTAAAATGTTTATTGAGACGAAGGAAGCAATGTTCATTTTTTTTGACATAGAAAAAATTCTACTTCTTTAAAAAAAAATTCCTTCATTTCAAAATGAATATTACTTTCGTCCCAAAATTAATACTACTTTCTATATAAAAAAAAATGAACATTGCTTCCTTCGAAGGAAAATTTAAACTCGCTACATCGTTTAGCGAGTTTGAACGAAAAAAAGTATAATCTCGCTAAACCGTGTAGCGAGTTAAAAAAAAAAGATTTACTTTGTCAATAGTTTATAATAATTTTTATTTTGGATATTTTTTTTAAAAGAGAATATTTCGAGAAGTCAAAATCTCACAAAAATCGCGTTTTTTTAAAGCTTAGAAAAAAACGTGTTTTTAAAAGACGTTGACAGGTAAAGGTTTCCTTCGCCGTTGAGGATAATTGCATTAATATACAGAAACGAAATTAAACAGACAGGATCATTACGGTGCCGCCGTTGATATGAAGAGGATTATTAGGGAAGGATGCGAATGTGAAGTCGTCGAAGCCTTCATCATCGTTATCCTCTGCCTTGGTTTCCGTCATAGTTGAAATCAGAGCTGAATTCCTTCTTCTTCGGCTGTAATTGTGAATTAGATGCAGAAAATGGAGTGCCTTGGAGGATCCGGCGACGACGAGAAGAGACGACGAGGAGAGAAACAGGAGAGACAACAATTCGGCCACAATTCGCTTTCAATTCGGCCACAATTCGCTCCTAATTCGGCCGCAATTTGGGTGAAGACTCGGAGCAGCCGCAACGCTCTTCGACGGCGACGGCGGTCCAGTGTTAGGGCAAGAAAAGCAGAGTGAAATTTAGAACAAAAATGGAGAGGAAGAAGGAGAGAATATAAAATGTACCAGTGTATATGTTTTTTAATACCAGTGTATATGTATTTGAGTACCAGTTTGGAAATTTGCTGTTGGTGGGGATTTGATGTGCCAGTGCTAGGGATTTGATGTGCCAGTGTTAGTGTAAACTAATGCCAGTGTATGTGTTTTTGAGAGCCAGCAAAAATGTTAGTGTAACAAAGTGTCAGTGTTAGTGTAATAGAGTGCCAGTGTGAAGAGTGCCAGTTCATGTATATAAAAGTGCCCGTGTAAAAAGCGTCATTGACAGTTTAACAAAGTGCCAATGTTAGTGTACTGGCAGTTTGTTAAACTGGCACTGACACTTTTTACACTGGCACTTTGTTACACATGCACTGGCACTTTGTTTACACTGACACTTTGTTAAACTGATACTGGCACTTTTTTCACTGGCACTTTGTTACACATGCACTGACACTTTGTCACACTGACGCTTTGTTAAACTGATACTGACACAAATAGAGAAATACAAAACACGTTTTTTCTAAGTGCCAGAAAAAATACGTTTTTTGTAAGACCAAATCATTCGAGAAAGAAATCCAAATTAAACCGAGTTAGAAAAAATCGGCTTCCTATAAATACGAAAGCGAAAATAACCAAGGCGGAGGTTTTTAGTACCATACAATACATTCCCATTTCTTTCATCCTTCCATAAACCTCACACCTTATCCCCACCCTATCCTCACCTCAACAATGGCTTGTTCCTCTTCAATAATCGGTGTTTCTTCAATTCCATCTCTAGAACTCTCAAGAAGAACCACTTCTACTCCTCACCTCTCACTCCCCTTCTCCGACAAACCCCATTTCACATCCCTCAAAGCTTCTTCCTCTTCGAATTCTCACCATTTCCGTCGCCTTTCCGGTGGTGGCGCTTCCTCCTTCGTTGCTTCGTCTATTGCGACAAACAATTCGATTTTGAGTGAGGAGGCGTTTAAGGGTCTTGGTGTTTTTGATGATGAGGAGGAGGATGAAGAGGGGTTGAGTGAGGGTGAGTTTGAGTATGAGAGTGACGGCGCCGGCAGCCCCTCGGCTGAAGCTGCGGATGGTGATGAACTTGCTGTTTCTAAACTGGGTTTGCCTGATAGGCTTGTTAAGTCGCTTGCGAATCGTGGGATTACTGAACTTTTTCCCATTCAAGTATGAATTCTGTTTTCTAGTTTTATTTTTGATTATTTTTTGCTTTTTGTTGCTTGCAGGGTTTTAATTATTAACAGGAATGATTCTTTTTTGTTCTATTTGGTATTTGTAATAACTGTGAACTTAATTGTTTTGTCACCGGTTTGAAACATTTTAGTTGGGATAAAATTTGATGGAATTTTTTCCCAAAATAACACATTTTTTAAAAGTATTTCCCAAAATGTCACACTTTTAAAAGTATGACCAGAATAACCTAGTTTTTTAGAATTCGCGGTTGTCAACTGCATTTTCATTAATGAATTCGCAGTTGGCAACCACGGGTTTATAATTTTTCAAATTTTTTATTTTTTTTTAAAAACGTTGTTGGCAACTGCGAATTCAACTTTGAAAACGCAGTTGCCAACCGCGAATTCTAAAAACTAGGCTATTCTGGTCAATACTTTTAAAAGTGTGACATTTTGGGAAATACTTTTTAAAAATGTGTTATTTTGGGGAAAAAAAAATCAAATTTGATGTTGTGGTTGTGTAAATGAATTGCATAGTTGGGAGTATTTTGTATGCTGGTAAAAGATTTGAGTAGCTGAATTCGTCTACGGGCTTTGAATGGCTCACCATGGAGTATGAAATGATTTTGTTCCAGATGGAAAATTTGAAATTTCTTTTTCAAACACTACATTTTGTTTGCTGTCAAATCTCCCAAACATCAATACCATGACGGCTGTTTACTCATGTAGGAACATCAATAAGCTGCTAACCTTTGTTTGCAAAAACTAATTTTGGTAGTGTATGGGACGATAAAAGTTATTCCTAAATTATGATTTCAGTGACAAAGAAGAGTTTATATGACAATTTTTGGCAACAGAGTGAGATGAGTTCTGAATCTGATTGGGGCAGTTGCATGCATTTTTACATATTGTTTTCAAGGTCCTATGAAATAGGATCAGTAATTGTTTGGACGTTGTGTACTTGGTGCGGTTAATAGTGTATCCAATAGTCATGCTGAAAACATCCTGAATTTTAAGCAGGAGTTGACAACCCCGTAATGTTTTTCTGTAGTTACTTGCTTGAATCTCTATCTCTCTCTCTCTCTCTCTCGTAGACATAGAAGCATGTTTGTTGATACCTGAAACAATGTCAGATGTGCTATATCCTTGTCTTACTGTTCCTTTGACTATGCAGAGAGCTGTCTTGGTCCCTGCACTAGAAGGCAAAGATATAATTGCTCGTGCAAAGACAGGAACAGGTAAAACATTGGCCTTTGGGATTCCAATTCTTAAGAAACTCACTGAAGATGATCAAGAAACATCTACTTTCAGGTACCCATTGGAATTAGGTCTCTCACATCTATAGCAGTCACATTTGTTGTTTTATGGATATATCACATTTACTCTTTCGTTTGTTTATTTTTGAAGGCGGTCAGCACGTCTTCCCAGAGCTTTGGTACTTGCTCCAACTAGGGAATTAGCAAAACAAGTTGAGAAGGAAATCAAAGAGTCTGCGCCATATCTGAGTACTGTTTGTGTCTATGGTGGAGTCTCTTATAATTTACAGCAAAGTGCAATTAACCGTGGAGTTGATGTGGTGGTTGGTACTCCTGGTAGAATGATTGATTTGATAAACAGTAACAGCCTGAAATTGGGGGAAGTTCAATTCTTGGTCCTTGACGAAGCCGATCAAATGCTTGCTGTTGGATTTGAAGAAGATGTGGAAATAATTTTAGAAAAGCTTCCAGCAGTGCGGCAAAGCATGCTTTTCTCAGCAACTATGCCTGGTTGGGTGAAGAAACTCTCAAGGAAATATTTGAAGAGTCCTTTGACAATTGATTTGGTAAGTTCTCCAGTTTCTTAGCTTTAGTTCTCATTTCATCATCCTGCATGATAATAGTATGGCCAGGGTCTGTTTTTATATTTTTGCCTCTTGGCTCAAAGGTTAAAAGATTACAACAAGCATGTATGTACACTTGCTTCTTAGCTCAATGATTATCATGTTATGGTTTCTATATTTGATGCATTCATCGACCAGTGGTGTTGCTAGTTCGTGTATGCTATGATGGTCGGACTCGGGTACGAGTGTCTGACATGGGTACGGATCCTAGTATTGGATCTTCCAAAATTTCAAGAGTTTACACCAAATGTAGTGTAAAATAGCCCCACCCATACCCACACCCACACCCACACCCATCTCCTAACCTATGGACACTAAGTACTTTGGCAAAATTGTATAGTCTGACCATCACAACATGTACGTGCTACTGTTCTAAGTTCCTTAGATGGTGGATGGAGTAGTTTCCCTAGGGACAAGACCGGATAGAGATTATGTAATCAGTCCATACAGTTCTTAGACTACATAACATGCTGCTGCCTAGTCAATTATTATACTGATAAGACATAAGGATTGATTATCATACATAGATGTTTTTGAGGCAAAGGTTGACCAACCAACAAGAGGAACTGTTTTCACTGGTGATCTGTGAGCATGAAATATCTCCATTTTCACATTATAACTAAACATAAATGTTACTCACGTTGGCCCAAAATATAGTTCTAGTTTTCCCTTACTTCCATTTTGTATATGCGTTCTCAGCATTTCAGTTCATGAAATAAAACTAGTCTCATAGTTGATATTTAAACAAATTTTCTGTATCTTTTCAGAAAGATACACTGACTTGTTAATTTAGGAGCCATTCTGGGTAACCCTCTTGCTAATAACATCCGAGCATATTTTTCTTTCCGGTAATTGTGCTACTCTTTTTCGGTATTCTTCTCTTCTAGGTTTGCAGCCAGTCACCCTCCATTCTCTTATTATCCATCCCCTCTTCTCTCCCTGTTTTTATCCTTTTTGTTATGTTATTTGCCTTAAGCCCTTAACATGTGGTCTTTGGAGGGATCCTCCAAGATTAGATGAAATACCGATCTTATGAAGAACTACTACTCGCAAAGCTTGAACTCCCCACAATTTTCTTGAATTATTCTGATTATGGAGTTAAGCTGTGATGTGGACAGTTCTATAGGGATGCCAAACCTTTCTGTTCTTTTTCCATGCCAAATTTTTTTATCTTTCCTTTAGCAAGCTAGTTCTGACTTGTTTCTTGCAACTTCCCCACTAGGTTGGTGACCAAGATGAAAAGCTAGCAGAGGGGATCAAGCTGTATGCTATACAAGCAACGTCAACTTCGAAGCGGACCATTCTGGCTGATCTCATAACGGTATGAGCAATCACTTATAATTGTATAATTTACAATAATAAACATAGATTAAAACTGTATTTAGTACTGTATTTTGTTATGCTGTTTAGGTCTACGCAAAGGGCGGGAAGACTATTGTGTTCACACAGACAAAAAGGGATGCAGATGAAGTCTCCATGTCGCTGACCGCTAGTATTACGTCGGAAGCACTTCATGGTGATATATCTCAGCACCAAAGGGAAAGAACGCTAAATGGATTTAGACAAGGAAAATTTACCGTGCTTGTTGCTACTGATGTTGCATCTCGTGGGCTTGATATACCAAATGTTGATTTGGTAAGTTCCATTTCTTCATGTAAAGTTGACAGCCTGTGGTTCATGATTTGGTATTGTGTTAATACTAAAGGTTTCTGAATCCTGAATAGGAAGAATAGTTTCAGATGTGCATGCCTGTTATTTGTGAGTTTGATCTAGAAATAAAAGAAACAAAAAGAAATCATTTGGTTAACTGTAAGTAACTTTGGGTATCATTTTTTTTGTGTAATATATTGGTTAACTGTAAGAAACGTTAAATATATTGTATCTTGTCAGTTGACATTTGTTGATCCGGAAAAAAAAAGAAACAAAAAGAAATCATTTCTAGTTGACTAGCAAGAAGAATCAGAATTTGGTTAGACTTTCTCAACAAGCATGCAAGAACTCTAGATCTTTGACAGTTGGGATTCATTGTTTATGATTAGCTATATGCAATATGTTCTCCACATATTATGGCTATCTCCTCTTTTCAGGTTATCCACTACGAACTACCGAATGACGCAGAGACTTTTGTGCATCGTTCTGGTCGAACAGGACGTGCAGGAAAAGAAGGTACAGCCCTTCTGATGTTCACGAGTAACCAGAGAAGAACAGTCAAATCTCTCGAGCGTGATGTAGGCTGCCATTTTGAGTTTGCTAGTCCTCCATGTGTCGAAGATGTATTGGAGTCATCTGCTCAGCATGTGGTTGCTACCCTTGCTGGAGTGCATCCTGAGTCAGTGCAGTTCTTCACCCCAACCGCCCAAAAGTTAATTGAAGAGCAAGGAACGAGGGCACTTGCTGCTGCAATAGCACAGTTGAGTGGTTTCTCTCGGCCTCCATCATCTCGATCACTTATCACACATGAGCAGGTAAATGATAGCCCAACAAGATTAAAACTTGATTATGGAACTCCTTGGAATCTCTTTCTCTCTCTCTCTCTCTCTCTCTCTCTCTCTCTCTCTCTCTCCCTACTTCACAGTTTAGTTTTGGGTTAGGTACTGGTATTTAAGGTTTGCATTTAGGAATGCCTTGCTTTATGGACATGACAATATTTTTCAAGCCATTTAAACCTAGGGTAGTAACATGGATATTATTTGCAGATTTCTTTTTACATCATCAGTGGCCTATATTTTTTTAAGAGTTCTACTTTCTGACGTGGAAGAATATGTGCATATATGCATCTTATTTAGCATCTCCATTAGTGTTAGCAGGTTTATTGACAGATATCTCTAACTTTCAGAGGGTCCATATGAATTTATTGCAGGGAAAAACCTCTGTAAGACTGTAACCAAGCTCTATTAATGATGAAATCTGGAACATGTCTCTTAAACCATTGTTGAAAACTTTTGAGGCGGATATTACTTTAGTTACATGCATACCCATATGTTGCCATCCAATCAGTTGTTTTAGATGGCGCTGCTGCTAATCTAATCTTTTAATTGAACTGCACACTTGCATTGCAGGGATGGACTACACTACAGCTGACACGTGAAGCTGGATCACGAGGATACTTTTCTGCAAGAAGTGTCACCGGATTTTTGTCTGATGTGTGTACTACTGCTGCCGATGAAGTTGGAAAAATACATGTAATTGCAGATGAAACGGTACGTATGCAATGAATGTTGAGCTGATGTTCTGTTACTGTTCTTTTTCTTTCTAATTTTTTTTTAATGTATATTTTTTTTTAATTTTATCTGTGCTCTCAGGTTCAAGGAGCAGTTTTTGATCTCCCAGAAGAAATAGCAAAAGAATTACTGAATAAGCAGATACCACCAGGCCATACAGTTTCAAAAGTCACCAAGGTTGTGAACTTGTGATAACTGTCTCCTAGTATTGAACTCTTTTTGCAGCATACTTGCATCCTTAATTCACTTTTCACTACAACCATATAACTGATTGCTACTTCATATTTGAATATGGCAGCTGCCTGCTTTGCAAGATGATGGGCCTGCAGGAGATTTTTATGGCAGGTTTTCGAACGACAGGGATAGCAGGGGCAGCCGAGGAGGTTCAAGGGGGGACCGAAGAGGAGGAGGTTACGGTGGGCCTTCCCGTGGTGGTGGCAGAAGTGGTGGCCGATTCTTTGATGGTGATGGTGAGGGTGACTTCAGGAGAGGTGGCAGGGGCGGCAGAAGTAGTGGTGGTAGCAGCTGGTCTAGGGGCAGTCCACGAAGCGGCGGTGGCAGTGATTGGCTGATTGGCGGTGGAGCTGGACGTTCTTCACGCTCACCCTCCTTTGGAGACAGGGAGACAAGACCCTCCTTTGGAAATAGAGACAGGTATTCCATCCTTCATTAGTAATTGTCATTTAGTTGGGATTGTATATATTTTTTTCTTTTTCCAATATTTCTTCTTTTAAAACAGATTTGGAGGAGCATGCTTCAACTGCGGGCAGTCAGGACATAGGGCTTCAGACTGTCCCCAAAAGCGAGACTATTAGTTGCCTAGATTTACATCAACCAGCTGCCCCCACCACTCTGTGTCTGTGTGTGAAGGGAGTGAGAGGCTGATGCTGCCTGAATCCTGCTGCTACTGGATGCATAGGGCCGTATTTTGTTCAAACAGAAGGATGATTAAAAGCTCCAGGATTAGGAACCACTGCTATAAAAAGTTGCAGACGAGCTACAACTTCAGCTACTAGATTCTCCTCCCTTCCCATATTCTAACCCCACCATACAATATGTATGTATCATTGAGTGTTACATAATTGCTGTTTGGCAAAGACTAGTAGCTCTTCTTTATGTATGAACCTGTGTTAGTGATGGTTTTATTAGCTTTTAGCAAGTAAAGAATTACGTATCAAGCTGTTTATTCAAATTGGTTTCTCATGAGACTAGTATGGTTCAATACGGTCTGACACCAACTTGTCAGAAAGATTTGAATTTCTCACTTGTCAGGGCAAATTCAAGCTAGAAACAAGATGGCAACAAATGTATCTATCCTTAGATTTCAACAACTGAAATTTTTGAGAGATATTTGTAAAGCAGAAATGAGACAAAAACAACTAAAAGTTCTATGCATTCAAATTCAATCCATACATTTCAACTAGAATCATATCACTAATCAAAGAGAATACTCATTAGGGTACGAAAAACCGGACCTCTTGAATCCCTCAGAACCTCCGAAACAGCCTTCTTCTCCGGCGGGAATCCACAACCCTTCATCTCCTTCACCAGCTCCCTTGCCGCCGCCTCCTTCCCTGCCTTTACATACCCCTCACACACTGCCACGTAAGTCCCGGCATTCGGTCTAATCTTCTTTCCCAACATGTCCATCAAATACTTTCCAGCATCATCCAATAACCTCCCAACCCCGGACCCTGCCAAAGCCTTGATCAACACTGTGTAAGTGTAAGCATTTGGAGCAACCCCAGAAGCAAGCATTCTAACAAACACCCTCTGCGCATTCTTAGCCTCACCCGCATTGGCATATGCCTCGATAACAGCAGTGTGAGCTATGACTTCAGGCATGTTCCCCTTATCCTTAATCTCCGCAAACAATTCAAGCGCCTCATGTGTCAATCCGTCCTTAGACAATGCGTCGAACATCTTGACTGCATTATTCATAAGCCCATCACTCCGTATCTTGTGAAACACCTCTTGCAAGTTTTTTGGGTCGTCGGGTTCTTCTATCACGGGCTTCTTGCTAAACGGGTCGTACGGAGGCGGGAGCTTGGGCTTGTCTATGGCTTTCGGCGTCGCTGCCGGGGTGTCGTCGGAATCGGATTCGGAGTCTGATAGTGAGAAGTTGATTAAGGTGTTGCGGCGCTTCGGTGGGGGATCGGGGACTGTGGTGAGTGATCTTGGGAAGAGGAGTGGTGCCGGAATGGGTTTGTTGAGGGATTGAATTGAAAATGGAGGTCGTGATTTGGAAGGGGAATTGTGGAAGAGGGATTTGAAAAGAGAGAAACAGGGTTTGCGTTTCATGAAAATGGAAGAACGAGCAGCAGCTATGGAGGCCATCGCCGTCTGTCACTCGAAGATATTTTCAAAACCACTTGTGAGCTTATTGACACAGCCCAAGAGTAATACTAGCGGTCCACTGTCCGTATCCAATCCAATCCATATCCATATCCATATCGAGACAGGCCAATTTATTTTTGTAATTAAGATTTCAGAAAATTTTGGAAAAAACCTGTTTCTCCGTAATAAGTTATAAAAAATCTGTTTTTAATATATTGACTTGGTGTTTTAAAGCCTAAACTCACTATTTTAAGGCCTAAACTCGCTATTTTATTTTCTAGTTTAAACTCACTGTTTTAACGTCTAAACTCAGTATTTTATTTTCTAGGTATTTTAAGGTCTAAACTCAATGTTTTAAGGTCTAAACTCGATATTTTTAAGGATGGAAAGCGGATTTTTTTATAACTTATGGAGAAACAGGTTTTCCTAAAACTTACTCTTATGATTTTGTAACTTTATTTTATTTATTTACCATTGTTTTTCATGGAAATATTGTGTTTTCAAAATAAAGACATTATTTTATAAAATTAAGTAGGACTTTTTTTCAAATATTTGTAAATAAATGAATTTTCTTATAAAATGAAGGCGCAAGCCCCTTCTCAGGTGGATTTCACTCACATTTTTATAAATATCTGGAACTTTTTAAAAATAGATAATACAGTAATATTTTTGTAGGTATATGAAATTCATCAATAAATCCTGAAAATATTTAATATTATATCTGACACTTTTTAACACTATAACTGACACTATTTAATACTATAACAAAAATTATTTAACAAACAGATTGACACTTTTAATAAACATGAACTAGCACCCAATAACACAAGAACTTTCACTAACAAAAATGAATGCAACGAGTCTCTTTTAACACTAACATAGACGATCTGAATCTCTAATCGACAAATGAATCACTAGCGCTCATAAATTTCATTCGCACTAGCACTCTATATCACTCACACCCCGACATAGTCAATGTAAGTTTTTTTTTTTTTTGCAAGCAGTAGTGTTTTTTAGTGCTAGTGAAATGTTTGTTGAGCGTCAGTCCTGATATTTTTTAGCACTAGTGGTAATGTTTTTTGAGCGCTAGTTGTATTGTTTTTAAGTGCAAGTTGTAGTGTTTTGGAGTCCTTCTACTTATTTACAAAAAGGAATAATTATCAACTTATACAATGTACTATACATTCGATTTCAATAAAGGTATTGTACTATCTATTGACAACATAATTCAATGTACTTTTAATTTTATTACAAATAATGCAATTTGTTTACATTATTTGAGTCAAAATTAGAAAGTATATTACATGAAAATAGTACGTAAATTGCATAATTTGTAACGAATTGATAAATACATTGCATTAAAATGTCACTAAATAGTACATTGTATTAATTGTAAAAATCGTAAAAGTACGTTTAATATGTTTAATATTATGGTCATTCACCCCAAACAATAGGAAGCAAAAATGCGTTTTTTTTTATTCAGCGTGAAGAGTTCGAATCTTGGCAGGAGCAGCTGAAGTAGCCAATTAAATTGGTGATGTAAGAGTGATGTAAGCGCCACGTAGGAGGGCTCCCTTGGGGTCAGGAGTATAAGGGGTGCTGCCACCCTGACTACCTCGAGCATATCCCGCGGTTTACCTCTGCCAGTCACTGAGGGGCCGGTGGCTAGTGGTTCAGGACATAGTCCGACGAAGCCGAGAAACCTGGGTATCAAAAAAAAAAAAAAAAAAAAAAGCGTTTTTATTCCTCCGTTTCATTTTTGTTAAAAGGGTCTTTCTTAATCTCAGATTGTTAGATGCTCTATTTTAAACCTGAAATGTCGTAGACCTTTTGAACGGGTAAAACTCATTATATTTACTTGATTTTTGGCAAGACTCATGTTCATTGTATAACAAATGTCACGTCTGAGAAATAATGAGGAGGGCTCCCTTGTGGAGCAGCCAAGTAATTGTCTTGTAGGAGGGCTCCCTTGGGGCTCTGGAGTATAAGTCTTCTTCACGCATGCAAGACATCCGCGATTTACCTCCAGCCAGCATCTTGAGGGACCGTCACGCAGTGGTCGGGATTAACCGGCGAAGCGGGAACCTAGGTAATCAAAAAAAAAAAAAAAAAAAAATGGACACACCACTTGTACTCGGGCATTTATGTTTTATATATGAGATTTGTCTCGCATTGTGTACACATTTTGTATAAGCCCCCAAGTAACTAATTAATCCCCCTTCCCTTGTATATTTTATTTGTCAACTTGTTTTTCTAAATCATTTTTGAAAATCAAATGGGAATCCACCAAAACGACTCTCGTTTGTGAACTTAAAGCAAACACACCTAGACAAGACTAGCAGGACTCCTACTCCTACGTACATTATGTTGTCAAGAACTTTCTCAAACAGCAACTCACCGTTGTAGTCCAAATTTGATATCTCCGGCTCCTTCTTCTCCGATTGATCTGCACACACTCAAACGTTAACTAAGCCGGGGGCGGCTCCGGCGCAAGCCCCTCCGGCGTGAGGATAAGAAGTTGCTTGACAAAGGGAAAACCCAACAGTATTGAAGGTGGCTGTGTGTGTAACAATGGACGTACCTCTGAATGAAGCCTTCTTCTTTTATTTATACCCCTATCCTCGTGCCTTGCATGTGATATCCTCACGTTTCATGCCTCCTGCCACGTGTCACCACTTCATTGGTCCTTTATAAAATAAACCCTTAACACGTGATCACCAATCCCAATGCCTAACCATCTAATGGATCCCACTTCGTAGATATTTATATGCCGCCTCTGGTGAATAACCTCAATTTGGATCCCTCTCCCGCCGGATAAAGTTACCTATTGACCTGTCTCGCTTCACCACAATATCTCGCCTTTAGTCTTTATCGTAATCTCGCCGATTTTCCTCATAATGTCTCGCTATTTATTGTCTTGGTCTTCCCCCTTCTTACTGATTTTAGCGGGATATTTCCTATCTCGCTTTCTTATGACCCTCCTTGGGCCGCCTCTACTTTTGTCTTCTTCTTGGGTCTTATCTCAATTTTGGGCCTACTTGCTACTTTCTCGCCAATGGACTTGGATCAGGCCCAACCATTATTATTGGACAGCATCAGAAGCCCCTAAGTTTATGGCGAGATTCATTTATGGTCTCGCCAAAAACTTGATATTTACCGCCTCCTCAGTCTGCGACATACAAATCCTTCTTCAAGAAGCTACCATTGTAAATCCCCATCCATACACGTGTCCCTTTCCTGGTAACCCTTAAGATTTTAATGAGCCGTCATTTGGGAATCGTGCCAATTTGTGAGGGAAAATTTAAAATTTTTACCCCAAACGTCACATCAATCAGTTCCCTAAAACCCTCTCTCATATAAATACCCAAATTACTTCCCACATTTCCCTTTTTACTCTTCTTCATCCTTGCTCGAGCTCTCCCAAATTTCGGCGAACCCCAACCTTGATTCCGACGATTCTTCTTCGTTTTTCTCCGTTTATTTACTGATTACTTCCCCAAAATTGTTTCTTGATCATTATTCCGTTCACCTTCGGCCATTTTGAAAGAGATTTGGTGCATCATTCCTCAATCCCCAGGATTCCACCTTCTTTTCCGGCGCCAGTTCATCTTTTCCGGTGACTCTTCATCTTTTCCGACCAAGATTTTACTCATCATCAGGTAACTTTTTCAAAAACCCTTCGCATTCTTTAAACCTTCACATTTTATCTCCCCCTTTTGTCTGATTACTTGAACTTTGCATTTCCTTTTGTCCCTTTAAATTTTTTCCCCAAATTACCCTTCATGGCGAGATACAAAAACTGTGCTAGGCGGGTTAGGTACGGAAAATGTCAAGTTTCAGGCGGCTTATATAGGCGCCTGCAAACTACTTGGGCAAGACTGCCCAAGGCCGACATAATTAGGTTGTTGGTTGAAAACTGGGTAGATCCTTCCATTATTAATTCCCTTGAAATCAAAGGTCGCTTTTTCCTTTCCCTTTCAGCCCCTATGTCTCATATTTTCACTTCCCATAGAGAATTGGTCAGGTTTATCAAAGATAAATATGACCCCAATTTAAGCGACTCATCCGAATCTCATTGTGTCGCTGACCCTTTTTCCAAACGTAGAAGACATTATAAATCTATCCTATCTTCTTCTTCTTCCAGTGATTCTCGAGAAATGACTGATCAAGCGACATCTTCTCCCGCGGCGACTTCCAGCAATCCCCCTTCCACCGGGGTTCAAAATCTCAATCTTCAGGAAGGTACCTCTTTTACCAATCCCGCTCATGCTGAGGCGGGATCTTCCCTTGCATCAGACACCAGCTCCCTTACTCCTAACCCCATCACTGATTGGCATAGAGATTACCACATTGATAGTTCAATATACCGCATTTCTGATTATCAGGGAGATACCTCCCTTGCCTACTTAAGAGAGATGAGGGAGGGCATAGTAATCTTTCCTTCCCAACTCAAAGCCGGCCTTAGGATTCCCCTTGATCCTTTTCTTTGCGAAGTCTTGTATAAGGCCCAAGCTATGATAACCGAAGTTCATCCCAATGCCATAAGAATTATTACCGCTTTCATTACCATATGCCGCTCCCTGAGAAAGGAACCTACAGTCGCTGCTTTAATTTCTTTATTTCCTGGATACAAGCAAACTAACAAACTTGCTAGCGGGATAGTGGAAACTCGCCTTTCCCTTCAATATCATAGAGGTCCCAAAGTCCTCACTCCTTTGCCTACAAAAGTTCATGAATGGATGAGCGACCCACTCTTCGTTGTCTCTCGCGTTGGATGGTCTCATCCCGCTGACCTTCATCCTATCAAGCCCCATATTGAAACTAAAGATGCCTCTACTGCTGGCGACATTGCCCTTTGTGCCGCCATTCATGCCCTTGTTGCCTTACCCGAAAATTCTTCTGATGATACACCCCAACCTCTCATCTCCTGGAGAGGCATTCTGCGAGATAGAGGGTTACTCGATCAAGTTGGTCTCGCTGACAACTTGCCTCGCATCCTACCTCGGGTTCCAATAAGCCATGTTTACTTCGATGGATGGGAGCGACACTCTGGCAACAAGTACGCTCATGAATGCCAGTCCTGCAAGGGTACTCGTAACTGTACCGCAATGAATACTGCTCTTTGTATGTTTCCTTTTTAACCTTATTCCTTCTTTACTTTGGCTCACATTTGAATCACTATAACTCATGACTTCCTTTTATTTGCTTTCAGATCATCGTGCCAAATCAATGGATAGTCGCCAAGCTGCCAACCTGGAAACCAACAAAAGAAGAAAACAAATGGCCAATGCTCGCGACATTGCCCTTGCTCTTCTTCCCGACAATCTTCCGCTGCCAATTTCTCGCGACGGAAAAGATACTGAAGAAATAGCCTTGGAAAAAGCTCAAAACACAGCTAAAGGCAGAGCTAGGCCCACTAATCCAGCTGCCCGTGCCAAACGACAAAAAAGAATCGCTTCTGTATCAACAAATGTCGCCCCTCCTTCTCAAGAAACCATCTCATCAAATCCTGTCGCCGTCTCAGCTCCTCCATCCGCTGAAGTTAATCTCCCACCAGTTTCTATCTCGCCAACTACTGAGATCAATGTTTCACCAACTGTTATCCCGCCAATCAACATCACACCAGCGACTGAAAATACCGAGATTCTTCCCTCTGACCCTGTTCCATCCAATTCTCCCTCTTTGGAAATCAACACTAATGAGCACAATCAAACTGCAATTCCTCCTTCCCGCGAGATGGAAGTTTGCGACCTTACCAATGTTTCCAGTTCTCCTCCCACTCCTCGCGACCCAAATACTTCAACCGCTCTTCCTCCTCCCAGCTGGCTTCAAGAAAACTTTTCAAAGCCCACTGATTTTGCAGGGCTTTTCGAACTCAGTAAAGAGATTGCTAAAGTTCCCCACATAAAGGGACTTATTGAAGAAACTCGCAGCTCGGAGGAATGCATGTTGGGTAGCTCTGCCTTGATTAGAGCTAGTGATCAACTCCAAGTTCAACGTGTCGCCCACATGGATCCCGACCATGCCGCTTGTCAAGCTGGACTTTATTTTTCATTGGTACGTTGCTCTTTCTTTCCTTGATTAACATTATCCTTATTTTCTGTTGCTTTTTAACTTTCCCTTGTTACCTTTTTCAGCTTGGATCTTCTATCATGGGTATGAGCGAGCAAAATACTCGTCTTGATAATGAATCAACGAACTTAAAGGCTACAAATCAAATTTTGAAGCGCGATAAAGATATCCTCAAAGGTAGAGTCACTCGGCGAGAAGCTACAATCAAAAACTTGGAGGGAGAGCGCGACAAATTAAAGACTGACTTGGCTACTTCCCAGAATCAACTTGATCATACTCTTACTGATCTTAATGCCGCTAAATCTGATCTCGCCAATGCTACCACTGAACTTAACTCTGTTAAAGGGAATGCCGCCAAATTGAGGAGCGAGAATGAAGCCTTGAAAGAAACTCATGCAGCCGACATTCAATCTTTCCAAAGCGAGATTACTAGGCTGAAAGAAGAGCTGACTGGGAAGGCTGCAGAAATTACTACTCTTAAAGCTGATGTGGCTCAATTGACAGATGACATTGCTGATATTGGGAACCAGACTTCTCTTCAAGTTATGCGAGCCGCAGCAGCTGATATCAATGATATTCCCGCCATTACAATCGAACGGCTTGCCCACTGGGGCTCAGAACCCATTTTCAGCGAGGTATGTCGCCGCGGTCATTCCTTGGTTCCTTTTACTCCCGAAGAGCTTCAAGACCTTGCTGATGAAGATGCTTTATTGGGTAAGTCGCCTTGGACTCCTCCTCCTGTTCAAAATCCAAATGCCATTGCTTTGTGGGGCGACTTACTCGATCATAAGCACAAACTTTTAGATGACGCCAAAGCTCTTGCCCTAGCGACTTCAAGCTCAACTCAAGCCGCACCAACTGATGATCCCAATGCCTCAGCTTAATTTTCCTTTAATACTTAGCTTACTTTGAACAATTTTTGTAACTTGCCATGGTGGCTAAACAATTTACTCTCTTTTCTTTTGGGGCCTGCGTGCCTTTAAACAATGTACATTTGCGGCTTTTGTGCTTGCCTCTTTACTTTCATGCTTTACTTGTTTCATCATTCATTGTTTTGATAGTTCATCAAAAATCTCCTTTTTCATGACAGGTACCCATACACATATACTCCCATCGAAAAAGTGAAGTCGTCTTTAGGCGACTTTACTTACCATGCATATTATGCGACTCATATTGTCGCTGACTTTAACTCTTTTTTGATCTTTCTTTGCCTCTTACTTAGAAGAATTTCCTTCTTTTTACCTCATATCTTTACTTGAAAACCCTCTTTTCCTGTCATTCAAGCGAGATAGAAATCTCTTTCATAGCGACTTATGTTCATGCCCTTAAGGCGAGATGGAACTTTTCCTCATTTATAGTCCGGCGACTTTCATTTTTATAGTCCATAGACTCTCGCATATTTATAGTCCTTAGACTGACTCGCATCTTTATAATCCGTAACCTGACTCGCATCTTTTATAGTCCGTAGACTGACTCGCATCTTTTATAGTCCTTAGACTGACTCGCATCTTTTATAGTCCGTAGACTGTCTCGCATCTTTCATAGTCCGTAGACTGACTCGCATCTTTTATAGTCCGTAGACTGACTCGCATCTTTTATAGTCCGTAGACTTTCTTTGCGACTTACCTTGACTCACATCTTTTATAGTCCGTAGACTTTCTTTGCGACTTACCTTGACTCACATCTTTTATAGTCCGTAGACTTTTTCTTTCCTCTTTTCTTCATCCACTTGTTTCAATAATTCATCAAATATTGTTTTGATAATTCATCAAAAAATTCTTTACCTTCTTACCTTTGGCGAGATATCACCATACACATATACTCCCATCGAAAAAGTGAAGTTGTCTTTAGGCAACTTTACTCTAAGCAATTTATTTACCATGTTATTGGCGACTAATTACACATTATCATGATCATAAAATTTAATCCATGTAAGATACATATGAGGAATAAAATTTCATACTTTCATTATATTCAAAACATATTCAACACATATTCAAACATGTATATCTTCTATTCAAAGTGGTAAGACATATATGACTTTCATTCATGATTGAAAAATTCATAGATTCATCACAATTACTATGAAAAAGACTTTAGTAAGAATAAAATAAGCAAATTACCCTTATTTCTTCAATGATAATACTTCTTTAGATGATCTACACTCCATGCATTTGGAACATCTTTGCCGCCTTCTTCCTTCAAATGATATGTCCCTTCTCGCACAATCTTGGCAATCTGGAAGGGACCTTCCCATTTCGGGTCTAGCTTGGCAAATCCCGCTGTCGCTCCTTTAACTTCACGGCTTCTCAACACCCAATCGCCTATACTGAATGATCTCTTCTTCACCCGTTTGTCGTGCTGCGCCTTCATCCTCTGCTTATAATTGATCATTCTCATTCTCGCCCTAAGCCTTTTCTCATCACTCAGATCCAACTCAAAGCATCTTCTGTCTCCGTTCATCACCTCATCATAATAAGTCACCCTATGAGTCGGTAAACCCATCTCCGCGGGGGCCATTGCTTCTGAACCATAAGTCAATGCGAAAGCTGTCTCGCCAGTCGATCCCTTCACCGTTGTTCTAACATACCACAATGCCGTTGATAATTCCTCCAACCAAGCTCCTCCTCTTTTTTCTAAATTCTTACACAAAATTTCCAGAACTTGCTTGTTAGCGGCCTCCACTTGTCCATTGCACTGCGGCCTATAAAGCTGCGGATTGCCAATGCTTGATATTGATTCTCGCAAAAACCATGAAACTTCTTCCTGAATTGTGGCCCGTGATCAGAAATGATTGCTCGCGGCATTCCATGGCGACACAGGATTTCTTCCGTTACAAATCTGATAATTTGATCTTCAGTGGTAGAAGTTAGTGCTCTTGCCTCTGTCCATTTAGTGAAATAATCAACAGCTACCACCACCATCTGAGCTCCTCCTTTGGCCTTGGGAAAAGGTCCTATAAGGTCTATCCCCCACATATCAAAAGGCCAAGCCGCTATAATTGGTGTCTGTTCAGTCGCAGGCTGCCTAGGAATGTTAGCATGTCGGCGCATTGATCGCATTTTCTCACATACTCTTCCGCATCTTTCTTCAATGTTGGCCAGTAATACCCATGAAACATGATTTTATTGGCTAAAGTTCTTGCTCCTGGATGGCCCCCACAAACGCCCTCATGCACTTCAAATAAAACATTATCAACTTTTCCCGGCTCTACACACCTCATCAAAGGTCGCGAGAAAGACTTGCGGTACAAGATCCCATCTTGCACAGTAAACCTAGGCGACATTTTCTTGACAATCCTTGCCCTGTCTTCTTCTTGAGGCAGCTCCTCCTTTTCCAAATAACCTTTCATCTCGCTTACCCAATCTTTTTCACCCTCTTCAATCTCCATTATCAGCGGCCTGTCAAATGCCGGCTCTTCAATAAATTCCACCACCACCTTCTTGGGCAACTCTTCAATTTTGTCACAGGCAGCTTTACTCAACATGTCGGCCCGTTCATTTTTCTCTCTGTCAATCTGCACCAGTTCCCAATAATCGAAGCTTTGCACAATTTGCCTTACCATTTCACAATATTTCGCCAGAATTGTACTCAATACCCCATACCTACCTTTTACTTGGTTGACAATCAATTGAGAGTCAGAATGAGCGACTATCTGCTTTACTCCAATATCTCGGCATAATTCTAATCCCGCAACTAACGCCTCATATTCTGCTTGATTGTTTGTCATGTTGAACTTAAACCTCAGGGCTTTCTCATATATGCAATCCTTTTCTGGCGAACTCAACGAAATCCCAGCTCCACCTTTGTCTTTAGCTGAAGATCCATCAACAAACAACTCCCAACATCCTGCTGGTCTTTCTCGCTCCTCTTCCACCTCAGGGTCCTGCGACTTGGCCTTCCTCTTTTTGGCCCCCTGAGTCTTTATCTCCTCCCTTTCATACGTAAATGACGTTTCGAGAATAAAGTCCGCCAACGCCTGAGCCTTAATCGCCTTTCTCGCCTCATACTGAATATCAAACTCCGTTAATTCAATCGACCATTTGAGGAGCCTTCCCGCTGAATCAGGCTGTTGTAAAATCTTCCTCAAGGGCGCATTGGTCAAAACAGTAACAGGATGAGATAAGAAATAGGCCCTCAACTTCCGCGTCGCAATCACCAAATCATAAGCCAACTTTTCTGCGTTAAAGTATCTTGCCTCAGCTTCACTTAATGCCTTCGAAACATAATACACCGGCTTTTGCATGCCGCCATCCTCTTTTATCATTCCGCTCCACTTTGCTAGATGCGAAGCCGCCAGATAGATATACAAATGATCTCCTTCCTTCGGGCTACATAAAATTGGCGGCTTTCCCAAGTATTCCTTTATTTTATGAAATGCTTCTTCACACTTTTCATCCCAAGAAAATTTCTGATCTCCTTTTAATACCTTGAAGAACGGCAAACATTTCTCAGCCGACCGCGACACAAACCGCCCCAAAGCTATCACCCTACCATTCAACCTCTGAATCTCTTGAATGGTCCTGGGCGACTTCATATCAATTAACGCCTGGATCTTCTCCGGATTTGCCTCTATCCCGCGGCGATTTACCAAGAATCCCAAAAACTTTCCCGCCGTTACTCCAAAAGTGCATTTACTTGGATTAAGCTTCATGGAATTTCTCCTCAAATTCTCAAAAGTCTCAGCCAGATCCACCAAATGATCCTCCCCCTTGGTTTTGATTACCATATCATCAATATAAGCTTCAACATTCCTTCCAATCTGCGATTTAAATACCTTATTGACCATCCTTTGGTATGTCGCCCCAGCATTCTTCAAACCGAAAGGCATCATTTTATAACAAAAATTTCCAAGGGGAGTTCTGAAAGCTGTTTTGGCCTTGTCTTCTTCAAGCATCTTGATCTGGTGATACCCTGAGTAAGCGTCGATAAAACTAAACACCTTGTGCCCCGCAATGGAGTCCACCAATCTATCTATCTTTGGCAAAGGATAACAATCCTTGGGGCATGCCGTATTCAAATCTGTAAAATCTATGCACATCCTCCACTTCTTATTTGCCTTTAGCACCATGACTGGGCAGGCTAGCCAGACTGGATAAGTGATCTCTTCAATGATTCCCGCTTTCAGTAACTTCTCGACTTCTCCAATCACCGCCTTCTCCTTTTCCGCTGACAGGTATCTCACCTTTTGCTTAAAGGGCTCTACATTTGGATCAGCATTCAGACAGTGTAGGGCGACCTTCTCATTAACTCCGCACATATCCTCAGGTCTCCAAGCAAATACATCAATGTTATCCCGCAAAAAATCAATCAACATATCCCGCTCATCTTTTTTCAACTGTTTCCCAATTTTAACCTTCTGCTCTGGGTATTCGCCATTAATAATTACTTCCTCCAACTCTTCTGCCGCCTGAATATCCGGCTCATCCCGCATTTGCAATGTATCTACCTCCATTTCAGTCGCCTTTTTCTTCTCTACACATCTCTTTATTCTTTTGTCGCTACTTTCCCCCTTATCTCTCCGTGAGCGACACACCCTCGAGTGTTTCTACTATGATCTCTTCATCACATTCTTCACTATCGGAATCTACTACCTCTTCAATAAGGGGTTCCTTCATCTTGACAAATTCTGCGGATCTCGACCAGGCCATCTCGGCTTGCATCACCAACAATGCCATCAAATTCCTTTCTGATTTCTCCTGCATCATTTCTGTCTCTATATCTCGCTCCTCACTTCTTCCTTGCACAACTTCATCTTCTGCCTTTTCTTCAATAACAATGATCGCCGACTTATTTTTCATGCTTTCAGTTTCCTCCCAACTCTCACATCCTCCTAAGTCGGTGATCATATTTATTCTCGCATCCCGCATTTGTCAAAGCCGTAGAAAGTGAACTCGTACTCGCCCTAGCCGCTGTTTGCATCTCAATCTTTTTCTGGATAACTTCCTTCACCTCACTTTTTAAACATGCTATACCCTTTGCCGTAGGAAACTTGACCCGCTGATGCGGGATAGACACCACCATCTCAAAACTTTGCATAAATGGAATGCCTACAATAGCATTGTATGGCGACACTAAGTCAATAACCATAAATTCCACAGTGCGAGTTCTCACCTTCTCGTCCTCTCCTATTTCCACCGCCAAAGAAATTGTCCCCTTGACCCGCACAGTGTGGTTTGTAAACCCCTCCAAAAATCCCTTATATGGCACCAAATTAGCCTCTGTATATCGCATCTTCTTGAACGCTTCATAATAAAGGATGTTTCGGCTAGCTCCTGAATCCACCAATACTCTATGCAAAATACTGTTCCCCGGAGCAATAGAAATCACAACTGGTTGGCATCCATGGCTTGGAGTTAAAGCCAATTCTCGTCTAGAAAAACTGATCATCCTTTCCTCACTGGGTGGGTAAGCGGGAATGTGGCAAGTATGAGATAGCGACATGATCTGGTTACTTAAGCAAGTAATACTTGTCGGCTCGTGAATCACCATAATTTCATTCCTGTTTCCATTTCCTCCTTGATCCGCCATATTTGGCTCTTGCCATACATACTCCTGTAGCTCCCCTCTTTCAACCTTCCCTTGAATTACTTTCTTCAAATTATAGCAATTGTCCGTATCATGACCCCTATCCCGATGATAATTACAGTATTGGTTCATATTAATCCTCCCCAGATCATTCATTTCAAAAGCTGGCGGCAAATCAACAGCCCGCAAAATTTCACTTGGTGTAGCGGTCAACCTTGTGAATCTTACTATCCTCCTTACTCCACGACCTCCATTGCGACCTCCATTGCGACCTCCTCCTCTACCGCCAGCGGGATTCCCTCTACCACCTCCTTGAACTGCATTTCCTTCCTTCACATATTCAATCCTATCCTTAACACTTTTCTTTCCAGTGTTAGAAGTTCCTTCCTCAATATCCTCGCCACCACAATACGCCTTGACTCGCTCGTGCAACTCACTCAAAGTCGCAGGTAGTCTCATCCTTAACTCCCTCCTGAAAGATTCAGATAGCAGACCCGACATATACATCATTATGACATATTTAGGATCAATCTCAGAAATTTGATTGGCAATTAGCAAAAATCTGTTTGTATAAGTGACAAGGCCTTCTCCCGCCTTCTGCTTAATTCCAATTAACTCCTGTAGCACTACTGGTTGAGTTCCCACTGATCCGAACCTTGCCAAAAACTTTCTCTTGAAGTCTTGATACCCCAATATAGAATTAACAGGCAGCTGCACAAACCAATCCAAAGCTTGAAGTTCTAAGGTGCTAGCAAAGGTCTTACATAACAAAGCGTCGTCCTTAGTCAATATCGCCATGGTGACTTCAAATCCCGCCACATGAGTTCTGGCGGTAGTGACTCCTGCATACTTGGATAAAGCGGGCAAACGAAAATCCGGAGCTGGCTCAGCCTCCTGGATATACCTGGCAAACGGAGCGACAAACGAGTCCTTCTCATTATCAATTATACCACCCCTTTCCAACTCTGCCAATCTTCTTGCCATCTCGGCCATCTGCCTCTTTAACCCGTCCTCTTCTCCAAAACGACTAACTCCTACACCCTTTCCCTTCTCTACCGCCTTAGGTTTCTCGCTATCTTTGAAACTTCTCATCTCTCTCTCGCCATCTTCTGCTTCATTCGACGCAGTATCACCATCCTCTTCTTCACAATAAAGGGACGACACTTGGGAAGTGTGTGGCCAATGATAAACTTTAATCTTTCGTCCATTCTCCATGTACTCTCCTGCCTTCCGCTTTTGCGACCCTTCAATTCTCGCTTCTGTTTCCTTTGGCTTCTCAGGCTCCACCTCCTTTTCTCGCTCATCGTTTACCACAATTACCTCCTTGTTTGTTCCCTTATTTCCCTCTGTAGTTACCGTTAGCAAACCCTGCGGGATTGGGGTAGGCTTCTTCTTCATTGCCCTTAGCCTCTTGTTATTCTCAATCAATTGCAAGATCAAATTATTATGGATCCTCAGACTTTCTTCCTCATTCTCTGCTTCTTCCTCTTGCGGTGGCGGCACTATATTTCTCTCTCTTTCATCACCAGTATCTCGCTCCATCTCCTCTGGAATCATTTGCTGCGAGGAAGAGGTATCTCTCGCTCCGCCCATTCCTATACTCCCGTACCCCGACATTGGTGTAATAAGATTCCTTCCAGCCACAGTCTTCTGGCCCACTACACTCTTCTCAGGTGTTGACATTCCTTTCACCTACGTAATCAAACTGACGAACTTCAACTATGAAAATCTGCAAATCTTATGAAGATTTGAAGATTTGAAGATTTTGCCCAGAAACCAAGAAACAATAAATAGCAACCCAGCAATCAACCTTTCAACACCAACCAAAAACTTTTCAAAAATTTTCAACAATTGCTTCAACTACACACTACCACCAAAAAACCAAAATCCCAACTACTCAAAATCAAATGAATTTACAAAATCAAGTTCAAACCTCACAATCAACCTAGATTTGAACAAATATTAACAAACAACTTCAAATCCATCACAACTTCACGCCAACACTTTTGCAATCAGGAATTCACACCAACCCAACTAAACAATATCAAACTCTCCAACTATTTCAACCCAAAGAACACCAATCGATTCCAACAACAATAAGAACAACAAGATTCAACTTATAAATTGCAAATCAAAATAATTCGATCGTAAATTCAACACACCCACTGAATCATCTTCAACGCAAACCCACCTTCTAGATCTCCGAACAAAACTCCCCCGGTATCAAGCTACCGCCGACGAAACTCCAATCCTTGAAGATAAAATGGTCCCGGCAACGGAACCAATTGATGTTGCCAGGAACTTCCTCAAACAGCAACTCACCGTTGTAGTCCAAATTTGATATCTCCGGCTCCTTCTTCTCCGATTGATCTGCACACACTCAAACGTTAACTAAGCCGGGGGCGGCTCCGGCGTAAGCCCCTCCGGCGTGAGGATAAGAAGTTGCTTGACAAAGGGGAAAACCAACAGTATTGAAGGTGGCTGTGTGTGTAACAATGGACGTACCTCTGAATGAAGCCTTCTTCTTTTATTTATACCCCTGTCCTCGTGCCTTGCATGTGATATCCTCACGTTTCATGCCTCCTGCCACGTGTCACCACTTCATTGGTCCTTTATAAAATAAACCCTTAACACGTGATCACCAATCCCAATGCCTAACCATCTAATGGATCCCACTTCGTAGATATTTATATGCCGCCTCTGGTGAATAACCTCAATTTGGATCCCTCTCCCGCCGGATAAAGTTACCTATTGACCTGTCTCGCTTCACCACAATATCTCGCCTTTAGTCTTTATCGTAATCTCGCCGGTTTTCCTCATAATGTCTCGCTATTTATTGTCTTGGTCTTCCCCCTTCTTACTGATTTTAGCGGGATATTTCCTATCTCGCTTTCTTATGACCCTCCTTGGGCCGCCTCTACATTTGTCTTCTTCTTGGGTCTTATCTCAATTTTGGGCCTACTTGCTACTTTCTCGCCAATGGACTTGGATCAGGCCCAACCATTATTATTGAACAGCATCAGTACATAATCTCATCACTTTTGTTAAAGCATAGCCAAGGCAAATTAAATCAACCTAGTAAGGGCGAGTAGTATGCTTAATACCTTTCCTTCTCGTAAATTAGCCCCCGAACCCACTTCTTATTTTTATATAAAGTTTTATCTTTATTTTTCCTAAAATATAAAATGAGGAGCGACTCGTGCATTTTCAAACTCCAAAGGGTACCATTTTGAGAATTGAGTGAATTCAACGCACATTAGTACGAGAAAAAACTCGCTGTTTTACACAGCGACAAGTTTCCTCGAGCGCGGACTTTCACAATTATTGCTAGATTGCTAACTCTCCGAAAAGTTTCTAGACGCGAAAGAGTATTTTGACGTTGCTTTCTAATTGCTGAAATGAATGCCAACGAATACCTACGATTATTTCCCTTTGAACAGTATAATTCGAGATACGAACACGGGCTTGTCCGGTTAAGGTCCAAGTGGATTGGGCCCCAAACATAATCCATCAAGTCTCAGCTACGAGGGAAGACCTGAGCTTCCTCGTCTCTCTATCTCGTCATTCCCTAGGTCGACCTAGGCCCAACGGGCGAAATGACCAAGGCCCAACTAAGATGCCGAGGAGACCTCCCTCCAAGGCCGAGATGGTCTCCTTTGAGGACGAGGAGGCTTCCTCGGTCTTGACGTCATCATGACTGGCTCTCCATTTATCTCTCATCCCTTCCCCGGCTCCTCGTAAGTCGGCCAGGCTACGTAGGACGAGGAAGGGGCCATCTCGGCGTTCATGTAGAATTGCAGTTTATTCAGTCCTAATCAAATAAGGACACTAAGTAGTTACAATCTCTCTAGGATTGTAACCACCCCGCATACCAAGTCCAAGTCCAACAAGGGCTCCTCATATATAATTCTCTTAGGATTATATCTTATCTCTAAGCAAGTCCAATTCAACATGGATTCTACATGATTATTCCTATAAATACAAGCCATAATTCACATATTTTGGTACGCTATCTTTTGACTATAAACTCTGTCAAATTGATTTCTCTCTCTATACACACGTATACTTACTCTCACGCCGGAGGGCCTTCGCCGGAGAAGCCCCGACTTAGTTTACATGTTTTTGTCTCTTTTTCAGGCTATTCAATCGCCGGAGTACAACCGACCGCTGAATTTGGGCTGATTTGATCTTTTTGGCAGCATCAGTTTGATTCCATTGCCGGGAAACGATTCAAACACCCATTGAATAGCCTGAATTTCGTTCGCCTGAAGCTTTATTTTCGACTGAAAATTGCTTGTTTTGGCCGGAAATTTCAGTTCGCCTGCAAAATCACCTTCGCCTGGAAATTTCGTTGTTTGAAAACGTTTAGTTTAATCGGAAAAGTCGCTTTTTGGCCGAAAAACTGGTGCTTGAACAGTCGCAATTGAATTCGGTCTTGGCGTTGGAGATCTGTACTATTTTTTGCCGAAAAATTGTTATTTTGGCTGGAAATTCTTGTTCGCTGAAAATTGTTCCTTTGGAAATTTGGGCGATTTTGCAAGTCTGTGTGTTTTTGTTAAGGAATTATTTTGAACCACAATTCTGTTAACAATGGAGGACGGAAATACCGTAAGTATTGATAACGAGGAGTAACGTGCCCTCGTCGAAGAAATCCCTCCCACCAACGAGATGCTTCCTCCTTCTCCACCTTTGAATGACGGAGTTCCTCCCCTCGGCATGACTCTCCGATCTCGGACTCAGCCAGCTGTCGGGGTGGCAACAACCAATCCTCCTCGTGCTCGTCATTCTCGTGGAAGGCGAACTACGAGCATACAAACGACGAGGAACGCTGAAGCTGAGAACACCCAGCCCGTTGACCGACGTACACTCTTGCATCAACAAATGGAGACTTTGCAAAGAATCTATGAGACTCAAAATGCTTTATTGCATTTGGATCCTGAAAATTCAATGGTCGAGTTCATTAGGCCTTCGAGGACTGGAAATTCTCGTGGAAGGGAAACTCAGGGTGAGAAACGAGGTATTCAGAGGAGTCCTCCTCGTGGCCAAGATCCCCCTCACCATGAGCCTGATGTACCATCCAAGCAAAACCTCCGAGATGCCCCTCCTCGTCCTCGGCCTCGGTCAAACAACAATGGAAACGAGAATGCCGTGGTAGACTTGAGAAGTCATGTGAATATGAGGGACCAGGAGGTGAACTTGGCCGACTTGCGAGTAAGAATCAGTCAGGCTAGGCGTTTATCCGCTCCTCATCATAACCATTCACCTCGTCATAACCACCATTCTCGGCACAATTCACCTCGTCCCTGAAATGCTATTAGGCCGAGGAGCCCTCGTCCTTATAGAATGATCCTACACCAGGAAGGGGAGTCGAGGAAGGACAAAACACCCTCTAGACGAGGAGAAAACCACAGGGATGACGGAGAGCATAGTAGAGTGAATGGTCACCCAATAGAAAGGTCCCACCGAAGTTCCCGCAGAAGTTCTCACTTCAGATCTGAAAGGGGAGTCGATGCTAGAGAGTTGTTACTCTTAAAAAAGAGAATTGACGATATGGAGCTGAAGAAGGAGGGCGAGGAAGAAGATGACACCAGTGCAACCCGTCCATTCTCGCAAGAAATCAATGATGTACCACCTAACCCTGCCTTTAAAGTCCCAAGTTTTGACAAATATGCTGGAACCACCGACGCAAGGGACCATGTGCAAAGTTTCGAATCCACTATGGCCCTCCTCACTAAAGCAGATGACATTCTCTGCAAAGCTTTTGCAAGTTCCTTCTCCGGAACAATATTGACCTGGTTCCGTGAGTTGAAAGAGGGAAGCATTGATAGCTGGAGGAATATGAGGAGG
The DNA here is from genome assembly GCA_022495995.1 of Adenophora triphylla var. japonica. Lineage (NCBI taxonomy): Eukaryota > Viridiplantae > Streptophyta > Magnoliopsida > Asterales > Campanulaceae > Adenophora > Adenophora triphylla. The sequence continues at coordinate 269,765 of JAFEMH010000006.1, forward strand.
AAGTTCCTGGATCACTTTGCCACGGCAGGGAAAGGGAAAAATAGATTAACTGACCTTGCTAACATCGAGCAAGGGAAAAATGAAATTACTCTGAACTACTACAACAGATTCAGGGCCATGACAGACCAAGTGGAGGAAAGTTTGACTGACAGGGAAGTAATAGTATGCATCAACTCAGGACTAAGATCAGGACAATTGATCTACGAGCTCTCTGCCAGAGAACCCAAGTCAAAATCGGACCTCTACAATGTGGCATATGCCATAGCCACAGCAGAAGAAAAGAGCAAGAAAAAATCTGACAATACAGAAACGAAAGCAGTTGGAACTCGCCATGCTTCTAATGGGAATGGCTACAAGGGGAAGAATCGGATACGGGGTACTGAAAAGGCTGAGATCTTCACCCCCCTCATAAAACCTATCACGGAAATCATGCAATTAGTGAATCTTAAAAATCTCCGTCCACTCAGTGATCAACCCAAGTTCCCACGTGACCCCTCCAAGCATTGTGATTTCCACAAAGACTACGGTCACAACACTGAAAACTGCATTGCCCTCAAAAGGATGATTCAAAGGTGGGTCGATGAAGGCAAACTCGATCGATATGTCCTGAGGAAGGATAACAAGAGCAGAAAAGGAAAAACGATGATAGTGAGGATGAAGACAAGGAAGAAGAAGGAGACATGCGTCATAGGGCTAAACTCCATTAGTGTTCTCCTAAAAAATAGTTCTGTCCGTCCTAGATACATCCTCTCATCTCGTCAACGGCTAGAACTCGGAGGCCACCCATGACTTGAGACAAGGAGAGCTGCGGGACGTAGATGGAACAGTTGGAGGTGAGATACTAAAGGTTCAAAGACAACAATGATACAGTTTTGCCCGTTCGAGATACAGCCCCTCATCTCGTCAGCGACCAAAACTCGGGGGCCACCCATGACTAGAAACAAGGAGAGCTGCGGGACGTAGACGAACCAGTTGAGTTGGTTAAACCTATAGCAAAAAATTCAAATCCAAACTATGACAACTAGCAAATGAATGAAAACCCCAAGCAAGCAAGGGCAGGACTCTATCATTGGTTTTAGTCTGTTTTTATGTAATAGGTTAATCGTTGTTAGTCTTTTTTATTTTCTAGTAAAATAGGATTGCAGTTTGATGTAATCAGTTCAATTTATGGAATTTAATTCTTCATGCAAAGCTTCAAGGCAACACTTGAAGATGAGGAGCGCACTCCTCGGCCTTCAAAGGGATACACTCCCACCAAAACTGTCTAAAATCTATGTACGAGTCATCTTCCTTGGCATAAGTAGATGAAAAAGAAGAAAGCCCCACGTCTTATCAAGGAACCACCTTGGCTTTACGACTAAAGCGGAAACACCATCTAAAATCTATGTACGAGTCATCTTCCTCGGCATAAGTAGATGAAAAAGAAGAAATCCCCACGTCTCGCCGAGGAAACACCTCGACTTAATGACTAAAGCGGTAAAACCGTCTAAAATCTATGTACGAGTCATCTTCCTCGGCATAAGTAGATGAAAAAGAAGAAAGCCCCACGTCTCGCCGAGGAAACACCTCGGCTTAACGACTAAAGCGGCAAAACAATCTAAAACCTATGTACGAGTCATCCTCCTTGGCATAAGGTAGATGAAAAAGAGGAAAGCCCCACGTCATGACGAGGAAACCCCTCGGTCTAATGACTAAAGCGGCAGAACCATCCTAGACCTATGTCCGAGTCATCTTCCTCGACATAAGGAGATGAAAAAGAAGAAATAATCCAACAGTCAAGATCGAGGAACTGCTCCTCGGCCTAACGACCCTAAGGCAAAATTGCCAAGCATCTAATCCGAGCTGGCCTCCTTGTTTCAGGCAAAAAGTGAAGTACGAGGAACCCTTCCTCGGTTTTCCCAAATATAGACTTGTACTTGTGCAAAATCCACAAACAAGCATTCAAACAAACAATTCATATATCAAGGCATAAACTCAGAGATGAGGTGAATTGGAAGAAAGTAATTGTCATTCATATTCAAAAGGAAAGGTACAAGGAGCCCTATTCTATTACATAAAGATTCTAAGTACGATTTCCAGTAAAAGGCTCCTCGAAGAAAACTCGAGTGGCTACGTCCTCGGCACTTGGGGCAGGATTGGTGACTTGATGAGTTTGAGCGTCAATTTGAGATTCCTCATTGATAGACTCCTAAACATTGGTCCCTTCAACATCCACTTCCATCTCGTCCTCGATCCTTTCGATTAAAGCGTTAAGATTATCAGGATCAACGGACGGAGGAACCCAAGCTTCTCGGCCTGCCCGAGCATCCAACTCGGCTATTACCTCTAAATTATACTTAGAATAAGGGATAAGGTAGTGAAGAGACCGAGCTACTTCATCGTACCCGTCCTGACAGATCAGCCGAGCAATTGAGGAGAGGTCCAGGCCATGGGAGGTGTCAACCATGAGACGCCGGGCAAGATACAGGTAGCCGTCCATAAACATGGTGGCTGTCTTGTCATTCACGACTTCAGTAAAGGCTGAGCTGTCTTTGAAACGAGCTACGACCTCTTCCTCCTTCGAGAAAATACTAGCCTCCAGTTCTAGCCTTGCAGCCTCAGCCCCCTCGGCTTTCTTTGACATCTCGGCATGGAGCTTTTCCAGCTCTGTAATATTTTCATCTTTCAGCTTGAGGGCTTCCTCGTCTTGCGCCTTGGCCTCCTCGGCCTTGGCCTTGGCCGCCTTCTCGGCCTCCAACTCCTCTTCCATGGCCTTTAGCGAGCTAGCAGCAGCGGCAACGTCGGCCTCCCTCTGGCCGATCCTTGCCTTAAGTTTGGCAGTCATCTCATCCACAGAATTATTATGGATAGTTTCATAGGCCACCATAGTGGCAAGCTGCAATGTAAAAGCAACATCAGCAAAAGTTAGTAAAAATACTAAGTACAAGGTACGAGGTTAAAAGACGAGATAATTACCTCGGATATAAGTAGGACTTTCCTGTTGGCCATATTTTCTTTGCTGTTCTTGGCCTTCAGCAAGTCCTGAAGAAGCTCCTCATCCATGGCCCTTTGGACAACTGCTTGGCCCAGCCTGACATGGGGGCCCTCACTGGCTAGTACAATGAGGCCTTTGAGGGGTTGGGGCAAAGTAATGAGTTGCCGAGCTAGCTGCTTGGCCTCAGGATAAGTTTTGATCGTTGGAGGGGTGAGGGATGGAGGAGTTAAGGCATCTGCAGCCCGCTTGGAAGGAGGTTCCTCCTCAGCAGCTCCAGAATTTGGCCTCTTCTGGCTTGAAGACCTATGAACAAGATCCGTTTCCTCGGCAGCCGGGGAATCAATCCGTCTCTCCTCAGTTTCAATAATTAGGATCTGGGGGATATGCACCTCGATCAATTGTTTTTCTTGGCTCCCTGAGGCCTCCTCGTAAACGACCTCCCCGACCGTCTTGATGGGGACGGCGGCTGCCTCTTTGGTTGACAGGATGACTTGATGACGAATGGCATCATCCTTCCTCTGGTCTATAGCCGAGGTCTTGGCTGCCCGTCTCCTGGCCCTGATCAAATCCATGGGAGTAACATTTTTAGAAGCCATCTCAGCTTCTTGCTCGGCTGTCAGATCTGCATGAACGAGGAAGAAATATTATATTACGACATGGTAAACGACAAGAAAATTTTTACAAGTATGAAAGACAAGGATTAATCATTACAGCCTACGATGTCATCTTCTCTCAAACATTGATCCTTGGGATCAAGCTGGCAACGAGCACTGTCAGCATGGAAGACCAAACCAGGATGGACCCTCCAGTCATTAAATCTTCTACCCCTAGAGACGGGGGCGAGAGGCTCCAGGCTATCACTCGAACCTGGAATTTATACCCGCTTGGATGTAATATCTATCATCCGTCTCCAGTAACGACCAATACAACAACCCTACCTCGGCAAACTCCGTAAGACGAGCTATGAAGGCATCAGACCATTTAGCTCGTAGCACCTCCTTGGGCACAATAGGAGTATGAGAGGGAGAAGCAAACTCCCATCCTTGTTGGCTCTCCACTCTAATTACGTGGTTATCCTAACCAGATACTTTGCTAGACATGGGAAGGATGATCTTTGGCTTCTTAGAATCACTCCTTATCACTACAAGCTTGGACTCCTTGATGTAGCTTACTGAGAAAAAGTGGTGGAAGGCAGATTGGGTAGGCTCAAACCCTAAGCTACGGCATAAGACTATGAAACTTACGAGGACCTATAAGTGCCCCAATCTGGGTCGTTAATGTTTCGTCAGCCCAAATTAATGATTTATAATCATTTAGGGGCATTTTGGACATTGTTTTGACAATTTGAATGAAGAAGGACCTCTTAGGAATAAAAAAATGAACAAATACCTCGCTGAGATTTGTTATTTCCAATAAAAAAGGAAATATTGACCAAGTGCAAACAGCCAAAATTGCTTTCTGCACAGGACCAGGCACGCTGCTGGGGTCATCCGCGCGGATGAGATTGTACCTACAATCTTATCCACGCAGATAAGATTTCACCCCAGCCAACCTATAAATACAGCCCTTCTCTCTCAGTTTAACAACACAGAAAAGAGGCCAAAAATACGAAAACCCACTGTTATGCTGTCAAAATCCCTTCTCAAATAGCCATTTACACCCTCACAACTCAAAATCCACAACAAATCCAATCTCAAATCCACTCCAAAACTACTCCTAAACCTTTGAAACCTTCAAACCCTAAACACAAGTCCAAGAAACATTGGTAAAACCCTTGTTCTTCCTTACTCAAAACTCATTCATACATACATTTTCATACATAAATGATGTGGAGTGGTTGTTCTTACTTGTTGCTTGAACTCCCCTTTTCCCTCTTGTCCCAAGGATTCAAGAGGATCTCCATGGAATTCCTTTCCATGGATGATCTTCTAATGGAATCCACATTTTAATTACTTTCATGTTATTCCCCATTTCCCCTTTTACATTCCTTGGTACTTGCTTCTTTGACCTAAAGCATGGTCATCTTGGAGTCCATCTCCATAGATGACCACTTCAAATGGTTCATAATTTTTACTTCCTTGCAAATCCCCCTCCCCATGTCTAAGATGCTCACCTTGGAACACTTTCCTTGGATGAAAATCATCTAGACTCACAAAATAGGTCACACAAGATGTATAAGATACACTTGAGTATGGGTCTCAAGGATGGTCTTCTTATGACCACCTTAGAGAACTTCCTCTAAAGTTGATACATCTTGACCTAACTTTCATGTCAACTTACTTTTCATGTCAAAATCCCTCTTCCCTCTAGCAAATGAAATGCTCACAAAGTCCTAATGTACCCCCGGGATGGCTTGATTAAGTGGATTCGTCAACTATGACCACTAATCAAAGTCTAGGGAAAGAGAGGACAAGCATGGATCCCAAAATCCAAACATCCCCTTTACTTTCTGTCCTTTCAGTTACATTTCCAGTTAAGTCCTGTAAATCCAGTTAACTTTCTGGAAATTACAGTGACTAAACTGAAAACTGTAAAAAAATATTGAAACTGCAGGGCTATCCGCGCGGACAAGACTGCACTACAGTCTCATCCACGCGGATGACTTTGTCTCCTGCAAACAGTTTCCAGTTTTCTGTTATTTTCTGTTTAATCACTGTTTTCCAACTGTTTTTCAGTTCAGTCCCTAGAATTTCAATTATTTCCAGAAAACTCCTTTTTAAAGAAAGTCCCTTTTAAAACACACACACACACATAACAAAAGTTTCAAGTGAGAAAGACTCGTCATACGAGGCATTCCGGGTGCACGTCAAAACGTCCATCCCGAAGCGTAACGTGACCTACGAACTCACTTTCTCTAATTTTTGGGCATTTTTTAAAGTTTTGGCCCTTAAACTAAAAACGACATTGTAAGTACCCAAATCTGGCTCATGCCTTCCGGTTAAGTTTCTCGGCAATTCCCCGGACTTTCCTAAAGTTCAGGGGCAATTCGGGAACTTTTCCAAACCTTTCAAGGGGCGAAGGACTTGCTAGGAATTAAAATTCCACGTAGTCCTTCATTGGAAAAGCCCTTCTAGAAGGCCACCTTGCATGATTCTAGAAATGAGCTGAGTCATCTCAGGATAAAACCGCACGGCCTCATTAGCCATGGGGTTACAGCCGCACGGCTTCATTAGCTGCTGCCAGACTGCCTATAAATAGAGACCTCCTCTATTCATTTTAGGGGGGATTTTCAGTAGTGTTACTCTGCCAAAATACCACCACAAAATTCCAGAGAGCTGAGAGTGTCAAAAACCACCTCCCTCCTCTTCAAAACCTTCCAAAGTTGGTCCTTCCCTAGGCAAACTTCAAGGAGAAAGAGGGACACCACCATTGGTAACCTCTCCTCCCCTTTATCTTGCATTATACTTGTATTTATGTGATATATTGCTCCTTGCTTTACATATTGCTATATACTTGCTTGGTACTTGATATATTGTCATTAAAGATCCCATCTTTTGGCATGTAAATCATACTACCCCCCTTTTTCCCTATCACATAGGATCCATGGAAGATCCAACCCAAGGATGAACAATGAGACCTCAAAAGGCTTGTTCTAGGGTGGATCTCTCGCATGGTGATGTGAAAAGTAGCATCCTTTTCACATAAAATATCACCTTTACTTATAAAGTAGCATCATTTGCTCTTAAAATGACATCTTTATGTATAAAGTAGCATCCTTTGCACTTAAAATGCCTTTTTTACACATAAAGTTGCATCCTTTGCATTAAAAATGTTATCTTTGCATCAAAGAAGCATCCTTTGCAACCAAGTAGCATCCTTTGCACTTAAAATGTCATCTTTTGCATTAAAAGTGTCATCTTTAGTTTAAATATGCATCCCCCATGTCCCTCATGGTTGGATCTCTCTCCTAGGATTGCCTAGTGACCTTCTTAAGGCACAAAAAGGCATAGGATGAGTATAAAGATCCAATCTTTATACCCCTTCCCTAGTCCCCCTTGATACTTGAAGCATCTCTTGGAGCGAGATGGTGTAAAGGTCCTATCTTTACATCATTTCCTCCACTTAAAGATGCCATAGACGGATTCTCCTTTAGAAAAGGATGAGCCCTAGCCACATATCTCCGATCATCACTTGAGACGAGCATAAATGTCCCGAAAAAATCCAAATCGTCTCAAGATGTAGGATTGATAGGCAAAGGTCATTCCTTTCTAAAGAGTCTCATCCTTGGACTCTAAAAATGGTGTCCCTATCTTGATCACATGTGACCCAAGGTCTCATCATGATGATCATAAGTCCAAGATGAGAAGGGGACCAAAGTCCCTAATACATAAAATCCAAGGAATCCCGAGCGATAACCAACTCATGGTTTATACGTCCGGAAGACCACTTGGTACATTCCTTCCTTTTCAAAAACACACATCCCACACACGAAAGCACTAAAGCAAGTATGAAAAGCGGATCTTGGAAGACTTACTTCGGCAAGGCTCTTTGGGTGAACGACGATCCGTTCTTCCCAAAGGGTAACTTAACCTCCGAACCCAAATCCTTTTTTTCAAAGTTTTGAGGAAATCAAAATGGCGTGGCGACTCCGTTTTTCAAATTAAATCGGACGTTTCCAAACTGATGTGAGGCGGTGATCCCCCTTACACGAGAAAGTGGTTCAAAAAAAACAAAAAAAACAAAAAGGGAGCCGCTATCTTGGGCACCACATTCACAGTTTGGCGACTCCGCTGGGGACTAAACCAAAGGAGAAAGCTTTCATTTTTAAAAAAAAAAAAAATGATACCCGGTATATAGGTGGAAACCATTAACCTTCCTGTATCGCTTCCTAACCCGAGGCTTGGGATAAACGATGATCTAACAATCCCACGTACCGGTATCTCTTTTCGAAAAAAGAAAAGAAAGCTTTTTCCGAGTGGGTTAGCCTTTCACCGCGGATCCGCTTCTCATACTTGCTTTATTTTTCTTGCATTGCATTGCATGCATCATTTGCTTCTTGGGAATTGTGCATATTCTGAATGCTGAACAGGAAACTTGCTGGAAGCTAAAAAGGTGCCAAAAAGGCTGGGAAAATAGCCTGCAGATCAAAGAAATTGGAACCTGGAAAGTTGCTTGATGCAGCCGTACGGCTTAATCCTCCCTGGATTCTGACCGGGCGGCTTCATTGACAATTCCACCAGGACAAAAATTGAGGTTAATCAGCGGCCTTGGCAGCTTGGGGCTATTCAGTTCCAAGACTGACCGGGGCTCCCAGAAAATTTACGTGCTTATCTGCTGCATTTTCCCCCGTCCCAAAAAATCATTCCTTTAAAACACCTTTCTGAAAATTTCTGTTTTAACTCAAAAAGGAATATTTTTAGGAGGTCGCACACTACGCGCACCTTATATATCCTGTACACTTTGCACGCACGTCCCTTTAACCCGGGGTGGTTGTTCAGTTGCAGTCACGGACAGTATTACGATGCTCCCAGGCGCGCACGGAATCACCCCAAACTCCCCATGGCAGCCAGTGTCGACCAATGCACAGTCCGTGTCACACATTTTAAAACCGTGACTTTTGGTTGGTTTTTGGTCTAGTCCGTGTCTGAAATTACCCGAGATCTGGCTTGCGCGCGGAGGGCCCCCCCGGTCATCTCGCATTTCATCGCGTCGTGTTCGGGAAAGTCACTCGGATCCGAGAGGCAGCGCGTTCGCGCCCCGACATCTGGCTTATTCCACTTTTGCATTAGTTGGGAGGTGTCTCGCCGTGTTTTCGCTTTGTAGAGTCGCCACGCCGTTTTTATTAAGCCCAAAACATTGAAAAAGGGCATCAGTTTAAAAATAAACTGTTTTTGTGTGATGAGATTTTGAGTTCGGAGGTCAGATGACTCCTCGGGAAGATAATATTAGAATCTTAGAGCTCACTCGAGTCGCCTCGTAAAAACGAGTCTTTCGGATACCCCTAATATTCTTTAACTGTTGTGTGTGTGTTTGTATGTGTTTTTTTTTAAAAAATGCATGCTGTGTCGGATGTCTACATTGTACACTGCTTTATTGAAATGTATTGAAATAGTATAGGAAGGAAGCCTTACAAATGTTGGTTCGTGTCTGTCTTCCGCAGTGGAATAGTGTTTGAGGACGGAATAGTGTTCCGGTACGGACCGGGATTGCTTCGGAAAAGGGGCCGGTTGTCTGCGGAAAGAGTTTTGGCGTGCGTTGGGATCGCAGGGATCACTCGGGCAGAGGTTCGGCGTGCGTTGGAATCGTTGGTTGGATTCGGGCAGAGGTTCGGCGTGCGTTAGAATCGTTGGTTGGATTCGGGCAGAGGTTCGGCGTGGGTTGGGATTGCCGGTTTGACTCGGAAAGAGCCGGGACGCCTCGGGAAAGACCAGGCAAGGCCTCGAAGTACCACGAGGGGCCTCAGAGTACCTCGAGAGTGCCTCGGGGCAGCGTGGGAGCGTCGCGGGAGTGCTCCGGGAGGCTTCGGAACACCACAAGGGGGCTCGAAAGGCCTCAAAAGGATCCGAAAGGGGCCGGGAGTGCCCCGAAGGGTCTTAGAGGGGAGCCTGAAGGCTGGGGGGAGAGGAGAGAAGAGGGAAATGTGTGAAAATGAGGGAGGGGGAGCCCTCTATTTATAGTGTAGGAAAACTGCAAAGAGGTCCGTACGGACCTCTTAGGTAATCCAATATTTTGGTTTTCCTCGATTTGAGGGAATCTGTGATGATGAAGAAGATTTTAGAATGATGATGTACAGGTGCAATAAGGTCCGTACGGACCACCTCAGCATGCAAAGAGGTCCGTACGGACCAACCATGCAGGGGGGGTAATGATGTTCTCCGGGATTTGAGGGAATAAGTTGGACTTTAAGGGAATTCAGTAATCATTGCAGCAAAGAGGTCCGTACGGACTACTTATGCTTTTCTGAATTCTGAAAAATTCCCAAAAGGTCCTTTTATCCCTTTTTATCCCAGAGAGGTTCCTTCCTTGGTTTGGCTGAGGGTTTTTTGAGGGTTTTGAGTGCCAGAGGTCTTCGAGACTGCGTTTGTGAGTCTGCGGTGTTTCCCATGTGCTCGGAAGAGGGTGATCCAGATTGGGGTACTTACAGAAGCCCCTCGACGACGTCACTTACGGAGGAAGTGGGGTCGTTGATAAGATAAGGGTCCTAATCTGGATCGCGTGCTAGGAGAGGAAGTGACCGTGAAGGTCGGTGTGGGGACGTGGTGGCGTCCTATTGTGTGATCGTTTAGGTCAATTGGCTGGACCCTGTGATAGGATTCCTACGTATCCCTAGCGGGAATCAAGCCTGATCGTAGTTCGTGTGTGGGGTGAGTGTTGTTGTGCTCGAGGACGGGAGAGGTCCTCTGACTGAAACTCTGTGCGTGGACGTGGTGGTGTCCTGTGGGTGACCGCATAGGTCGGTGGTGAGGACGTGGTGGTGTCCTGGGTGACCGCATAGGTCGATGGTAAGGACGTGGTAGCGTCCGGGGTGACCGCATAGGTCGATGGTAAGGACGTGGTGGCATCCGGGGTGACCGCATAAGTCGATGGTAAGGACGTGGTGGCGTCCTGGGTGTGCAATCTTACTAGAAGATGGGTAATCTTACGAGAAGATGGTTTGTGGTGTAGGAGGACGTGTCCCGTCCTAATATGATTGTGAGGGCGTGGTGGTGCCCTAAGGATGTGGTGACCGCTGAGGTCAATTGTAAGGACGTGGAGGCGTCCTGGGTGACCGTATAGGTCGATGGCTGGACCCTGTGATAGGATTCCTACGTATCCCTAGCGGGAATCAAGCCTGGTCGTAGTTCAGAGGTCGTGAAATTGTGAATTTATGCGGGCGTGGTGGTGTCCTGAAGTGTCGTGTGACCACCGAGGTCAGTGGTAAGGACGTGGTGGCGTCCAGGGTGTGCAATCTTACTAGAAGATGGGTAATCTTACGAGAAGATGGTTTGTGACCGCCGAGGTCGACTGTGAGGATGTGGTGGCATCCTGGGTGTGCAATCTTACTAGAAGATGGGTAATCTTACGAGAAGATGGTTTGTGACCGCCGAGGTCGACTGTGAGGATGTGGTGGCGTCCTGGGTGTGCAATCTTACTAGAAGATGGGTAATCTTACGAGAAGATGGTTTGTGACCGCCGAGGTCGACTGTGAGGACGTGGTGGCGTCCTGGGTGTGCAATCTTACTAGAAGATGGGTAATCTTACGAGAAGATGGTTTGTGGTGTAGGAGGACGTGTCCCGTCCTAATATGATTGTGAGGGCGTGGTGGTGCCCTAAGGATGTGGTGACCGCCAAGGTTGATTGTAAGGACGTGGAGGCGTCCTGGGTGACCGTATGGGTCAATGGCTGGACCCTGTGACAGGATTCCTACGTATCCCTAGCGGGAATCAAGCCTGGTCGTAGTTTAGAGATCGTGAAATTGTGAGTGTATGCGGGCGTGGTGGTGCCCTTAAGTATCGTGTGACCGCAGAGGTCAGTGGTAAGGACGTGGTGGCATCCTAAGATGTGGTGACCGCCGAGGTCGATTGTGAGGACGTGGTGGCGTCCTAAGATGTGGTGACTACCGAGGTCGATTATGAGGACGTGGTGGTGTAAGTACCCAAATCTGGCTCATGCCTTCCGGTTAATTTTCCCGACATTTCGGTAAATTTCCCGGTAATTCCCCGGACCTTCCTAGTGTTCCGGAAATGTCCTGGAACAGTCCAAATTTAAAATTATGGCTGTAAGGAGCCTTCCTAATTAAGAAAACACGTTTTCCTTAATTAGGGGGAAGCTTCTAGAATGATGCCACCTTGCATGGTTCTAGAATGCTGAGTCATTGTGGATAATGCCGCACGGCCTCATTTGCAAAGAGCCTGCAGCCGCACGGCTTCATTAGCCTTATCCAGACTGCCTATAAATAGAGCCCTCCTCTACCCATTTCAAAACACACAATATATGAGAAAAATACTCAATCCACTCTGAAAGACGTGAAGAAACTGCTGGGAATTCAAGAAGAAGAAGAAGGAAGGCCAAGAAGCTTCATCCCTCCTCCTTGAAGACCAAAGATCGACCTCTCCTCCTAGCTCCGTCCCGAGAAGCAAAGGAAGTCATTGGTAACCTCGCACACCCTATCCTTGCATCCTAATTGCTTTATAAATTGCTCATTGCATTGTCTTTATATTGCTTGGGACTTGGTAGCTTAAAGATCACATCTTTATCATCCCCTTCCCCCTTTGCATGCATTAAGACCTCATTTATCATAAAAATGTAGTCTTTTTTTTATAAAGGTGCATCCTTTGCACCTAAAATCCCTATTTTCCAATAAAAATGTTATCTTTATGCATCATTTGCATATAAAGATCAAATCTTTTTCAATAAAAATGCATCCTTTGCATCAAAACCCCCTTTTTCAATGCATCATTTGCATAAAATCAAATCTTTATGCATCATTTGCATAAAGATCATTTCTTTCAATCAAAAAGCATCATTTGCAACCTAAAAATGTCATCTTTTCATTAAAGATTCATTTTTCATCATGCATTTCCCTTTCCCCAACCTTGGAACGGACCGGTGTAAAAGTTCTCATCTTTGCATCGTTCCTTCCATTAAAGGTTCATGATTTCTTTAGGAAAAGGATAACCTTGAACCCTATATCTCCGATTATCGCTTAAGAATGAGTATGAAGCCTCTATACGAGCTCGACCGTCTTAAAGCGTAGGATTGATGGGCTAAGGACATTCCTTCCTAAAGAACCTCATCTTTGACCCAAAAGAGAGTCATTCTCTCGATCACGCAAGTCCCGAGGGTCCCGAGGTTTAAAATGCGATGATCATAAGTCATAAGATGAGGACGGGATCATAATCCCAAATACATAAATTCCAAGGAATCCCGAGCGACAACCAACAAATGGTTTGTACGTCCGGAAGACAACTTGGGACATCCCCCCCCCCCTTATTTTCAAACACATGCACACAAAGAAAGCACGCAAGCAAACACGATTAATGAAATCTAGGGAGACTTGCTCCGGCAAGGCACTTTGGGTGAACGCCAAACGTTCTTCCCAAGGGTAACTTAACCTCCGAACCCATAAAACCTTTTTTTCAAAGTTTTGAGGTAATCAAAATGGCGTGGCGACTCCGTTTTTCAAATAACTCGGATGTCTTCAAACCCGCGTGAATTCCAATAAACAAAAATTTTGGGCACACATTCACAGTTTGGCGACTCTGGGGATCATCCCAAAGGAGAAAAGCTTTATTTTCAAAACAAAAGTCGATACTTGGTATATAGGTGGACCCCACTTACCCTTCCCCGTATCGCTCCCTAACCCGGCTTGGGATAACAAGGTGGTTTAACAATCCCACGTACCGCATCCCCTTTTCGAAAAAAAAATAATTTTGAAAAAAATACGTAAAGCTTTTCCCTTTGAGCGGGTTAGGACTCCCATCGCCGATTTCATTAATCGTGCTTGCTTTCTTTTACCATGCATTGCATCATTTGCATCTTGGAATCTCGTGCATATTTCAAACGGGAAACAACCCAAAAAATAGCAAAAGGAGTGGAACCTGGAAAATTGATCCATGCAATGTACGGCTAATCCTCATTGGATTCGACCATACGACCTCGGTGGCAATTCCACCAGAAAATCATGGTTAATCCAAGCCCTAGCGGCTTGGGGCTATTCACTCTCCACGACCGACCGGGGCTTCCTGTAAAATTTACGTGCTTATGTGTTGCATTCTCCCCGTCCCGAAAATCATTCCTTTAAAACACATTTATGAAAATTTCTGTTTTAACTCAAAAAGGAACAATTTTAGGAGACCGCACACTACGCGCACCCGATATATCCCGTACACTTTGCACGCACGTCCTCAAACCCGAGGGTGGTTCCAGTGCAGCCACGGACAGCCTTACGATGCTCCCGGCGCGCACGGAATCATCCCAACCTCCCCATGGCAGCCAGTGTCGACCAATGCACACCCGTGTCACACGTTTCAAAAATCCGTGACTTTTGGTTGGTTTTTGGTCTAGTCCGTGTCATATAGCCCAGCTTGCATACCCACGTAAAGGTCAAGCCTTAGCTCATAATCGGAAACCAAGATTTTCGCTCAAGCGAAATTCTGCCGAAATTCCAACAAGGAAAAATCGGTGGGATCTTGACTCCGACATTGACTATTGACCTTGACCCGCACGAAATGCGTAAGAGTCAAGACCAAGTCTTTGCCAAAAATCAAAAGATCTTTCGCTCAAGCGAAGCTCGCCAAAATTCCGACAAGGAAAAATTGGCAAGATCTTGACCGCATTGACTTCGATTCCGACTCACGCACCGCGTATGCAACGAAGTTCAATGTGACACCGCGTCATCCGGCTTTTGCCGCCCGACCCATGCCTATTATATTCTCGGACATTACCGAAAGTCAAAAACCGTCATTCGCTCAAGCGAAACTCACAAAGATCCGTCGAGGCAGAGACGAGACTTTCACGGTATTGCCTTAAATATAATCCGCATCGCTCGTGCGTTGAAAGGTCCCATGACCCGCTAGACCCGATAGGAGCGTTCTTTACTCTCGGCCGGTGGGATCCGCGTGCCCTATAGGACCCTCGCCCGGGCCGCCCACCCCGGGAGGTCGAAATACAGTGGAATACGAGGGGCTTATAGACGTAGTGACGGAACCCACCGATCCAGATCTAGAGTAGTTGTGAAAAAGAAGGGCGTAATCCCTTTTCCAACCAAATAGATATTAATAAAAGACACCGTTTTAAGTAAACTTGAAGATTCTAATTTGCATATTGCCCGAGCCTTCACCCTAAACACCTACCCCGAGTCTAAACCTTTCCTATCCCTTTCCCGCAGCCGAGAAAGAAGTGGGTGAGAACACCGGGCCGCCGACTTGTTAGCGCGTAATCCTCGACAGCTTCGCTGTAATCCTCGCTCACCGCCCGTAGAGTCGAATGACCGATTTGACAGAAAAACAAGGCTGGTTTGGGTAACCAGATGACTAGGGAAGAAGAGCTAACCTTAGCCCCGGAAAAGCCAGAAGGCCCATGAGGAACAAGAAGCCACGCTCATCGAAGCGCTTCGTCGTCATGGAGTTCAAATAGTGGTCGAGCCCAACGGTTCCTTGGTGATGATAGAAGATGAGCCTCCGTATGCCCATCTCAGCTCCATCCACCTATAACCAATGCCCTCCTCCATCCTCATACGATCCCTTATCCAGATTACCCCTCTTCGCCTTTTCCAACATCTCAAGCCATCAGATCCCAACACCCTCACCTCCTCAAGTGAGACCTAGCTTTGTCCCCTACCAACGTAAGGCAAACGCCTCGCCTATCCTGCTACGCAGCCTCTCGCATTATCCCACGGGATTCACTCCTCTCCTCGCATGGGCCATCCTGCATTTCTTAGGCCTCAAAATCAGCTCAATGACCCTCTCAATTCATGTCCTGCCACAGCAGATCTTCCGCCTCCAACTTTGCCCACAGGACCCCAGGAGGTTCCGTATCCTTTTTCTTACTTCGGAAACTATGAGCATAATTCCTATGCCTCCGCCAGCCTCACGGAACACGGACCCGGTCAAGTTTACACTTACTTCCTCCAAAGATCCCCAAGCCTTGGTACCGCCTACCACCGTGCCACCCACCGTCCTTCCACTCAAGTCGATAAGCCTTCTCCTAATCGAGCAATCCTAAACCATCCCCGACTCCGACATGGCTTGGCTAAGGGAACAAGTTAGGTCCATGCAAGAGAAGTTTGGGGAAATAGACACCAAGAGGACAAAGATACCATATCACCGATCCCAACAAAGTTGTCCCTCTCCCTCCAAAATTCCGAATGCCGTAAATTGAAAAGTTCAACGGCACCGATTGTCCCCGACTCACATTGAAAGCTACATTCTTGCCATGAGCCAAAGATTGTACACAAAGAAGAAATGGCCGATCATTTTCAAATATCATTAAAAGGTTCACTCTTAGGTGGTTCCCGCATGTGAAACCAGAGGCCCGAGCTACTTGGGACCAGATCAAAGAAGCGTTCCTAGAAAAGTATAAAGCTAATTTGAATTGGGAAACCAGCCGGAATGACCTACAGGTACCCTACAACGTTCGATGAGCCAAGCAAGTGAATTCTACAAGAGATGGAATTGGAAGCTCAAGTGAAATGATGACCCCACTCAATGAAGAGGAACAGATGGAGATCTTCCAATCTTGCCCGAAACCTCAACTAAGAGTCCAAATTGGCAATTACTACTATCCCGACCTTCGGCAATGGTAAATGCCGGCACCAAGTTTGAGAATGCCTTCAATATGGCCCCCGCCACAGAACATGCTTCTTATCGCTACAAAGCACCGTTGTCAAATGCCCCAAATTGCCACCGTAAAAGGAAAAGAAGTGATTGGCGCCGTTAATTACATTCAGTAATGAGAAAGCAGATGTAATGCAGCTGCCAAGCCCGCAAAGCCAAAGCTTCCTTTCTATACCGCCGAAGATTTCGAATGCCACTAGAAAAGGTCTTCGACGGCTTGGTAGCCCAAGGACTCCTCGCACTTGGAAAACCGGAAACCCGTAAAACCCCAAGACGTAATGGACGAGACCAAACACTGTCGCTTTCACAATTATCATGGTCATAACACTAATGATTGCACCTACCTGAAGCTCCTGATCTCTCGCCTAGTTGAAGAAGGCAAGTTAGAACCACCTCGGGGTCCCAATGTGGTCAAGAATCCTCTTCCTGCCAATAACCGAGTCAACATGATCGATTTCGAAGGAACCAATGGAAACGGTTTTGGAAATCCAGCGGTCATAGATATCCTAAAATTCAATGTTCCTTATGCTGAATTACAAGGGAAATGGAAAGATCTGATTAATGCCGCTGCCATGGAGGGACAGTTTGGACCCATAGTCGGAACTGATTTTGTTAATGTTGTCAGAGCTCGGCCTCTTTTCTACGACATCGAACCGGTAACCATGGTCAAGATTACGTAAGAAAGGCTCACTTATGAAGACTGCGAGTTTGAAGTAAAACAAGCCATGTTAATGAAAGTCTCTCCGTAACCCTTCATTACCCACGTTTACGAGCATAATGTGTTTGTAATGGCTCTTACTACCCCAGAGGATCATTCCCAACCCCCTGTTTGGGAAAAGGTAGAGAGAAGAGTGAACAAGCCGTAAGACTTTTGGGATGAAGAGAGTCAGATCTCGATGCCGAAAGCACAACCGGTCCTACCGCCCTGCAGGTACAAATGGATGAAGTTAAGTTCGTAAAGGAGACTCGACAAATCGCCCAAGTACTTCCCGTGGAATTGGTGTCAACAAAGGCAATCATGATCCGCAGAGTGCACAATCAAATGACAACGCCGACAAGACCGCTACTCCCTGTGGCAACAAAGAAGAACGAGCGAGATCCCTGTCTAACCCTCGCCAAGTCCCCTCGAGTCAATAAGTAGTGTAGGGTCCAGAGTCGTTGTTGTCTATTCAACAGTCAGAATCTTCGAATTCCTGGGCCTCGTAGTCATCCGAAGGCCTCACGCCCGAGGATTATGAAAATGTAATCGATGTCATCTTTCCCCTTATCTTGAATGAAATGACAAATCTTTCTCGATTATCCTCTTATTGCCAACTTAACAAATGATAAATTAACTCAAAACTTAACAACAAGCTAATAATGAATCATTTCAACAAGATGCAAACACACTAAACGAACAATACATTAAAGAAATCTTTAAGGTGTTTCGTAAAAGAGGAAAACCGGGCCCAAGCCGCCGAGGAGGTTTTGATAAGTGTGAACTTGGGTACTATTGAGGAACCTAAAGAGACACAGATTGGAAGCTTCTTCCAGGGGGTTGAAAGGGACGATTGATCGAGCCGCTCGTAGAATACGTCGACGTGTTTGCATGGTCATACAAAGATATGCCGGGGCTAGACAGGCTTCGATAGTAGAGCACGTAATCCCTTTAGCACCGTATGCTAAGCCGCAAAGCGTAAACCGAGAAAAATCAAGCCGAATGGTCTCTACAGTCAAAGAAGAAATTGAGAAGCTACCGCGGGTAGGATTCATCGTAGTCATTGAATACCCGACATGGTTGTCCAACATCGTGACCGTAACCAAGGCCAATGGGAAGGTGCGCCGCCGTGTGGATTTCCGAGATCCGAACAAGGCCACCCCAAAGACGACTACCCTCTCGCCAAACATAGACATCCCGGTGGACTCCACTGCCAACTACGAAGTCAAATCCTTCGTTGATGGTTTTGCAGGCTACAACCGCATCAAGATGGCCGAGGAAGACCAAGAAAAGACAGCCTTTACCACACCGCTGGGGAACCTATCGTTATACAAGAATGCCATTCGGGCTCAAGAATGCCGGGGCTACTTACCAAAGGGCAGCGACCGCACTTTTTCATGACATGATCCACAAGGAGAGTGAGGTCTACGTAGACGACATGATAATCCACTCCAAAGGAGAAGGTGGGCAGACTTTGTTGACCTACGAAAATTCTTTGAGAGGCCGAGACAAAGATTCCATGAGACTAAACCCCGCCAAATGCACCTTCTGAGTGACAAGGGGAAAAGTGCTCGGGTACATGGTCACTGAGCGAGGTATAGAAGTTGACCCCCGAAAGATCAAAGCTATCATGGATATGAGGCCACCTCAAACCCGCATGTAAGTCAAGAGCTTCATGGGTAAATTGCAAGACATCACCCGCTTGTCACATCGCTGACCACTATGTGCGAGCTCATCTTCAAGCTCATGAAGAAGAATGTGGACACAGAATGGACCGAAGAATGCCAAGACGCCTTTGACCAGATCAAGGCATACTTAGTGCATCCCCGGTACTATGCCCCCACATAGACAAGCCTCTTCTCGCTCTATCTAACTGTCACGTACACGGCAGTTGGGGCTATGCTTGCTCAAGAGAAGAAAGATTCTCGGGTAGAAAGTGCCATTTACTTTGTCACCGGAAGCTACAGGGGAGTGAGCTCAATTATTCGCCGTGTGAAAAGACTCCGTGCAGATCGGGTCCGGGTAGTCGGCAAGTTGAAGCATTATATGCAAGCCCACCCCGCGAACTTGGTCTCGAAAATGGACCCCATCAAGTACATCTTTGACAAGCCTTCCCTATCGATGCGTCTAGCGAAGTGGTCCTTCTTCTTGGCGTAATACGACATCAACTATGTGACCGTAAGGCCATCAAGGGTCAAGCATTGTCGATCACCTAGCAAATTTCCCAGAATGAAGACAGAGGGCCCGAACCCCAATTTCCTGATGAAGGGATCTTTGCAGTTGAGCCTGAAAATAGATGGCGCTATTCTTTGACGGAGCCGCTAACAAAAGAGGAAATGGTGTGGGAATGCTATTGGTCGATCCAAAAGATGAGCATACCCCCATAGCCCTCAAGTTGAACTTTCTCGCCACGAACAATGCCGCCGAGTATGAAGCCCGCATTGCTGGTTTGGAGGCCGCCTTAGAAAGAAATGTCAAGGAGCTCGAAGTTTACTGGGAGACTCACCCGATCATCAACCAGGTTTCCAACAAGTGGAAGACCGTAGACCCTAATCTCGCAACGGTATCATGCCTATATGGAGGAGTTGACTGGACAGCTCAGAGAAGTGACTTTCCACTACTTGCCGAGGGAAAAGAACAGATTCGCAGATGCCCTAGCTACTCTAGCCTCATTGGTAGAGATCCCCGAGGGAAAAGCCATAAAGCCCTTCAGAGTGGGTAGAAGAGAAGCCCCAGCTTTCGTTGTGAAGTGGACCTGGGACTCGAGCCTATAAAGGAACCTTGGTACAATCAGATTTACCAATTCCTCAAAGACGGAGAGTCACTTTCAGAGACGAAGAAGGTAGACCAAAAGAAGGAGTCGAGCCAAAAGCTTGCAAGCCCCGAAAAGGTTGGCTTCTCATTATGTCATTCTAGGAGGCAACCTATACAAGAAGCGGTATCAAGGACCACTCCTCTTATGTGTCACTCAAGAAAGAGCCAAAGAGTTGATGACCGAAGTCCACAATGGTCCCCGCGGTCCTCACATGAATGCCAGAGCCCCGATGCAAGTGATCCTCGAATGGGTTACTACCGGATCTCCATGGAAACAGACCGCATTCAACACGTCCGAACCTGCGACAAATGCCAGCGGTTTGCCAACCTCAACCATCTCCCACCTCACGACCTCGTACCGCATGACGACTCCTTGGCCGTTTGCAACTTGGGGCATTGACGTGATAGGGAAAATATCCCCTAGAAGCAATGGGCACGAGTTCGTGTTGGTAGCCATCGACTACTTCACCAAGTGGGTAGAGGCCAAGTCCTACAAGGTCCTCACTTAAAAGTGGCCCAGCCTCATCAAAGAAAACATAATGTGCAGTATATGGGGTGCCCAACGAGATCATTTCGATAATGGGTCACACTTCGAAGGAGATCGCGATAGACCGCCGTCGAATTCGCAGTTACTCGCCACAAGTCGTCCCCGCATGCACTCAAACCAATGGAGCCGTGGAAGCCGCTAATAAGACACTCGAGCGGATCATCCGAAAGATGGCCACCCGTGGTCGTGATTGGCCCGAAAAGCCGCACCTAGCACTCGGGGCTGCGTAACGTCTGTCGAACACCACAGGAGAAACTCCTTTGCCCTAACTTACGGGATGGAAGCAAGTGTTACCAAATGGAGTTGGAAATCCCGTCATTAAGGGTCCTCCCGGAAAACAAAGGTCAATGAAGTGGAATGGTTGCGCAGCCGGCATGATGAATTAGCCCTCGCTTGACGAGAGAAGGCTAAAAGCCATGGAACACACCCGAGCCTACTGCAGGCGAATGGCCGTAGCGTTTGATAAAAAGGTCAAGGCCGTAGACATCAAAGAGGGCGACTTAGTGCCGAAAGTAAAGCCCCTACCGTAGACAACCCCGGGAAAATGGGAACCCGTCTGGATCGGCCCTTATGTGGTGCGTAAAATACCGTCAGAGGAGCAATGAAGCTTGCGTACTTGGATGGCAATCCCTTTGTCCACCCGGTCAACGGTGATAAACTCCGAAGATACTATGTCCGATAAAAAAAAAAAAAAAAAAAAAAAAAGTGCAAAAAGAGTAATGAAAACCCCAAAAAAGGCGGTCTAGGCAAAAGACAGGGGTTGCACATATATATATATAAAAAAAAAAAAAAAAAAAAAAAAAAAAAATCTTAGTGCAAAAGAGTAATGCCCACTAGGCCGAAAACCCCAAAAAGGGCGGTCTAGGCAAAAGACAAAGGGCCGCACATGAAAAAAAAAAATTTAGTTCACCGTAATGAACTACGAAGACCCGAGCCCCTTAGCCTTTCTTGTAAAAGGGGAACGTAGGCACCATATATGGTTCGGTCTAAACAATAAAAAAGGACGATCAAGTTTCCATGAAGTGCGTCCTAAACAATAAATAAAAATAAAGGGCATTTCAGCTTTATAAAACGGGTCCCAAATAAATCGATATTTGAATTTCCATGAAATGTGTCTTGATTAATTTTTAAAGATAATATCTCTTGTTCATTACAAGTTAAAAACTTCTTGATGAGTTCAAGCACCTGCCTACCTCTT
Source organism: Adenophora triphylla var. japonica (assembly GCA_022495995.1). NCBI lineage: Eukaryota > Viridiplantae > Streptophyta > Magnoliopsida > Asterales > Campanulaceae > Adenophora > Adenophora triphylla. The sequence continues at coordinate 291,251 of JAFEMH010000006.1, forward strand.
AACTCGCTAACCTCGCTAAAAAGATCTAAAATACAACAAAATGCCTAAATAAACTAATGTGTTTGCAAATGGCAATAAGAGGATCTTGAGAAAAGACTTGTCAACCGTCATTCGCCGAGTCTTCTTCGCCTTCTTCCCTTTTCCTCGGCCTCGTCGAGTCTTCTTCCTTTTCTTCTCAATAATGTCGGTATCCCTCATCCCGACCTCTCGGTATCCTCACCGGAGCCTCTACCAACCCCGTGTCAATGAGCGCTCTCTATACGAGCACGAGTCCGCACCTCCTCCCTCCGAGCCTCGCCAAAGGAGCGACCTCTGACAATCTCTTGTACCGAGCCTCCATATCTCTCGACCAAGTCACCTGATTGGTTATGGCAACTCGCCTTAGCCTCGCCTCCCTCGTAGTCCTACTCGAGTCACAGCCGCCTCCCAATAAAGCTCGACGTCTATCCTCCAAGATAACCCGAGTCGCTCCCATCTCCCTCTCGTACTACCCAAGTAGACAAAGGGTCAAGATGGTACTCTTCCCGCTTCCCGAAGATAGCCCCGGGTGGGAAAGCAAGATATGTCCAAGCCTCGAGAAGAAAGAGAAGCCGGGCCGGATCTCTCATGTCCAATGACACCACCTCCATGGTCCTGATGTCCTCCCAATCACTCAATGGCTCCCGTAAAGCCCCAAACCGCCCGGATACCAAGCAGGTATGTAGAAGGACGACCAGCGTAATCCTCGGAACCCTCACAAAGATAAGACTCCCGAAATATCCTCCCGGTCCGCAACCTCCAATGTGGTATCCACCAACGGATGTCCGAAGTGGATAGCCTAGCCATCATCGCCTCCCAGCCTACCCCGCTCGTTGCCTAGGTGCACCTCTCCGAGAAATCACCCAAGGGCACCGAGTCGGCAAAGCCCCAAGCAAAGCCCCGAGCCTCTCCCGCAACCACAAAGTCAACATAGCCGGACTCCTGACCTCATGAAACGGTCTCCCGAGCCATCCTATCAATCCCATGAAATGTCTCTCCCAAAACCAATGGGACAATATCCTTCCCACCCGCAGCCTCTCGACCATGTCCAAGAGACCACTATGACAGCATCCCCACTGACTCAAGAAGGAACAAAATAGAGAATACGCAGAGAATGAAAGCATCCATAGCCACCGTGGTCGCAGCCATATCTCGGAGACCCAAACCTGCCCGGATATCGAAAGGTCAATCCTATCCGGGCTACCATCATCCTCTCACTCTCTCCCAAAGGAATCGCAGAAAAGATGCAAGCTTTACCGTCACCGGCACGTCTCCGATCGCCGGAATAGATATAGCCTCAATCTCGGGACCCCCAATCAAGGCTCAAGTCTTCGTGCGTTGGGACGATTTCGTTGTAAGAAAAGCAATAAACATGTCTCCTGGGACGTCCCCAAAACTTTGCCGCGGCTCTCACCGTATCCCAATCGGGCGGGAGATCCTCAAATGCCATAAAGACTTGATCTTGAAGGAAGAATCAAGCAGTCCCTTGTGATTTTGGAAGTTATATCTCGCCCAAGATTGAAGACCGGATAGAAAATGGTCTCGCTTTCCCTTTGCAATCTAACGGGCTTCTCCATCGCAAAGTGATCAAAGAGGGTGCTTTTCGGTCCAAAATATGCTCTGGGAACAATTGGGACAAGTCTAGAGTGAAAATGAAATGAAATGGCCAAGCCTTGCTTTTATTCCAAAATAACCAAAGCTCGAACAGGCCGTAAGCCGCACGGCTTCATTTGCCCTCAGAGACCTATCCGCACGGCTACATTAGCCCTCTCGCAGGAAATTCTGCAAGAACCAAAGTTGCTGCCCAAGGGAGTTTTCACCCCACTTTTTCAACCAAAACCTCGTACAAAACATATCCGTAAGCCATTCAAGCATTTATACACCATTATAAATCATTTTGGCCCATTTTCACCCCCAATTCCAAGCAAAAAAGTCGCCCCAAGGCTCGATAATATGCAAATTGAAAAAGCATGAATTAGAAAAGCAAATAAAATGTAAATACAATGTTTTCGCCCCATCGGCGCCCAAATAAAGCAAAAATAAACAAAGTGTGCATAAAAATTGTTCATTGTTTGTTTTTGTTCCAAATCTATTCTAGAGACCTCCTAGGCCTCCGATTCTTCTTCATCTTCATCGCTACTCGCCTCGTAAATGCTAGCCTCCCTCATCAAGTCCTCCCGGTCGCTCACATCGACAAATGGACATTATCGTGCCCGTACTCAGCCTACCGGCCTGCACGTCGGGCCGTTGGGTCCCCGCCCCCGAGGCATAGCACCGGAAGAGTACTCCGAGGCCGATGAGGTAGACGCCGTGCCCCGACGTGCCGTCTCGCGCCTGTGCTCCCGCGCATCCGCCGCCGCCTTCGAAGCGCAGCCGCCTTCCTCGTAAGAGACTGCATGTCCTTCCAAATTTCTATTATTCCCGCCCGACCTGCCCTATCGTAAGTGCGAGCCGGAACTCCGAGAAAAGAAGAGAAAAATCTCGTAAAATCTCGTAAAATTGCAAAAGCGTAAAATCAAAGCTAAAAAGGGAATAAGACCCTAAGAGTACACTTACAAAGTGCTATCGGGCGGCAAGGTGTACCGGGGCTCCCTAGCATCGGGGACAGTATCCTCATCCTCCTCGGCACTCCATGGACCACATAGGACAGATGCGCAGAGGGATCGGCGGGTCGGCAGGCTCATCCTCCCCATATCCCCGAGTGACCGCCGCCTTCACTAGCTTCGTGGCGTCCTCAAGCGCCGCTCCACAAACACACAGTAGGGGGTGTCCATGTCGAAATACTCCTCTCGCAGCCCACGCCTCGCCCGGTACCTCGCTATCTCATCCTCTCGGCCTCCCCGGGCCGCATCCGTGGCCGGGAGGATCGAAGGAGTAATGGCATCTATGGAGGGAACATGGCCACGCCGCTCGAGAAGCGGTCCCCCAAGTAAATGACATCACATGTCGCCCCGTGAGCCACCTCCTCTCGCCTCGTCACCTCGATGGCATCTCCCAAAGAAAATCTCTCGGATACCCGCCCTGTGGGTAGAAGTCCACTCCATCGTGCCCATCCTCGTTGATGACCGGCCTCACCATTTTGTAATCGAAGGTAATCCGGGTCTTCCCCGTGAATTTATCTCTCGCATCTCCCCTCCAAATAACCATAGCGGGAAGATGGTGACATCACTCTGCCGGGTTCCAAGGGAAGAACCCGATCACCTCGCAAAACCAGCCCGCATGTTCAAAACATCAAAAGGTCATTCTCTCTCTTATAAAAGTCTCAAGACGAGAAAAGAGAAAAGAGAAAAAAAGGAGACTACCTCAAGGGCAAATAAGAAGCAATCCATGGAGGCAAAATTTCATTACTGTACAGATCCAGTGGAGAAGTATGGCTCCGCCAATCCGGCCTCTCCCCAAGAGACCGTCCCTATCCCATCAACATCCTCCGTAGAGTCGAGGAGGCAAGTCATAGCTAGTGTCCTGCACTAGCAAAAAATGGTGACTGATAGCATCAACCATATGAATGCTCTAACATGCCGGTTTGTTAGGCGGCCACATCATTAGCAAGAAAAAGTTCGCATGCAAGTCTCGAATCGCCACCTCGACATTCCGTGTCTCCATCCCCCACTGGGAATCAGCTCAAACCCGACCAAAGCCTTGAAACTCCTCGGCGGTAATATGGTCTCTCCAAGTCACGGGCCTCCCGAGTGAACTCAGTAGGCCGCAATAGCCGTGAAATCGGCAGAGTCACCGTAAGCTCTCCCCACTGTCGTGAAAGCTATGTGTACTCGTCCCACCGTAACTCGAAAGGGCCCGGACCAAGCCTCGCTCTTAGAGGTGATGTGAACACCCCCGCCGATAGGCCTCTACAAATGCATCCAAAGCCAGTAGCCCTCACCACCGCTTGGGATTCACCCCATTCTTCTCAAAATCCGCATCCTCTCGCCAAAGCTTAACCGCAATCTCCGACGGTCCTCTAGACTTGTTTTCCTGTAGACAAGCACATCAAAAAGAAGCGTCAGTCCTTCATATCATTTCAAAAGCATGCATATATTCAAAAGTGCACATATTTTCAAAAGAAAAGCATTCATAAAAGTTTTTCTAGCATATCTTTTGCATCAAAAACGTGTCTTTCATCACTTGAAACGCGTCATTGCTTTCCTAAAGCACAAAATCACAATTTTTTGCACATAAGCATTATTCTTTCAAAAAAAAAAAAATGGCATGCATGAATCATTTTCAAAATCATGTTTTCTCATTGAAAATCAGAATTTTGACCTAGTTCTAGCACAAGGCAAAAACTCCGTCTCATATTTTGAAAATTCTCATTCTTACTTCATTTTGCGAGAAAAAAGTGAGTCATTCTCATAATTTTCATCAAACAAGTTGCACATGCATATTCTTAGCCTCATAGGTTGTTCATGCATCTCGAAATCATTCAAAATCCTATAATTCGGGTCAAGCCCTAAATCATTCAAAAATCAAGCAAAATCATCGGATTTGAGCAAAATGAGAATGCTTACCCCAACCGATCGCGGGTTCGTCGATTTGTGCTCCCTTCTCCCCGGGTAAAGCTCCGATGGAGGCGTAAGGAAGTCATACTTCCTCTCCGTCCGCACGAGCTCCTTCCTCCTCCTTCTCGCGGCCGCCGAGATGTTTCTCCTTGCTTGCCTCGGTATGGGATTGCCCTCCGGATCCATCTCAAATCAAAGGGAAGCAAAAAGGGGTTGAAGAATTTCAAATTCTCTCTCTCTCTCTCTCTCTACTGAAGTGGGCGGCAACAAGTGCCCAATGCCCGTTCAAAACCCGATTTTAAATAATCTGAAAAACAGTCTCTAGCCGTACGGCTTCTTTTCTCCATCTCATGCCGGCGGCTTCATTCGCTCCGAGCGTAAATTACAATCCCGCCCCCGGACCTTCCACCTGGGCATGCAATTTCCGTTATCTTTTAACCAAGATAACATCTTTTCGTAAAATATCTCTCATCTGTAAAGCAATCAAGCTCTATTCCCAGTCGCCTCCGTTAATTCTGTTATAACGGGATAACACTAGGTGACAACCTCCGAATTGTCAGCACTCTAAACTTGTGCTACCTCTATCCGCGAATAGTGAAGTATGCCCAAGTCATTTCAACTTGTGCTACCTCTATCCACGAATAGTGAAGTATGCCCAAGTCATTCCAACTTGTGCTACCTCTATCCGCGAATAGTGAAGTACGCCCAAGTCATTTCAACTTGTGCTACCTCTATCCGCGAATAGTGAAGTATGCCCAAGTCATTCCAACTTGTGCTACCTCTATCCGCGAATAGTGAAGTATGCCCAAGTCATTCCAACTTGTGCTACCTCTATCCGCGAATAGTGAAGTATGCCCAAGTCATTCCAACTTGTGCTACCTCTATCCGCGAATAGTGAAGTATGCCCAAGTCATTCCAACTTGTGCTACCTCTATCCGCGAATAGTGAAGTATGCCCAAGTCATTCCAACTTGTGCTACCTCTATCCGCGAATAGTGAAGTATGCCCAAGTCATTTCAAATTGTGCTACCACTATCCGCGAATAGTGACGTATGCCCAAATCATTTCAACTTGTGATACCACTATCCGCGAATAGTGACGTACGCTCAAGTTTCCCAACTTAAGTTACCTCTATCTCCGTCATAAAGAGATAGCACCATAAGCTCTAGCTTCATCAGTGACAAACTCCGAATTGTCAAAATCTCAAGGATCCTAGACATCGTTCCTAACTATCTAGTGATGCTTGAACTACGATCAAGGCTTGATTCCTCCGGATACGCAGTAGCCTTTTATAAAAGGTCCACCCATTCGACCACTTTGGTCACCCCGTTTCTTTGTCACTCCTCGGTGATAAAGCGCCCTCATAGAAGTTCAAATATTCGACCACCCGGGTCACTCCTAGCATGTCCCCGGCAGGATCAATTGCTTGACCTCCTAGGTCATTTTCTCTTCTTTTTCCCAAGAAGAGACCGCTTTCTCTTCTTCCTTCCCCTGGATCCTAATCCCGAACTACGGCTGGCTTGATTCCTCCGGATACGTAGGTAGCCTTCCAAAAGGTTCACCCACTCGACCACCTTGGTCTCCCAATCCGTCTCGGCATTCGCCGATCGGATCCTTTTCTATCGACAACCCCACTCGCCTTGCAAGTGACGTTGCCGAGGGCTTCGTAAGTACCCAAATCGCTCATGCCTTCCTGCTAATTTTCCCGACATTTCGGTAAGTTTCCCCTAATTCCCCGGACCTTCCTAGTGTTCCGGAAATGTCCCAGAGCAGTCCCAAATTAAAATAAGGGCTGTAGGGAGCCTTCCTAATTAAGAAAACACGTTTTTCTTAATTAGGGAGAAGGTTCTAGAATAATGCCACCTTGCATGGTTCTAGAATGCCGAGTCATAATGGATAAGACCGCACGGCCTCATTTGCGAAGGGCCTCGCAGCCGCACGGCTTCATTAGCCTTATCCAGATCGCCTATAAATAGAGCCCTCCTCTACCCATTTCAACACACACAATATATGAGAAAAATACTCAATACACTCAAATACGTGAAGAAACCGCTGGGAATTCAAGAAGAAGAAGAAGGAAGGCCAAGAAGCTACATCCCTCCTCCTTCAAGACCAAAGATCGACCTCTCCTCCTAGCTCCGTCCCGAGAAGCAAAGGAAGTCATTGGTAACCTCGCACGCCCTAACCTTGCATTTTAATTGATATACTTGCTCATTGCATTCATATATCTTGCTTGGGACTTGGTAGCTTAAAGATCACATCTTTATCATCCCCTTCCCCTTTTTTGCATGCATTAAGACCTCATTTGTCATAAAAATGTAGTCTTTTTCATAAAGGTGCATCCTTTGCACCTAAAATCCCTATTTTCCAATAAAAATGTTATCTTTATGCATCATTTGCATATAAAGATCAAATCTTTTTCAATAAAAATGTATCCTTTGCATCAAAACCCCTTTTCTAATGCATCATTTGCATAAAACGCTATCTTTATGCATCATTTGCATAAAGATCATTTCTTTCAATCAAAAAGCATCATTTTCTATAACCAAAATGTCATCTTTTCATTAAAGAGTCATTTTTATCATGCATTTCCCTTTTCCCCAACCTTGGAACGGACCGGTGTAAAAGTTCTCATCTTTGCATCGTTCCTTCCATTAAAGGTTCATGATTTCTTTAGGAAAAGGATAACCTTGAACCCTATATCTCCAATTATCGCTTAAGAATGAGTATGAAGCCTCTATACGAGCTCGACCGTCTTAAAGCGTAGGATTGATGGGCTAAGGACATTCCTTCCTAAAGAACCTCATCTTTGACCCAAAAGAGAGTCATTCTCTCGATCACGCAAGTCCCGAGGGTCCCGAGGTTTAAAATGCGATGATCATAAGTCATAAGATGAGGACGGGATCATAATCCCAAATACATAAATTCCAAGGAATCCCGAGCGACAACCAACAAATGGTTTGTACGTCCGGAAGATAACTTGGGACATTCCCCCCCCCCTTATTTTCAAACACATGCACACAAAGAAAGCACGCAAGCAAACACGATTAATGAAATCTAGGGAGACTTGCTCCGGCAAGGCACTTTGGGTGAACGCCAAACGTTCTTCCCAAGGGGTAACTTAACCTCCGAACCCATAAAACCTTTTTTTCAAAGTTTTGAGGTAATCAAAATGGCGTGGCGACTCCGTTTTTCAAATAACTCGGATGTCTTCAAACTCGCGTGAATTCCAATAAACAAAAATTTTGGGGCACACATTCACAGTCGTGCAAGGTAGAAAACCCCTTCTCGTCGTAATACCCCTCCTCGACATAGGAACCCTTCTCGATCTATGAGTCCTCCTCGGCATAAGAGCCCCTACTCGTCACAGGACTACTCCCCATCCAGAGATAGATCCCAGGAGGGACAAAACACCTCCTCGTCATTTCAGGCAAATGAACGGAAGATCACCATCTAGACAAGGAGATAATCACCAAGAACATTAAGAACAAAGCCAAATAAATGGGCACAGAGAAAAAGAAAGGACCCATCGTAGTTCTCACTTTAGTTTTGGAATTGATGCCCGGGATATTCTCCTCTTGAAAAAAGAGTCTGGATGAAATGGAAATGGGGAGGAAGGAACGTCCTTTCTCCCAACGGATTAATGATTTACCTCCCAATCTTGCTCTCAAAATCCCAAGTTTTGAAAAATATGTGAGAACCACAGATGCACGAGACCATGTGAAAATTTTTGAATCTCACATGGCCCTCCTCACCAAGGCATATGATATTCTCTGCAAGGTTTTCGCGAGTACCTTCTCCGAAACAAATTTGTCCTGGTGAGCAAAAGAAGGGAAGTATCGATAGCTGGAAAATTATGAGGAGTAGGTTACTGTACCACTTTGCAACAGCGGGAAAAAGGAAGAAAAGACTAGCATACCCCGCAAACATTGAGCAAGGGAAAAATGAAACAAATATAAGTTATTACAATCGGTTCAGATTTGTGACTGACCAGGTAGAGAAAAGCCTAACTGACCAGGAGGTGATTGTTTGCTTCATCTCCGGACAAAGATTCAGTCAGTTAATCTATGAGCTCTCTGCCAGGGAGCCTAAGTCGAAATATGATCTATATAATGTGGCGTACGTTATAGCTATTGCAGAATAGAAAAGTAAAAAGAGGTCTGATAAATCAGAAACAAACGCAGCTGGTACCAACCAGACCTCAAATGTAAGTAAATACAAGGGGAAGAATAAAACTCGGGCTATTGAAAAGGCCGAGGTTTTCACCCCCTTACCAAACCTATAACAGAGATCATGAAGTTGGTGAATCTGCCAAATTCCCGACCCCTTGATGAAAGAACAAAGTATACCCGCGACAGCTCCAAATATTGTGCCTTTCACAAGGAAAAATGAAAAAAATTGAAAAACATTTTCCCCAAACAAACGAAGCCTAATACATAATACATTATAAGGTTCAGATCCTTACCAATCGATTTTTCCATCTTTCCAATTTGTGATGAAGGTTATCACATATCATCATCAATGCTTGTCGGATATTAAGAACCTACAAATATTGAGTAATATTTATCATTTTAAGTTACAAGAAAAAAAAAACATGCCGCCACCAGAACCATTCGCCTCCACCTTCGCCACCATACATCACACTTCGTACCACTGCCACTCACAAACCACAAAGTAAAAAAAAAAAAAAAAAAAAATCGAACGAACGAACAAGAATATTAGAATGTGATAAAAATCAATTAGGGTAACTGCGGAGCTGGAACTAGGTGGCGGCGGTAAAGTGGTAATGATGATGGTGATAAGGTTAATTGTAGTGAGGTGGGGATGGCAATGGTTGTGGCATCAAGTTTGGTGGCGATAGGATGGTATTTGTGTGTGTATGGGGGTGTTTGTGCTTGAGGAGGGGGCGTGCAATAGGGGAAGGGGAGGGTCGGGTTGTTAGGGGGTTGATTATGATGTAATCTTTTTGAAGGGGACAATGTGAGAATTATCATGGATAATGGGATCGTGAAGAGAGAGAGAGGAGGGGGAGGGCTATTTGGTGATTAAAAAAATTAAAGTTCAGCATGTGGGTTAGATATGTGACAATATTGAAAAGAAAAGAAAATGGTTTAAAAGATGAAAATAAAAAAAAGCCAAATATGAAAATAATATTTTTGTTACTAATATTTAATAGTTATTATTATTATTTTGATTGACGTTTGCTATTAAAGCATTAGGACAAGGGACCAAATTGTCTCTCATTGTAACAAAAACGATCACCTATGACACATATTTTCTAAAACGATCACCAGTTTTTCTCTTTATAAATGAACACGCGTGTCATTAAGGGGCCATACACTTTCTCTCCTCCCCCGTTTTCCCCCCTCCAAAATTTAAAATTAATTATCTTAAAATTCAGAAGTAAAAAAAAAATAAAAAATCTGAAACCACATTTGTGTTCGTATCGATAAGACAAATCAAACTAGTGACATCTACATATAATCTGATCAAATTTGAGAAGTTCACTATTGTTCCATATTAACAGTTGTTTTCGGGAGGTGCAAATGGTTAATGTAAAACTCACTAACATTACGGGTACTCTTAAACAAGCAATAACACCAAGTTTGGCATTACAAATATGCAGTGAAGTCTACCAATTGGCTCTCTAAAATAGAATAATGGCTACAATGAAAATTAGAAAAGATGCAGACAAATTGTGAGTTCTAGATTTGCAGATTTGAACCATCTGAGTTGGATCTGAGGTTAGGAAGGAAGGGAGGTAGAAAGAAGAGGAAGAGGAGTGGTAGTCAGAGGTGGGGGAAGGGAGGGGGTGACGAAGATGGGAAGAGGAGGGTTCGTCGGAAGAGGGGAGGGGAGGGGAAGGGTGGTCGGAGATGGTGAAAGAGGGAGGGGAGACGGGGAGAGAGATATCGTGTGTGTGTGTGTGTGTGTTTGTGTGGGGATAATTTGGGTGTCATTAAACTAGCGAATAACTAAGTGAAATTTTGGTTCTAATAGTTGACTGTGGAGTTAAATTTCAAAATTTTTGTCCTAATTGATCAATTGACTTAGGTTAGGTTAGGGTGAAGTACCCAACAAAAATTTCCCCTTAGGACAAAGGGTACATATTTTTTGAAATATAAATTACTCTAAAATATATGAGATGAATCCAAAATTTTGAAATGGAGATAAGATTATTTTTGTTTTAAAAAAAATTATAATGTGATATCTAAATTTAGTTTAAACATTGACAAAATTATAATATAATGCTATTTTTTCTTGGTAAAAAAGGAAGTAATATATAAATTTTAATTGAAAAATTTATTTATTTATTCAAAATTTAATAGTAGTAATATGATATACTCCCTCCTTCGTTCCACGATAATATGCAAAAAGACCTATTTTGGACGTCCCATAATAATCTGCACTTTTCTAAAATGAAAATGAGATCCACTTCTCTTTACTCACAACACTTTTCAAATTTACTATTCTCTCCACTCATTCTCTCTCCTATTTTACTTTTACACTCACAATATATCACCTTTATCACTTTTTACCTTAATTTTTGTATAGATATAAAAAGTGCATATATTTGTAGGACTGGGGAGTAAAAGTTAATGTGTGTGTGTTTTGGTTGGGGCACATGGCCCCTTTTCCTAGGGTAGGGTAGGGTAGGGTAGGCCACCTCTTGATCTTGATGGGCGTACTTATAAATTAAAGGTTAAAACTTAACAGGAAACTTGTGGGCTCACTGGCTCAGTTTATTGCTTCCCATTTCCTCCACCGAATTAAAGTTATTTTCTTGGACACACACAAATAAATGAGGGGGTGTTTACAATCTACTCCCTCCGTCCGTGCGAACGAAGAAGGTTAACCAATTATTTAAAAGAGCGTTTCGTTTGAAGCTTTACTTTTTTTAAAATGGAAAAGATTTATTAATGTTTTATTATAACCATTAACTATTTCCTTCACTCATTCTCTCTCCTAATTCACTATTACACTCATAACACTTTTTAAATTTATTATTTTCTCCACTAATTTTCTCTCCTATTTTCAAATTACACTCACAACATTTTTTCTTCCCATCTATTTTCTTAATTTGCGTGCAGAGCCTAAAATGGTGAAGTATTTCCTGGAACGGAGGGAGTATAGTATAATCTATAGTATAAATGACAACTTGCCATGAACAGTTGAATGAACAATATCAAATGCCAAATTTCTCATTTTGCTAAGTTATTCCTTTCCCATTTTCCTTTAAATTTAAATTTTTTAATTTAAAAATAAAATTTGCGTTCTCGAATCTGAACTTTTACTAGTAGGTAGATAAAATTGGGGGTTACCTTTGAACTTTCCGTAAACGGGTCAACTAGGCAGCGGATTCGGGTTATCAGTTAAGCTGATTGTCTTCCACCTCACAACACAACCCACGCCACGGAACACAGTTCACAGAGAGAAAGAAGAAGAGAGGGAGATGACGACGATTAGAAGATTTTGCTGCGACGATCTTCTTAGATTCTCGTCTGTCAACTTTGATCATCTCACTGAAACTGTAAGATTTTGTTTACCCTTTTGATTTTTATGTTAATTTCTCGTCGAATTAGAAGATTTTGGTCCAAAATTAGGGTTTGAAAATTGTTTTTTCTGAACAAATGATGAAAAATCACAGTTCAATATGTCATTTTACATGACGTACTTGGCACGATGGCCGGACTATTTCCATGTTGCCGAAGCTCCTGGAGACCGAATTATGGGATACAGTGAGTTTTTCCCGTTCAATTTCCATGAGACAATTTATTTAATTAATCAAAAAATTTGTTACTATGGTCAATTTTATTTTATGTTTGCTTAATGCGCTGTTATCTTGTGCTTTCCATTAACTATTGTCTAGTATTGGATACAAATTCACAATTTGAAAATCTTGCTATGAAATTTAAGTTATGGAATACTCTATTTAATAAATAATGAAAAAAAGTGTAGAAAACCTATCTATTCAATGTCATAAAAATAAATAAATCAAATCGTGCTTAATCAAAGGTTCTTTTAGGCTTTTAGCCTACTATACCACAACTCAAGATGGTATCCTAAGGTTGAAAATTGTGAAATGCATGAAATTTCTCTATTCGGTGCGTTTGGTTTGATAAGTCATCCGAGTGCCAGTGAAGGCAACGAGTCTTAGGTTCTGTTTGATAGCGCTGATTCACCCTCTGAATAGCCGCTTTCTCTGACTCGGTCAGTAATTATCCACTTTCAGCGTGTTTGGTGAAAGTTGTGAACCTCTTATAGATCCCCTGAAAATCTGACGCTATCTCACTCAGATATGTTGCTAAACAGTTACTAGTTTCTTGTAGGTCTGTAAAATTCAAATCTTGGTACAAAAATGTCAATAATACATGAAAACTTTGAAGGAAAAAATTGTTTTATTGGATTAAACTTGAATAACCCGAGAAAATCTACATGAATTAAATGAAGAAAGACCGAGGGAGAAGGCCAAGCTGCCTTGCCTCTATCCTGAATTAATATCTTTCTCTATCTCGCTCGTTCTCTCTACTCCTAAATGCACTGTGATCAGCACAATCCAAATCTGAATACATTGATGCTTCTTCTTTTAAGTTGATTAAAATCACGATGGAGGGAAGAAGCGATTGAGATTGAAGGGGAGGGTGTAAAACTCCTCATTTCGACTGTCTCTTGTGAACGATCTGAACTTGGCCCACCACGACATTCCTCTGTCTCTGGGCACTATCTTTGAACTCTAGTGTGTTATCAAGGAACACAGCAAGAAGTATGAAAAGTTGAAGAACACTATTTTTCCAAGTAATGTGGAGATCATAAGTAGTAAGAAGTATGAAAAGTTTATGAGACCAATACTGGAAGTATAATAGATTCATGAGGTGGAAACTGTTGGTCATTGAAGCTTAAAAGAGTTTGTTGCCCAATCCATTTTCCTAGAAACTGAATTTTCCCATATGAGTCCCATTGAGTGTTTTGTTGGACAATAATGCTGTTACAGGACAAATACAATGATTTAAGACTTACAAGGTTGTCTTGAAGTCCACTAATACTCCTTCCCTAAATGAATGTCCAAATTTCATTTCAAGATCTGAAAATGTTTGTTTTTTATATATTTTAATGGCAAAGATGCATAAATCTTCTTGTTTTCCACTTTCCAAACATTTAGGTTTGCAACAGTAAAGTGACTAGTGAAAAAAATTTGGTAAAAAAACATTTAGGGACAGTTTTTTCCAAAAATGACAGTCATTTTGGGACAAAAATTTCTTGAAAATGGACATTATTTAGGGACAGAGGGAGTACTTAACTTCTCTTGCATGGTCTGTTGCCAACATCATTTTTCATCGTTTTTCTAGTTATTGCAGAAAATTTCCTGAGGGCGAGGCTAGGATACAACGACTTAACACATTTTAATTTGTTTGCAGTTATGGGGAAAGTTGAAGGGCAAGGTGAGTCTTGGCATGGTCATGTTACTGCTGTTACGGTAGCACCTGAATATCGCAGGCAACAACTGGCCAAGAAACTGATGAACATGCTGGAAGACATTAGCGACAAGATGTAAGATGGGGTTGGTAAAAGTGACGGCATTTGCCATTTTAGGTGTTTCTACCTTACCAAAGAAAGGAAAAGAGAAGAAAAAAACAAACACAATGATATTAGCCAATAATATGAGATTCATGTACACTAAATGTCCCACTATCATTATTTATTTGTTGATCTGTTCCTCCTTTTTTTGCTGGTTAAAGAACCCTGATTCGTGGAAATGTATTTTTGTGTTAGCAGAAATGTACTCGCTCCACTTAGGATGGAGCGAGTACTAGATCTGCTAGACAAGTAAAGCGCCATTATCAGAAACAAAATAAGGCTGTATACAACTCTAATTTCATTTTGAGTCAATGATAGGGTTTTCTCCATCAAAATGACATGCCCCTGGCATTGCTAACAATGAGTTTCATGTTTCTGAATTTCATCATATATTTGAGTTCCATCCTTTGAGCCTTGTGTATTAAGAGGAGTTTGATTTGACAGTGATAAGGCATACTTTGTGGACCTCTTTGTGAGAGCATCAAATATACCAGCTATTAAGATGTATGAAAAGGTAAACGCTGCTCTCTCTCTCTCTCTCACACACACACACACGCTCTTCCCCTCTCTCCTTCCCTAATTGCTAACTTAATGATATCGTGCGGATTGTTTTCGCGAGTATTGTACTACATACTGCCAATTACTAGAAACTTCCAGATGCTGCATGCACAAAGTTTTGGCTTGGGATGGGCCCTGATTGAATTGTTGTCACTTTATGCGGTCTTGCTCATTGTATCAACATTTTCCTTGCAGCTTGGCTACGTGATATACAGACGTGTTCTCAGATATTACTCTGGGGAGGAAGATGGATTAGGTACATACTGGAGCCCAGTGCCCCCCACCCCACCCCCACCCAGAAATAAAAAATAATAATAATCTGCTTCATCATGTATACTCTTAATTTCCAACACGTGATTCATGTTCAGATATGAGGAAAGCATTATCCCAGGACGTGGAGAAGAAGTCGATCATCCCCCTGAAGAGGCCAGTTACTCCTGATGAGTTGGAGTATGATTAGACGCCCCTTCCCCTGAACTCTTGCCTGGCACACGTAGTAAGTTTTGCATGCTTATTCTGGAGATGTGGGCATTGGACATCATTGTTTGGGAATATGAACAAAAAAAAGGAACTGTATGGTTTGAGCTTTGTATGTTGTCAGCATCGGATTGATGAGTGAGACCCTTGATCATCTTGATTTCACTGAATTATTTTCTCCTGATGTCTGCTGACTTTCTATCTTGATTTAAGTATTGCCTAGTCAAAATTAGATCTTCTCCAATTGTCGATAAGCTTCGCATGCTTTTATTATTGATTTATACCAATCATGCATGCTACTCTCTGTTTCTAACCCTGAAATATTTTGCATCTTAGGCGGGAAGGCAGTTCACTAAAAGCATTCACCAAACCCTTCTACTTCTTTACCCCCTCTCCCAAATTAACTTCCAACTTGTCAAACTTTGTAAGGATTACGGTTGTTGTTTCGGTCTCCTTTAAAATCACATAACAATGCCAAAGATGCTTGGGGTTGTAAAGAAGTTTTATTTTAAAGAAACGTCCTTTGAAGTATGGAGCAATTAGAGCACAAATTGTTCTTTATTATGCTCCGTCCGCCCTTGATACATGTTGGTCTTCTCTTTTTAATCCTGTCTCAAAATTTTGTGTATCACTAGTTTGTCTAAGTTGGGCAAGCAAGCCTAAATGTGCAGGATTTGGTGAACGTCGGGATGGGGACTGCCTAAATTTGATTTGGCAGATGTTACTCCGAGCAGTCTAAATTTGTTCCATCGAACTCCAAAGCATACACAAAATGAATCTCGTCCATCAAATTCGAAAGCGAGAGGACGTGGACAAATTTAGGCTCCTCAGGAGTATTCCATTGATGGCCATTTTAGGTCAAAAGAGGCCTCCATCCATCTTCTCGAACTGAACATATTCCGTTGTATGCATTTACTACATAAATTTGGTGCACTAATGTCTCAAAATAATACTAAAAATGAATGCATTTTTTTTTTAAATGAGCATCAAATTGTATAGACCTTGGAATCTATGATTCTAAGTTGAATATATTCTACTCCCTCCGTCTTAAATTAAATAAATGTCTATAAATATATAAAAAATGAATGCATTTTTTTTAAAAAAATTTATCGTTAATTTTTTGTTTTAATTTACCAGCATGCAATAAAACTATCATATTATCAACATGAAATAAAATATTTGAGAAAAAACTAGGTTTAGAAAGATTTAATTTTTGGAAGTGTAGTGAGTGTTAGGGTCTACTTGATAAAACTGAAAATTAAGCTCTGAAAATTAAAACTGAAAATTAAGCTCTGAAAATATAGGGTTGAAAATATAGAGCTGAAATTATTAAGTTGCTGAATTTTAACACTTGAGTTTGTTTGATAATGACAAACCAGTTACATCTTAATTTAATCAAAATTTCAACTAAACGTTAAAAAATTATTCGAATAATCTTAATGATGGTATAATAAAACAAAGTCATCATTGACATAATTAGATTATTATTTTATAATATTTAAATAAATTTTATTGATATTTTCTTTCACATGATAAAATTTACCTTGTCTATTTAGATCAATTTGACTGAACTTTGATAAAAAAAAATAATTTTTTTAATTATGATACTCTACTAAAAATATTATCTCTATTTTAATATTAAGAAAATTACATTTTAATATATAGTCAAATATAATTTATATGCGAAGTTAAAATATTTCAATAAAGATAATTTTAATTATTGGGCCAACTATTTTTTCCTCCGACCCAATCCAATTCTTCCATCCCAAAATTAGGCCCAACCCAAACCAAAGCTTCACTATAAAATAAACTCAACATAAAGAAAACGCTGCCTTTTAAATTGAGCCCAAACGACGGCCATGGTTTCTTTCCGCTTCCCCTTCTCGTTCTCTCAGCCATCGGCGAGGCCTCCCAAGCCCAGCTCAACCACCTCCCACTCTTTCTCCGCCACAACCATCGCCTGCTCAGCCGCTTTGGCCGCCGCTGCTGGTGCTGCCGGCATTGCCATTTCGAAGAACTCAACCAACCCATTTCTTCAAAACGCTTTAGATACCATCATATCCAATTTCTCCCCCAATTATTCTCACTCCTCCCCGCTGTGGGGTTCACTTTCTCTTGCCGACGGCCAATCAGCGGTCACCGAATCTAAAACCGGGTTTTCTTTTCCGTCAATTTTAAAAGACACTCAGCGGCTTCTTGGAATTGGGTTGCGGAAAAAGAGCTTGATTGGATTGAAAAACATCGATGTTTACGCCTTCGGTAATACACATTATCTTAGTTTCCGTAATTTCAATTTTTTTTTTTGGGGATGAACAAATTATTTCTATTTATGTTGATTGGTTATGGCATTTAGTTAAATTTGATTGCTTAATTACTGGTTATGTGATATATTTTGATTCTTTGCAATGTGAACAAGACTGATCACTGATCACTTCCAACATAATAATTCATTTCAGTTTGCAGTTGTTCTCCCTCCTTCTGAAAAGAAACAAGAAAAAAAAAAAAAAAAGAGGACTCTAATTTTGACCACCTTCTTTTTCTTTCTCTCTTTTTTCTTCAGTCAAGTTGATTAAAACAATTTAGTAGTATTTACTACTCCCTCCGTCCCAAAATGAATGTCCAATTTTTATTTTTATTTTTAAATTTGCTCTCAGTCAAGAGCAAATTTGAGATTTTTTTTTGACATTCATTTTGGGACATTGGTAGTACAACCAACAATGTTAGCCATCACTCCATTTTTAGAAGTTACTAAATTCAAATTTAACAGAATGCAAATATAATTGCAATACTGTAATTGTATAAGGTGGATAATAAGGTACTTATCTATACTTAGAATTGCTTAAAAATAATCTTTTTCAGGATGCTATTCTAAGTAAAAAAAGAAAGTACTCCCTTGGTGCCTAAATGAATATCAATTTTTTTTTTCAAATTTGCTCTTGATCAGGAGCAAATTTGAAACTTTTTTCGACATACATTTAGGGACGGAGGGAGTAATCATTTATGGACTTGTAATAATAATATTGTTTCAAAGGTGTTTTAGGCTTATTTGGTGCAAAGATTTTTCTTCCAAAAATGTATATCAACACTCGCGTACACATGGACCTTTTCAAATGCTTCGAAAAGCTATGTTTTGGAATTCGCTAAATACATTTATAGGGGGGGGGGGAGAAGTTGCTTTTAAAAAAGGCATCCCAAACACTTCCATTGGGCAAGAAAGTTCCTAAAACATAAACCATTCATGTTAAATTTTGATTTGGCATTTCCCCAAGCTGACTTTCCAATGCAGAAAGTGGACTTCTTTTCAAGGGCTTGAGGATTATATTTTTGCTCATACTTGCCTTAGATGATTGAAATGCATCTTCATATGATCAATAAAAGCAACATGTTTGAAACTTGAAGCATACTCCCTCTGTCCCATAAGTCTTAAGAAAACTTTCTATTTTGGACGTCCCAAAACTCTTAAGAAATCCCAAAAAGGAAACCTTAAATCACTATTCTCTCCACTCATTCTCTCTCCTACATTATTTTAATACTCACAACACATTATAATTTACTATTCCCTCCACTCATTCTCTCTCCTATTTAATTTTTCACACTCACAACACTTCTTTCACTCATTCTCTCTCCTAATACTATAATAATATTCCTTAATTCCCGCGCAAAATGGAATCTTCTTAAGCTTAATGGGACGGAGGGAGTATAACACTTCCAGTAGTACTCTTATTTAATAAATATTTCAACTCTGTTTTTGTTTATCCGTAGAGATTTTTATTCCCTTCAATTTATTGAAATGGAATGTTTTGCAGGTGTGTATGCTGATGATAATGATGTAAAGAAATTTCTGAGAGAGAAATACGAAACACTATCTGTCTCTGAATTGAAAGATAAAAAGGAGGTCCTAGAAGATCTCATTGACAATGATATAAGCATTACTGTTAGGCTGCAGATAGTGTATGGCAAATTAAGCATTCGTTCTGTACGTAATGCATTTGAAGGGTCTGTAGGAAGCAGATTAAAGAAATTTGGGGGATCCGATAATAAAGAATTACTTCAAAAGTAAATCTCTCTCTCTCTCTCTCTCTCTCTCATGGTTTTGCTTAACAATTACTACCTCCATCCTAGAATGATAGTCCCATTTAGTTTTTGATAACCATCAAAAAACTAAATGGGACTATCTTTCCTGGATGGAGGTAGTATTTGTTAATTAAACAAAGATTATATCCCATTTTGACACATGATCTTAATCATTTTTTAGCCTAATAGTCATTTCACTCTCCCAACCCCCGCTTGGCGGGGAGCGCTTAGCACTCCTGGGCTTGCCCTTTTTTTAGTCATTTCACTTGACGTGCAGGTTCACGTCCCAGTTTAGTGATGAATACAAAATACCTCGGGGATCTATCATAGATCTCTCAAGACAACCGGGCCATGTTCTTCGAACCACAAGTAAGATGATCCATCTCAAGTTACAGGATATGTATCACGTTCATATTTGTTTTGGCCATCTTTCTATTGTTCTTGCCATCTTTCTATTTTCCCATCCTTTCTTTCTGATTTGTGTTGAATGTGGTTATGTATCCAGCATTTATCATTCCTTGCATTTCGTACTCTATAAATATGAGGCTGCACTACACCTAAACTTTGTGCCTATGAACGCATAGTGATTCTTAAATATTATGGGCTCCTCGGCTGCATTTTTTTTTTTTGAAATGCAACTCTGTTTATTTGATAAATCAACTCAAAATGTGACTTATTCATACCCCCTCCGCCCCATAAAGATGTTTCTATCATCTACTTTTGTTTGTCCCAAAAATAAAGTCTCATTTGATTACAAATTTGAGTTGTTAAAATAAGTGCAAATTTGTGTGGTTAAAATAAGTGAACTTCCTAAACTGTAACAACTAAAATGTTTGTATAGTTATTTGCTACATACATAATTCTTTTCATCAAGGATGATGATGGAAAGAAAAATATACCGCTAATATGTTTGAATAGTCAAATAGGAACATCTTTATGGAACCGAGGGGGTATATCATGAAGGGGCTCAAAATTTTTTTGAGCCCCTTCATTTTAGATCATTTTGTAGTAGTAGGGGAAAGCTATGTTTTTTAAAGAAAACAAAGCACCAGACTTATGTTCCGTAACTAGCAATGACTATACAGATATCTATTGACAATTTTCTCTCTTTTTTCTTTCTTCCTGGATTTATTTGGTGCAGTCGACGGAAAGGATGTGGGAAGCATAGAGAGCAAACTATTATGCCGAGCAGTTCTTGATTTATACGTCGGTGATGATCCATTTGATCAAAAAGCCAAAGAGGATGTAGAGCTCAACCTGGCTACTCTTATTAAACAGTAATAGTAGTTTTTTGTCACTAAAGAACTTGTCTGATAAATTTTCTTCAAGTGTGGAAGTGTTATGGTCCATGATCTTCTTTATATTTCATGATTATTATTTTTATGCCTTGGTTATGCATCTTGGTATTCCTTCAATTTAGAACCAGATGAAGCTTTGCTGCAAAAATAAATGGAAGGGTTGTCTTACAAATATTCATATCCTTTTTTGGTGAGGGCAAATCACCTTAATAACTACTTTCACGGTCCCGAAACGATTTTCGCACTTTTTTTCTTTAATCACTAGAGAATTTGAGTAATACCTTCACCGATTTTCGCACTTTTTTTCTTTAATCACTAGAGAATTTGAGTAATACCTTCACGTTAACGGAAAATCACAGAGAATTTGAGTAATACCTTCACGTTAACGGAAAAAAAGTAGGAAGATCATTTTGAGAAATACCTTGGCGTAAACGGCAATAAAAAAAAGTAAGAAAAATTATTTTGAGACAGGGAGGGAGTATATAATTAGGGTACTCAGATCTCCAGGACAAGGGAATGCACGGAGGATCTGCTGCTCCCTACTGCCTACATATGAGATTTGTTCACATCATCCTTCTGATGAAATCAACGATTGAGATTGAGATTGATTTGACGGTCCCCACAGAATTTAACGAAACTAGCGAGTAAGCAAGGATTTACACGACAATATTTCACTCGTCTTACAATCTACTTGTCAGACAACTCCTGCATTGCAGTCCTGCTGACAATGGAAAAGGTGGAACACAGTTTCTTGGTGTACGTTTCCTTTTTTCCCGATGATCCAAAATGTATAAAAGTTTAAAGCAAAATGACTAACAAAGCCGAACATTTAACATTTGAGAAAATGTCCATTGTAAGGACTTCAGATGATTGTTGAAAAACTTCTGTTCTTAGGTTCGACGTAGAGGTTGATCACTCACGTACAACTGCATGCTAATGCTTCTAAACTGTCAGCAAATCCTGTAAACCAAGTCAATGTTAACACGAGTTAGTAATCAGAATACTGGGTCCCACAGCGTTAATATTGGTCTGACCGGTTTTATTGGAATCAAAGTCATTTAAATAAACTGCACAATACCTTCTCTTTCTGCTTGAATAGTGCATCAACCTTCTTAATGTACTCATCCGTCAATTTCTGCAAATAAACGAAGTCACAGAATTGAAAATGGAGAAAGAACGTTATATGCAATATAGAAAGAATGTTGCTCATATTAATACCTGCAAATCAGCTGACAAGTCCCTGACCATATCTTCCGAAATCTTTTTGTCCTGCACAGCATAACAATGATCAAAGAAGAGCTCTATGAGGAAGGTTCGGTAGGTTGAAGGGAGAAAAGTCAAACCTTTTCAAGTTTCTGGTATGCTTTTATGCCCTCTCTTCTTATATTCCTTATTGCTACCTACAATTGCCATTTAAGTGATAGCTACAAGAAGATATTCTAAGAACCATTACAGGCCTAAAAAGTACGGGAAAAAATGTACCTTCCCAGCCTCAGCTTGCTTAGCCACAACTTTTGACAACTCCTGATAAAGATAGAGAGGAGAGAAAAAGCACAATCAAACTCCAAAAGACTCTTCAATTTTGAGGTAATTATTTGATAGTTGAGAGTCAGTAAACGAACACTACAACATTATTGGAAGAAGAAGAAGAAGAAGAAGAAGAAGAGAGAGAGAGAGAGAGAGAGAGAGAGAGAGAGAGAGAGAGAGAGAGAGAGAGAGAGAGAGAGGGAGGGAGAGGGAGAGGGAGAGGGAGAGGGAGAGAGTTACCTTTCTCCTCTCAGCTGTCAGTGGAGGGATGGTTATTCGTAACACATCGCCATCATTATTAGGAGAAAAACCAAGGTTGGCCCTCACTATGGCCTTCTCTATAAGCTTTAAGCTGTAAACATCCAAGTGAGAAAGAAGGAAAAAATGAATGAGCGAAAAGAATAAGTTGATAATAAGATTGTTGCTCCACCCTTATCAGCAGCAAGGGCAAAGAAAGAAAATTGAGATTTTTCTCACTAGATAGACTTGGATGCTAGTATACCTTGATTTGTCATATGGTGACACTATAATAGAAGCTGCATCAGGAGTAGTGATTTGAGCTATGCTCTTTAGGCTGACAGGTGACCCGTAGTACTCAAGCTAGAGAATAATGAAACCATTTCACGATAAGATTACAGGAAAAAGTATCTTTATATGAAAAATAAACTGCCAATCATGAAAAAGTATAGCTAGTACTATCGATTATCTCCAAAATTCAAATTGTAACCATTTCACGATAATATTACAGGAAGCTCAGATTACATTGCCCGCAAATAAAACGAAGGAGAATGCAAGGAGCAAAAATTTGACCACAAGGACTAGTCCAAATACTTTCACAAAAGGATACCAATCTACTAAAGAATATGAGGCGGAAGGATACTGTAAGTGTGAGTGTTTCACACATATTTT
Source organism: Adenophora triphylla var. japonica (assembly GCA_022495995.1). Lineage (NCBI taxonomy): Eukaryota > Viridiplantae > Streptophyta > Magnoliopsida > Asterales > Campanulaceae > Adenophora > Adenophora triphylla. The sequence goes on from JAFEMH010000006.1 coordinate 314,183, forward strand.
CCAAAGATGATTTGTTAATTATTAGGATTTGTATCTTTCTTAATTTTAAAATATATTTGTAAATATCTTTTTAGTTTATTTAGTTATTTATTTTATTGACTAATCTACTAACAAAATATGGATTTGTTTTAGTATATTTTGTTTGTTTTGTAGGACTCTCACACAAGGAAAGACAAGGAAAGAGTTCAAATAAAAAGAAGGACTTTTTGCTTGGACTCCAAGGTGATTCACACGGCTTATGAGATCACAGAGAATCAAGGCTGAAGTGATATACATGGCTGGAGTATCAAGACCAATCTCTTCCTTATTTCTAGAGTTTCTCACCTTATAAAAGCAGATGACTTTCACAATGTTTCTTACGCATTCTAAGCATAGAGGGCTGAACGACTATTCTGAGTTTTATTCTTTGTTTTCGTGAAAAAGTTTTGTAAACACAAGTTCACATATTGAACTTGTGCTTTAGTGTTTTAATTTTTATTGCTTCTCTTGTTTCTTTTGTAATCGAATCTCAAAGTACAATCAAAGAGAAGTTTTTATTGTCTACAGCATATTGCTGTAGATAAAATTGGAAATCTGTGTTTTTACTTTCTGTTTTTTTTAATTTATTCCGCTGCAAATTCTGCTGTGCTAGTGCTGGTGCGATAGCATCAGGACTCACATCAGGCTTCTGTGACTTTCTGTGCACTTCCTAGCCGCTCCATTTCTTTCAATTGGTATCAGAGCCCCACTCGATTACACTGAGTGAGATCCAAGAAAGAGTGGTCATTATGGAAGGACACTTGAATCAATACCGTCCTCCTGTTTTGGATGGAACTAATTATGCTTTATGGAAAGCTAAGATGCGTCTTTACATCAAAGCAATTGATGAAAGGGCGTGGCTTAGTATTATTGTCCCATGGTCTCCTCCTAAGGTTGAAAACAAGGATGTAGTGGGTGAAACCTCTGAAAAATCCTACAAACTTAAACCTGAGGAAGACTGGACTACGGCTGAAATTACCCTAGCTAATTATAATTCTAGGGCTCTTGGTGCTATTTCAAGTCATGTGGATGAACACATGTTTAGACTTGTAATAAATCAAAATATAGCAAAGACTGCCTGGGATATTTTGCAAGCTCAGTGTGAAGGTGATGATAGTGTTAAAGCCACTAGGTTGAGAATTCTCATGACCAAGTTTGAAAACTTGAGGATGAATGAGACAGAGGACATAAAAAGCTATTCTGCTAAAATGAGAGAAATCTCAAATGAATGCCTCTCCCTAGGTGAGCCTATATCAAATGCTAGATTAGTATGCAAAATGTTAAGAACTGTCACTGATAAATTTAATATTAAAATTGCTGCTATTGAAGACACTGCAACCATGGCTTTAGATACTCTTGTGGGTAAACTAACCATGTTTGAGATGAACACATATATTCAGCAACAACATAAAGTTGAAAGTATTGCTCTTGCTGATGCTCTTTCCAAAGGCCTCCAAAGTTTCTAAAGAAATTGTAGAAATCTCTAAAGATATAGAGATTTCGATTTGAAAATTGAAGATGTGGCTTTACTCACTAAAAGGTTTACATCTTTTTTAAAAACAAAAAGGATAACAAGTTTCCATCGTAAAGCCAAAACATATCAACTATTGAAAATTCCGAGGAGGTTATGAAAATACTTTTAAACAACCTAGAAGTTTTTCAAAAGGAGATCTCGATTCTATTCAATGTAGAGCCCGTAAAGGCTTCGGTCACTATGCCAATGAGCGTGCCAACACTCAAGAAAAAGGGAATGAGCTTTTGTGCGACCCTTAGTGATAGTGAGGACGATGATGAAACGCTAAACTTAGCAATCATGGAAGTCTCGTCTCCTAGTCACGAACATCAAGCTGATGTAGCTTCAAATGTTGTCACACCAACCATCACATCTTCCGACTCTGTGTTCAACTGCTTCAATTCTTCTATTTCTGAAAAACCAGAGGATGAAGAGGAATGTGATGGTAATTTTGAGGAACTTCATGAGGCATATACTGAACTTTTTGCCGATTGGCAAAAACGTATTGAAAAACTTGATGTTTTTGAAAAGGTCAATGCGAAACTCTCAACTGAAATTTCTTCTTTAAAATCTGATATTGAGAGAGTTTCCATTGAAAATGACAACCAAAAGGATTCCATAGCCAAACTCGAAGTGATGCTTACTAAGCGTGATATTGAACTCGAGAAAACCAAAGCTGAACTTGAAAAAGCGAATGGGACTTTTAAAAAGTTAAACTCTGGAAAAGCTAAATCTGAAGAAGTTTTAAACTTGGGAATTCAAACTCTACGAATCCACATTTGTAAAAGAAGGTGAAGGTACCTCTAAATCTAAAGATTTTCAAAAGGTAGAGTCCAAACCTAGGAGAAGAAAGTTTGTGTGTCATTACTGTTTTGCTCCAGGTCATATCAGACCGTTTTGTTACCAAAGAATTCATGATCTTGGAAAATCTGCTCCGCAGATGAGCCTCCGGATGTACTCACATCACCACTCACATCACCGTAAACTGGGCCAGGTGTGCCGAGAAGAAGGATGAGGAGCGTAAGGTTGTTTTTGCCTCTCCGAAGAGCAAGTATGTCTAGCTCTTGGTATTTTGATAGCTGGGTGCTCAAGGCACATGACAAAGTTCAACTAAATTTCGTTTGATTATTCTCCGAATGGAGGAATTGTGAAATACGGAGGTGGTGCCCAAGGTAAGATTGTTGCAAAGGAACCTCGAGTGTCGAGGGTCTACCTAATCTCTATAATGTTCTTCTGCGTAAAAGGCCTTAAGGTCAATCTCATAAGCATTAGTCATTTGTGTGACGATGATATGCATGTGAAATTTGATAAGCAAGTCTCATGAGGTTTTTGATAAAACAAACCATCGTGTCTTTAAAGGATTTAAAACTTCGACAATTGTTATAAGTTTTGTGATATTACAAAGGTTGTGTCAAGAGCCGGAGACCGCAAATGAAGAATCTCGAATGTAAAATTCTAGAGAGAAAGCAAGAGAATGCGTAAAAGACTGATGTACTCTCCCGCGATGTGATCACATCGCAGCTCACATCGCCAGAATTTAATGGTTGTTCGTATTCAAAGGCATCCTCCAGAAACTCGTATAGTAAAGAAGCAGTGTATGAATAGTTTCGTAGACATTTCAAGCAAAATACAAATGGACCATTCCATCTCACAAGTGCTTGGAGACACGCATGCAAAGGTAAGCACCAAACCGAAGGTTAGAGTCAATTTCAAAGACTCTCGCCGGCCTAAACCGGACATCTTCCGTGTTACCCGAGGTAAGAGTTTGTCATTATTTATCTCATCTCGAGCCCAAAATTGTTGAAATAGAAAAATATGAGTGGGTACAAATGAATCAAGAGTAAAATTGGGAGTTGTTTTTATCTTGAAAATAACATGGTCTCTTAGTACAATAAAAACTATGCTTCTCACTCTATAGAAGATGTTCCTCTCAATTATTTTGGATGAATAAGATGATTATGGACCAACGGACATAAAAGTAATGTGTTAATTGTCTTTTGTGATAATCTAAGTGCTATAGACATTTCAAAAATCCCGTTAAGCACTCTCGCACTAAACACGAATACATTAGACATCATTTTATTCGAGACCTTATCGAGCACAAATTTTTTAGCCTAAATCCTATAAGAACCGAAAAACAAATGGCTAACTTTTTCACCAAGGCCATTGATTTTGAGAGACTTTACACTCTAAGAAAGTCTCTACAAGCCAGGTGTTCTGCTTGATGGTGTGATCCCCGCGTGGTCACATCATGGTCTACACCTCGTATTGTATATTATTAAAAAAATGAAAAAAATGAAAAAAAAAACGCATGCATATTTGTTTAATTTGCACGATATCTCTGCTGTGGTCACTAGATTACATCTTTGACTCATCTCCTCTTTGAATTATGAATTCTTCTTAAAAAGTGTTAACATCTCGTTGACTCAAAATTTATCCTATTCGATGTCTCTTGGTGGGTGCCTAATCTAAAGGGAAACAAATTTACTCCACTCATGATATGAAGTCATTTCAATGTGATCAAATGTCTTCAAGAGAAAGTTTGTGTCTAATTGACAAGATCATTCGAAAGAGGGCTATCCATGAAAGTAAAGAAGAGTGAAAGCTACCCAAAATCTTTATCCACAAATAAAAAATGGGTGGATGCATCCTGTGAGGCCAAGCAAGACAAGATTTCAATTCATCGACTTTCTTAGAGGAGATGTGTCCTCGATGTGATAACATCCCATACCACACATATACCGAGATTTATCCTTCACTTCATGCTGGTGTGCATTATACATCATTGTATAGTCATAAATTTAGGTCATCCTTGTTCTTGGTGAAAATATTACTCAAGTTTTTTATTCTTCCCATAATTTTTTTTTTCGACTAAAAAAACTTGTGCTCAATGACTCTTCAATCAAATTTGATTTTTGTCTAATAGTTTGTGGTTAGGGAGAGCGTGCTCTATGGTATTGTTTGATATTTTTATGGCAAGGTGTACATTACTCACAAAAGAAAAGATTTTATTACCATTTTTTAAGTCCTTAATCTCCTTGAAATTCAAAAATGATGGAGATGTAGTTTTCGTAAGTACCGCCCTCTCGTTTTTCTGCCTCCCTGCACCCCTTTACTCATCTCTCATCGGCTACCACCGTCTTTCTATTTTCGTTGAGGGAACACAAAGTGTCAGATGGTGTGCGTTCGATGTGCGCCACATCTGACTCACATCCCGACGCATTTTTATATTGATATTCTTCATTCTGGTCAAAAAGGGGGAGAGCAAGTAAAAATGGGAGATACAACTGAAGGTTGATAATAAACTGTAACAAATTAAGGGGGAGTTTGATCATTTGATAATTTAGGGGAGTTTTATATATTTGATAATTTGGTTGATTTATTGGCTTGAGCGTAAGTTATTTATCAAATCTTGTTTTGACCGTAAAGCTACAAATCGTGGGAGATTGTAAGTGTGAGTGTTTCACACATATTTTCCAAAGATGATTTGTTAATTATTAGGATTTGTATCTTTTCTTAATTTTAAAATATATTTGTAAATATCTTTTAGTTTATTTAGTTATTTATTTTATTGACTAATCTACTAACAAAATATGGATTTGTTTTAGTATATTTTGTTTGTTTTGTAGGACTCTCACACAAGGAAAGACAAGGAAAGAGTTCAAATAAAAAGAAGGACTTTTTGCTTGGACTCCAAGGTGATTCACACGGCTTATGAGATCACAGAGAATCAAGGTCAAGTGATATACATGGCCGGAGTATCAAGACCAATCTCTTCCTTATTTCTAGAGTTTCTCACCTTATAAAAGCAGATGACTTTCACAATGTTTCTTACGCATTCTAAGCATAGAGGGCCGAACGACTATTCCGAGTTTTATTCTTTGTTTTCGTGAAAAGTTTTGTAAACACAAGTTCACATATTGAACTTGTGCTTTAGTGTTTTAATTTTTATTGCTTCTTGTTTCTTTTGTAATCGAATCTCAAAGTACAATCAAAGAGAAGTTTTTATTGTCTACAAAGATATTGATGTAGATAAAATTGGAAATCTGTGTTTTTACTTTCTCGTTTTTTTAATTTATTCCGCCGCAAATTCTCGTGCTAGTGCCGGCGCGATAGCATCGTGACTCACATCAGGCTTCTGTGACTTTCTGTGCACTTCCTAGCCGCTCCATTTCTTTCAGATACCCATAACAGTTGTCTTAATCAGAACCTTGTCAGGAAAGACTACAGAAACTATGATTCTGTGAATACCGCAAGCAAATTAGTCACATATATCAGCCTCGAGGAATTACTGCGACAAACTAAGTTCGAAAACTTCTCGTACCCATTCTAGTATTAAGTAAATAGATCATAAAGAAAAGGTGAGCAAATTCTGTTTTGATTGTGAGAAAATGAAAAGTGACTATCTGTTAAGTTGAACGACTTCTATCCTCACTTGGAATCACCAATGCATAAATATATAGATTGCTAGTTGCTACATTTCATTCAAGGCTTTCTTGCAACCAATAAATTTCTATAACACCCAACTAGCACAAGCATATTTGGAGAATTTTAACAATATACTGGCACCCCAATGCCACGGAAAGATGTGTTTTTAGTTTTTCACTTGAGTAATACATAATGATAAACCCAAAAACTGCTTACTCATAAAATCGTAAGTCATACCTGAACTCTGTCGAGCATTGCTGGATTTGATCTTCCAGTCCTTGAGGAATTGAAGTTTGCTTTAACATTTTCAAGAGTCTTCTCCATCTTTTCTTTCTGAGGCATTCTCAAAATTTTGCAAACAACACAAACAAAATTTAGAGAAGATAATAGACACCATGGCAAACCTCAAAGCTTGCAAACAAACATACAACACGTGAAGCACTTACAATATTCTTTTCGACAGCAGCTTTCTCAGCCTCAATTTCATCAATAGTAGCACACTTGATATTCAGTGCTCTGAAAAAATATTGAAGAAAAAATTCGCACCAAGTTGGTTCAAACCCAACAATGCACACACACACACACAAACTCTCTCTCTTTCTCTCTCATCAAAATATATGAGTCGAAATGAACAAATTAAACTTGTGCTAAAAATGTATAAAAAACCCACTTGCCTCAATCCTTTTACAAGGCGGGGTTTGGCAGAAAATCGGGAAACCTGGGCTCGGAATTTCCCAATACTGGCACAAGAGCTCAACGACAACACATTACTAGCGGTTGAATTGCGTTTTGCACAAATGGGTTGCCCTGTCTGGTACGAACCTGTATTTTTAACAATTTCAAATCTGAAAACCCCAAATACTAGAAAGAAAAGAGTGTGTGTGTGTGTGTGTGTGTGAAGAAAACGGACCTCGAATGGAGAGAAGGGTTTTGGGAACTGGATTAATGTTCTTGGAGGTGGGAATGGATGTTGCTGAAGAGAATGAAATCGCCATTGTTGGAGTTTGGGAAGAATTTAGAAAGTCGATTGTAGTTGAAATTGGAAAACAGAAATGAAATCTTCAGTTGATTAGTGGGAAAGTCGTGTTGATAACGAAGATGCTGGAAATTTTGAGTCAAGGGGTCAGTGAGGGCGAGGGCGAGGGCGATATTGTTTGCGGATAAGAGCTACGCAGACGCAGGCAGGCCAGAGAGATGAGAACGGGCTCCGCCACCAATTTTATTTTATTTTTGGTACAATTCGGCCATCAAATATCGAGGAGGCAAATTGCATTTTAGTTACCTAAATTTGTCGAGATATTTCAATGAGTACGTTTTAGGGGAAACATGTTTCTCCATAAGTTATAAAAAGCCCACTTTCATAAAAGAGTAAGTTTTAGAGGAAACCTGTTTCTCCATAAGTTATAAAAAACCTACTTTTCATCCTTAAAAATATCGAGTTTAAACCTTAAAACATTGAGTTTAGGCCTTAAAATACCTAGAAAATAAAATAGTGGGTTTAGGCATTAAAACAATGAGTTTAAGCTAGAAAATAAAATAGCGAGTTTAGGCCTTAAAACAGCGAGTTTAGGCTTTAAAACACCAAGTCGATATATTTAAAAATAAGACTTTTTATAACTTATGGAGAAACAGATTTTCCCCAAATATTTTTGTTATATATTTATATATGAGTAGGTTTTAGGGAAACCCTATTTCTCCATAAGTTATAAAAAGTTCACTTTTCATTCTTAAAAATATCGAGTTTAGACCTTAAAACATTGAGTTTAGGTCTTAAAATATCTAGAAAATAAAATAGTGAGTTTAGGCGTTAAAACAGTGAGAAAATAAAATAGCGAGTTTAGGCCTTAAAACAGTTAGTTTAGACTTTAAAACACCAAGTTGATATATTTAAAAACAAGACTTTTTATAACTTATGAAGAAACAGGTTTTTCCCAAAATTTTCTGTATTTCAATTGGTTATCGAATTTGAAGTTGTAATAAGTTGGTTATTGAGTTTGTCATTTTATTGCAATTAGGTATATTTTTGGATACCCAATTAAAAAACTAACGAAGCATGAAACATGTGCCTTGCACGTGACATTTAAAGGGGTATTTTTGTCATTTCGCTAGAGCTTGGCAAAAGTGAGTCAAATAGAGATTACCATATTGCAATTTGTCCAAAATATAAATATTACTCACATTTAAAAAATAATTTTTTATTTTTATATTCTAAAATTTGAAGTAAACTTTTTTTAATAATTATTTATCCTAAAATAAATTATATATTTTGTTTTTATTTGATCAGAAATTAGTTTATTTGTTAAGAAATTTAGTTAATATTTTTGTCTTAAAGAAAAAAAGTGAGAAAATACATATTACTAAATGGAGTGAGTAATAAAAACAAAATATATTTTTCAAATATTACTTTTAATATTAGAGATTATATTTTTTTAAAAAAAATCTACATTAAATTCAGTATCTTATATTCATCTAAACAATCTGATAATTATTTTGCTTGATGAGTTACTTATTTTAATATTATTTTTAAAAAACAATTCCTTTAATTTTATTTTTGCTGATTTTTTTAAATATATAGAAATATTATTTATATCTCAAAATAACTATTTTTTTATTATTTGAATATTATTACAACACCCACCTCCACCTCATCTCATCACCACCACTACTACTACCACCAACTCACCCACCCACCACAAATCCACACCACCCTCCGTCCTATCAATATCAACACAAACCAACCGTAAGAATAACAACCACCACTCGGCTTAACATTCGACCTCCTTACCACCCACTTGCCTTTCCCGAGCCACCCTAGTCCATGCCAACCTCCTCTATTCCTCAAAATCGCACCTTTAACCAAACCCACATCCCAATCCACCATTCCAACTTCAGCAGCCATAACTCCCCCAAACCAATTCTCAATAACATTCCTAGTCAATTAACTCACACACCTCACAACCCCTCTAAGCTTATGCAAATACTCGTACACTTTCTCCTCTTTCCCAGTCTCCACACTCACTTTCAATAATGCCGCAAGCTTCTGCTAGATCTGGAAAGGGGAGTAAAGCGGTGATCTGTGAACAAGGTTTGGAGGGTGGAGAGGAAATTGGGATTCTGGGTGGGTACGAGGAATTTTGAAGAGATGGTCGACATATGCGATGGCGGAGTTCGAGTGGAGTGATAGTAGGGGAGGTGGTGGAAGGTAGTGGAAGGGTGGCGATGGTTGTTTTAAAGGGGGCGGTGGTGACGAGGATAGAGAGAGAAAGAAAGAGAATGGAGAGAGAGTGATTTTTTTATTTTTCTTAAATCACCCTTTAAAGTTTGCAAAAGTAAAATTTAAACCCCTCATATTTAACTCCACCTCATTTTAAAAAAATATCAACTAACCCTCTTAAAATTATTAAGGAGGTCAAATTCGATGGAAAAGACGAAAATACCCCTTAAGAAAGACACGTGAGATGCACATGTTTCAGCCTTCGTTAGTTTTTTAACTGGGCATTCAAAAATATACCTAATTGTAACAAAATGACAAACTCATTAACCAACTTGTTACAAATGCAAATTCGATAACCAATTGAAACATCTCGATAAACTCAGGCAACTAAAATGCAATTTGCCCAATATCGAGATTAACTCCGTATCCTAAATATGTTATATCAGAAAATCGTTCTTTTCTGTACAAATTGAAAAAAAATCTCAAGTTTAAGATTTAAGTAGCGAATTGATTTACTTATTGAAATCTCAATCTAGCTCTTTAAGACCTCCTTTATCAACAACCCAATTCAATTCAATCCAACAATATAATATTATTTCTCTCTCTTCCACATATTTCATCTACAATCCAAACCAATCTTCTTCATTTTTTAACTTTATTCACAATCCAATTCAACCAACCAACCCAACTCAAATATCATTTATTCTTTATTTTTATTACATATATTATTAACCTCATTTTTCTTATTTTTTGTCTTGTAATAAATTTATAAAATATTTTATATTACTAAATTTATATAATTATTATACAAAAATACGATATATAAAAAATATAAAAATGAAGTTACATTTGAAATTCAAATTCACTTTTTATAAATTCATCACAAAAATAAAATTACAAATACATAAATTGAAATTTCATATTTAATTATTATTACCAAATTTTTGCCATGTGTGCTCGATCAAGTCATCTTTAAGAGCTTTGTTGGCTTCTCTATTACGGAGTTGTGCTCTGTTAGTCATATATGTCGATAAATTTGCAACTCGTTCTACAATATTGAAAAGGTTGATCGTCATCTTCTTCCACCACTCCATTTTGACAGTTTGTAGGTTTATCATTTTGAAATTTCGTAGGATCATAATAAGTCCGATATGTGTCTCGCTCATCCTCTACTATCATATCGTGCATGATGATACAAGCCATCATAATTCTTCCGATGCTACGGCGATCCCAAATAAGACATGGGCGTTGATAAATGCGAACCGGGATTGTAGAACTCCAAAAGCCCGTTCAACATCTTTTCTAGCAGCCTTCTTGATGTTGAAAGCAAACAACTTGTGCTTTTGAATTGTAGGAGAAGTAATTGATTTAACAAATGCAAATTTCAATTTGGATAAATGCCATCTCGAGATAATATCCCATATTATTCTCCCGACCATTCACGACGTAACTAATTTCGTGTGCTCGTCCTTCCAAAATATCATTGAAAATAGGAGACCTATGAAGTACATTGATATCATTACACGAACCTCGGTGTTCCAAAGAATGCATGCCATATCCACAAGTCATATGATGCAACAGCCTTCCAAAATGAGAGTTGGCTTTCCACTTCTTCCCGCAAATTGACCAAACCCCAAGCTTTAGGACAATTCTTCCATTCCCAAAGGCATGCAATCAATACTTCCCATCATGCCGTAATTCCCGTTTTTCTCCAAAGATAAAGTAATCTTGCCAAATCTTGTTCATTAGGCCGTCGGAGATATTGGTTGCCAAAATTTGAAATTACACCTTCTACGAATCGAATAAGAGATTTTCTTGTTACAGCCTTCACTTATTCGTAGATATTCGTCAACCGCAGCGCCAGTGATGTCCCATACGCCAACACCCTCACGGCCGCAAAGACATTTTTGCAATGTTGAAAGGCCTTGTCTACCAAGAGCATCATGCCTTTGTTGAAAGTATTCATCACCGATAGCGAAGTTCTCTAACCGTACGGAGGAACACATGCTTACACATGCGAAATCTACGACGGAATATATCTCGCATGGTAGGTTGGATTGTTAGAAAAATAGTCGTTGAACAAACGATCCGCACCTTCTTCACGCCGCTTCTCAATAAATCGTCTTCTTGACCGCTGAAAGTGGAACTTGTAGATTCTCAAAATAAAGTAGGAATGTTAATGATCACATCTTCAAGAATGCGATCAATTTGGTGATTTTTTGAACAACTTCTTGCGTTCCATTCATCAATTTCGACGAATTGGATGAATCGTAACTAGAGTTTGACTCTCGGGATGAGTTTTCATTTCAAGACATTTGTAAATGAATATTGAATTTTATTATAAGTTTGATATAGATTCAATAACAATTTATAGAACTTTAGAAACAATGATAATTAAAGCATAGGACAAACATCACATGCTTTTTCTTCATGTGATTTTAGTCAACTTTTTTCTCGACTCCAATAAAAGCATCCATGTGAAATCCATGTAGATGGTTCGTAGAATAGGACACACATCACATGAATTTTACATGTGAATACCGAACCAGACAAAAATTAAAGCATCCATTCAAGGTAATAAACACCAGACAAAAATCACATGAATTCTGAACCATCTACAAAGAAAAAGTTGACAAAAGAAAAAAGTTGATGTAACAACTCATTACATGGATTTTGACAACTCACTATAAAAGATGATAATAAACACCAGGACAAAAATTAAAACATCCATGTGAAATCACTTACTAATTCAAATTAGATTAAAACAACCAAAGTTACAATAATAAAAATAACATAAACTGAAATTACATTAAAAAAAGTACATTACGCAAATTTAAATTACATGAACCCAAATTTAAATCAATTCCCAAGTACAATTTCCATTAGACGACGTTTCATTTCTTCTTCTTCTGGAGACAAGTGGTCTTTCCCCAGCAATGCAGTCAACATCATGACATTCATTTTCTTAGCTTTTCTTTCTTCTTTTTTACGCTCCCTTTCCTCCTTCATGCGCTCCATTTCAATTTTATCATTTCCCAGTTTCTTCATCAGTTCAATTTCATTGTCTCTTGTGAGCCTCAATGTACGAATTTCTGCAGTAAACTCATCAGAAATATAAGAAGTTTGTGATTCCTTACCTTTTCCTTTCCTTTTAGCAACATTTCTACCTTCTGGACGAGAAATTGTTGGAGAATCACAAATTGGAGTTTGTGGGTTTGAAGGGATTGAATACTCCCCATCTTCATTTGTCCTTGATCTTTTTGAGCTGCCACCACTCTCCTCGTTGTTCTCCAAATCTTCATATGTACGTGTTGTACTGTGATTCAGATTTAACTCCCACTTGGGATGTTTACTCATAACTTCTTGAAAAACATGCAAATCGGTAAACTTGCTACCACCGGCCTCATAAATTGTATGAGCTTCAGTCTCAATATCCTTCTTGCTCATTCCACTCCTTTCTCCGACCATATGCTTCCTCAGATGCAAAGCAATCCATTTTGTTCACATTATCATTAAGTCGTTTATAACGACTTTTCATCAATTCACATTTCTTTTATGTATTTCTTCCGGATTCTCCGCTCGAGCTTCTTCGAATAATTTCGCCACTCGTGCCCATATAACAAGATTTTCCGGTTATTTCCACGCACACTATCGTCACTAACGAAAATCCAACTTGACATCAGTGCCACATCTTCTTTCACAAGCCAAGTAACACATTTCCCCCCCCCCCTTTTCAGGATTTGTGTCCGTTTGTTTATCGCCTTGAAATAAATTTCGAGAGATATTTTGTGACTGTTGGACATTTATAGAAGTAGGAAATTGACTGAGATTTGGAGAAACTTGAGACTGTGAATAGCTTTCAAAATTTTGAGTGTTTGAATAAAATGGAAAATTTGGATCAAATTGAAAATTTTGAGAGTTGAGATATTCTTGAGAGTTTGAATCAAATGAAAAATTTGGATCCATAATAACAATGAGAAATTAGGGAAAGAGATAGAAAAAACGATTTAATTATAGAGAAAAGAGAGAATTTTAGATGTGCTTCAAATTCAATAAACTTGATCTCTATTTATAGAGGATAAAAAAATAAAAATTTTGATATTTTTTTTATTTTTTATTTTAATGAATTTTTAATATAATTAAAAATAATTTAAGTTAAAAATAAAAAAGTATATTTTAAAAAATCCATCAACCAATGGTTGGTGGACATGTGGCAAGAATTGGATCACAATCTTGGATTGGACCACCAATCCGGATCACCAAGTTGAACAATCTGCATTTCATTTTTTTTTTTCCAAAAGCCTTGTCGTTTTCCTCCGATCTAGGTAGGAGGTCACCGATAAACAAGGTCTAAGAGATGCCTTCGTTTTTTTCCATCTCGCAACCACATTAATTACATTTCATCTCGCAACCACATTAATCACATCAAGTTATTTTAAAATAATATTACTCCCTCCGTTCCGTTCCAGTGAAAAGTTTTCTTTTTAATTTGTTTCATAGTAAGGTTTTTATTTGCTTTATTGATTAAAATTGATATAATACTCAATTGTCATTTTCATAACAAAAACTCTTTACCCATTTTCTCTCTTCTACTTATTTTTCATATTCATAACATTTATTTTTTCTTAATGTTCGTGTAAAATTAAACTAGTAACCTTACTCCGAAAAGGATGGAGTATAAATTATGTCTCATTCTTGGAGTATAAATTATGTCTCATTCTCAACCCTACCTAAACTCCACCTGGGCGTTAGGCCTAACTCTGTCTACTAGGTGCCACCTAGAGATTTTTAAACTTTGACATGAATCATCAAAATTAAAATAAATACTCCCTCTGTCTCTGTCCCGGTTGAAATTGCACATTTACTGTTTACGCGTGTATTAAGAAAAAAAATAATGGAGAAAATATTGTGAGTATGAAATAGTGATTTGATTGGTGCTGTGAATATAAAAGTAAAGTAGGGGAGAAAATTAGTGGGTAAAATAGTAAAGATTCTTTGCCATTTTAGAAAGTGTGCAATTTGTAATGGGACGCCCAATGAGAAAAGTGTGCAATTTGTAGCGGGATTGAGGGAGTATACAACATAGAGTGCGAGTCGGACTGCTGCTCTAACGAATACTCCCTCCATCTCCCCCGCTCCCCCGATTTATAACAATTTGTCATTTTGAGCGTCATGCTCGACTTATAACGTCTCAAAATGACAAGTTTATATTTTTTTTATATTAAATGGATTCACTTGTCATAATCATAACAACAATTCTCTTTCTATTCCCCTCACTCATTCTCTTTCTATTTTACTTTTCATACTCACAATATCTTATCCATTCATTCTCTCTTCTCTTATTATATTAGTACTCCCTTCATTCCATCGAAAATACACAATATTGGTCATGTACAAAAATTAAGGAGAGTGTATAGTATAGTAAGTATTGTTAGTATGAAAAGTGAGGCATGATAGAGAAATGGGGTAGAAAATAGTAAATGAAAATTATTTTGAGTATGATAAGTGAATCTCATGAATAAAAAAGCTTTAAAAAGTTTTTACTTGGGGGTGTGCCTTTTTAAATAAGACATTCAAAATAGAAAAATGTGCATTTTTTGATGGGACGAAAAGAATATTGCTTAATTTATGTGTTTGGAGAGAAAATCTTAAGTAGGAGGGAATTAAGTCGGAGGGAAGTATATGATATGATATCCTAGGCGCACATGTATATTTACAGGTGGGAATGGCACCAAGTCCAAGCCCATTAAGTAAAAGCCCATATCCACTATCTTCTTTACTAAGTGGGCTGGCTGGGCTGGGCTGTCAGAAATTTATGTTTAGGGCTGTACCTATTATTAGGGTATTTTGTTTGTGTTCAGTTTATTTCCATTTTCCATAATTGTTTATTCAACATCATCATTTTAATTAATATTTCCTCACAAATTTTGGCCATAAAATCACCCTTTATACACAAATGTTACGAAAAGTAAAATTTTATTTCTAAATTTAAAATGAATCTTAGTACAATTTAATAAAAACAAGTACTCCCTTTATTCCAAAATAAATGTATAAAAACATTTCAAATTTACATTTCGGAACGCATGAAATTAACTACATTAAGATTTTATCAATTTTAATCAATAATAATAAATGAGATAAAAAATATATTAAGATTTTATCAATTTTAATCAATCTCATAATAAATGAGACTGATATAGCTCAATCTTGTCCCCAAGAAAAGAAGATCGTACTTACTTAAAAATACATTACTTTATTTTGTAATTTGTACTCCTTTTTTTTTTCTTCAGGATTTTCTAATGCGTATGAAAAATTTAATTATTTCGGCCCTAAATGCGTGTCCATTTATGACTTTAAAGAAATAGCATATGGTTTTAAATGCATTATAAATCTCACATAATAATTAGTGTAAATTAAAATACGATAATTGCAATGGAGATTTTAGTAACTACACAAACTAAAGGATAACTAAGTGAAGATGTTTTGTTTTATTTTATTTTTAAATAGAAATATATAATAGTTTCATTCACACAAATTAAAAGATGTCACATGCATATTTTCTTTTATTTAAAGAATTAAAAAGGAGGGGTATTAATTAAGAATGGAGATTAAGAGAATCAACGATAAAAAGAGTAGGAAATTATTTACAAAATCTAGCCAAATTTATAACATTGCATTGCTTTAAATAATAGAGCTGAAGCCCTCTCCCAAGTCCTTTATTAATCCATATATACATTGAAAATATTATCTCGATTTCCTCTTCTCTTCATTTTTAATATACATAATTCTTGTTTTTTTTTTCTTTTAGAGTGTGATTAATCTTATGGCCATGGCTTCCTATGAAATTTTGCTTGTTATGATGCTGGTGGCGTTGATGAGGGTGGCCGCCGGAGAAGTGTACAAGGTTGGCGATTCCTCCGGTTGGACAAACGTCGGTCATCTCGATTACAAGAATTGGGCCTCTTCCAAGACATTTCGCGTTGGTGACACCATTAGTATGTATTTTCCTCTCTCTCTCTCTCTTTAAATTTTTTTTTCTACATCATCCCGAAATAAATGTCGAATTTCATTTTAAATTTTGGACATGATTCAACAAAATTTTGTTTTAAGAATTTTCAGTAGCATACATTAAGAAAACCCTAAAGATTTCATCATATTGCTTTATGAGTTTCAGTATCAATTAGAAATTGTTGTTTGATAATAGTGATTTATTAAATTCTTCAGGAAAGAATCAATAGATATTCTTTTGCTGATAATTTTTTAAGAAAAATTAAATCTTTATTTTGAAACGGATATAAAAAAAAATAAAAATAGAATAGGTAGACTAATGCATTTTTAGAATAAATAATTTAGGATAATTGTCAATATACAACATCACATCTATAACATTGATCCAAAAAAATTGGTGAATAAACGGGTCAAGTGCCGAGCCCACAGGGTACTGTTTTTTTGTTTGGTTTTCTTTATCTGTCAACGACAACTATTTACTATTGCAACTATTTCCTAGGTTATTTTTCTTGTTTAGTTTAGTTTTACTTTTATTTTGGTTTATCAATTATTATATGGGAATCTTCCAAATTAAATATTTTAATTTTTTTCGAAGATTTAATTTTTAATAGATATGTACATTGAAATATGATATCGTATTCGTAAATGTTGAGATGGCGCGGATTTAAACCTAATTGATGTGGGCTCCAGTCCACCTTAAAATTTTAAATTTTTTATATTTTTTTTACCTAAGCCACCAACTATATACTCTCTTCGTCCCGCTAGTAATCGCACTGTTACTGTTTGCGTGGAGATTAAGAAAAAAAATAATGATATAAATGTTGTGAGTGTAAAAGTAAAATAGGAGAGAGAATGAGTGGAGAGAATAGTAAATTATAATGGTGTTGTGAGTATTAAAATAATGTAGGAGAGAGAATGAGTGGAGAGAATATTAAAGATTATTTGCCATTTTAGGAAGTGTGCGATTTGTAATGGGACGTCCAAAATAGAAAGTGTGCGGTTTGTAGCGGGAAAGAGGGAGTATGTAACTTTTTTATATACATGAAGTTATATTTCACTGTTATTATTGTTTACAATAATTTTTAAATAAAGTTCACGCGATTTCAAAATTTTGAATTTGCCCTTCCGTTGTTGAGTGTTGTAATTTATTTTTATTTAGTGTTCATTTATAGGAACAACAATAGTTAATGGATGGACATTATTTTTAGACGGAGTGATTAAACAAATATTTCATTTCTTCATTTTATTATTTCTTCAACATTTTATATCTTATTTTTTTAATATATGTAGAGTTTGAGTACAACAAAGAGTTCCAGAACGTAGTGAGGGTGACTCACAAGAACTTCAGGACATGCAATGCAACCGCTCCATACGCCACCTTAGCCACCGGCGCCGACTCTTTCCCCATAAGAAGAACCGGCCACTACTACTTCATCTGCAGCCTCCCCGGTCACTGTGAAGCCGGTCAAAAGGTCGACATCCGCGTTCCAGCAACCGCCGCTCCACCCAAGTCCCCACTTCCACCAATAACACCACTGCCGTTTCCTCCATCACCGGCTCCTTCATCTGTCCCGGTACCATCACCGGCTCCTTCATCTGTCCCGGTACCATCACCTGCTCCTGCATCGGTTCCCGTACCATCACCGGCTCCTTCATCAGTCCCGGTACCATCACCGGCTCCGCCATTAGTTCCAGTACCTTCTCCATCAGCTCCTCCATCTGTTCCACTACAGCCGCCATCTCAGCCTCCGTCACCGTCATCGGATTTTGCACCCGCGCCTTCTCCTCGTAAAAACGGCTCAGGAAAAGGCTCGGTCAAGAACTGGTTGGCACTTATGGCCATTGTTTTGGGTTTCACGTTTTAAAGGGGTTGCATCATTATTTATTGTTTGACTAAAACAATATTTAAGTTTGCATTTTTAGATTAGGGATAACGTTTATTTAATTCGGTCAAATGTTTTGGATGATTTAAATCTTTGCTGAATTTAACTTTGTTTATTTTCTTTCTTCCTTACATACTCTTCAATCAATACAATTGTTAACTTTCTTTCATTTTCTTAATAGAAAAAAACTTGGGTGAGAACAGCATGACCCGTCTTATCCATGAGACGGGTCGGTTCCATACCCATCACCCGCCCAACAAAGCCAACCCACGCCTCCGCCCAAGCTTTTTGCATATGGGCGGTCGCCCAAGCTGGAATCAGCCCACATTTGTCTTGGCCCAATCCTTCAGCCAACATAAAGTAATAGTTTGTATACATTAAAATAATAGTTTGTATACATTAAAGTAATAGTTTGTATACATTAAAGTAATACATATATACAGAAAAGTAATAATATTTTTTCCTATGTTTTTTCTTCGTTTGGCAAAAGTAATACTTATTATAACTAAAATGTAACAAACGTGTTATTTATATATAATAGTATTTGTACATAATTGTAACACATATGTATAGGTATCTATATATTTTCATGTAAAAGTATTTCATTATCTATAGAAATATGTTACAATTTCATCTATCAAAGTGGTACATTTACTTGTATAAACTATTACATTCATATACATCAGTTATTACATTTCAAAAATAATACATATAGTTTGTATTACATTTGAAAAAAAATGGGTAAAAACGAGCTTTTATTTTTTTTTAAAACAGGTATTACGTTTACTTATGACCAATATTACTTTATATGTATACAGTCATTACATTAAGAGATGATAACTATTACTTTTGCTCTGAAAAAAATAATATAAAAAAAAAAAAAATTGGCCTATAAAAGGCTGCCACGTGGCGGGTCATGCCCCATGGGTCATGAATCGACCCGTCTCATGCATGAGACGGATCCCATGTTCTCACAGGAGACCGTCTCTTCTTAATATCATTTAATATTACAAAAACAAATTATATATTTTTAGGCTCATTTTTATTTTATATTTTTTAATTTTATAAACATAAATAAATTAATAAAATATAAAAAATAAAAAGTATGCAATACATAAATAAAAATTAATTTGTGAATTCAAACTGTATCCTTTATTATATTTCAATAAATTAAATTTTCAAATTTGTTTAATATTTAATTTTAATATATAAATGTATATTTATAATTACTGTGATTTTGAATTATTTCTTTTAGCATTAACGCAAACATTAATATTTATTTATTTCCATATCATAGTTTTTTCTTAACAGAAATCAAAACAATTATTATATAAATTTTATCAATTAATAAGTTATCAGCTCTAAATTATAAGTCACCAACCATCATTTGCAACAAACGAGTTAGGTCAACTATAAAATCATTAATCAAGCAGTCACTATCTAAAAGTCATCAATGATATGCGACAAACGAGCCTATTGTCAAGTCTAGTTGATTAAACTTTGAAAAAAAAAAAGCATACCCTCTCCATTTCGAATTTAATGTTTTTACTTTGAATTTACACGAAAATTAAGAAAAGGTAAATGTTATGACTTTTAAAAATATGTTTAAGAGAAAGTGAGTAGAGAGTTTTTGTTACGAATGACAAGTAAATCTCATTATTCATTTAAGATAATTTTAGATAATAAACCAACTAAAAACCTCAATATGAAATAGACTAAAAAACAAAGTAAGAACCTAAACTGAGACAGAGGTATTAATAAATATATATCATAATATAATGGAAATATAAAAAAATTACGATTGATGTGCCGTCAAAGGTAGGATCCTTAAGTTATTTTTTAAGAAAAAATAATGAAAATTAAATCAAGTGTAGCATTAAATAGAATCATATTTTAAGACTAAGGACTACTGAATAAGCCTTATTTTCTAACAAATTTCACATATGAAAGCTTATTTAAAGTCGTACAAGGAAATTTAGAGTGATTAGTTTTTATGCATTTTTTAAAACTGATACTCATGTGTCTCAAAAAGATAATCACATATACTCATAAAATAAAATAACAAATGCCACTAATAATTTTAATAATTATTCATTAATAACAATTTTGGAATTTCTTGAGTATTTATGAAAAATATTTAATGAATCTTTGGTAAAAAATCTTTCAAATTGATCATCAAAGTCAAGGTGAGAAAATATTTTAAAAACATATTTCAATCGTCCTGAAAAGTTAGTCCCATTTTTTTTGTTAGCTTGAATCAATTTTGAAGCGCAATAATTTAGTTTAATTTTATGCAAATAAAAATTTAAAACTTATTGATATAACATTGTATATAGCTTTAGATTTTTATTAAAATAGTTAAAACTAATCAAAATTATTATTTTAATTGACTCAAGTTAATAATAAAAAAATGGGATTAACTTTTTGAAACAAAGGGAGCATAAAATATTGAACTTACTTAGCTACATAACATATCTATTCCCATAAATGCCTTTATAGAGCACGTTTATTGTGTTGATAATCCTAAAAACTATGGTTTGGGGTCTAATTTATTGCGAATATAATGGCAATATACGAAAAATAGATGTAAATAGACATAGTCGAAATTGCACCTAGTAAAAATAGATAGACAATATTGAATATGATTTTTTTTATTTTCTTTTACGATGTCTCATATCAGAAAGCGAGAAGAGTAATCAAACTCTAGCGTTTACCGAGAGTGAAGCTTGTGGCCACTCCTTTTGGAACAATCGAAACTGAGTTATTATGACTCAGAAAAAGTTAAATATTTTTTCCAATCGTGGTTCAGCTACGAAAAAAACTAACCACAAAAGACTTGACGTTGTTTGGATCCATGATTTTTATTTTATTTTTTGGATTGTAGTTACTTCTTTTGTTTTTTCTTACCGAGATATTCAATTTCTTCTTCTATCTCAGCAGCTTTTACGGGTACTCGTTATTATACAATAAAAAAAATACAAATTGGGCCGTTAAATTCTATTTTCTCTCTCATTCATTTTCTTCTAATAATTCTCTTTCAATTTCAACAAAGATTGATTAGTAAAATTCGTAAAGTCTTAAAATTATTGCATCACTTTTTTGCTAACTTTTCAAGTTCAGTAAAACCTCCAAACAGTGCCTAACATTTTATTTTATTTCCTATTTTTTTTTTGTTTTTTTGAGTCAAGACAGACAATAGACTCCTTACATATATAGTAAAAATGAAACAGAGTCCGTCCGATAGTCGATTTTTATGTTTATAATTCGGGTACGCTCATAAATAAGGTGCATGAAAAATCGACATCCTACTAGTACTCCTAGCAAACTAGGAGTATGACATATTGTAATGGACACCATGGTCCATGAAAATGGGGTACAACTAGATCTACACAAATTTAGTTAGAGAATTTATAGAAAACCTAACAATTTTGTGATTAAATTCATAAATTGTACATTTCCGGGAATTATTTATATACAGAAAGCTACCAGAGAGTGGGATAATGAATTAATGTTTGACAATCTGAAATTGTACGTAATATAAGATCGTGGGCAACTAAATGTCACACTCAAAGTTTTTTTTTTTTTTTATCAATTTGATTGAATATTGACAAAAGAATCTTATTAGAATTTAGCAATTTTTATAAATGGAAAAACTTTTTAGTGATAGTAATATTATTGGTTTATCAATATATATATAAATATCGAAAATTCCATGGATAGTAAGAATATTTCATAAATATTTTGTCAAATTTCTATTAACTAAGTTGATCAAAAACGTCAAACTTGACATTACAGTAGAAAAATATCCTTTTTATTTAACACATGAAAGACAAATTTGGAGAGAAAAATTACTGTAAATTTTTATAGCTTAATTATTGAGTTGGATCGACTTTCAAAATACTGTAAAATGTTAATAATAATAATAAAAAAAAGGACTATTATCCTGAAACAAAGAAGAAGTATAGATTTCATTAATATACTGAACGAGCACAAATAATACTCATCAAGATTGAAACTCAAATCAGATTTATTTCTGTATTTACTTCTCTCTCAAACCGCACTATCCAAAATGGAAGAAAAAAAATCACTAATCTTCTCACTTATTCTTACTCATACGTTGTCAAAAAGTTAGTCCGATTTAAAATTAGACGAATGAAATATTAATTAATTAAAGAGTAGGATAATTAGACTCAAAACAGATGTTCGATTCAGTCGAGTAAAAGGTGCCTGGAGGGAGGGACAAAAAAAAAAAGTAAAAGTGTAAATATGTACTGACAAAAGAATGAAACAACAGTAATAATCCAAGCCTTTTTTTTTTTCTCAGCGTTGAACAAGACCAACAGTCCAATTATAAAGACATAAGTTGAAGGTCAGCTGCACAGTATGTCAAAGCACAAATTATTTACAACAATTCCGGCTTTTCATGTTTCTTGAAGATTGCAAGACTTGTTAATTACTGTTTGATTGCAATCTTGAATGGGAAGAGTTCATGGATTGCAGATATCGAGTAAGGTGTACGGCCAAGATACAAAGCAAACTAAACGAAAAAACGAAATATATGAAACGATCAAAATGTCTAAAATACCCTTAATAACCCACTAATATGAATTGTTGAGATCGAAATAAACTAGTGATATCAAGTGAGAATCGTACTGTTGTTTGCATCCATCCGTCTAGAGACACAAGAGATAGCTAAGTTATGCATATGTTTCTTTATCAAGTTAAAGATTTAAAGAAAATAAGTTTTTTCAAGTTAAAGATAGTGATTTAAAGAAAATAAGTTTTTAAATATTTGAATAGTTCAATAAAATTATTATTATGAGATGGATAAATAATTATAAGACGGAGGACGAATATTATTAAAATATTTGAGTAGTTGCAAATCTTGTGGGGGAAGAGTTCGTGTAGCGCAAAGATTACTAGTGTGAAGTGGACTAGAGATGGATTCGGGGCCTCAGGGACCAATATGCATGCACAACCAAGTGAATGTGAATGAACGGACGAAATGCACAATTCAAACATAAACATCTAAATATAACATTAATAAATCATAAATGTGAAACTGCTGACGTGAAAATAAACTGGTGAGATCAAGTGCAAATCGGATTGATGTTTTCACCCCCCCCCCGAAATCCGACTAGAAACGCGAGATAACAAAGTCCTGCATATACTCCTCGTCAAAAAGGATAGTGATTAAATAAAAATAAGCAATTAAAAATATATGAATAGTTGAATGAGGCCAAAATCTTATAAAAACGCATTATTTTAAGATAAAAGAACGGTGTTTTGTTTTTCCCGCTAATGCGAGTGTTAGTTTAAAGAAATGTCAGCGTAAATAGTGTCAGTGTTAGTGTAACAGAATGACAGTGTAAAAAGTGTCAGTGCATGTATTATTAAGTGTCATTGTAAAAAGTGTCAGTAGTGATAGTGTAAAAAAATGGCAGCACATTTATTATTAAGTATCAGTGTAAAAAAGTGTCAGTGTTAGTGTAAAAAAATATCAGTGTGAAGAGTGTCAATGTCAGTATAAAAGAGTGTCAGTTTAGGGTAAAAAAGTGTTAGTGTTAGTATCAAAAAGTGTCAGTGTAAAAGAGTGTCAACTATGTATTATTGATTGCAAGTGTAAAAATGGTTTTTCTTTAAAAAAAAAAAACTAGTTTTTTATAAAATCAACTTTTGAATGAGTCTTTTATTATGAGACGTTTAAATAAAAATAACTTTAATACTACGATTTATAAGAAATGCAAAGCCATAAATTTCAAAAATTAATAAGTCAAACATCCAATACAACACATTTATTCTAAGAAAAATATTTTCATGCTCAAAATTTGATAATTATCTTGCACATTGTATAAAAACATTTAATATAAATCATAAAAATATGAAGCTTTACAAAAATAAAATAAAAAATTGACTTTTAATAAATATGCACTATTATTGGTTGAAGTAAATCCTCTGGGCATATACTTATAAACATTACTTCTCTTTTGAACCCACATTTTAATATCTAAATCAATTTTTTACTTTAAATTATTTGAAAAAAAAAAAACTCTTTATGAAAAGAACAATATCAACGAAAAAACATGTGATGTATCTTTCAAAAAGAAAGGTGATTTGATTTTAAAAAGGCAGTTAATAATCTTTGGAAATCTTAATTATTATCACTTTTACATTAAAAAAAATCATTTCACATCAACTATTATATTATGAAAAGAAAATAGACATACTTTTACTTGTGAATTTTAATACTTGCTTAAATTCCTTTGCACCTAAATTAATATTCATTTTTTAAGAAATTTTTGTCGCAAAATAAATGTCATTTTTTGAAAAATAAATTTGTCCCTAAATATTCTTTTATAATTTTTTTCACTAGTCATTTTATTATTATAAAATTAAATATTTGAAAAGTGAAAATATATATTTTATTTATCACATAATTATACAAAGTAATCATTTACCCGTATAATATTTTGAAAAAGAATTTGGATATTTATTTAAGAAGGAAGGAAGTACTCTTCTACTCCTTCCGTCTCGTCCGAAGTGTTCGAAATGCGGGAATTAAGAAATGAATATATATAATGCGAAAAATATATAGTAAAATAAATATTGTGAGTATGAAAAGTGAAGTAGGAAAGAGAAAGTGAGGTAGAGAATAGTTAGTGAATACTCCGTATTTATTGTGAGTATAATAAGTGGGTCCCACAAATAAAAAAGTAATAAAAAAAATTTCTTTTTAAAATTGAAACATTTTAAATAGAACACCCAAAAAAAAAAAGTTGGGAGGGATACTTCGAGCGGGCGGGACGGAGGTAATATTATCTTTCTAAAACTACTCAAAATAATTATCATTCAGAAAATAACCAGTTAACGTGGCATAATTTTATGGATTAAAGTTAAAAATATCATTCCTCCCTGGTTCCCAAAAGTGACGAGTAAACCGGCGAGGTTAGTGCTGCCTGCCACAGTGACACTAGTAGTAAATTTCCAAATTCCACATACTTCTCACGTGGTTTTGAATCATCCACGTAAGCATATCATTATCTTTTTTGTAAAATGATACATAAAAAAAAAAAAGTGAAAATATATAGTAAAAATGTGTAAACCGTTAAATTAAATGAGTGGGTATTTTTTTTTCTATCCCAGCCACCCGACTATTTGACAAAAACACTCATTTTTGGTATGTAATTATATTGTTTTTTCTTTCCTGAATACCCTTACAATAATTGTCTCCCTCATGTATTACTCTGGCAATATAAGAAATTAATAAATGTAATAAGTTAATATGAATAACAGATCTATATATAGAGGAAAGAAATTAATAAATGTAATAAGTTAATGTCAATAACAGATCTATATAGAAAAAAAAATCAATTACACAACTTAATGATATACGTGGTTCACCAACGTAGATACGTCTATGGGTAGAGGGTAAGAATGTTATTTATCAACTGTCATTCACCAAATACAATCTCTAATTTAATTTACGAATTTTGATCGCAAGAATTGACAATTATGCAAACCCTAAATTTAGAGAAACAGATAGGCAGAAAAACAATCGAAACATTTAGAATTATTGATCTCTATCACACTGAAAATTACATATATAAAAATTGCTATTGAATAGAGGTTATTTATACTGCCTATTTCTGACCCTGCGCGATTTTCTAATTCTGCAAAAAATGTGCCGCTGATCAGGCCCAACTCGAACTAGGGCGAGCGCGTGGTTGCCCTCTTTGTACAGAGACTAGCGTGCGGCCGCTCAAAGGGCTCGATCGCTCCGTTTGTCTAGACTGTTGCGTGCGGTCGCTCTGATTGCCCGGCGCGATCGCCTCTCGGCTGTTGTCATAGGAATTACTATTTGTTTATTTAATCTCCTAATTTTGTTCCCAAGTTAGAATACATCAAACTCAACAGTTAAAATGAAGGGATAAAGTTAAATATTTTATATCATTTTTATACGACAATTATTTTGGATTAAATATTTGATAGAAAAATGATACTACTCCTAATATTTCTATTTTTTTTTTGTTATTACTCTGAATAAATATCTAAAACTTGTTAAAAAAAATTAATTGACGCGTTTTAGCATTGCTACGCTTCATGTTTATTTTAAAATCTATTATTTCAAAATAACTATTTAAGTTTAATTTAAATAAAAATAAATTTAGATATTTATTTTGGGATTTTGGAATATATGTAGTATATAACTCCAATTTAATTGAAATGGATGCCATAACTACTATGAGCCATTAATAAAATTATGAAGAAGGCAAAGAGATTGGTATACAGTTCAATCGTAAAAGTATAAATATCGAAATTTGGTAGCAGGTAACCCTAATAATTTTACTATTGCCTAGTTCTCGGTTGATTGAATTGAAGTGTATCAAAATAATGTTCTTACTCCCTCCCGTTTCAATCATAAGCAAAAATAACTATTTTTACGTGCACATATTAAAAAATTAGTTGAAGTAGTATGATTGTCTTGATTTCACAACAAAAACATGTTAAAATTACTAATATATCATCATATTAAATCTGTAATAAATATTTACTTATCTATAAAATGAATAATTAAGGGATATTTTAATAAAATAACATTAAATATAGTTGTACTTAATAAGCTTGCAATGGAATTGATGATATCTATATCTATAGTATAAAACAAAGCTCCACTATGAACAGTTCTTTGAACAGTTTCACCGGTCAAAATCCCTATTTTGTCCTCACTATTTTGTCCCTTTCCCATTTTGCACTTTAAAAAAATATTTTTTTAAAAAAATTAAAAAAAAAAAAAAAAAAAAAAAAAAAAAAAACAAAAAACGTGGTCTTGAACACGAACTTAGGCTAGCTTGTTTATATTTAAGATGAAACTGTCAAGTTTCTTACTTACAATAGTGGCTAGAATGAGTATCATTTTAATTTTGACAATTGGGTTATGAAAAAAAGTTATAGTGACATAGAATACATTTACAAAAAGTTGGAAACAAAAAGATTTGTCAAGATTTTATTAATGTTTTTAGTAAGTGTGACGAGTTCACGATCTATACAAACATTAAAATATAGTCGTATTATTTTGTGCCTAATTATTTGTTATCATATTTTGTATCCCTAGCATTGCTAAAATAGAATAAATAGAGAAATTCCGTTATAAATTTGTTTGGTACAGCTAATACTAACTTTTTTAATATAATTAAAAATAATATTTCAGAAAAAAAGAGTGATGATATTATCAAAAATAGAAAATAAAATAAAGTACTAGTGAGTACACCATAATAATCTACAACCAACACGGACGATGCGAGTACACATTAGATGGAGGTATCCGCGTATATATATAACCCACCTTCACTCCTCGTTAAACTCCCCTCATCAACAGTCTATTGAGAGAGAGAGAGAAAATTAGTGCACATAAAGTGTGACTGTTTCATTTCTAGAGAGAGAGAGAGAGTAACACACATACGCACTTGGAGCATTCTTCCGCCATTAATGTCCCTTAGAAATAAATCGTGGCCTATCGCTTTTTCACAATTTTTTTATCCCTTCGATGTCTCAATATAGCTCCAATTTTGCCATTTTTGTCCCCTTAAGTTTTATTCTGGTGAAAGTAATGGACCTTAGTCAGGTGACGTTGGAGATATTCTCAAAGCTTGAGCAGAAATGGCTGTCTCATTGTGAAGGTAAGAAGACACGTGTTCTCAGTATTTACACCGGCGGAATGTCTGTTATTGTTGCCGGAGCCGCGTTGATCCACCTCGAAGGCCAGATCCAAGCGAAGACTGGCGATTCTAACTCTCGAATTGCAGATTTCTTTGACATCGTTACTGGAACTGGAATTGGCGCCCTCCTTGCCGCAATGCTGACTGCCGATGACGGGAATGGCCGCCCGCTTTTCTCGGCGAAGGAAGCTGTCAGATTCGTATCAGAGAAGCACTTCGAAATGTACAAAATTAAGAATGTCGGCATTTTCCGCCGCCGACGTATGTTCTCCGGCAAAAGCTTGGACAAAGTGTTGAAGGAGGTGCTCACTAGAGAGGACGGTAAGGTGTTGACATTGAAGGACACGTGTAAGCCTCTTCTTGTTCCATGCTTTGATCTCAACAGCTCCGCGCCGTTCGTTTTCTCCCGTGCCGACGCGTCCGAATCACCTAGCTACGATTTCGAGCTCTGGAAAGTTTGCCGCGCAACGTCAGCTAATCCGTCCATGCTCAAGCCGTTTAGTTTATCTTCAATTGACGGTAAGACCTCTTGTTTGGCCATCGACGGCGGTCTAGTCATGAACAATCCGACCGCTGCTGCCGTCACGCATGTCTTGCACAACAAGCGTGATTTCCCCTCCGTCACCGGCGTCGAAGAACTCTTAGTTCTATCACTAGGTAACGGTCCGTTAATCAGCCCTTCGCAGCCCAAACTCAGCCGGAATGGCAAATGCCTGACGTCCTCCGTCGTCGACATTGTTCTCGACGGTGTATCGGAGACCGTCGATCAAATGTTAGGCAACGCATTCTGCTGGAACCATGCCGACTACGTCAGAATCCAGGTAACTATTGGATAGCATTTGCATTTTCTTCAATTTCTGATCACGATAAAACTAACGGCGTTAAATGTACAGGCAAACGGTTACCCGACGGGAGTGGTGGGACCGAGAATTGGGGCAGTGTTGGAGGAGAGAGGCGTGGAGTCGTTGCCGTTTGGCGGGAAGCGGTTACTGACGGAAACTAACGGACAAAGAATCGGAAGTTTCGTGCAGCGGCTAGTTGCGTCAGGAAGGAGTAGCTTGCCACCAAGTCCGTGCAAGGAAACCGCCGTTAGTCCTCTCGTTAGCGGCCGTTAGTTTTTTTTTAATTATCTTTCTTTTCTAATTATGTTTAGCTTTAACCAATGTATTAGGTTAGGATAACCCATCTCGGGTTTACTTTAACTATCTCAATTCCCAAGTTTTATGGTACCCAAATAAATAGTCACCTGTTTAGCATTTAATCTCTGTGTTTGGTTGACATTATTATTAGATTGGGGATTTTAATTAATATTATATTCACTTCGTCCCTAAATTTTTGTCCCATTTGACTTTTTAAATATTTTAATTTAGTGATTTTGAAGCTTTAATTTTGGTTATTTTTACGAACGCTTTGAAAATTATTGATAATATACACCGCCGTTATGTAATACTCCGTTCGTAAATGTTACAAGATTTTGAAATTTTAGTAATTTTGAAGCTTTAATTTTAGAAATGAGATTAATTTTTTAAAACAAAGAAAAAGGAAAAATGAAACAAATATTTAGGGATGGAGAGAATAATTAATAGGACTTATTGTGTGCCCATGGGCACATGATAAGGATTAAAAATTCTCTTGTAATGTGTGTCAAATTAATATTTGACACACATTACAAGAGAATCTTTGAATAAATCTTTTAAAAATTTTCTTGTAATTTGTGTCAAATTAATACTTGACACACATTACAAGAGAATCTTTTAAAAATTCTCTTGTAATGTGTGTCAAGTATTAATTTGACACATATTACAAGAGAATCTTTAATCCTTATCATGTGCTCATGGGCACACAATAGAAAAGTCCTAATTAGTATAAGTTCATAAATTAGTGGAAAAATTTAATGGAGAAATTATGGAGCGAGCAGGTCCTGCCATAAATGGCTTTGAAGGCCTTGCACCTGCCCCCTTAAAGTTAGATTCCATGGGGTCCCACAGTTAATTAGTACTTTGATTAAAGTAAAATAAACTGTTGTCCTTTAGAGTGATTTCAGATCTCTCTCAAGATTATGCCATTTTATGGTGTCTGAAATTCAGAATTATTACCACTTTACTTGTTAGCACTCTAATGATGTGTTTATTGAAATTGCATGTACTATACTATACCTCTGGTTCACGAGTTCATCTAAGCATTATTCATATCATTTTTTTTATTTTTTTATATATCCAGGTTTCCAACTTATGTCGAATTAATTTTGGACCCCTAGTCTCCACCCCTTCAGAGTGCTGGGGGAGGTAAATTGTGGGATATGCCTAAAACAGTCAGGGTGGCAGCACCCTTTATATTCCTGGCCTCAAAAAAGTCCTCCTACAAGATATTTACATCACTCTTACATCACCAATTTATGATAAGCATTATGCATATCATAAATTTACTACTAATGCCTAGGTCCCAAAATAATAAAAATAAATGTTCACAAGAAAATTTTAAAATTGGTTTTGAATGATCAAAATCGATTTATTTTTTTAAATAGACGCTCAATTTGGGACGGATAAAGTGCTACACGACAACCCCACCACTTCACGTTATAATGATATTGTCTACTTTGGGTTTAGAAAACACAGATTTGTTTTAGATCGCCTTTTAAAAAGGTCTCATATAATGAAATTGGTGTACACCTTTATATATTAATATATTAAGTTTTTTCAATTCAATTTTCGATGTGGGATTTGAGTTGATGACCCAACAAATACTTAATTTGTTTCCTAACAACTTTTGTACTTTTTTTTCAAGATAAATATTTTATTTCTAAAATAAGAATAAGTATTAGTGCAATTTTATCATTGTAAAATCAATATACAAACAAGTAAAACATAAGTTTGTTTAAAAAAAGGAAAAGTCGAATGTGATATTTATTAAGGAAACCAAAGAAAGGAGTAAATGTAAATGTCTAATTTTATCTTTTGAACATTAAATAAATCTTGAAATAAAAAATACTACCTCCGTTCCACTTCATGGGTCATATAAGGTAGTATTTCACGCTTCTTAAGAAATTTTTTAAAAAATGAATAAAGAATTGCAAGTGGGTAGAAGATTAGAGAAGATAGAATGTAAAAGTTAAAACATTAATGATAAAAAAACTTATTTTTGATTTATTTTTTTGTAAATATTTTAACATTATAAGGGCATAATGAATATTTTTTTGTAAATATATTTATATTATAAGGGTATAAATATCCGAAATACTGTTCAAAAATTGTCATTTATGAAATTATGAAATGTAACTCTTAATATGAGACGGATTAAAAGAGAAAGTAAGACTTTTTTAAGTGGATCGGAGGAATATCAAACAAATAATACCTTGGATTCATAGAGTTAGTTTTACTATAATTAGGATATGAGTAGGAAAAGAACAAGGAGGATTTAAGGGAAGTTAGTGTAAGGACCAGTTAGAATGAGTCAAATTGCCCCAACCAGTTAACTGAGTTGAGTTGAGTTGACAATTGGGAGTAAAAGTAAAACTGTTGTACTACTTCTCTATCTAACATGACTGAGTCATAAGTGAAGTAGCACTGACAAGGAAACGGAATCGTATCTCCGTTTGGTGACGGAAATATTTACTTGTCATCCACTTTAAAGTAACTAACTATCTTTTCTTCTTTTAACGGTTTTACTTCGTCAATTGCCTAAAATAACGTCTGGACTCAGAAAGAAAAAGATAATCAATAATTTATTACAGAATAGAATCTACTTCTTATACATTTAGGGGAATTAAGATTTTTTTTTTTAAATAACACTACCTCCGTCCCACTTTTCAAAGTCCTATTTTTTCTTTTGATTCGTTTCATTTCAAGAGTTTTTAAAAAAATGACAAGTTTTGAATATATTTATAACCTTATCATATAAATATATTTACAAAAAAATTATTCAATATACCCTTATAAAGTTAACATATTTACAAAAAAACTAATAATTAATTACTATTCTCACTTCACATTTAAATTTTACATTCTCTCTCCTCTAATCTCTTATCCACTTACAATTCTTTATTTATTTTTTAAAAAATTTCTTAAGGAGCGTGAAATTCAACCCAAAAACCCTTATCTGGGACGGAGGGAGTACATATAATTTCATTTGGTATTAATTTTTTATTTTTTTACGATATTACAAACCAGGAGGCAAGTAAGAAATTCTCCCAAAATGTGAAACTTGAATTTTACCAATGAGCACTCCTTTAGGGTTATCTATTATTGGATTAAGCACATAAATTTGTTATAATCAACTTAAACTTGCATCTATTAATTTTGTTTAAACAAATAAATCAAACATTTGAAAAGATGGTAATTTTATTTAATTTTAGAAAAAAATATAGATATAAAAATCATTACTATCCACCTCATATAGATAGAAAAAAAATAGATATAAAAATCATAGGTTTATTTTAAAAAAATCTTAAGTACACACACTCATTTTTTTTAAATATAAGAATTTATATAGTGATTAAAAAAAGCTTGTTCGAATTAAACCTAATATGTTTTCAATGTATACTCCCTGTGTTACATAACAAATGTTACCAAAATAAAAAAGACAAGAATTAAGAAAAATTAGTATAATATTGGCAATGGAATAGAGTTGTGAGTATAAAAGAGGGGTAGAATTTACGAATGGGATATTTGTTGTGAATATAACAAGTGAATACTATTAAATATAAATATACTAGAATAAGTCCGTGTCCGACCCGAGGACACATTTTTTTATTTTTTTTAATTAAGCCCGTGTCTGAGGACAAATTTTTTTTTTTAAGGGCAAAATGGGAAAAAGACAAAATAGTGAGGGCAAAATGAAAAATTCGGCCATTAAAACTATTCATTCAACTGTAGCATACCACTACCATTTATACTATAGATTAACCAGAAGTATTTTACAAAATGGGTATTTAGGAAAAGGAAGGAGTAAATATGGAGGGAGGGGGGGGGGGAGGGGGGGATTGGGTTGTGTATGAGCTGGGAGAACCAATGCCTGTGTATTTTGGCCATATCTCCATTAACAAAAAATAAATAGATGTATAAGGTTTTCTTGGTTTTATGCACACCTTTCCCCTCCTCCTCCTGCATGTTTACTCCATGAATACACATTGAAAATTCTGTCTGGCAGTTTTTGGTCAGAGTTTCAGTTTTCTGTCGGTTTAAGGCCCTAAGATTAGATTAGATTAGATTAGATTAGATTAGATTAGATTAGATTCATTTAGTTAATTGTCTTGCTTTACAACTTATATGCCCATAGTTTTTTTGTCACTGCAGTGGTTATATATAGGGCATCCCCTATACCATTTTATTCTTTGAAACCCATTACAAAAGTATGAATATATTGAAAAAGTCGCATATGAATTTGGGATCAGTGCAGTGAGAGGCGGGTTGTATCAAGTGTCGAGATTACTGGGAAGTTAAATGGGTATACCAGTGTACGAGATTACAAAACAAGCAAAAACATCTAAATTATCCTTAATAGTTCTTGGATGTGAATCGTTGAGATTGAAATAATGACATTAAAAAAATAATTTTTGTTTTAAAATAAATATTAACGCCCATAGATTAATTTTCCTCCAAACAAAGGGCAAAAGTCCATGTGATATTCCCCATTCCACATCGAAAATATGTGAGAATTTAGTGTGATATATAGAAGACACATACACTACTACTAAGTATCAAATCATCCATTAAACTTTTGGAGGCATGTAATAGGCTGTGATTAACCCAAATGAGAAGATGCTTAATTGGCCAGTATGGGGTGCCTACGTAGTGAGTCGGGCTTCGAACTCAGATCTTTAAAGTCCAAATGATTCTTCTAAGGCTATAGTCAATGCAGAACTCATAGAAGTCTACAGTAAAAGCTAGATTCTATCCTATTCTAAATAAACCTTCATTTTACACCATACCTTTAATTAAATAAATCAAAACTATTGCTTAGAGATAAAAAGCAAAGAGTAGGAAGGAACTAGACTTTTTGATAATGGTATATTGTCATGCTTAGCTTACTTTACTTATATATAGGTTTGTTTCCTATTTTAGTAAAGTAGATTCAATGTTTCCTAAAACAATAATTTCTTGCAAATTATTCATTCAAAAAAAATGGAACAAAAATGGTTAATTTAATTAGGAGGTGGGAGACAAAGAAATGGTGGTTGGAGAAAGGCCAATTGAGTGGATTTGATTAGTAACCACACTACCTAGCTAAAGGAAGGAGGATATTGAAAATGAAAGGAAAGGGAGTAAGTTTGATTAATTTGGTCGGCTAACCTATTAATTAATTTTGATGATGACCACTCTAATCTTAAACCCTAATTTGATTAAGACCTAAGATAACCACATTTTAGCATATTTTTATTAGTTTGTCTAGGATTAGGATTGCGGTATGTTTGTTGTTTAAGAAAAAGTTTTAAGAATTTCTATCTAGGGTAATAAAGGATTAATAGTGTCTACAAATTTATTTTGGATTTACCTCATATTCTATCATGTTTACAAGACTTGATTTGCATAAAATTATGAGTTAGTCTCGGAAAAATCAAAAAAAAATTATGGTATAGAAAAAAAGGAGTTTTAAATCCAAGTCAGAATCGAATCAGGTGATTGTTAGTTTACGTGTTAAAATGTGTCAATGTGAAAATGAGTGACAATGGTAATATTTTTTTAGCGTCATCTTTAATCTCATAGAATGTCAGTTAATGTTAAAGAGGGTCAATGTTATTCTAAAAAGAGATTGCAAATGGTAATTTTAGAAAGTGACAGATGAAATGTCAGTTGTTGTTTTAAAGAATGTCACAATATGTTAATAAGTTCTGACTATTTATAAAAATATCACAACGCAATTTCTAAATAAGGGGATATAATAAGAGGTGGGCGAAAGATAAGAGCCAATTGATTAGGACCAAAGTAATCCTATCAAAGAATAAATACCTTCTCCCACCAAACTAGGCATTTAGATTACTTTAGCTTTTGATAATGCACTGATAAGCAAAGAGTAGATGAATTCATGAACTCAAGAATAAAGTTGAGAGAATTCTTTCTATATCAAAGATAACAGAAATGAATATTACAGAGATGAATCCGAAAGCTATATACAGAGCTCTACAAGTTGTTACAAATTGTTGTAACAAACTGAACTAACTATCTAACTGTCTAAACTATATTTACAAAGAGACCCCTGTACAAAGCTAAAATACTCTCATGACCTTGTTAGACTAACTCACCTCAACAGCCCCCCTCAAGTTGGAAGTGGAAAAAATATTGCACACTTTCAACTTGGACAACAGAGAAGACATGTGGGCAGTGGTCAGGGGTTTAGTAAATAAATCAGCTGGTTGAAGAAGAGAGTGCACATATGATGTAACAATCTGATCCTGTTGTATGCAATTCCTCACAGTATGACAATCTACTTCAATGTGTTTAGTTCTTTCATGGAATACAGGATTCTCAGCAATATGCATAGCTGCCTTATTGTCACAATGAAGAGGAACTGGAGTCAAAGAAGTAATAGACAGCTCTTTAAATAAGGCCAGTAACCAAGAGAGTTCACAACAAGTTTGAGCCATAGCCCTATATTCTGACTCTGCTGAAGACCTGCTAATTGTCTTCTGTTTCTTACACTTCCATGATATAAGAGAATCACCCAAGCTTATACAAAAACCAGTGATGGACTTCCTGGTTAAAGGGCATGCTGCATAATCAGCATCACTATAAGCTTTGAGAGTGAGGGGACAAGATTTGGAGTAGAATAACCCTTGACCAGGGGAAGATTTGAGATATCTAACCAGCTTGAGAGCAGCTTCCCAATGATCCACAGTAGGTCGAGCTAAAAACTGACTGAGTATATGTACTGCATAACATATATCAGGTCTTGTGATAGTCAGGTATATTAGTCTCCCTACCAATCTCCTATACTTCTCAGGAGTAGGATACTCAGAACCTTTTGATAAAGCAAGATTATGATTGATAGAAATAGGTACAGAACTTGGTTTAGCAGCAGTGAGTCCAGTATCTTGCAAAATATCCAGAGTATACTTCCTCTGATGAAGGTATAAACCTGTGGGGTTCTGAGCTATTTCAAGTCCCAAAAAATATCTAGGGAAGCCAAGATCCTTGATAGGAAATACTGAATGAAGATGAGCCTTGAGTTGATTGATATGTTCAATGTTAGAACCACAAAGAAGCATATCATCAACATAAATGAGAACCACCATAAAAGAAGAAGTAGTTTGCATAGTGAAAAGTGAATGATCACAAGCAGACTGAGTAAACCCATAAGCAGTAAGACATGAAGAGAACTTTTGGTACCACTGTCTAGGAGATTGCTTGAGACCATATAAAGATTTACTCAGCTTGCAAACTATAGGCCTGGAAGAAGGAGAGCCAGTCAGATGTGAAGGAAGAGTATAACCTTGTGGAAGTGACATATATACTTCTTCCTCAAGATCACCATGAAGGAAGGCATTAGTGACATCCATCTGAGTAATATGCCATCCTTTCACAGTTGCCACAGCAAGCAAAGATCTAACAGTTGACATTTTTGCCACAGGTGCAAATGTAGCAAAATAATCAAGACCTTCTGTCTGTGTGAAGCCTTTGGCCACTAATCTCGCCTTGTATTTATCTATGGTACCATCTGGTTTGAACTTGGTCTTGAAGATCCATTTACACCCTACAGCCTTTTTATCAGATGGTAAAGGCTGTAAAGACCAAGTGTTATTAGTCTCCAAGGCACTTATCTCACTATTCATAGCTTGACACCAGTGAGGATACTTGATTGCCTGAGCATAGGATTGAGGATCACTATGAACAGTCATGTTAGCCACAAAGGATTTGTATGGTGGATTAAGATGATGGTATGAGATGTAGTTAGAAAGGGGATATTTGACAGAGGTAGAAGCCTGAGAGTGAGATACCATATTAAGCACAAAATCAGAGTATTTAGCAGGTATATTTCTCACTCGAACAGGTTTGGAGATGGCAAGAGGAATAGATGGTGAAATAGCATCTGAATGAGAAGAGGGAGACATAGTAACAGACGAAGAAGTGGTAGCAATGTCAGAGGTAGAAAAAGAAGGAATAGAATCAGGCTCACACAGAGGATTGTCAGATGATGGAACAGTAGAATGACAAGTAGGTAGAGGAGGAGGAACCATGGTAGAAACAGGTAGAGAAGAAGGAATGGAAGAATCAAATGGAAATATTGACTCATAGAACTTTACATCCCTACTGAACATCACTTTGTGAGTATCAAGATTGAACAATTTGTAGGCTTTCTTGCCAAAAGGATAGCCTATAAACACACATTTATGAGACCTGGGTGAAAACTTATCCCTGTTGTGAGATAAAGTTGCAGCAAAGCACAAAGAACCAAACACTTTTAGGTGGTCATAAGAAGGAGCAGTGTGAAAGAGAGCCTCATAAGGAGATTTTTGAGCAAGAACAGAACTAGGAAGTCTATTCAAAAGATATGTAGCAGTCAACAAACAATCACCCCAAAACCTTATTGGTAAATGAGCTTGAAACCTAAGAGCTCTAGCCAATTGAAGAAGATGTTTGTGTTTTATTTCTGCCCTACCATTTTGCTGAGGGGTATCTGTACATGAACTTTGGTGAAGAATACCAAGAGAAGTGAGTAAGGAAGACATTTGGGTATTGAAGAATTCAGTACCATTATCTGATCTTATTTCAAGAACAGTGGAATTGAATTGAGTTTTGATCATTTGAAAGAAAACTTGTAACTGATGACACACATGAGATTTGCATTTGAGTAAGAAAATCCAAGTACATCTAGTATGATCATCTACAATGGTCAGAAATGAAGAACAACCATCATAAGTGTGTTGTCTGTAAGGACCCCACACATCACAGTGAAGCAAAGCAAAAGCAGTAGATTTATGAGAATTACTCAATGGAAATGGTAATCTTGTGAATTTTGCATAATGGCATATATCACACAAAGTATTCTTACAAGAATCTGAAACATGAATGGGTAAACTTTTCAAGGAAGAGAAAGGAATATGACCCAATCTCATATGCCACAACTGAGAATCTGTATAAGGAGGAACAGTAGTAAAGGTGTTACAAGTGGAAAAATCAGAATATGAAGTGAGACTTGAAGTAGAAGACCCAATCCTGTAAAGACCTCTATCAAGAGTTCCAATCTCCTTGAGAGTCTTGTGAACAGGGTCCTGAAGAAGACAAGATGTGGAGGTAAATACAAGAGAACATTTAGAATCCACAGTTAGTTTCCTACCAGAGATGAGGTTGTATTTGAACTGGGGAACAAATAGAACATCCAGCAAAATTATTCCATTGGGCAAAGAAATAGAGCCTTTGTGAGTGATAGGAACAATATTACCATTTGGTAAAGTGATATGAGATTTCACAGGAATGACATTGATGAGAGAAGAAAAGGAGGAAGTGACATGATCAGTGGCTCCTGTATCAAGTATCCATTCATGTGGTGTGCTAGCATGACTAGTAAGACAAATGGTGCTACCAGAATTAGTACAGGCAACCATACCTGCCAAATGATCCTCTGGACTAGCAAGAGCAGAAACATGATTAGTCAGACCTGCATTAGACAGCAAGTTCACCAAATGTTCATACTGAGCAGTTGTTATGGTTGAAGAAGAAGTAGCGTGGTCAGATGTATGTCCATCAGAGATGGGAGAAGTCTCAGCAAGAGCAGCTATCTTGACCTTGTGCTTGGGCATTTTAGCAGGATCAGGTTTGGATCCATATTGAGGATGCCAATCTGGATAACCATGCAAATAGAAGCACCTATCCTTGGTATGTGTATCTCCATGGCAATGCTCACACCACAGTTTATTTCTCTGTCCAGTTCTAACCTTATTGAACTTGTTGGAAGAGGAGGAATAAGGAGAAGAGTTGGCTCTACTCAGTAAAGCAGTAGATATTTCAGAAACATTTATGGGAGAGGGAGTAACACTGCACTTCCTCTGACCTTCTTCTTCAATCAACAGAGATACAGCTTGAGATAGAGATGGAACAGGCACCATTCTGAGAATTTGGCCTCTAACATGAGTGAAATTCTCATTTAATCCCATCATAAACCTAGTCAATTTTTGAAGACTTTCATAATCTTCTCTCTGCCTTATAGCACCACAAGTACAATTGCAGGAACATATAGGTGTAGGACTAAGGCTGGTGAACTCATCCCAAAGACCTCTAAACTTTGTAAAGTAAGCATTCACAGTCATAGTGCCTTGCACACAATTAGCAATTTCCTGACTTATGTGAAACAGTTTAGGAACATCACTTTTAGAGAATCTAGTTAGCAAATCATCCCAAATATCCTTACATGTGGGAAAATAGATCAAACTGGAGGCAATTTCAGGATTAACAGCATTAAGGATCCAAGCGATTACCATACTATTGCACCTTTTCCAATGTGAAGCGTATTTAGAAGTTGAGGCAGGTTGCATGCATTCACCTGACACCATGCCTAATTTGTTCTTCGCAATCAAAGCATTTGTAAATGACAGCTTCCACTGGTTGAAATTGTAGTCATTGAGAGGCTGAGTAACAAGCAACATGCCTGGATGATCATTCGGATTCAGGTAGAGAGGATGAGATGCCTGCAGAATCAGTACATTAGCAGGAAGATCATAGAAATCTGGTTCAACACGAGCGTCATCAGTTGCCATGGCAGATCAGACAAGGCAAAATACTTGAAATTGAGATTGGGGCAAAATGCTCGAAATTAGGGTTGAATTTAGAGCAAACTGTAGAAATCAAATCAGATCAAAAACAAACACTGATTTGATTAGAGTTATGGAAACAAAACAAATTGATTTGATGTTGAATATGCGGAAGAAATGGTTAGGCAATCAGGCAAATCGAATCGACTTGCTCTGATACCATGATAAGCAAAGAGTAGATGAATTCATGAACTCAAGAATAAAGTTGAGAGAATTCTTTCTATATCAAAGATAACAGAAATGAA
Source organism: Adenophora triphylla var. japonica (assembly GCA_022495995.1). NCBI lineage: Eukaryota > Viridiplantae > Streptophyta > Magnoliopsida > Asterales > Campanulaceae > Adenophora > Adenophora triphylla. Next base: position 353,948 of record JAFEMH010000006.1, read on the forward strand.
TATTACAGAGATGAATCCGAAAGCTATATACAGAGCTCTACAAGTTGTTACAAATTGTTGTAACAAACTGAACTAACTATCTAACTGTCTAAACTATATTTACAAAGAGACCCCTGTACAAAGCTAAAATACTCTCATGACCTTGTTAGACTAACTCACCTCAACATGCACGTAATGTTATCTTAAGCCTGTGGGCTCTATTGCTAAATGACTATGTCTAGAACCCTAAATTTATAATACCAAAAGGAGGACTCCAAGCATGCGATATAATATTAAACATATAATCTATAATTACAACTACCATAGGAAATGCAAAATTAAACTCCTTAAATTGTGTTGGAAAACTAATCATATTTTTTCAATATACTCCCTTCGTCCCATCTCAAATCGAATTTTTTGTTATTGTCAATCATCCCATTCTCTCTCCTATTTATTTTTCATACTTACAATAATCTCTTTCCTACTTTAGTTTTCCTTAATTATCGTGTTCAAAAAGCTGATCCGTTTGATATAGAACGGAGGGGGTATAATTCAAATATACTATAGATGTCATCACAAGTGTTGTAATTGACTTATCTGACTTATCAACATGTTTAAAAAAAAAATTGTTTCACTTATATGGTTGTAGCATGATTAAATTGTATTAAAATGATTTTATTATTTAAAAATATGAAACGTATTACTACGAGGTAGATGATGATTTTATGATACTATTATTGTTTTCATAATAAAAAAAATAATTACTAAACGCTTCTTTATTTTGCATGTCCTCGTGCTAATTTTTAAGATGACTCGAATAACTCTAGCCAATGGAAAGTCAAAAAAGAGAGAATAGCTTGTAACTTCGGGAGAAGGGGTGCCTCCACCTCCAAAGAGCAACTATACTCCAAATCAGGCATAAAAAACCTTGTTTCAACAATTTATTCGGCATTCATAAGTAGGACAAGACCCCCGAACCAACAGCCTTCGCGCCAAGCAAGACCGCCCTTGTCCCTTTGCCAAGAATCTTTACGATGTTCAGTAGCTTTTCTTTTGCGGCGTTACAATTTTATTGGGAAAACTTTGTTGCCTTAATAATTTTATTAAATTCAAATCAGATAGTCAGCAACCAATATAATTTCTACCCTTTTTCTTTCCAACATCATTTTATGCTTCTTTATACAACCGTTGATTGTAGATTAATATATGATCTTGTAAAGTGAAGTACAACAAACTCAAAGTTGAAATCAAAGGCAAAGAAAGTGTATCGTCTTCTCAACACAGAGATATCCATAACGAGAAAATCCACCCACCAAGCTTATCATGTAAGCAACCAATTTTTATGAAGGAATAATTAATCTAATGAGATTTTTTATTTAAATTACAACATTTCAAATACAACGTATAGGAAAGATTCGTACTCTTGACATTCAATTCACGAGAAAAGTCAAGAGCCTATCTCATCGGCAATAACCTAATGAGATGAACTGCCCCCTTACAATGTGTGACCACACCCAAAAATTAACTACTAGGAAATAAAGGTTGAAGGCATTAAAAATTTTAGCCTAATGAAATTTACTCATCTAAATATTCCCCCCAATAACTCCAACTTGTAGTGAACTTATGCAATAAATTTGGAACGCCAATTTTAAAACAATGCTACCATCCAAAGGGACTGGGCAGCCAGCTACATTATCACTATCCAAATGTGTTAAGACACTGTCTAGGCTTTTCACATAAATATCTTATCTCCATGCCATTCAAGATGAACCATCTATATTATTAACCCACCCATCCCCCACCCCCCCCTCCAAATACGTAATTTCTCTGTCTCATAGTAATATATCTAAATGTATTTGACAAAAGAATTAAAAAAAAGGTTAAAAAAAGGTGATGTGATATGAAGGTAGATAGTTGGGTATCAGAGAAAAGTGAAGTAAGTGGTTAATTGTTATGAGTATGATAAATAAGTCTCATTTCTATTTTGAAACTTTCTTGATTACTTTGGAATAACCAAAATGGGTCTTTTCCATCTATAGTATAAATGGCAGTGTGTCCGTGAACAGTTCTATGAACAGTTCCAAATGCCAAATTTTTCATTTTGCCCTCACTAAGTTGTCCCTTTCCCATTTTGCCCTTAAAAAAAAATTAAATTAAAAAAAAAAATAAAAAATACGTAACCTCGAACACGGGCTTTTACTAGTATTACTATAGGACAGAGGGAGTATATATAGCGGGGGTACAATGGTACTTTTGCCAAATTTAAGACACGGTGTAATTTTTTCCATGCCCAAAAAAAAAATTGAAAAATTCTTCCTCTAAAAAAAATCTAGGGCATAATAAGTGTGCGATTTTTATTTTTTTATCTGTTTTAGAATAAAATAAGTGTCGCATTTTAAATAATACTCCCACTGTTCCAAAATGATTGTCCCATTTCTCCTTTTCGTTTGTCCCCAAAAGGCTTCAAAATTACTAAACTTCCAAAATTTATGTTGTAACCTTAAAATTTTAGAAAAATCAAATTGAACTATTATTAGGAACAAAGGGAGTATAATATTCTAAGTGCAATTTTATCATGATATAAATAATGTACAAACAGTAAAAAAGGTCTATTTAAGAAGTTTGATAAGTCGACACGTAAGTTTATTTTTATAATATGAACAAATAAGTTTATTATTATGAGACGGAGGGAGCTGCATGAAATTCCATTTACAGATCATTGACATTGACAGTAGAAGAAGTGCATGGAATCTGACTGTTGATAAAGGTCCAAATGGCTTGTGTTCTGAAGGCTAGTTTAAGTTTTGCTGCAACTGTTAGTGGCTCCCTCCTTCCCCTCCCTTTTACATATTGTTGCAGCTTTTAAGCTATTATAATGGCGGAAAAGCTTATTCATAAATAAGGTCTTGTTGTACCATACCTACCCAAAGTACAAATTGTATATAGCCCAAGAAAGTGTATACAAAAAGATGCCATCATGTTGAGTTTATTTGAAGAGTAATATTGGGGACATAACACAATGAGCATTTTTTAACGTATAGTGGAGCATTAAGTTTTTAATGCCTTAAACTTAATAATTTGTTGTATTATTGCTTTAAAAATAAATATAGTTACCGATCAAAAATTTTATTTAGTGCAAATTTTACTGAACATCAAGGAGGTCAAAATGAATAAATTTACTAATTTTAATGGCAAAATGTCATTTTCTTAAAATTTGAAAGTCCAAAATTGACAACTTTCAAACTTGAAATGGGTCAAGTGCCCCCTTGATTTGCCAGTGCATACACTTAGGACTCATTTGATAACCTGTTAGGATTAAATTATATTAATAGGGAGGAGGTTATTAATCCAGGATTAATAAACCACCATTTTTTTAGGATAAATAAGAAAGAGATAAGAGGTGTTCAGATGCTTATCTGGATTGTACTTTGGATAATTACTACGGTAGCATTTAATCTACCAAACATATTTTTATTGGACTAATAATCATATCCGGTCATTTATCGACCTACCAAACGGCACCAATTTCAAGCCGTAGATCTCAAATTAAAAGAAAAAAAAAGCTTCTGTAAATGTGATAAAAATCTATGTAACTAAAATCGCAACATGTTGCAGCTTTGTTGTTACTGATTCAGATTTTGCTGTATTTTTTCTTCTCTCAATCAAAGATTAATGATAGTTTATAGTCATTCGAGTTGGTTTGCATCCGACATATACCTATTAATCAGTCCATCCATCAACATTGGCCAAATTAAATCGGCCCCAAAATCCTATGCATGCATGAGCAAATCTAATTCCCTATTATTGGATCCTTTGATGAGTATACTTTGTCGGTGTACTTTGTCGGTGTACTTTGTCGGTGGAACATGACTCCAAAACTTGGTACCTGTAACTAATAAGTAAAAACTAAACACAATATTTTGGGGGAAACTAGTTTCTCCCTAAGTTATAAAAAGTCCTGTTTTTTTAAACTGCTCTTAAATTCGTCAAATATTTGCAAGTTGAAAAAAATTGGACTTTTTATAATTTATGAAGAAACTGGTTTCTCCCAAAACTTACTCAAAACTAAATGGTTAATCCTATATTGTGACAAATTTATTAATATTATATTATATGAGTATGCATTATTATGAATTATCTTGTATACAGTATTAATACAATATGAAAATATATTTACGAGGCATTTTCCCTTGCGTTTTATTTTGTTATTCTAATCTTGATGTTTCAAATTTAAAAAAATTATAAATACTCCCTCCGTTCCAGGTGAGTGTGGATTAATTTTCCTTTTGGTCCGTCACACGTGAGTGTGGACTGTCAAAAATGGCAAATAATCTTTACTATTTCGTCCACTCATTCTCTCTCCTATTTTACTTTTACACTCACAATACCAATCAACTTACTATTCCTCCAACTCATTCTCTCTCCTATTTAATTTTTTTCATACTCACAAAACCTTCTTCCATTATTTATTTCTCTTACTTTTTCTTAATTTGTGTGTTAAAAATTTTGATTCACACTCATCTATAATGGAGGGAATATATTTTAGACATTTTACTAGTTCGTTCTTTTTTTTATTGTTGTTGAGGTTATAGGGAATTCACTTTTTATCTCTTTAAGAGATTGACTTTATTTCTAAAGTCAACATTTGAGGAAACTGTACGTACACCCAAACAAACAAAAAACTGTAAATGAGAAATAGAAGATCTACCGCCCATTCCGCCTTGTCCCCCCGATCATCCACACGTGTGACTCTCACTCTTCTCTCTCCTTCCAGAATCCAATGACTCAATTTGTCTCTTACAAAAATCAAATATTATCCCGTCTTTTCATATTTATTTTATTTAAAACCAAAATTATTTTTATACAAACACAATTTTAATATAAATTTTTAACTTAATTTTTTATAATCAACTCAATTGAATTTTAATCATAATTTTATAAAATCCAATTATCATTTTACAATTCTAAAAATTATTATTGATTCATAATTATTATGAATACAAGTCCATGAAGACATCATTTTTTCCTTTTAAATTTAAGAAAATAATATATTTATATCATTAAAAATCATATTTTTATGACTTACTTTTCGGGAACTATACATATCATATAGGGAGATTGATCGGGAAGTTCTAAAAATCCACATATTGTTTTAATCATGTTGTACTATTTTTATAAATTACCTCATCATATACGAGTTTATAATACTGTATAACTGAATATAATATTGCATGGATGGTGGCAGTGACCGATGGTGGTGGGACAGTTTTAATGATTTTGTATCATAAATTTTAAATTATTATATAATTGCATGTGGTATTTTACAATCGATCAGAAGATAAAATAATTTGTCACAAAATAACTTTTCGATCAAATTCTCTATATAATATAATGGATGAAGTAACGTTTTACATTAAATACGAATCCAATGAATTTTTGTTATTTGATGATTAATTGACTAACAAGGAAACAAAAAAGAATAAATATGGAAAAGATTGAGATAGGATCCTGTCCCCCCCCCCCGCCCCCTTCCTCCCTCACCACAGCTTTGTCTTCTTCCCCAGCCTTCTTTACAATGTAACGACGATAACCTGTCTTTCACATTCACACACCCTCCCATTAGAATAAAATATGGGAGAGAGATCTCAAATTATATTTGCCCGGGCACAGTCGAGTGGTAAAGAAAGCAGTATTGCTGGACTTGCAACTTCAGCGTGAAGAATTCGAATCTTGACAAGAGTAGCCAATTAAATTGGTGATGAAAGAGTATTGTAAGCGTCATATAGGAGGGCTCATGAGGCCAGGGAGTAAGAGGCGGCGCCGCACTATCTGCGTATCATCGGCTAATTTCAGCCGTTCCCATTTGAGGGGCCGGGTGGCCTGGTGATCAGCATATAGTCAGACAAAGTGAAAAGCACTGATCAAAAAAAAAATGAAAGAGAGAGAGATACTTTCTTCTACACGTAATACATATTGCAGTTTTTATTTTGATTCGTTACAAATAAATAAAATATCTTTATTAAATTTATTATCAAGTCAACTGCAATATTTAATCGATGAGTCGAATGGGAATATTACTTGACTACATAATATAACTGATTTCCCAACACTAAAATTTGTACCCAAATAACAAACTGTCGGCGTATCAAAACCATCAAGCTATCATAACTTTTGGTACTAAATAGTAAATACTTTCTTCATAACATAACATAGTAATAAATCGTACACCTTTTTTAGTCCTCCTTAAAATAAATATTTTATTTTCAAAATAGAAAAGTGTTTTAGTAATTCTTTTACTATTATGCAAGCAGTATACAAATAAATAAAATATTTTTATAAAAATATTGATAAATTAAATGTGATATTTAATTATTTATTGATCTAGCTGAATACTATTACTCTTAGTTATTTTAACAAAATTTTATAAGTGCTGAAAAAGAGAAAGTAAAATAATGAGGAAAAAAAAATTAGTGATGCATATGAGTGCTGACATTAATATTTTGGTTCATTTAGTGTTTTTTTCGTCACCTTCTTCATTGTTTGATAATGGAGTATGTCAGTATTTGTCATCTGAGTGTTGTGTTGGTCACGAGCTCTCATAGCACTATTAAGGATCTCATATACTCCCTCGTTCCCATAAAACATTATCCATTTTACTATTTTGGGCATCCCACTTTAAAGTCCCACTTTCCTAAAAAGAAATTTTTTTAATATTTCTTTATTCATGGGACTCACTTGTCATACTCACAACACTTTTCACATTTACTATTCTCTTCACTCATTCTCTCTCCTCCCACTCACAACACCTATTTTAATAACATTATTTCTTATTTTTCGTTCTCAACAGTAAAGGAATAATGTTTTGTGAGACGGAGGGAGTACATTATTGTTTATTATTATTATAATCAAAATATGTCAGCCCCATCCATTGGTATACGTCATTTATATTCTCTCCGTCAAATAATAGTAATATGTATAAATATTAAGAAAAAATGATTAACAAGGTAGAGGTGATGGGTTGCGAGTGTACATATAAGGAGAGAGAAAGTAAAATAAACGGATAATTATTATAAGTAACACTAATTGGTCCCGTTTTCATTTTGAAATTTTGCTGATTATTTTTTGTCTATAAAAAAAAACTTTTTAAATATTACTATGAAACGAACAAAGCGTTATTTTTGGCAATAATTTTCTTTCTTTTTAGTTCCACTTTTTCTTTTTATTGTAATTTTTTTTTTTTTGAAATGGTACTGTAATTATTATATAGCGTGATATACATTATTGATCTCAATCCTTTTTTTTTTTTTTTTTTTTTTTTTTACAAAATCTTTTAATGTTTTTTTTTTTTTTTTTTTAGGCGAAAAGGGCAATGCCCCCTAAATTATTGATCTCAATCTAACAAGTGACTATTTAAACTTTTATATCAATTGATAACTTATTATTTCTTTTAATCATTATTTCTATTATTATTTCTTGTAATTGTTACAAAACTACGAAAAAAATGGAAGAAAAAAAAAAATTGTGAAGTTGGGCAAAAGTGTTGGTATATATGCTCAATTCCTTAATTGAGTGTCTATTTTATATATTTTTTTTTTTAAATGTATCCTTGTAATGGGTGTTCATTTTTAAACTCATAACCTTAACGTTGCTAAATAAAAATAAAAAATAACCTTAATTATTTTCCGTCCTCATTAATGCAGGCAGACACCTTTTTTTTTTTTTTTTTTTTAATTTTTAGTGAAAGTGGTTTTTAAGGCATTGTCTCCTCAATATAAGAAGGAGACCCTTAAGTGTAGGTTTGTTCTTGTAACCTAACATGTTACTCCTACTCAGGCCCGGTTTTGACCAGGTGCAAGAGGCCCAATAGCACAGGGCCCAAAAAATTTAAGGGCCCCAAATTTTTACTTTTTTTATACATATACATTCGACTCCAAACAGTTTCATAGTAATGGAAGTGGTCTGGCGGTTAAGGCTCTGTTTGACTACTCCCTTGGCCAAGTTCGAATCTAGGGAGAACACTTCTAGGCCATTTTTTCCTATTCTTTTTTTCATTTTTTTTGGACTTTTCTTCTACTTGCTTGCGACTCTCCTTTCACTCTTATTATTTTGGGCTTTTTTCTCATTTTATTTTTTGGACTTTTCTTCCATTCTTTTTTAGTTAACTTTCATTCTATTTTTTCAATCTTAATTAAAAAGTTTGTTTTTCTTTTAATATTTTTTAATTTTAATGAATTGTTGGTTTATTATTTCAACACTATTGCAATCATTCCATTGTATAAAATTTTAAAATTTTAAGGGCCCAATTTTCATATTTAGCACAGGGCCCCTATTATTGTTGAGACGGGCCTGCTCCTACTGTTCTAGATCAGTTTCATGTGACTAGTCTAATAATAAATATAATTATTTAATGTTATTGTCAATTTAATTATTTTTTTGAAATTTTTAATCGTATTTAATATATATTATTGATAATCAAATATTTACATTCTTGATATTAACATTTAGTTAAAATTCGTTTGTGTTGATTATCAAAAATCAAATGCGTTTATTTTTCTAGAATGGGTAGAGTTTTTTAAAATGGTTAATTTAGAAAATATTTTTAATACTACTATAATTTTAACATATGTACAAATAAGAAAAATCTATTGAACCGTATAAATTGAGCAAAACTAAATTTGGGTCTTTGATATTATCACCTACTCTCTCGTTATTGCTTGAATTATGACATTTTGTCATTTTATATGTCCTACTCGAAATATGAATGGAAATGTTTTATGAAGTGAGGCTCACTATAACACTCAAAACAACTATCCACTTATTATTTTATACTCAATTTCTCTTTATACATCACATTTTATATTCACAATACCTACTTAACTATTATTTTTCCTTAAACATAGTGTCGTGACCAAAAATCTTATTTTAAACGAGATAGAGGAAGTATTTTCTATTCCAAAACCCGTTTCCGGTCCGATATCATCACTTATTTTTTTATTTCAAAAAGTAATAAACCAACTATAACACGTATTTGAGAGGAACACTAATGTTTGGAAAAATTGGAGTATTAATTAATAATATTTCTTTAACATTGCTGAAAACTAAGGAGGGTCATTTTCCTGGCAACAATCAAGTTCCCAAAATTCCATAGCTTTTGTGTAAGTAGTGGCTATTTTTTTTTTTTTCTAAAAAGATGGAGATCGTATAATGGATTTAGGCAAATGTCATACTTCCTCGTCAGTTCCGTTCTATTTGAAGCTTCACCTTATGTTAAAATGGATGTCTTGTTAAAAGCTTTATCTTTTTTAAAATGACAAAGAATCCTTACTATTTCACTCACTCATTCTCTCTCCTATTTCACTTTTATACTCACAACACTTTTCAAATTTACTATTTCTTCCACTCATTTTGTTTCATATTTTACTTTTATACTCATAATATTTTATCTACTAAGACTATCCACAGTGGTTTCATCCCACTCCCACATTTCATCTAACACTTTTTACACTTTTTCTCATTCACCTAATATTTCATCTACCCATTTCATTTACCCCCACTCCAATGGCTAACTTAAATTAAATTTCAACTCCCTCCAACTCATCATTCTATACCCCACTACTTTTATTTTATTTTATTTATATTCTTTATTTTATTTTTATGATTAGTAAAATAATAATAATTATTATTATTATTTATAATTAAAAAAATATTTCACACTTAATTAAAAAAATATTGCATCAATTTATAGGTTAAAAAAATATAATTATTTGTTTTAAATGAATGCTAAAATGAAAAAGGATAATTGAGAAATGAGTGTTTTTTTTTTGTGTCCAAATCAAATGAAACTTATATCGATTTGTAGGGAAAAAAAATGATGAATTTTGGTGAAAAAAAATTAAAAAAAATAATAATTTACTAGGTAATAATTCAGCCCAAATTGAAAACTAAGTGTTTTTTTTTTGTGTCCAAATCAAATGAAACTTATATCGATTTGTAGGGGAAAAAAAATGATGAATTTTGGTGAAAAAAAAAATTAAAAAAAATAATAATTTACTAGGTAATAATTCAGCCCAAATTGAAAACTAAGTGTTTTTTTTTGTGTCCAAATCAAATGAAACTTATATCGATTTGTAGGGGAAAAAAATGATGAATTTTGGTGAAAAAAATTAAAAAAATAATAATTTACTAGGTAATAATTCAGCCCAAATTGAAAACTAAGTGTTTTTTTTGTGTCCAAATCAAATGAAACTTATATCGATTTGTAGGGAAAAAATGATGAATTTTGGTGAAAAAAAATTAAAAAAAATAATAATTTACTAGGTAATAATTCAGCCCAAATTGAAAACTAAGTGTTTTTTTTTTGTGTCCAAATCAAATGAAACTTATATCGATTTGTAGGGAAAAAAAAATGATGAATTTTGGTGAATTTTTTTTTTTATTTTTAAATCATTTATTATGAGATAATTGAGTTTAAATAATTGGGTGAAAAAATAATAAAGTACGGACCAATACCCATTTGACACGTGGCAAGTTCCGGAAAAACAAAAAAAAATAAAAAAAATAACCTGCGCCTCACGCGCCTATCCGGAGCGTGAGGTACACGCGCCTTGTACCCTCCAATGCTAAGCCGACATGTGTCCATTAAAAAAAAAAAAAAAAAAAAAAAAAAGAAAAGGCTTTCATACGGGATGAAAACTTTCATCCCGTCATTCCATTCACCTAGGTTTAATACTCCCATTGGAGTGGTCGTGCTGGATGAAATGGGATTTCATCCCCCATTTCATCCTCCATTGTACACGGTCTAAGTGTTACGAAGAGTAGTGGGCGTTGAGGTTGCTGAAAATGAAAGACAATTGGCACACATGCAGCAGGGGCGGCGGACCATCATTCGCTGCTCCCCGTGCGCTTGCTTGCCAAATTTCCCTTCAATTTAGTCAACCTTTAAGTCACTCCCGTCCAAAATACATGTTCTTAATAATAATCTTATTAATTGTGTACTTAATGTTGATCAGTTAATTACAACTCCTAGATCGTTGATAATCATAGTAGCTGGCATTTAGTCAAAGCTTTAGACATTATCTTCATTCAACAATATTAATAATTTATTAATTTATGTTTGAATAGTGTGATCCTAGTTTATGGCTCCGTTTGTTTCATGTAAAACATTTTTCGAAAAATGTTTTCCTTGTTTTCGGATGTTTGTTTCAAGTAAAATGTTTTTCGATAAATGTTTTACCTACTTTCGAGTGTTTGGTAACCACTTGTAAAAGAAAGTCAAATGTAAAACATTTTACAAGGATGTAAAAAAAGAAGGTTTTCTTTGTAAAATGATTTACCAATTTCAAATTGGTAAATCATTTTACAACTCTTGTTCTTGACCTTAATGTACAACTCATATTACGCTCGGTACAACATAATAATAATAATAATTTAAAAAAAATTTAACTGCCCCCACCCACCCCACCCCACCCCACCCCTAAAAAAAATTTTTTTTTTGGGAAACCGCCCCACCCACCCCCTGCCTACCCCACCCCCACCCCCCCCCTCCCAAAAAAAAAAAAAAAAATTTATTTTTTTTTTGGAAACCGCCCCGCCCCCCCCGCCTACCCCACCCCCCACCCCCACCCTCACCCCCCAATTTTTTTATTTTTTTTTTTTGGAAACCGCCCCACCCGCCCCGCCTACCCCAACCCCTACCCACCCCCACCCCCAAAAAAAAAAAAAAATTTATTTTTTTTTGGAAACCGCCCACCCACCCCGCCTACCCCACCCTCCCCCAAAAAAAAAAAAAAAAAATTTATTTTTTTGAAAACCGCCCCACCCACCCCCGCCTATCCCACCCCCACCCCCAAAAAAAAAAATTTTTTATTCTGAATATAATACAACATTCTGAAAATATAATACAATATTTTGATTTTTTAAAAAAAAATTAATTTTTTTTTTTGAAAATATAATACAACATTCTGAAAATATAATACAACATTCTGAATATAATACAATATTCTAAATTTTTTTTATTACTCCCTCCGTCCCAGACCATGGGTATATGGGGTGGATTTCACGCTTCTTAAGAATTTTTTTAAAAAATAAATAAAAGTTAAATGTGGGATAGAGAATAGTAGTTAAATGTGTGGTAGGAAATAGGAGAGAGAATGTAAAAGTTAAATATGTGGTAGGGAATAGGAGAGAGAATGTAAAAGTTAAAAATATTTAATAGGAGAGAGAATGAGTGGGAGGAATAGTAGTTAAATGTGTGGTAGGGAATAGGAGAGAGAATGTATAAGGGTATAATGAATGGTTTTTTTGTAAATATATGGAGTTGATAAGGGTATAAATATATTCAAAAACTTGCCATTTATGGAAATGAACTCTTGGTCTGGGACGGACCAAAAGGGAAAGATGAACCCTTGGTCTGGGACGGAGGGAGTATTATTTAATTTTTTTTGTTTTTAATTTTTTTTATTATTAATTTTTTTTTATTTTTTTTGAAAATATAATACAACATTTTGGAGGGGTATTTTCGTCTAAAATAATAAAAAATTGATACACTCATTTAAAAAAAAACTTATTAAACATAAATTTAAAAAAAAAATTATGGAGCAATGACCATAAATATAACTTCATTCGTAACTTTAGAAATTGAAAAAGTACAAAATATTTATTTTTGAGAGGTTAAAAAGTCTGTGAAAAATAATAATTTGTGAACACAATGGAACATGTAAACGTGGCTACACTAGGACTAGGCCAAGGGGGATGGTCCCGTAGGAGTACATGTTTGCATGTTGGTACTGTAGCCTTTTAAATTAAATGAAAAAGGGCAAAAATATAAAGAGGTGGATGTGATTGACCTATTTTGGCTTTTATTTATGCTCTCCATCCCACTACAATATACTTTCTCTGTTCCATTACATATCACATACTTTTCTTTTTGAACGTTTCACTACAAATCACACTTTTTAAAATGGAAAGTTTTTATCACTATTCCCTCCACTTATTCTCTTTCCTACATTATTTTAATACTCACAATATCGTTATAATTTATTATTCCCTCCACTCATTCTCTCTCCTATTTTACTTTTACACTTACAACATTTATATCGTTATTTTTTTCTTAATCTACACGTGTACAATAACTGTGTGGATTCTAATGGGACGAAGGGAGTACATATACTCCCTCCGTTTCGATCGAAATATCCCAAATCAATCATGCACGAAAATTAAGAAATGTATATAATACAAAAAGTGTATAGTAAAATAAATGTTGTGAGTATAAAAAGTGATGTAGGAAAGAGAAAGTGGAATAGGAAATAGTTAGTGGATATTTATTGTGAGTATGATAAGTGGATCCCACAAATAAAAAAGTAATAAAAAACTTTCCTTTTTAGGGTTGGGACATTATGAGACACCCATAAAGAAAAGTTTGGACACTTCGACCGGAACGAAGGGAGTATATTATTTAGGGTATAATATTTGTGTCTCATTAATAAAATATAAAAATAATAAAATATTTTAATTTTAAAAATTGATTTATAATGAGACTTCCTTTAAAAAATGTACTACCTCCGACTCACACTAATTGATACTGCTCAAAATGGAATAGAATCTTTACTATTATTCTCACTCATTCTCTCTCTTATTTCACTTTTACACTCACAACATTCTCTCTCCTAACTATTTCTCCTACTCATTCTCTCTTCTATTTAATTTTTTATACTCATTATATTTTCTTTCATTTTTTCTTTTTCTTACTTTTTCTTAATATTATGTGTATTCATTTTTTTGATATCTATTGATGTGGGATGGAAGGAGTATAGTTTAAACTGAAACGAGAGGGAGAGTATATTGAAAGGCCTTGATCAGCATATAATTATAGAATTTGCTAACTAGTACTTTCGCATCAATGCGTTGTCCTTTTCATTAAAAGATAGATCGTGAAATAAATCATAATTCTTCTAAAATAAAATTTAAAGCTATTTTTTTGAAAAATATACAGTATATATCAAACTGTTAATAAATTAACGGGAAATGGCTGCAAATGAGCTTGGGAGGGAGGAGATAATAGGATGTAATTAGATGTAAGATACACGTAACAAGATTGCAATAAAGAGTTAAAGTATCTATTTCGTCACGAAACCTACCACTTTTAGTTTTCGTCCAGATTGTAATATTATTTTTTTCGTTTTCTCCCGTAATCTAGAATTTTTTGGTTTATGCGTCCTTTCGTTAATTTTTCGTCAACTTTTTCGTTAAATATGTCTATATGGCATAGTGACATCATTAAATTGCTAAATTGGCTTTACAAATCTATTATGTTGGATGAGGTGTAATTATTAGAGAAAAGTGTAAAATATTAAACTAAATACCTTTAATTTGTTTTTCATATATAGAGTATATAGTTAAAATTAAACATTTATCAGTAATATAAAATTCTCAAATTCTAGATATATTTAGAAACCCTTTTCTGCTCTTATTGTCCACCTCTCACTCTCTCTTTCTTCCCTCTCCAGTCATCTTCGTTATTAATGGCCATCGTCGTCGCCAATGACCCTCACCCTCTTAATCACCTTTGCCTTCTTCCCAACTCACCATTCCCCCTTTTCAAAATCGTCGCCGTTTCTTCTTTCTCCCTCACATATCGCGACTCCTTCCATCCCTAAATTTCTCGCCGACTCCTCCCCTTATCTGACCCATATCCACCGTCGTTAATGCCCGTCGCCACATCAGCTCTGGATCAAAGTGGGGCATTTTCTCCACCGCCGTCGACGGCGAAAAGCAAAGTGATGTCGAGCACACACCTTCTTAGATGGAGTTTTCTTTGTACCGGCTTTACCTTTTGATTTTGCCACTTCTGGATAATTATCTGACAACACAGAGAATCAACACTATGCATTTACAAATAATGTCCGAGATAACAGAGAGATTGGTTCAGCATGTATACATGTTTGCATAATAGAAATTGATGTTTCCATTGGTTCAGCAGTAGACACTGAAGTGTCGTCTAGAAATTGATGTTTCCGTTGGTTCAGCAGTAGACACTGATGTGTCCTCTCTCTCTCTCTCTCTCTCTCTCTCTCTCTCTCTCTCTCTCTCTCTCTCTCTCTCTCTCTCTCTCTATCAAGATGTTGCTTCTCCCATGTTGCTACAATCAGCATGTTTGATTTCGATTGTGTGTATTTGAATTTGATTTTAAACTTATATCTGCATTTTCAAAGAGATTGTGAATTTTTGAGTTGAATGATTTGATTTTGTTAGTGAGATGATGGTGGCGATGGAGGTGGTAGTGAGGTGGTGGTTGCAAAGATAGACTAAAAGAATTAGTCTGATAATAATGAATGATATTTCAAATAATTTATTGTAATAATTTAAATTCTAATTAAAAGGGAGAGATACAAAATACGGACTTGGTAAATAAATAAAAAACTATAGAGAAATTTTTAATGAAGTAAATTTAGTAAAAACTAATTATATAATTATAGCATAATGAATAACTAATAAAAATATATTTTTAAGCAATAATAATAATTTTTTAAATGAAAATAGTATTTTTATTTTTTGCTTGCTAAAAAACAAAAGAACATTTTTATTCTCTAAAAGAAAAATTATTTTTAAGATAAATTAAAAAGTTACTTTAATGGGTTTATAGTTTAAAACTATACACTTTCATCTCTTAATACTTGCAGCTCAGCCTATTTTATAAAATTTTAAGACCAACTCAACATTTTAATGAATTGGCATGCCACATGACAACTTTTAACGATCAAATGGATGATCGGACTGTTATGATTTAATTGTTGATTAAAAGGTACATATCTCTCAAATTTATATAACACTAGTACATGTCCGTGTCCAAGAACACGTGTTTTTTTTATTGTTTAAATAAAAAAAAATTAAAAAAAAATTAAGGGCAAAATGGGAATGAAATAAATGTATGAGGGCAAAATGAATAATTCGACATTTAATACTGTTTATTGTACTGTAGTTGGAGAATATGGTGGAGCGAGATGGATCGGACCGAGTGAAACGGATCTAGATCGATGGAGCGGACCGAGTTTGCAAGGAAATACTTGTTTCCTAATGTTAGCTTTGTATTTTAGGAAGACTCCTTAATTAAGTAGGAAAGTAGAATACATAGCTCAAATAGAATCCTAGTCAAAGAAGGATTATTATGTATATATAGGATTGTATCTCCTATTAGAATTAGGACTCTAAAAAGTGTATAAATAGGTGTTTAGGACAATTGTAAAAGATGAGAGTGAAATAATATAGAAATTATAATCATACTCCTCTCCACATTTTAACATGGTATCAGAGCTAAGATCCATAGAAGGACTTCTCCGCCAAAACCCTAGCGGCAAAACCCTAAGCCGCCCCAAACCACATCACCGTCATAGTTCCTTTGCCATTAACTTGCGATTCTGAGAACCTGAGTGCCCTTGCTTTCTTTTTCTGTTCTTCCGCTGAATCAATAATAGTACTGGAAACTGGTGCAAACCTAGCATGCCTAGCCTTCTTCTAATCCTCATCACTAGGCACAGACTGTGTTGTTTCAAATCTTTCTGCTCTAGCCTTCCATCACCAATATGAGTGCCTTTGCCGTGAACCATGACCAGAATGGTAAAACAGAAGCAATCTCCCGGTTGACAGCCATCCACCAATAAACCTTACGACCCAATTTTTTTTTTGTAATTAAACCCCCCTCGGCTCAAATTTTTCCCCTTCGAATTTTTTTTTTCTTTCTTAAAATTTTTTATCTTTAATGTCTCCTCCATGATTACCCAATTCGCTTCCGCAACGAATTCCTAAAACCTAGGGTTTCGATTGTTGCTTTATCTCTTTGATTATACCAACTTCACTATCCCTTGAAAAAAAAAAAAAAAATTGAGTGTCGTTCACTATAAAAACATTGATTGAGTGTCGTTCACTATAAAAACGATAATCGAGTGTCGTCCACTATAAAAACGATAATCGAGTGTCGTTCACTATAAAAACGATGATTGAGTGTCGTCCACTATAAAAACGATAATCGAGTGTCGTTCACTATAAAAACGATAATCGAGTGTCGTCCACTATAAAAACGATAATCGAGTGTCATCCACTATAAAAACGATGATTGAGTGTCGTTCACTATAAAAACGATAATCGAGTGTTGTTCACTATAAAAACGATGATTGAGTGTCGTCCACTATAAAAACGATGATTGAGTGTCGTTCACTATAAAAATGATAATCGAGTGTCGTCCACTATAAAAACGATAATCGAGTGTCGTCCACTATAAAAACGATGATTGAGTGTCGTTCACTATAAAAACGATGATCGAGTGTCGTTCACTCTAAAAAGGGAGATTGAAGAAAAAGAAGATATGTGCGAGCACAAATTGTGCACGTATTGAAGAAAGAAGACCTGATGTAGATGACTCTTCGTATATTGGAACAAATTTTTGTTGTTGTTGAAAAAAAAAAAAAAAAAGACGAACCCGAGGTTGCTTGAACTACAACACGAAAAAGGAAGAACTTGGCGCAGATGTTGCATGTCGAAGTGAAAGAATTTTTTTTAAAAACGTTTTAATTTTTATTTGGCAAGTTGGGTATCTACGTTGTAGATCCTCCAACTTGAGGGGGGGAGTTGGAGAATATGGTGGAGCGAGATGGATCGGACCGAGTGAAACGGATCTAGATCGATGGAGCGGACCGAGTTTGCAAGGAAATACTTGTTTCCTAATGTTAGCTTTGTATTTTAGGAAGACTCCTTAATTAAGTAGGAAAGTAGAATACATAGCTCAAATAGAATCCTAGTCAAAGAAGGATTATTATGTATATATAGGATTGTATCTCCTATTAGAATTAGGACTCTAAAAGTAGTATAAATATGTGTTTAGGACAATTGTAAAAGATGAGAGTGAAATAATATAGAAATTATAATCCTACTCCTCTCCACATTTTAACAACTGTAGATAGTGAAAGTGTGATTTATACTATAGATTCTTAAAAATATTAAAAAATCTCTCAATATTCTAACGAGATCGGCCACGTTAAAAAAAAAAAAAAATAGGCGCAGAGGAATTTTTTATTTTTTATTTTAATTATGAGGTTTTAACATGCGAGGGACGGAATCATCGCCGACACCAACAGTTAGTAGTTACAGTCTTACAGAATACTCCCTCCGTCCCAGAACAATCTTCACACTTTCCTTTTTGGGCGTCCCAAAACTTACTTCACACATTTAAAACTTACCTAAAATGGAAAGGAATCTTTACTATTCCCTCCACTCATTCTCTCTCCTACATTATTTTAATACTCACAACACCATTATAATTTACTATTCTTTCCACTCATTCTCTCTCCTATTTTATTTTCACACTCACAACACTTTCAATATAATACTCTCTCCTTAAAACCAGTGCAAACAGTGTTTGTGAATTATGTTCCGGGACGGAGGGAGTACTAGTACTACTAGTAGTGCTAGTGGTAGTACCACCCCCAGTCTATTTAGCTATTCACCGTTCACCACTCTACCCTATTTCTATTCTTTTATTTTGAACATGAGTATTAAAAAAATATACTTACTCCGTCCCGAAAAACTTTACGCCTTTATTATTGAGAACGGAAAATGATGATGCCAAAATCGTCAAAACAGCCCAAATCCAAGCGTTGAATGCTCCGGCGATTGCAAGGCCTGAAAATAAGAGAAAACACGTAAACTAAGCCGGGGCGGATCCGGCTAAAGGCCCTCCGGCGTGAGAGTAAGTTCACGGTTGATATTAGAGAAATCAAATTGACAGAGTTTCTCCAATGTAAAAAGTAACGTACCGAATAATGAGCCATGGGGCTTGTATTTATAGGAATGGATAGATAGAATCCATGTTGGAATGAACTTGTAAATAGATAAGATATAATCTTAAGAGAATTATATCCGTTAAGGAGTCATTGTTTGACTTGAATTGATATTGGTAATTGTAATCCTGATTGGGTTACAACTGTATAATCCTTGTTGAATAAGGATTGTAACTGCTAGCCGGAACGCCGAGGAAGGCAAATGATTTTCCTCGGCCTTTGGCAAATAAGCCGAGGAAAATGATTTTGCTTCCTCGTCATTTGGTAAATGGCCGACACGGAGATATGCCGGGGAGAATGATTTTCTTTCCTCGTCACTTGAATATATGCCGAGCAAATAACTTCTCTTTCCTCGGTAATTCCGATATGGCGGCCCAAAAATGATGATAGAAGGCCGAGATAAATGTTCCTCGGCCTACGAGGAAGATCTTACTCGGCCCTAATACTTCATAATTAGACAATATCCACTGCCCAATATAGTTGGGCCCAAGTTCGGGCAAACCCATGTTCGTTGCTTGGTTTATACCGTTCAGTGGCCCCCAACTTTCTAGCTTGGCTTAGGACGAGTAGAAAGTTAGCTCGGCATCGGCACATGGAATACGAACAGGTTTGACGCGTGTCCTTGGTTGGTAACTGACGGTTGCTATTCTAATGATGACCTGGGGCCCACCAGTCTTGTCACGCCTTGATAACTGTGTTTAGCATTTAATTATTGGGGCGCCTCACCCGAACTTATGCTTTACCCATGGGTCGACCCGATTTGGGGAGATATAAAAGCTAAAACCCCTTTCATTTTACTCTTTACAAACCCCAAGCAATTGAGAGCATTTGGCAAGAACTCACCGGCGAAACGGCCGATCTTGAACCCGCTTCCGCGAGCTCTATTTTTCCGGCGAAGTTGCATTCTCAAGTTGATTCCAATCGTTCTTGTAAACTCAGGTATGATTTTCTTCCCTTCTCACGAACTCCTTTCCTTCTTTAGCGTCTTCTAGGGTTGTTAGGAGAAATCATATGTGAATGAAGAACATGAACCGCCATTATTGAAGATTCAATCTTTTCTTCAAGAATTTTTGTTTCAACTCTCAAAATTTCAAATTTTTGATTTTCTTTGTATCTTGTTAAACTTCTTTGAATATTGAATGAACTTCCCCTTTTTAATCTTTGATTCCCTTAGAAATGGCTCGTTCTTGGGACCATTCCCCCCGATTCCGTTATGGATATCATACGGGCAATCTGAGGGTTTATCGACGAGAAAGGGGTCCATGGTTGATGCTGAACTTGGATGATATAAGCAAGCAGTTGAGGGGTTATGGCCGATCCCGTTTATTCATTCAATACCCAGTACTCCACAAGAATAGATAGGATTGAGTCCGGTTCTCCCAACATCATAGTTTTTGAGGATAGGGCCGAGATGGTGGAGCACATCGAACTGTTTCTACCCGGCCTCCCATCGCGAAATGCGTGAGCTGCTCGAGAGGTACGGCCCCCTCCTCGGCCTTATGAAATGACGAGGAAGGAAATCTTCCTTCCTCGGCCTTATGGAATGACGAGGAGGGGAATCTTCCTTCCCCGTCATTTAATCAGCCATTGACGAGGTAAATAATTTGGTCTCCTCGTCTTTATGCAGATATGACGGGAAGAGAAGGAGAGCCCTCCTCGTCTACTCAAATAGTTAACGCCTTCGTTGAAGGTGCGCAAGCTGATGCCCACCTTGTCCGAAGAAGAGGAGGCCGAGGAGCAAGTAGCCGAGGAAAGCAAGTCGAGAAGGCACCAAAGCCTGGGGATCCCATGATTGAGAGGCTGTACACCAAGTACAAAGTGGACCGTGCTGAGTATAAATTAACTTATATGGGCAAGATCGAGCCGAAGACGGAAAAAGAAGAGACGGCCTTCTACTATAACCAAGATTTCGTCCATTTTTATTTCAAACAGCTTTCAACAGGACTCCGTCTTCCCTGCACCCCTTCATTTGCATGAAGTTTTTGGATGATGTAAAGGCAAAGGCCGGCCATGCTAGGAGCCAACGGTACTAGGGTTCTCGTTAGCTTCATCATCCTCTCGCCGTAGTTTAGGCTATGAGCCGACCATGGGAGCCTTCCGTCACTTCTACATTGTCCAAGTCATCAAGGAACAATGGCTGGTAGTTATTAGGAGTGCCAATAGGAAACCTAAGTTGCTTCTTCCCATGTCCAAAGAAAGTTCCAGCCGGGACAACCACGTTATCCGCGTCGAGAGCCGCCAAGGCCGGGAGTTCCAGCCTCTCCTTGTGATGATCCAACATCTTCCTTTGCCGTCCAACAATACGGGTGGACCAAAGATTTGATCAAGCTGCCCTGGAAGAGTTTGCTGTGGTAGGGGTCCTGGATTGGAAGCAAGTTGAATCCTCGGATCATTTCTATATCCAGCAGATTGATGCCGGGGAACGAGGACGGTAGCTCCTCGTCAATGTTAAAAGAGGCGTCGCTTCAATGATTGGACGGTACATCCAGGCTTCGTATTCCACGAGGATTGTATTAGGTGCCATGATGAGCGTCCCCGTGATCAATGTATTGGAACACCTAACATTGTTGGACGTAAACTTTTATCTTGGACCCTTGTAATTTTTGCGTCATATTATTTTGCTCGTACTTGACCTTGAATTTTCTTGCTCGTACTTGACCATTTCTTCCTTGTCTTTACAGATTTGACCACCGAGGAAGAAGCCGCCCTTGCCATGGAGAGACTAAGTCCCCAGGAGCTGATCAGGCGAAAGAGAAAGCTGAGCAAGAAGTCTGCTCTGATGGAAAGAAAGGATGAGGCCAATGCTCGTAATTTGGTCTTGGGCGTGCAGGGTGATAAACCCCTCCCCCTCAAACTTCACCAGGAGGTAAATTCTGAGGACGCCGCATCCGAAGAACGAGCTGAACCCATGGTCGGTGATATGACTAACCCTCCTACTGAGGCCGAGGAAGCAGCGCCCGAGGAAGCCGGCCTCGTTCAAAGGAGATCCGGCTCAAAAAGGCCTCAAAGTTCCAATGCCGAGGAGCCGGTGGCTAAGCGGGCAAGTATTGGTGGGGCCCCCAATCCTTCACCTCCTCCAACCTTGGCTATCAAGGACATCCAAACGGTTGAGCAGGCCGATGAGCTAGCAAAGAGCATGGCCCTCGACATTCCTCGTCTCAGGGGTCTTCCTTTGCAAGTTAGGGAGGGACCTTTGGTAAGATTAGGCCGAGCTCCAATTCAGAGAGCAATGGATGAGGACGCCTATGATGCCCTTGTTAGAGAGGCTCCCAGCGACGATACCTTGCTCTGCCGCAAGGGGCTCTTACTTGCCGAGGTAACAGCTTCTTTCATTTGATCATTGATTGCGAGATTTGTTTTGCACTTGTTTGCACTTCTAATATTAATTCTTCTTTCAGTTGGCTTCTGTCACGACATATGAGAACGTGCTAGCCAAAAAGAAGGCCAGGCGCCTGAGTGAGGTCAAGGCTGCCCAAGCAAAGAGTGATACTGACAAGACCTCCTTGGTCAAACTTCTGAAGGCCAAGGATGCTGAGCTTGAGGCATCCAAGGCCAAAGTGGAGGCCGAGGTCAAAAGAGCCGAGGAAGTGAAGGCCAAAGCCGAGGAAGATCTCCGGCTAAAAGGGGAGGAGCTGGCCAAGGCATTAACAGATAAAGCCGAGCTTCAGGCAAAGGTCGAGGAAGCTGAGGCTAAATACCGAGGATTGGAGGCCTCCCTTCCCGCCAAGGAGAACGAGGCTGTGGTGCGCTTCAAGGAGAGCCCGACGTTCAAGGATGCCGTGATATCTAGCTCGGCCTTCCAGGACGCCGTGGACGAGCAAACGGCCACCCTTTTCGAAGCTGGATACCTTCATCTTGCCAGGAGTATTTTGGCCGATCCCTCCACCGCCTAGACATCAATAAGATAGCCACGCCGATATGCCGGACCAATACAAAGGAGGAAGTTAGGGCTCTCCATCACTTAGTCCCCTTCTCTCGCAAGCAACTTGGAATTGATAGCGCCCAAGGATGCTCAAGCATGCAGTGGAAGTGTGGAGGCCAGCCCTGTTGTCCCGGCAACATCAAAGACTTCGTGGAGGCCATCCAGACGAGGAAGAGCCCGAGACCAGGGAAGCCGAGGTAAGGGGAATTGCCTCGGAAGCTGATACCCAAGCCAATCAAACGACCCTTCCTCCTCCTGGCTCCATTAATACCAGCTGGCTAGAAGAGCCTTTTGAGGATGCTCAACAGTCTTAGGATAGTTTTTCCTTTTTTTGCTTTTTTGTAATAGACAATAGGATCTGTAATTTCCATTTGAATATCAATGAAAAATCCTTTGTCATTACTCTTTGTCATTTCACTGACTTGGTTATATTTTGGTATGTTATGCACTAGCCTTAGGAAGGTGGGATCCGAGGAAGGTCCCTTTCCTTGTGGAGCCAGTGGTTAGGCCGAGGAAAGATTCCTCGGCTTTAACTATACTCGTACTTCATTTGGGCTGAGGAAGTTTTCCTCGGCTTTGAATGTTGTAATTCTGAATCAGAGTAGATTCATGGTAGGAGGTTCATCAAGCCATTAGGCCGAGGAAAGTCCTCGGTCTTGGCCGTTAGTCTCCTAAGTCAAGATGGACCCTCGATCGGAAGGGTGGTAAGCCATCGTGCCAAGGAGGTTCCTTGGTCTTGGCCGCTGATATCCCGAAGTTATGGTGGACCCTTGACAGATGTGTTGTAAGCCATCGTGCCAAGGTGGTTCCTTGGTCTTGGCGCAAGTTAAGCCATCGTGCCAAGGAAAATCCTTGGTCTTGGCAAATGAGTATGCCGTCGCCAAGGAGGATCTCGTCTTGGCAAAGTGAGCCATCAGGCCAAGGAGAATCCTTGGTCTTGGCCGTTGAGTATGCCATCAGGCCAAGGAGGATCCTTGGTCTTGGCAGTTGGTGAGCCATCAGGCCAAGGAGGATCCTTGGTCTTGGCAAAAGAGCCATCGTGCCAAGGAGGATCCTTGGTCTTGGCTATCGTGTATCGGAGAGTCGGGAGTAATGTCCTCATCTTCCGTCTTTGGGGTGACGAGCTGATAGTTGCTTTGCATGTTGGAAGAAACTGCTTTCGTAGAACTGAAATGCGATTACATAGAACTGCAATCCTATCAACTAAACAGACAAAAAGAAAACAAAAGACCAAAAATAAAGAGCTAATCTATTGCAAAATAAACTAGACTAGTGATAATATTTTCTAAGGTTGTCGGAATGCCATGGATGCTTGAGATCCTTCCCCTCCTCGTCCTCAATCCGTAGGTCCCTTCTCGGATGACTTGAGTGATGATATAGGGACCTTCCCAATTTGGGGAGAGCTTGTTCTGCTTCGCCTTCCGACCAAAGCTTCGATCTTTCTAAGTACCCAATCGCCCACTTGGAATACTCTTTTGATGACCCTCTTGTCGTGATATGCCTTGGTCCTTTGCTTGTAATTCACCATCCTCATCTCGCGCAGCCTAGTCGTTTTTCATCTATCGTGTCCAGGTCTAGGAGCCTATTGACCTTGTTGACTTGCTCATCATAATGGGAGTTCCTTACCGTAGGGATGGCCATCTCTCGCTGGTGCCATAGCCTCGTAACCGAAGGTTAGTGCGAATGGGGTTTCCCTGGTTGGCTCCCGGGTGGTCATGTGCGAATGCCTCATAAAGCTAGGGGAAGTTCGTCCAACCATCTACCCTCGCGTCCTTCAAGATTCTTGGTGAGGGCGGTTAGGACCCGCTTGTTGCGCCTTCGCTGACCGTTGCCTTGGGGTCTCGCTAACCGAAGATTTTGCATGGCGTACTTTGACTCTTCCCAACCCGGTTGTAAATGCCGTGGAAAATTGGAGGCCATGGTCGAAACAATTGTATGCGGAAGGCCAAATCTCGCACCCGATGTTGTCATGAACAAAGTTGATCGCGTTCTCTTCCGTTATCTTCGCCAATGCCTCGCTTCTATCCACTTGGAGAAGTAATCAACAGCCTACTATCACGTACTTGCAATTACCACGGGCGGGTGGGAAGTGGTCCAATGAGGTCGATCCCCCACATATCAAATGGCCACGTAGGTATTACAAGTGTTTGCTCGACCGCAGTAGTCTTGGAATGTCGTAGAACCTTTGGCATTTGTCACATTTTCGAACATAGGCATGCGCGTCTTCCCTTAGGTTTCGCGCAGTAACCTAGCGATATGATTTTGTCGCCTAAGGTTCTCGCCCCCGGTGTCCGCCGCAAACACCTTCATGTACTTCGCCAGAGGTTCTCGCTTCCTTGGGATAGACACACCTTAGCAGGGGCTTCGTGAAAGATCTTCGGTAGAGGACTCCGTTCATCACCACGAATCTTGGAGACCTCTTCTTGATAAGCTTGGCTCGAGCATCATCTTCCTGGGAGTTTCTCCTTCTCAATGTATTCGATGTAGTCATCGATCCAAAGATCTCTCTTCCTCGTCCGTAAGCATGACTTGTAATCTTTCATACGCAGTTCTCTACATAAACTACATATGGGTTGGTCTCCGAAGGAGACACGTCCATGGTGGCTAGTTTGGAGAGAACGTCTGCGACTTGGTTGTCTTCCCTTCCTATTCGCTTGAGCTCGAAAAATTCCATTTTCTTCGTCATATCTAGGACCAGGTCTCTATACTTGGCAAGGGTGACATCTTGAGTGTTATATTCTCCCTTCACTTGTTTGACAACAAGCCGGGAGTCACGTAAAGCAGCCACCTTAGTTGCTCCATAGAAGGAGGCCAACTCAATGCCAAATATGAGAGCCTCGTATTCACCTTGGTTGTTAGAGGCGTGAAACCCGGCGGATGGCATCTTGTATAGTATATTCTCCTTCCGGGCTTGCTAGTACTACTCCAGCCTCCGCTTCTTTCCTTGGTAGCCGATCCGTCCGTATACAGATCCAACAGCTGATGGGAGTTCAATGGGAGAGTCTTTTTCCTCCGGCGCGTTTTGCTTCCGGGAGGTGGGGAGATGCTCACCCATAAAGGCGCCTCGACCATGAAGTCAACCAAAGGCTGTGCAAGAGGGTCTTCCTTGGTTGGTAAGTGATATCAAACTCGTTAGAGCGATTGACCAATTAAGGAGACGCCCCGAGCCGTCCAACTTGTGAAGGATTTTCTTCAATGGATCGTTGGTGTAGACGGTGATAGGGTGTGCAGTAAAATATGCACGCAGCCTTCCTTGAAGCAATGACTAGGGCGTATGCTATCTTCTCCACATTGAAATATCTCGCTTTCCACATCTGGACAGGCCTTTGAGACATAGTAAACGGGCTTCAATTCCTTCATCCTTTCGAACCAAGACAACTGCGACAGTGATCGCTGGCGCCTAGGAAGACATATAGCATCTCACCGGTAGTCGGATCGCTAAGCAAGGGAGGGGAACCCAAGTACTCCTTCAACCGAGGAACGCTTCCGAGCATTCAGAGTCCAGAGAAGCTCTTGGTACCCTTTAATACCTTGAAGAAAGGCAAGACTTTTCGGCGGATTTGGCGATGAATCTTCCAAGGGCCGCAATTCTTCCATTAAGTCTTTGGACCTCCTTGATGGTGGTAGGTTCCTTCATGTCAACGAGCGCCTTGATCTTTCTCGGGTTTGCTTCAATCCCCCTTTCGGGAAACCATGAAGCCCAGAATTTCCTGCAGTAACTCCGAACACGCACTTGCTTGGATTCGCCTTCATGTTGTTTGCTCGGAGGTTGTGGATGGTCTCTTCTAGGTCGTGAACGCGGCCGCCTTCCTTGGTCTTTATGACCATGTCATCAATATAAGCCTCCATGTTTCTACCTATCTCGACTTGCAAAAACTTGATTTACCATCCGTTGGTAAGTGGCACCAAGATTCTTGAGCCCAAAAGGCATCATGATGTAGCGTAAATTCCCCACGTGTGTTTGAAAGGCGCCTTCTCGATGTCTTCTTTCGCCATTTTTATCTCGATGATAGCCTCGAGTAGGCATCTAAGAAGCCGAGAGTTTGGTGTCCGTA
Source organism: Adenophora triphylla var. japonica (assembly GCA_022495995.1). NCBI lineage: Eukaryota > Viridiplantae > Streptophyta > Magnoliopsida > Asterales > Campanulaceae > Adenophora > Adenophora triphylla. The sequence continues at coordinate 380,731 of JAFEMH010000006.1, forward strand.
AATGGAGTCCACTAACTTGTCGATTCTGGGAGAGGATAGCCGTCCTTGGGGCAGCTTTGTTTAGATCAAGAAAGTCTCCATGCACATACGCCATTTCCCATTTTGCTTCTTCACCATAACAACATTAGCCAACCAAACGGGTATTTGACTTCGCGAATTATTCCTACGCCGAGTAACTTCGCACCTCTTCTTTTATAGCTTCCTCCTTGTCCCTTGCAAAATTTCTCCTCGTCCGGGAGATGGTCTTCGCTAAAGGATTAACTTCTAAGCGGTGGAGGGCTACTTCTTCATTGATCCCCCTCATGCCTTCGACTCTCCAAGCAAAGACGTCGAGACTGTTTTTCAAGAGGGATATGATTCTTTCTTTCTCTTCCCGTGATAGCCGGCCTCCTAGCTTGATTTTTTGTTCAGATAGTCAGATTAATGACTACCTCTTCTAGCTCATCTACGTGCTTCATTTCCGGGTCCGTCTCGAAATTCCAGTGGATTCGATGATGATCTCTCGATTCTCCTCCCTTCATTGTCGCTTACATTGAGGCCTCTCTTCCTCCATAAGTTTATCGATGTCCGGAAGATCGTTCTTCCCCGAGTGATGGTTCGGCCCCCGAGTTCGGGTCATTGACGAGAATGGGGTCTTCCTCGGAGATGGGTAGAACTATGCCTTGGTCATCCGTAGCTTTCTAGACCATAGGCTCTTCTTCCAAAGCTGGGTAGAGTTATGCCTCGTCATCCACAATTTCTAGGACCATAGGTTCCTCTTCCTCACTTTCCCATACTTCACGGATATAGTTCATTCTAGAGCTAGTTTCCGTGGTCTTCCGAGATTTGGTGATCTTGATATTCTCCTGCGTATCTATCTCCACGCTTTTGACTTTTTCCGCTCTTGACAACATGTTCCAAGAAATCTTTGGGGTTGCCCTCACGCATCCAATGCCAAAGACGAGTGGGAAATTTAACTCGTTGGTGAGGAAGGGAGGCTACCATCCCAAGTTTTGCTTGACTTGGAATGCCGATAATCGCATGATAGTCACTAGTCAAATCCATGACTATAAAAGTGATAAGTAGCTTTGGCTCGGAAGGGATGATCGCCGACTTCGAGTTCTAGTTCTACTGCTTCCCTTTGCTCCAACCTTATGGTTGGTGAATCCTTCAAGCCTTCCATGATATGGCTCTAGCGCAGTTGTCTTTCAACCCCATTTGTTGGAAGGCCGAATAGTATAGGATGTCACGGAGGCCCCCGTGTCAACAAGAAGTCTTTCGGATTCAACATTGTCAATTCGGGCCTCGATGACCAATGGCCGCTCACGAGCCGCTCGATTTCCCGCCAACTCATTCGGAGAAAAACTAATGATTTCTTCGCTTTATGGATCCAAGCAGTGGACATGGTATACTTTGCTTAGCTCGTGGATCTCGGTCCCTTAGCTTTCTGGTGGAGGTCACCTCTTCACGGATCACATGTAGCTTAGCCCTAGGAGGCCTTCGATCTTCATCCTCACTCTTGGAGTCATCTTCACTCTCCTCTTGCTTCCGCTTTCGCTTGCCATCTTTCTTCATGACATAACGGTCTAACTTTCCCTCGTCAACCCATTGTTGGATTATCTTCTTAAGGGCCCAAAGAACCATCGGTGGTGTGCCCGCTGTCCTTGTGAAAATCACGTATTTGTTCTTGTTGCGGGGATATTTTGGGTTATCGCCGCCGGACGAGGTGGAGGAAGGTTCACTAGCCGCATGATTTCGGAGACGGGCTTTGTAAGAGGGGTGAATTCCAGCCTTCTCGCTGCTTCGGTTCTATTCTTCCCTTCGAACCCTTGCTGCTCCCGTTGTCATTCTCGTCTGGTTAGTGGCTTCAGTTCCGTCTTGTCGCACCCCTTTTCTTTGTCTTGTCCTCGCCCATGGAAATGGCATAAGCCACTTTGTACAATTCCCGGCCTTGGAACTAGGTTCCCCGGGCCGAGAGTTCATAAATGAGGGGGCCGATTTTAACCCGTAGTTGAAGCAGACTATGACCTCCCTATCGCCGAGGCTTTCTTCGACTTGGTCCGCCATTTTTCTAACCTATTGTAGTAGCCGAGGGTGGTCTCTCCCTTCCCTTGCTCAATGTTGGCCAAGTCGGTTAATCTCATCTTCCTCTTCCCACCGTGGCAAAATGATCTAAGAACATTCTCCTCATGCCCTCCAAAGAATCGATGCAACCTTTCTTGAGCTCACTAACCAGTCAAAGTCAAGCTTCGGAAAAGGTGCTCGCGAAAGCTTTGGCAGAGCAAGTCATCGCAGTGGTGAGGAGATTCATGGTTTGTTCAAAACTTTGCACGTGGTCCTTGGCGTCGTGGTTCCGTTATATTTCTCAAAATTTGGGAGCTTCGAGGTTAGGATGGGGAGGTGCAGCAGCTTATCCTCAAGGAAAACGGACGGGTGGCCCAATCATAATCGTCATCATTATATTTCTTTCCCTCTCTATATCATCCAAATTTTGTTTCAACAAATGCTCCTATCGCTTTGTTTCTATTTCCTTCTCACTGCTTGAGCGAGTGCTTCGTTGGGAGCTTCTGACTGACTTGTCTTTAGGGCGATCATTCACCCTACTATGCTCCGCTTCATGTCGGTGGCTATCACGTCTGGAGGGGGCCTTATCACGTCTTGGTTCCGTGTCTCAGGCGCCAAGTATCACCCCGTAGGCTCTGGGGTCCTTGGCCTAGCAAATTCTCGATGCCGAGGACGAGGAGAGTCCGGTCGACGAGGACGATGAGAATCTGAACGACGAGGACGAGGAGAGTCTGGCCGACGAGCTCGAGGAGACGTGGGACGCCTGGGTGTCATGATGAGGCGAGCAGGGGATAGGCACCTATTCAAGCTGAGTCTTGTCCTTAGGTCCTCGAGTTCACTTCCTCTTCCCTAGAGTTATTTCGCTTCTCGTCGACCACGTGATCCTTATGCTTACCGTTATGCCGAGGACGAGGAGAATCCCCGAGCCGGCATTGTAGCTCGCCAGCCTTTGTAGGGAGGAGCCTGATGCTCTCCCTGTTCCTTTCTCAAAGGTGGGCCCATTGATGGTACAATGAATGGAGCCATGGAATGATCTGGGTCCATTTGCAAAAGGGCGACTTGCGTTTCATACATCCTTTGCAAAGTCTCCATTTGTTTGTGTAACAAAGAGCGTCGGTCAACGGGCCGAGATCCTCCCGCTGACCGGCCGGCATTCTTTGTTTTCTTCCATCCCGCTTGCTTCCCACGAGGACGAGTAGACGAGGAAGGTCATTGCCCTCTCCTCGGCATTTGCTCTCGACCCATGGAACGAAGAGTCATGGCAAGGGGAGGAATGGCATCTGGCTCGAGGTAGAGGAGGAGGAGGAGGCAGCCGCTCCTCTGGCTCCGAGTGTTTCCCCATTCACTTGGGTGGGATCCTCAGCCGTAACACTTGCGAATTGTCCGTCCATTATGATTCACAAACAGATTATTAAATGCGAAATTTTCCAAAAATCACAATTTCAACAGAACCGAATTTATGGCTAAATTTAGGGGAAATTTTGACCACAAACAAACAGTCAGTTGCAATTTTTCCAACACAAAAGTTCAAACCACAAATTTCGCTTCAGACGTGAACTAGCAATTTCCGGCCGAATTAATGCAGTTTCCGGTGGAAGTTTACAAATTCCGATCGAATCAAGAACAGAGCCTGTCGGAGCAAAAATTTCCGATTTCAATCAAGAACAAATCCAACGGAAAATAGCTTCACAGGCGAGATTTTCCAGGCCAAACAAAGGGTGTTTGAATCGATTTCCCGGCAATGGAACCACCGATGATGCCAAAATCGTCAAAATGTACCCCAAATCCAAGCGTTGAATGCTCCGGCGATTGCAAGGCTCGAAAATAAGAGAAAACACGTAAACTAAGCCGGGACGGATCCTGGCTAAAGGCCCTCCGGCGTGAGAGTAAGTTCACGGTTGATATTAGAGAAATCAAATTGACAGAGTTTCTCCAATGTAAAAAGTAACGCATCAATAATGAGCCATGGGGCTTGTATTTATAGGAATGGATAGATAGAATCCATGTTGGAATGAACTTGTAAATAGATAAGATATAATCTTAAGAGAATTATATCCGTTAAGGAGTCATTGTTTGACTTGAATTGATATTGGTAATTGTAATCCTGATTGGGTTACAACCGTATAATCCTTGTTGAATAAGGATTGTAACTGCTTGCCGGAACGCCGAGGAAGGCAAATGATTTTCCTCGGCCTTTGGCAAATAAGCCGAGGAAAATGATTTTGCTTCCTCGTCATTTGGTAAATGGCCGACACGGAGATATGCCGGGGAGAATGATTTTCTTTCCTCGTCACTTGAATATATGCCGAGCAAATAACTTCTCTTTCCTCGGTAATTTCGATATGGCGGCCCAAAAATGATGATAGAAGGCCGAGATAAATGTTCCTCGGCCTACGAGGAAGATCTTACTCGGCCCTAATACTTCATAATTAGACAATATCCACTGCCCAATATAGTTGGGCCCAAGTTCGGGCAAACCCATGTTCGTTGCTTGGTTTATACCGTTCAGAAAATAAGAAATAATGTTATTAAAGTATGTATTGTGAGTGGGAGCAGAGAGAATGAGTGGAGAGAATAGTAAATTTGAAAAGTATTGTGAGTGGGAGGAGATAGAATGAGTGGAGATAATAGTAAATTTTTTTTCCTTTTTAGAAAAGTGGGATGCCCAAAATAGTAAAAGTGATAATATTTTATGGGAAAGAGGGAGTACTCCGTATATATAGAACCCTCATTCCGTCTCACAACACACTTTTTCATTGATTGATCAGTCTTATTACAAACTACTCCTGCGTTTCATTACAAAAGATATAAAATTCTCATTTTAGTGTTTTATTACAAACGCCACAAGTCCAAAAATATTTTTTTTAATAATTGTTTTTTTATGAAACTTACTTATCATATTCATATCATTTATATATACTTACTATTACCTATCCCTACTTTCTCTCTTCAACAACTTTTTATACTAAAAACACTTAGTACTTTATTATATTATTCCTTATTTTTTTGTGCAAAATTCATTTTTAACCTTTTGTAATGAGTGGGACATATGAAGCACACACTTTCTAAAACTTCCTAATATGAAGTATTTTATTACTTTTTATTAATAACACTTACATGTCATACAAACAATCACAATTTAATTATTAATTTTTACCTCATTTTTTCTCTCATTCTTAATTTTTCATACACACATCATCTATTCTACTAACACATTCCTTTAATTTTCCTGTAAAAAATAAATGTATAATTTATAATAAGACATATGAGTATAATTCAATATTACTATCACACCTTTCTATCTACATCATTCACTTTTCTCTCATTTCATTCTCCCTCACTTCAATCACTATCCAATTTTTTTTTATTTTTTTTTTTGCACGTGATGTATTTTTTCAAGATATTTTATATTTTATACTAAACTTTATACTCCCTTCTCCCCCGGGTTAAACTTTACCATTTTAATGAAGCACGCAAATTAAGAAAATAATATATATATATTCAAAAATAATGGAAGTGGGAGAAGGGTTGTGAGAGGGAAGAAATGAGTGAATATGACAAGTGAGATCCATAATTTAAATGTGTGAGAGAGAAAAATTAGTGGGTATAATAGAATATTATTAAATCTTTTCCATTTTAGAAAATGTAAAGCTAACGAGACGTCATTTTAAGTAAATGGTAAAGTTAAGCCGGGACGGAGAGGGTATTTCTTATGGAGTTTCTTCGTCTAGGCGCTCAGGGCAAAGAAGCCGATGAAGCAAATCCAATCCAGAATATTAATGTAAGACAACAGTAAAGACGAAAGACGTCCATGTTTTAAAATTGAGCTTATTATTTTAAAAATAATTAACTTTAGTTTTTTTTTGTTTTTTTTACCAAACAACACGTGATTGTGAATCACCGATGTCTAATCATCGTATACAATGTAAACTAATCTGGTTCGTAAGAATAGTTTGTAATGAGACATCCTTTTGAGTGATAAAACTCCCCCACAAAATTTTAACGTTGTTGCAAATTAAAGAATAGTCATTATATGTATAATATAGTGTATTGTCTTTAAAAACATGACAAATTAAAGAATTTCGGTCAATTATAAGCCGTTTAGTTTTATAAAAAAAAAACATTAAGCCATTAAGAATAGTCATTATATGTATAATAAATATAAGCATAACATACCAAAGTGGCCTTGGCCTAGTGGTATGTTGGTGACTTACCGAAGGGGAGGTCACCGGTTCGATTTCCCTCAAGGAGAATTTCTGTGGTTAATTTCTACTTTGGGTTTCAGGGTCCTTTGGAGCTTCCCGGGGCACATCCGCAAGCTAAGGAAGCAAAGATTGGCGACTTGTATTCTCGGTGTGGGAGTTCGAATCTTGCGGAGCAATGGGACCCAATTGGTGTTGTAAGAGTGATGCCAATTGGTGATGTAAGAGTGATGTAAATGCCTTGTAGGAAGGCTCCCTTGGGGCTCTGGAACAGCCAATTGGTGATGTAAGAGTGATGTAAATGCCTTGTAGGAAGGCTCCCTTGGGCTCTGAGATAAAGAAGATCGCCACCTGCGCATAGGGCACATCCCGCGATTTACCTCCGCCAAAGATACCGGTACTGCACTACGATCCGCATCACCCAACGAAACTAGGAACTGAGTATCAAAAAAAATAAAAAAATAAGCATAACGTGAATAGAAAAAGGTATTTGTGTAGGTCTCATTTGTCAATGGACTTGTTCTATTGCAAGTACGGTTAGAGAACAGAAGCCCGTAATATTATGCAAGCGAAATTCCGGAAATTTGTAACTATGTCCAGATTTAACCCAGCAGCGGGATATATGGACTAGCCAGCGTGCCTTGATGAACCCATATACTATGATGTATGGGTCTTTGAAAAAACACTACTTGGGCTAAGAACTTGTTTTTTCTGGTTAGGAATATATTATCTGTTAGCTTTTGAGCCCAACTTTTAATTGCTTGTGAATATGTTTGGAATACTCAGGTCAGGTGTTAAGCGAAACCAGTCCCATTAAGATCGGGCTCGAATTTGAGTTAGTTCAAGTTGTAAATCGACTCGAGCTTAAAACAACTTTTCAAGCTCGTTTTGTATTGAGTTGACTCGTTTGTTCTATAGGTTTCATTTGAGATCGACTTGATTGAACTTGAACCGACTTTTTAAGTTTGTTTTGTTTTCAAACTGACTCGTGTTCGACGAGTTTCAATTGAGATCGACTCATTTAGATTGTTAAAAAATCTAATTTTTTTTTAGTTAGCAAATAACTCAAGCTCGAGTTCGGCTCAATTAACTCATTATCACTTTAATTGTTTGTTCACGGTCAGCTTTGAACTCGGCTCGATAAGCTTGAACTTGATCTTGAATGCATATTTTCATTAGGATAAAAGCCCGAGCTTGCGCTCACACTTGGCTCTTTTCGATCGGAATCCGATAACCACTCGAATTAGAAATCGATTATACTCGACCTCAACCTCTACTGAAGTTAGATTTTTTCACAAAAGATAAAATAAAATCTAAGCTCGAGCTCGAGCTCGGATTAAAACTTGAGTTCGATACGGAATCGATTGGCTCGCGAACAACTCGAAACTCAATCCGATTTCGAACAAATATATATATATATATATATATATATATATATATGTATATATATATATATATATATATATATGTATATGTATATATATATATATATATATATGTATATGTATATATACACGCCTCACGTTCTCTTGTTTTTCCCATTTACAAAAATACAGGGGTGATAACATTTGAAACTCAATATTTTTATAATTACTTTCTTAAATATTAACCGTAAAATGTGTTCTCTGGCACTATAAAAATATGTTTTACACCATTAATCATAATATAGATGTCTATCAGTTGAATTTTCATATCTATTTATATTTATAATACATGGTACATGTGATACGATGGGGGTATGCTCTTGAAATGTTTGGTACGACATGAAAATTTGTATACATATTACATCTTGTATAGATCAATATTGTTATGCTCGTCGTTGAAAAAAAATATTTGTCGGCTAACATAAACAAATTACTCTCTCCGTTCCGCCCGAAAGAGCAAAGTTTGTGCATTGCACGGGAATTAAGGAAAATGATGTAGGAAAGAGAAAAAGTGTATAGTAGAATAAATGTTATGAGTGAAAGGTGATGTAGGAAAGAGAAAGTGGAGTAGGAAATAGTTAGTGTATACTCCCTCTGTCCCATAAGTCTTAAGAAAACTTTCCATTTTGGGCGTCCCATAAGTCTTAAGAAATCCCAAAAAGGAAACCTTAAATCACTATTCTCTCCACTCATTCTCTCTCCTACATTATTTTAATACTCACAACACATTATAATTTACTATTCCCTCCACTCATTCTCTCTCATATTTAATTTTTCACACTCACAACACTTCTTCCACTCATTCTCTCTCCTAATACTATAATAATATTCCTTAATTCCCGCGCAAAATGGAATCTTCTTAAGCTTAATGGGACGGAGGGAGTATTTATTTTGAGAGTATGACAAGTGGGTCCCACAAATAAAGAAGTAATAAATAAATTTTCATTTTTTTGGTTGTGCCCTTTCAAATTGGACGCTCAAAAAAAAATTTGTGTCATTTCAGACGGGACGGAGGGAGTATGTATATTATTTGTCGACATAAATTTAAATCTTAATTGAAAAATAAAATTTAAATCTTAATTGAAAAATAACTCTTGAAAAAATTAATAGTATAATATTGTGTAATTTGTACATATTTTGGTCAAAAATAAAAAGAAAAATGATTGTTTAAATTAGTGTCTTGCTACTTTTTTTTTTCTTTTAAAAAGAAGGGGATCAACACATTTCATCGCTCCCCCCTTGATGCACTTCACAGAGGCGCCTAGCTATGCTAGGGAGGGCAATGACATTCCCTCTAACCACTGGTGGGGGAATCGAACCCATGACCTCCAGGTTGGAAGCCATGAACTCTAACCATCAGACTAACTAAGACCCCACGTGCTAGTGTCTTGCTACTTTCTTGACATTAAAGGGGGATATCATTTATCCTACTATCTCGCAAGAGAAAAGAAATTCATTAAATTATAAATTTATTTCTACTTATATGAATTATACGGTACATAGTATATTACTATATTATGTTGTATCTAGACTACTGACTTAATGTAATATCGATGTTAGCATACTTCAAGCCAATATTGAAACTATACTTGATTTATTTAGTTAATTAGATAAATTGTTAATAAAACGTATAGTATAGAAAAATCTTGATCGAAAAAAATAAAAATAAAAATTGTGAAAATAGAAAATTATTATTCAATTAAACGAAACGTTTAAACGCTTGACTATTAGTTTATATATTTATATAATTGATATTCTGGAAATACACGTTAATATGAAAGTGAAAAGGAGAAGTGTCTCAATATAGGGATTATCAATATCAACCCATTAGTTATTTGAAATTTTGAAATATTAAAAATTGAAAATTGAAAATTATGTGTCGTTACCATATGCTTGAAATAAATGGCATAGTCTCATTAATTTCAGTTTACATGTGTTTCACTCATCTCCTCATGTTAGTGCATAATATGTCAAATAAAGATGAAAAAAAATTATACTTGATCCGCAAATGACTACCTCTCTTATCTTGTAGGTACCGTCTTATATGAAAGACTATATAAGCGGGCACGTACCCTCCATTCAGGAAAAACTTGGTTTAAAGGCACAGAGCATCAAAGATTTGGTTTAAATGCACCGAGCAAAAAATGAACAAGAGAAACCAAACGGAACGGACATGTCAACAAAGATATGATTAGCGAATTTAGAAAAACTTGAGAAAATTTCAAGTAAAATATCTATTTGATATTAAACGGAATGTAATAACATGATGGACTTGAGTAGATCCTAATTCAACTTCATGGCGAGTTGCTATTCAAACATCAACTCGTAGAAAAACAAAACCTTGTTTTCAAGGTAACATGTAACCCAACAATGGTAAAGCGCCTTTATTAGCGGATTACCAAAATGGAATAAGCACATGACCTCTACGAGGCAAGGGCGAAAAATGACTTATGGTGAGTTGCTATTCAAAGGGCATCTCGGGAAAAATAATAGAAACCTGGTATTACAACCAGGAACCCGCTCTTCGTGAATTGCCTTCATTAGCATAACGCGAGTTGAGCAAGGTGAACATGATGAGCTCAGGTAGGTCCTGAGAAAAATGCATGGCGAGTTGCTATTCAAACAGCAAACTCGTAGGAAAAAATAAAAACCTGATTTCAAGTCATCAGGTATTGAGTCGAAACGCCACAATATGAAAAATGAATAATTGGAAAATGCCAAGTAAAATCTCCACGCGAGATTAAATGGAAAATGAATTGTGGGAAAATGTCAAGTAAAATCTCTATGCGAGATGAAATGAAAAAGGAATACTTGGAAAATGTCAAGTAAAATCTCCACACGAGATGAAACAGAATTGAAAATAAAGATGGAATAATTGAAAAATGTCAAGTAATATCTATACACGAGATGGAAAATAAATTAAAACGGAAATGGAATACTCAAGGAAAACCCCAATTAACATCTCCACGCGAGGTGTAAGGAAACAAAGATGGAAAACAGATAACGGGTTAATCAATCCAAATAAACTTTTTAAAGAGGGGTGAGAACGAAAAGGTGGCGAGATTCAACCACACGAAAGCAAAATAGAAATCAAAACGGAAAATGAGGGCGAAATGCCGTATTTTTAAAGAAAAATGATGGCGAGATGCCATATTTTAAACGAAAAAATTGGCAAAATGCCGTGTTTTAGTTGAAAAAGGTTTGGCGAAATGCAACGTCTCAAACATATTTTTTTGGCGAAATGCCATGTTTCAAATTAATTAATTTTTGTGAAACACCATATTTTAAATGAAAAAATTGGAGAAATACCACATTTTAAAAGAGGAAAACTAGTTGAAATGCCGTATTTTATAATGAAAAAGATGCAAGAGGCCACTGATGGATGTGTTTTTACACATCTAAATTAGGTACTCTTACACTTATTTATTGTGAAATTCTTGAGTAAAAGGTTATTTTAATGTATTTTCTAGTGTTTTTGTGAGTACAGGTTAATTAGGTGACAAACTGTGGATTCAAGTGAAGAAAGGAACAAAAATGGAGTGGAGAGCTAATGAAAAGTGCAAAGGGACTTGCGAGGAATTTTAAGAAGTCAAGGAGTCATTCTGCTGAAGGATCAAAAGGGAATTATGGAAGGAAAAAGGAGCAAGGCTGGAATGCAGGGTGGGCGCACGCCTGGAAGGAGTGGGCGCACGCCCAAAACTCTCAGATTGATAGTGGGCGCACGCCTGGAAGGAGTGGGCGCACGCCCAGTATGGCCGGACCAATGAGGGCAGTTTTCTTATTTTGAAGGGATTGTAGAGATCTTTTGTAGATTTTGATGGATCCTCTTAATTCCTTTTCCTAGTTTTTGAAGGATTGTTTTAGGACTATATATATTCTCATTATTATTATTATTAGGTACCTTTATTATTATTTTCTTGCCTAGGCTTTTGAAAGATTGGAGGATTTCGGATTTTGAAGGTTTTTGCTCTTTTTCTAGGTTTGATGCATTGTTATTATTATTCATATTTTGTGGTTGTGATCATGAATATGAGTAGCTAATTTTCCTTTTCATGGATTGGATGTAGTAATTGTTGAACCTCTATGCTGATTTCAGTTTGAATTCTTCCAAGCTCTCTCATTCTTGTTTGATGAATTAATTATCACTATTTTATTCGTTTTAGACTGTTGCACTACCGTGGACGGTTTATTTAAAGTACACTAATTCATCAATTAGGTTGGATTGTTGACCTACCGGAATTCAAGACGACCTAGACTCATATATTTTTTGTGAACTTAATGAATTTCTTGAATGTTATTTTGACCTACCGGAATTGATAACAGGATAGAAATAGTGGGGTTGCAATCCGCACACCAAACGTCCCAACCCTTAACCAAGTGAAAGAGTCTTTGAATGAGATTGTTATTTTTCTTATCAAAATCGTTAGCATAGAGGGGATACAATTATGAAATCCAATCCGTGAATTCCTTTGATCTGATTTAATCCTTGTTTCTTGCTTTCTTGTTTTCTTCAATTAAATAGTTTAATTTCTTGCTTTATTACTTTAGTTAATAAATCCAAATCAAAAACCCCATTTTGTTACTTTTAGCATTAATTAAATTTATTTGTTAAATCACACAAGTCTCTGTGGTTCGACCCTTACTATTGTACATTGCTACTTCGGTGACTTGTACACTTGCAAGGTTTTTATTACACAGTGGGATTTTCTCCATCAAGTTTTTGGCGCCGTTGCCGGGGACTTGTTGTGATTTTTAACAAGTTTCTTTAATCGGTGCATGTTTGGTCGCCGGTCATTGGATCCTAATTTGGTTCCTTTGAACGACGATATAGACAGAATTGAGAGAGGCATTCCCTCTACTCAAGTAAGCGAGACTGATTTGAAAACTTCTGTCACCGAGACAGAGGTAACTTTGAGTGAATTAGAAACTTCTTTCACCGAGGGAGAAGAATTTGAAATTGAAATGGCTTTGCAAGCACCCACTATGGATGCCTTCTCTAGGCCGCGGGTGGACACATCTGTGTCATGCATTGTGTTGAATGAGGCAACAAAAAGTTATGAGGTAAAAAGCCATCTCGTTTAACATGATCCCTCAATTTCATGGCCTCGCCTCAAGATTCTTTGAATTTCTTAAGTGGAATACATGATGATTGTGTCTAGTTTTCCATTGAGAGACAGTGACTGATGAGCATTTAAGACTAAAATGCTTTCCCTTTGCTTTGAGGGATAATGCTAAGCAGTGGCTCATGTTGCTCCCACCTAGGAGCATTAATACTTGGGATGAATTGCATGATAAATTTTTGAGAAAATACTTCCCACATGCCACGTTAGCTACCTTTAGACGTAAAATCATCGGGTTCACACAGGACTCATTTGAGGCATTTCATGAAGCATGGGGCAGATTTAAGATGCTCTTGGTGCAATGTCCCCACCACAATTTTCCTTTGCCTTTATTGCATCAAACTTTCTATGGGGATTGACACAAGCCGATCAGCATGGTGGATAACGCAAATGTGAGGCTCCTTAGGAGCCAAAACTGCGAAAGAGACCCAAGATCTTTTTGAGAGATTATCATCTAATTCGCAACAAAAAGGGTCAAGGGGTAAAACCAATGGTGTGAATGGAGTAGGAATGAATGATGAGCTTGCTAAACAAATTGCACTTTTAAATCAAAGATTTGATACGTTGGCCATGAATAATACTTCCAATTATGCTTCCAATGTGTCATCTGTTGGTAATGCCATGCATGATAGTTGTGTAACTTGTGGATCTAACACCCATTCTTATGAAGTTTGCCCCATCACTAGTCCCCATCTGTATAATCATGAGCAGGTACAGGCGATGCAAGGATATATGCAGAGGTTCCCGCAGAACAATCCATATTCGCAGACATACAATCCTGGATGGGGGAAGCACCCTAATTTTTCTTGGGGAGGTAATCAACAGCCGAATAAACCCCTCCATCCCCAACCACCACCGCAAGGGCCTTATGAAAGGAAGAAAGAGCCTTGGGAAGAGGCAATGGATCGGATGAGAGCGGAGCAACTCCAAGCAAGGGCGTAATGAACAGAAGCAAACAACAATCAAGCCGCCGCAATGAAAATTGGAGACCCAAAGGGGTCAATTGGCGGAGGCATTACAGGGACGACAACCGGGTATGTACCGTAGCCAAGGGGAGCAAGCCTAGGCCATCTTCACCCTACGTGGTGGCAAACAGGTAGACAATCAGGTAGCTTCTCCTTCTTCTTCTCCTACACCCCTTCTTGTTGACTCTCTCCCGCCGCGGAACCCCCGTTGTGGAAAATGTTGTTGTTGAGGATGTTGTGTCTAATGATGAGGGTACTAATGGATTGGGACAAAATGTGAATGTAGAAAAGTCCAATCCCAAGCCATATGTGCCCCTGCTCCTTTCCCGGCAGATTCTTGAGGAACAAGCTTGATCACCAAATGAAAGAATTGATTGACATGTTTTCAAAAGTTAACATAAATTTGCCTTTGTTAAATGTGATCAAGAATGTCCCTGCGTATGCCAAATTCTTCAAGGAAATTAATTCCAAGAAAATTCAGTATGGGAAAGATGAGAAATTGTTTTTGGGTGAGAATGCGAGTGCTGTAGTAAAACATAGTCTTCCACCGAAAATGAAAGACCCCGGGAGTTTTCTAATTTCCATTACTTTGGGGGATTCTCACACGGTGAGAGCTATGCTTGATCTCGGGGCGAGCATTAATTTGTTGCCATATTACATGTATCTTGAGTTGGGTTTGCCCGAGCTAAAACACACTATGATGACCCTACAACTCGCTGATCGGTCCATAAAAAGACTATTGGGCATCGTAGAGGATGTTTTAGTTCAAGTTGGGTCATTGATCATTCCTGTGGATTTTGTGGTCCTAGAGATGCCTCGCGGTGAGGGTAGTCGCCGTGATTCACCCATTTTGCTTGGGAGACCATTCATGGCAACGACCAACACCGTAATTAATGTTGCTAGCGGAACTCTCTCCATGACTGTCGCAAATGAAAAAATTGAAATAAATGTTTTTGAGGTAATGAAAAATGCGGTAGGTCATGATGAGTCTTGCATGTTTTTTGATGAGTTTGATGGGGTTGAGGATTGTGTGCGTGAGATTGCATGGCATGAGAGGGATTGTGAGGAGTTAGAGTCATTGATTTCAATGGGCGGTGAGAAAGCTAGGGATAATGCGGACGCTCAACTGATGGCTGTGGATAAGGCCGACGAGCACCATCCTAGTGATGGCCCGTTTCACCCCCTAGGCCACTTCAATGAGAAGTTGGCACCTTCTATTGTGATTCCCCCAGTCCTTGAGTTGAAAGTTCTCCCGTCAAATTTAAAATATGCATTTTTAGGGGAGGGAGAGACTTTACCTGTCATAATTGCATCTGATTTGTCCACTGACCAAGAGGCCCAATTGATTGATGTCTTGCGTGAATATAAAAAGGCCATTGGGTGGACATTGAAAGACATTAAGGGAATTAGTCCCACGATGTGCATGCACAGAATTCATCTCTTGGATGGTGCTAAACCGTCTAGGGAGAGACAACGGAGACTGAATCCTCACATGGAGGAAGCCGTGAGAAAAGAGGTCCCTAAATTGCTAGATGCGGGTATTATTTACCCATGGGCCGAGAGTGAGTGGGTAAGCCCGGTACAAGTTGTACCAAAAGATCGGGCATCACCGTAGTTCGTAACGAAAAGGTGAGGATGTGCCCATGAGAGAAGTGACCAGTCTTAGGATGTGTATTGACTTGAGAAAACTAAATGCTGCGACCAAGAAAGATCACTTTCCTTTGCCTTTTATTGATCAGATGTTAGAAAGATTGGCCGGTCACTCTTACTATTGTTTTCTTGATGGCTTTTCGGGGTATAATCAAATTGCCATAGCCCCTGAAGATCAGTCCAAAACCACCTTCACATGTCCATTCGGCACATACGCATTTAGGAGGATGCCCTTCGGGCTTTGCAATGCACCTGCGACATTTCAAAGGTGTATGACCTCCATTTTTTCGGACATGATTGAAAGGTGTGTTGAGGTCTTTATGGATGATTTTTCTGTTGTAGGAGATAGTTTTGATGATTGCTTAAAGAACTTGGAGTCTGTTTTGAAAAGATGTTGTGAAACCAACCTGACGTTAAGTTGGGAAAAGTGTCATTTTCTTGTAAAGCATGGAATTGTGTTGGGTCACATTGTGTCAAGTAAGGGGATTGAGGTCGATATGGCTAAAATTGATGTGATTGCTAAATTACCTCCCCCGAATTCAGTTAAGGGTGTGCGAAGTTTCCTAGGGCATGCGGGTTTTTATAGGCGATTCATAAAAGATTTTTCAAAAATTTGTAAGCCTTTATGTAATCTGCTTGCCAAGGATACGGAGTTCATTTTTGACCAAGAGTGTGTTGATGCTTTCAATTTGCTTAAGGAAAAGTTGACATGTGCCCCCATTCTTTCTAGTCCCAATTGGTCTCACCCTTTTGAGATCATGTGTGATGCCTCGGACTTTGCTATTGGGGCTGTTTTGGGACAAAGGGTAGACAAATTGCCTTCCGTGATTCATTATGCTAGTAGAACACTTAATGATGCACAACTGAATTATACCACAACTGAAAAAGAATTTCTAGCCGTTGTGTTTGCATTGGAAAAGTTTCGTTCTTACTTGCTAGGGTCAAAGGTGATAATTTATTCTGACCATGCTGCATTGAAACATTTGTTGAATAAAAAAGATGCTAAACCTCGTTTGTTGAGGTGAATGTTATTGTTACAAGAATTTGATGTTGAGATCCGAGACAAAAAGGGGAGTGAGAATGTGGTAGCGGATCATTTATCGAGGCTTGAGGACTATTCATATCTTAATATCGAGGAGAGTGTGATTCCGGTTAATGAAAATTTTTCGGATGAACAACTTCTTGCCATACATGTCCAAGAACCTTGGTATGTAGACTTTGTCAATTATTTGGTGTCTAACATAATCCCACCACACTTCACTTATGATCAAAAACGTAAGTTCAGGTCTGATGTGAAATACTACATTTGGGATGACCCTTATTTGTGGAAGATATGTCCGGATAATATTGTGAGGCGATGTGTGCCTGAGCATGAGCAAGAGAGTGTTTTGAAATTCTGTCATGAGCTCCATTGTGGTGGGAACTTTAGTGGTCAAAAGACCGCTAGAAAAGTTGTTCAATCTGGTCTGTATTGGCCCACAAATTTTAAGGATGCTCAAGAGTTCTATAAAAAGTGTGATAGATGCCAACGTACCGGTGGCATAGGGAAGAGAGATGAGATGCCGTTACAACATAATCTTATTGTTGATATTTTTGATGTTTGGGGCATTGATTTTATGGGTCCGTTTCCCCCGTCCCATGGCTATTTGTACATTCTTGTGGCTGTTGATTATGTTTCAAAGTGGGTGGAAGCCATTGCCACCCGAACTAATGATGCTAATGTCGTCTGCAAGTTTGTTTGTGAGAATATTTTCAGCAGGTATGGCATGCCACGGGCAATAATCAGTGATCAAGGTACTCACTTCACCAATAAGAAGTTCAATTTAGTGTTGAAAAAGTATGGGGTGGTGCATAAGCTTGCTACAGCATATCATCCCCAAATTTCGGGACAGGTGGAGGTGAGCAATCGGCAGATAAAGGGTGTTCTTGAGAAAACAGTGCGTCCCAACAGAAAGGATTGGGCACTAAAGTTGGGGGATGCATTGTGGGCATACAGAACTGCGTATAAAACACCAATTGGAATGAGCCCGTATAGGATTGTGTATGGGAAAGAATGTTATCTCCCGGTGGAGTTAGAACACAAGTCTTATTGGGCGGTCAAAGAATTGAACATGGACTTGAATGCAGCGGGGGAGAAGCGGTTGCTCGCACTTGATGAACTTGAGGAGCTCCGCCAAGAGTCCTATGAGAGTGCTAAATTGTACAAAGAAAGGACCAAACGCTATCATGACAAACACTTGAGGCCTAAATTTTTAAGGCCGGGTATGAAAGTCCTTCTTTTCAATTCAAGGTTGAAATTGTTTCCGGGAAAGTTATGTTCCAAGTGGTATGGGCCCTATGAAGTGGTTACTGTTTATTCATTTGGGGCGGTTGAAATCAAGGATTTGAAAAGTGGGAGAACCTTCAAGGTGAATGGACATCGTTTGAAGCCATATTACGAAGGGGTTTCAATTTTGGAGATGATTGATGTAATCGAGTTGGTGGACCCGGAGGTGGCCACTTAATTCCATTAGGGCATGACGTCGAGCTTAACGACTATAACCAAAGCGCTAATTGGGAGGCAACCCAATGTAGGTAATATTTACTGCTTTCCGTATTTTCTTTTCCGTTATTATCATCGTTGCAGTTGGATTGTGTTATGTTTTCTTGGTTCATGCCATGAGGACATAGCATGATTTAAGTGTGGGGGTGGTGGTATTTATAAAAAAAAAAGAAAAACAAAATTTGCTTTTATTGTGTTATTTTGTTTATTTCGATTGATCCTTTTACTTTTGTTTTAATTTTCCTTATGATTTTAGTTATTTAGCAGATCTTATGCTTGGGTTTTATTTTTAGTGGTGTTGTGTAGATGTTATTCGCCAACCAATGAAAGGAAGTGGAAATAATATGGCAACAATAGAGATAATGCAAGAAAAAGGGGAGGAAAATGAAAAATGGTGAAAATTGAAGTGGGCGTGCGCCTGGGTAAAGTGGGCGTGCGCCTGTTTGTCTCAGCATAGAATTGGGCGTGCGCTCGGGATAGTGGACCGGTCAAAAATTGGGGTGGAGAAAAAGGAAAGTGACGGGTTAAAGCCCTAATTTTTCAAAATCCCAAGAAATGGCCCTTTTCTCTCTCAAAAGCTTCGATAGCCGCCTCCCTCTCTCTAAAAATTGAATCCTTAAACTCCTAAATCCACCATTGTTGCTCACTAAATCCTCATCTACACCCATTATACTCCCTCCAAAACCGAAGAGCACATCTAAATCCCCAATCTTTGGACCCAAATTGAAGAAATTCCTTGGAGTGAAGAAAGAGGTGGTTTTTGTTGATTGGAGCCATTAGAAGCCAAATTGAAGGAAGGTTCTTGTGGGGAAAGTGTTGGAAGGACGAGCTTCACCGATTTCTCCATCTTCTCCATCTCCGACGAGAATTCCGGCCAACTCCGGTCAATTTTCCGGTGAACCTCTGCAGTGGAAGTAAGTTTTCTTGTTAATTTTTGTAAGTTTTCGGGGTAATTAATTAACAATGAGTGGCTCTAGAAAAAGGAAAGAGGTTGCACAAGAACAAGTCCCTCCCGGTCCTCCCCATGATGCTAATAAATTCAAGAGTCGAAAAGCGGAAAATTTCTTTGTTCAATATGAGCGTAAACAGTGCAATGCAGAAAGAGAGTTTGATTTTGAAGATTTGGATTTGGATGATATTGTGGAGAGGTATCAATGGAAGAATCTTGCGGGTAGGCCAAAACAGAATGGGGTTGCATTGTTGGTAAAAGAATTTTATGCAAATGTTCATGAGTTGGGAAATTGTGGAGAGTCTTATGTGAGGGGACGTCCGGTGAATTACTCGAGTGAAATAATTAATCAGTATTATTCTATGCCAAATGTTGAAGAGTGTAAATATTCTAGCACGATAGGGGCGATGGAAAAAGAATGGAAAAAGGAAATTCACGTGATTCAATCAACCTTTGGGCGTGTGGAGATAAATCTGAACGATGGAGGAAAGTTGTTGCCGAGTTAAGAAGTTGAGGCACAAGTTGAGATACTTACGCGGGTTCATCGGTGAACGGATTACGCCGAGTGCGCATTCGCATGTGGTGCATTGGAAGAGAGCATGGCTTATGCATTTGGTCTTTGAAGGGAGCCCATTAATCTTTGGATTGATTATTTCCAACCAAATTGCCCACAATGCAAAAATTGAGCAATGTCAACTTCAAGTTCCCCTGTTTGATCACTTATTTGATTTCAAGGGCAAGGGTAAATCTGCCGTCAAGAGACTTGAAGCCGGGGCCTAAGATAGATTTGAGCACTATGACCAAGAAAAGTCATATTCCGGTCGAGTGAGGCAAAGCGTGTCGCATCGAGTGATGAGGATGTTGGTGAGAATGAAGAAGAAGGAGAAGGAAATGACGAAAATGAAGGGAATGATGAAGGCATGGAGGAGGACCACAGTGGAAGCACGTGTGGAGTTATATAGAAGAGATCCCGCCAGGGCGATGCACGGTCTGAGTTTGGCTATGAGTTCGGTAAGAGTGGAGGTGAGCGAATTGGGTAAAAGATTTGAGAATTTCAGTACTCGTTTTGAGGAGAGGCGACGAGAGACGGATGGCGGAGGCTATGGCGGCCCAAGCACACGAGGAATGTGCAAGATGAAAGATGGGCGCAACTAAATGGGTTATTTGCACCCACAAGGCGATGGTTCGCGACGGTCTGCTCCACCACACTTTCAGCCACAAGAGGGCGGCCTTGATTCCAGAGTGATCCTTGGGGTCACCATTTTCGCCCTCCGCCTCAGTAGTTGGTTGAGGTACCCCTAACCCTATCTTATGCTTTATTGATATTATATGCATTAGGGATAATGTATGGTTTAAGTTTGGGGGTGTGGGGTACTACACAGTACGATTTTTGGTTTATCACCATATTTATAAAAAAAAAAAAAAAAAAAGTTAATTTTGTCCTGTCGATGTGGTAAGTTTTGTTAACATTCTTTTATTCCATGGACTGCTTGATGGATTGATTGAAACCGTTAGTAGGACATCGTGGTGTTGAAAGTCAGTTATGCAAGTCTTAGTATATATTAGATTAATTTTGATATGGTGTTCAATGGTTATATTTATGTCAATAAAGTTCAAAAATTCTGTGCACTCATGCTGTAATTCTCCTGTAGTCGATAATGTTGATCTGTTTTATCAAGTTTATAGTACACCATCATCTTTGACGTTAATGAATTTGTTTATTAAATAGTAACATCTTAGCAGTAAACTGTGGGTACTCTTTAAATAGTGTGGATTATTGTTGTGGAATGACACCCTTGTATCTGAGAAAATGTGTAAGAAAAAAAAATTTGAAATGGGAATGGGAGCAATGGCAATTAAATTATTACTCGGTAAATACCCCTAGGCGTGTAGATTGGTTGGATAGGGACCATTCTAGCTTAACCAGATTTCTGGGTATGCAGTAGCGTTATGGGGGAAGAGCTTTTCCGCCGTGATGGTCCGTACCAGGCTCGACACCGAAGTGGCTAACTCCCATCTCTATGATTAAATATTCCTAAAGTAGCTCGGGGCACGGCGTTCGCTGCGACGTTGCTTTCTTGCCAAATAGGAGTATGGGGTAATAAATTTCTACCTAGTATTAGGGGCATGGAGTTATTTCGCTACAGTGCTCCCTACTTGAACGGTAGATGACTTTTAAAATATGTGCTTAAATAATCAGGTTTGGGGGTGTTAAGGTCCATTGAAGTGGAAAATCTGAAGGGAGTGTTCATAGTTTGCCGTTAAGTGTGTTTTTATTTGTTAAACAACTTCAATAAAATAAGAGATGATTGGTGTACTTAGCTTTATAAAAATGGATCAAGTTTGAAGCGGAGGGAGAGTTCAAATTCACACACACACAGGGATTTATTGAGTACATATAATGATTGAGCAGGGTAGCAAAATTAATGGTAATATATGTTGATACTTGTGTGGATTGACTGCTTTGAGATTGTGTGGTTGAGGTACTTCATGATTCAAGCAATTTTGGAAAATATAAGAATGTGGGGACAAAGTTAACTTTCGGATTAATTAGTTTAGGTTGTTCTTTTTATTTTCTTTCTTATGTTTTGTTGTCTTACTCGAGGACGAGCAAGAAATAAGTTTGGGGGTATTTGATGGATGTGTTTTTACACATCTAAATTAGGTACTCTTACACTTATTTATTGTGAAATTCTTGAGTAAAAGGTTATTTTAATGTATTTTCTAGTGTTTTTGTGAGTACAGGTTAATTAGATGACAAACTGTGGATTCAAGTGAAGAAAGGAACAAAAATGGAGTGGAGAGCTAATGAAAAGTGCAAAGGGACTTGCGAGGAATTTTAAGAAGTCAAGGAGTCATTCTGCTGAAGGATCAAAAGGGAATTATGGAAGGAAAAAGGAGCAAGGCTGGAATGCAGGGTGGGCGCACGCCTGGCAGGAGCGGGCGCACGCCCAAAACTCTCAGATTGATAGTGGGCGCACGCCTGGAAGGAGTGGGCGCACGCCCAGTATGGCCGGACCAAGGAGGGCAGTTTCCTTATTTTGAAGGGATTGTAGAGATCTTTTGTAGATTTTGATGGATCTTCTTAATTCCTTTTCCTAGTTTTTGAAGGATTGTTTTAGGACTATATATATTCTCATTATTATTATTATTAGGTACCTTTATTATTATTTTCTTGCCTAGGCTTTTGAAGGATTGGAGGATTTCGGATTTTGAAGGTTTTTGCTCTTTTTCTAGGTTTGATGCATTGTTATTATTATTCATATTTTGTGGTTGTGATCATGAATATGAGTAGCTAATTTTCCTTTTCATGGATTGGATGTAGTAATTGTTGAACCTCTATGCTGATTTCAGTTTGAATTCTTCCAAGCTCTCTCATTCTTGTTTGATGAATTAATTATCACTATTTTATTCGTTTTAGACTGTTGCACTACCGTGGACGATTTATTTAAAGTACACTAATTCATCAATTAGGTTGGATTGTTGACCTACCGAAATTCAAGACGACCTAGACTCATATATTTCTTGTGAACTTAATGAATTTCTTGAATGTTATTTTGACCTACCGGAATTGATAACAGGATAGAAATAGTGGGGTTGCAATCCGCACACCAAACGTCCCAACCCTTAACCAAGTGAAAGAGTCTTTGAATGAGATTGTTATTTTTCTTATCAAAATCGTTAGCATAGAGGGGATACAATTATGAAATCCAATCCGTGAATTCCTTTGATCTGATTTAATCCTTGTTTCTTGCTTTCTTGTTTTCTTCAATTAAATAGTTTAATTTCTTGCTTTATTACTTTAGTTAATAAATCCAAATCAAAAACCCCATTTTGTTATTTTTAGCATTAATTAAATTTATTTGTTAAATCACACAAGTCTCTGTGGTTCGACCCTTACTATTGTACATTGCTACTTCGGTGACTTGTACACTTGCAAGGTTTTTATTACACAGTGGGATTTTCTCCATCACCACTCAAATGATTCGTGTATTGAGACAAATGATTCATGAAAAATAGTTAAGTACATTTACAAATTTTTAGCAACGCTGTCTAAAGACAAGCCCCACTCTTTTGAATGGGGAATAAAGGATATGAACCAAACCAAGACAAAACACGTATCGTGGAGTTTTTAGCTCCCACTAAAACAAATTTGGTATCTTCAAAGATAAGTTGCACAAATCGACATTAAAGAGGAAAAGAAAATTCAAGAAATAAAAAAAATAATTTAAAAAAAAAAAGAAACATGTCACGTTCATTTTGCCACAATATGGATGGTTGTTAACCTGTAAAAATTGGGAAAAAACTAATTTCAAATTTCATACAAAAGGGTTTAAATAGCAAAATTACATGAAGACCAAGCTAACCTCAAGCTTATAATATTTATCTCGACTAAGCTTCACAACACTCACATGAAAATTGGGAGCAACTCGCTACCATTCAACTCAGGGGCTCGCATCCCAAACTGATTAAAGGGGTTACATTCTGAACTGCTTAATAATCGAAACGAAATACGAAAATTTGGTATATGAAAGACTTCTATTATTATGGGGAAAAAATGGTCGTTATTGATATATGTATCCCTACTCACTCTAAATATAAAATAAGTGTCTCATTTCAAGGGAAGTGGTGAGATTCAGGTTGATACTATCTCTCTTCTCCTTTCAAAACTCCAAAATCTCTTTCTAAATATTCAATACTTACACATTCAAATGATAGATTGATGATTCTCACACCAGAGGTGTTAAGAGAATACAACTCTGCCCCTTCTCTATTTCTTCATACTCCTCTCAGTTTTGTTTTGTTTTACTCTGGAGGATTCTAGACCATTCCCCAAATTTCTAGGGTCTAAGTTATATTGGAGAAACTGGTACAGGAATGCAAAATAGAAGAAACAAGATGGTTATCAGATTGGAAGAATTTTGTAGAAGCCTCAAACATGAGGAGTTGTGATGTGTCAAACAGACACCAATATAGTATAAATATGTGGTTATGTCTTTGGTTTTGTATCAGTCTAAGTGTGAGCAATCAATTGAGTTTGTAAACAACAAATAAGAAACACATCTTGTGAGAATTCTCGAGAGTTGTTAGTGTGAAATAAGATATAGTGTTATTTAGTAAATATGGTGAAGATTAGCATTGTATTTTTACATTTTTCTATACAAGAGTATTTATTTTGTGCTTTCAGTGATTCTGATATTTTAATTATTAGTGTTACTCAATCTGCTAATTTGTGTTCGAAATACAACAATTGGTATCATAGCGGTGTGAATCCGGGACAGGGAGTACTGCTGCTGCAAAGACGATACAAGTTTTGTGCACTATCTGGGATAGTAAAGCAAGGGTCAGGTAGAGGTGGCCGGTCGGTTAAACCGCCGGTTAGCCGGTTGAAAACCGGCGGTTGAAACCTCCAAAATCCCCAACCGGAACCGAACCGCCTAACCGGCTAGACCGGTTACGGTTTAGGCGGTTCACGGTTTTAACGGTTATCCGGTTAACCTCCGGTTTGACGGTTTGGATATGCTCGGCCGAGTCCTTGGTGTTGCTCGGCGAGCAACCCTTTTAGGGTTTAGGGTTTTGAGGGTTGCTCGGCCGAGTCTTTGGTGCTTTGCTCGACCGAGCAACCCTTTTAGGGTTTAGGGGTTGAGGGTTGCTCGGCCGAAGTCTTTGGTGTTGCTCGTGAGCATATCATTTTTCGATTAATTTTTTAACGATTTTTTGAAAAAAGTTAACTTTTATTTTTTTTTCAATTTTTTTGGATAGATAAGACTATTTTAAACTTAAGTTTACTACATACATTTTTACAAAAAGGTTTATAAAAAAAGTTATGAATTTTTAAAAAATGAAAGTTAACGGTTTTTGAAAAAAGTTAACTTTTATTTTTTTTCAATTTTTTTTTGGATAAATAAGACTATTTTTAACTTAAGTTATCTACATACATTTTTGAAAAAGATTTATAAAAAAGTTATGAATTTTGAAAGAAAGAAAACTTAACTTTTTTAAAGAAACAAGTAGTCGTTTGGAAAAAAGGGACGGTACCCTTAAATTTTATTAATTAAAATACAATTACAACGAGGGTATTGGTAGGAGTGGTGGTGGTAGGCTGGTAGTAGTGGACTGTGGTATTGATAGGAAGTGGACTGTGGTATTGATAGGAGTGGTAGCCGGTAGGAGTGGTAGTAGTAGTGGTAGTAGCGGTAGTGGTAGTGGTGGTAGTAGTAGTAGTAGTGGTAATAGTAGTTGTGGTGGTGGTGAATGGTGATGGTGGTGATGTAGACCGGTAGTAGTGGTAGTGGTAGGTAGCGGTAGTAGTGGTGGTGGTAGTAGTAGTAGTGGTAGTAGTAGTGGTGTTGGTGGTGATGGTGGTGGTAGTAGAAGCAGTGCTAGTAGTAGTGGTATTGGTAGGAGTGGTAGTAGTAGCGGTAGTAGTAGTGGTGATAGTAGTAGTAGTGGACCTAGTGGTAGTAGTAGTAGTGGTGGTGGTGGTAGTAGTGGTGGTGGTAGTAGTGGTGGTGGTAGTGGTGGTGGTGTAGACTAGTAGTAGTGGTATTGGTTGGAGTGGTAGAGGTGGTAGTGGTAGTGGTAGCGGTAGTAGTGGTGGTGGTAGTAGTAGTAGTGGTAGTAGTAGTGGTGGTGGTGATGGTGGTGGTGTAGGCGGTAGTAGTGGCATTGGTAGGAGTGGTAGTAGTAGCGATAGTAGTAGTGGTGATAGTAGTAGTAGTGGACCTAGTAGTAGTAGTAGTAGTGCCACTTCTTGTAGTGGTGGTGGTGGTAGTAGTGGTGGTGGTAGTAGTGGTGGTGGTGGTGGTGGTGGTGGTGAGGGTGGTGGGGTAGACTAGTAGGAGTGGTAGTACTAGTAGTAGTGGTAGTAGTGGTGGTAGTGGTGGTGGTGGTGGTGGTGTTACTGGTAGTAGTAGTAGTAGGGGTGGTGGTGGTGAACATAACGGCTAGTTTGAAAAAGTAGCCGTTGGAATGAGTTTTGGCGTTCTGCTCGGCCGAGCAACTCATATGACTCGGCCGAGCATGACCGTTATTGGAAATTAACACTACTGGAAGGTTATGCTCGGCCGAGCAACTCATATGACTCGGCCGAGCAAGCCAAAACCGGCGGTTAACCGGCGGTTGGCCGGTTTTTCAAAATTTCAAACCTTAACCGAACCGGCCAATTACCGGTTTCGGTTAGCCGGTTCCGGTTAACCGCCGTTGACCGGTTTTGACCGGTTTTGGCCGGTTTTCAACCTTCCGGTTGGCCGGTTCGGTTTATAAAATGGACACGTCTAGGGTCAGGGACCTTACCTACTTGATAGCAAGTGACTGAAGTATATCAAGTTACCATGGTAGCTAGCAAGTCATGGAAACTTTGGCAAATGGATGTTAAAAATGCTTTCTTACACAGAGAAGTTGATCGAGATATTTACATGGAGCAACCACATGGATATGAAAAGAAGGATCAACCGGCACATGTGCGCAAGTTAAGAAAAGCCTTATATGGACTAAAGTAAGCGCCCAGAGCTTGGTACGGAAAAATTGCATAATTTTTTGTTCAAAGTGGATATGCATTGTTACAAGTGATGATATAAACGAGATTCAAAGGACAAGAGAGAACTTGTCTCTTCGATTTAAAATGAAAGAGCTCGGAGAACTAAAACACTTTTTTGGACTTGAAAGTTGATCGAGATGAAGAAGTTTTATTCTTGTCTCAGCAAAAGTATGCTAAATATTTACTCAACAAATATGGGATGTCTGATTGTAAATCAATCTCCACTCCTATGGAAGCCAATGCAAAGTTGTGTTCGGAAGAATGGAAAGATCTTGAAGATACGACTATGTATCACCAATTGGTGGGTAGTCTAATTTATCTTACATCAACAAGGCCAGACATTTCATTTGCAGTGGGAGTTGTCAGTCGATTTATGCAAAAACCAAAGAAGCCTCACTTGAAAGTTGTTCGAAGAATTCTAAGGTATGTTAAGGGAACTATTGACTATGGGCTTCTATATAAGAAAGGGGGAGACTGCAAAGTAATAGGCTACTGTG
This sequence comes from Adenophora triphylla var. japonica, assembly GCA_022495995.1. Classification (NCBI taxonomy): domain Eukaryota; kingdom Viridiplantae; phylum Streptophyta; class Magnoliopsida; order Asterales; family Campanulaceae; genus Adenophora; species Adenophora triphylla. The sequence continues at coordinate 407,663 of JAFEMH010000006.1, forward strand.
ATGCGAACTATGCCGGAGATCATGATACTCGACGCTCAACAACTGGGTACGTGTTCAATAATGGTTCTGGAGCAATCTCTTGGTGTAGTAAGAGACAATCAACAGTGTCTGTAGGCACCCCGACCCGGAACCTAACACGTGCCCCGAGCGGGAGCGTCCCCAACTAAGAAAGACCACCTAGAAAATTTAAAACTTTTGACTTAACTTAGAAAAGAACACCACTTTAACCTTAACATTCAAATACTAACTTGAGTCATCTCCACTTGAAGAAAAAAAATGTAAAACAAACTTTGAAACCCAACTTACTTTAGTTACATATTACAAAAGTTCACAAATATAAGTCTGAACAAAGTTTTTCTATATACAAACTCCATCAAGGAATTCAATCAAAATACAACTACACAACCCATCTAGGACAACAACATACCCAACAACCCAAAAAACTCGTACAAACTCCTCCCCGTCCTCACTGGTCGGTGTGAATGTGGTGCCCAAGATAAGTGGCTCTCTTTTTGTTTATTTATTTTTGGAACCACTTTCTCGTGTAAGGGGGATCACCGCCTCACATCAGTTTGGAAACGTCCGGTTTAAATTGAAAAATGGATTCGCCACACAATTTTGATTTCCTCAAAACTTTGAAAAAAAGGATTTGGGTCCGGAGGTTAAGTTACCCTTTGGGAAGAACGAATCGTCATTCACCCAAAGAGCCTTGCCGAATTTCTCATTTTGCCCTCACTAAATTGTTCCTTTCCCATTTTGCCCTTAATTTTTTTTTTTTAGATAATTTTTTTTTATTTAAAAAAAAACACGTATCTTTGGACACGGATTTTTACTAGTATATACTCCCTCCGTCCCAGACCAAGGGTACTCCCTCCGTCCCAGACCAAGGGTGTATGAGGTGGATTTCACGTTTCTTAAGATTTTTTTTAAAAAATGAATAAAAGTTAAATATGGGATAGGGAATAGTAGTTAAATGTGTGGTAGGAAATAGGAGATAGAATGTAAAAGTTAAATACTTCCTCCGTCCCAATAGAAGCTGCCCAAATTTTGCCTTGCACTCAAATTAATAAAATGGGTGGGAAGAAAAAATGTTGTGAGTGTAATTTGAAAATAGGAGAGAGAATGAGTGGAGGGAATAGTAAATTATAATGGTGTTGTGAGTATTAAAATAATGTAGGAGAGAGAATGAGTGGAGGGAATAGTAAAGATTTCTTTGCCAAAAAAGGAAAGTGAAAGCTATTAGCGAGACACCCAAAATGGAAAAATAGGAAGTTACTATTGGGACAGAGGGAGTATGTGGTAGGGAATAGGAGAGAGAATGTAAAAGTTAAAAATATTTAATAGGAGAGAGAATGAGTGGGAGGAATAGTAGTTAAATGTGTGGTAGAGAATAGGAGAGAGAATGTATAAGGGTATAATGAATGGTTTTTTTGTAAATATATGGAGATGATAAGAGTATAAATATATTCAAAAACTTGTCATTTATGGAAATGAACTCTTGGTCTGGGACGGACCAAAAGGGAAAGATGAACCCTTGATCTGGGACGGAGTGAGTATATATATATATATATATATATACTTTCTCCGTCCCATTATATGCTTCACCATTTTGGGTCGGCACGCAAATTAAGAAAAAAGGTAAGTGGAGAAAATGTTGTGAGTGTAAAAGTAAAATAAGAGAGAAAATGAGTGAAGGGAATAGTAAATTTGAAAAATGTTATGAGTATAAAAGTGAAATATGAGAGAGAATGAGTAGGTAGAATGATAAATATTTTTTGTCATTTTGAAAAAAATGAATCTTTTAACGGGATATCTATTTTAATAAAAGGTAAAGCTTGAAATGGGATGTCGGGAGTATTTATTTTTGTTTTCACAGCGCGGGAGGGAATGTTATCCCAAATTCTGAAAACTAAGCCCACGCGGGTTCTACCAAAATAAATCCCGCCAGCTCAACATCACACATAAATACAGTCAACATTTTCACTTCACATTAAGCACTCATCCATTTCAGTATTTCATTTTTACATTTTTCTTTCCCAATTTTACCCCTCACGACGAACAAACTCCCCCTTCTCTCTCCTCATCTCTCTTCTCCCTCTCATGGAGAACCAGAAACGCCATGAACAAACAACCAACTCCGTGAGAAGAAGCTTGAAGAGAAAGCTGGAGGAAGATTTCGTCGACGATCGCAATAGCACTTCTTCACCATCCGTTACCGCCGCCGCAGTCGACGACGACGCTCAAGATCTGGTGTCCGATGTTCGTTCTCAGGTCGAGATTCTCGACTCCACTTTATCGCCGATTGAAGCAGATCGAGCCGCTGCGAAGCACGCTGTTCACGTTCTCTCCGAACTCGCAAAGAACGGTAATTACATGCATTCGATTTGTCGTGTAACTTCATCTCTGGTCATTTCTACAATTTGTTTCACTCGTAACGTTTGGATTTGTGCGTTCTGTTGAGTTGATTGGCCGTTCTTAGAGCTAGCATGTCCTGATTTATGTGATTTGTTGGTTATTTTGATTTGTGTGTGAATTATGCTCAATTTCATTTTAATTACTATTAATTGGGTTGCGACTATGCAGCTGCCTGTGGCGTTGATTTGAGCTGTGACTAAGTTTTTTTCTGACGGTCTAGGGTTTTGATTTTGACGATTTACATGTTTGCAGAGGATATTGTGAACTTGATTGTTGATTCCGGGGCAGTTCCGGCTCTGGTGAAACATCTTCAAGCGCCACAATGGTTCGAAGAAGAGGATGATGTTCCTAAACCATATGAGCATGAGGTCGAGAAAGGAAGCGCATTTACACTTGGACTTCTGGCAATAAAAGTAAAATATGCTACAGAAATTTAGTCTAGCTTCTCATAGTAATCTTTTTAAGAAATCTATAATTTGTTATCAAATTTACAATAATCCGTTCCTCTTTGGTATGCTTATGTGCAAGTTGTACTTGCAATTACTGATAATTCAGAGTCCTTGAAATATACATACGTTATCATTAATAGGTGATATTAAACAGAAGTTTTTATTTCATCATGCTGCTATTTCTATAACCCCCCCCCCCCATATTTGTTCTTCCCCCATATTTGTTCTTTTGGCTGGTATTTTTCAACATGTATTATGTTCTAATAACTACACATGCTAAAGAACTTATAACAGTTATTTCAGTTATTTTTTTAAGTGTTCATTGATGTCCTCTCTACTCTGAATATTAATTTGATTGTTTTGGAAAACACAGCTGTGAGTAGTTTTGTGAGTATCTGAGTTAATCGTTGCTACTGTACCACATGTTGCTTATATAATATCATTGCCTGTGTAGCCTGAGCACCAGAAGCTAATAGTCGATGCAGGGGCTCTGCCTCATCTTGTCAATCTGCTTAAGAGGCACAAAAATGGCCAAAATTCGCGAGCAGTCTATGGTGTTATCAGGAGAGCGGCTGATGCAATCACCAATCTCGCTCACGAGAATAGCTGCATTAAAACCCGTGTTAGGTGAGTTAATTTACTTTATTTCAAATTATAATTGGAGTATCACAGTAGTTCTGAGTGATTATCCTGTTGTGCCTTCAGGATTGAAGATGGCATTCCTCCCCTTGTAGAATTGCTAGATTTCACCGATGCCAAGGTGCAGAGAGCTGCTGCAGGGGCTCTTCGAACCCTTGCCTTCAAAAATGATGAAAACAAAACTCAGGTATTTAAATATCCTGGTTCATTGTATATGTTTTTGGGTTTTATCATAATGTTAACACTATGTAATTACTATTGTCTATTCATATTGTTGCAGATTGTGGAATGTAATGCTCTGCCTACTCTTATTTTAATGCTTCGCTCCGTGGATCCTGCCATTCACTATGAAGCGGTCAGCACTTAGTTCACGCTTTTCACAGCTTTTGCTAGTTCCATATCACCTAAACATGTTAGTTTGATTCGTCCTGGTGTAGCATTAGATGACCTGGGATGGTGTCTTTCAGGTTGGTGTCATTGGGAATCTCGTCCACTCATCCCCAAACATAAAAAAAGAAGTAATTCTTGCTGGAGCTCTTCAACCTGTTATCGAATTGCTCAGGTACAATTGTATATCTGTGCATCAGTTTAGTTAGACTGCTCACTGTAGAGTTTAAACTTTTAAGTACTTCCAATATATACTGCATACTTCGCATTTAATTTGCTCATCTGAGATTAAAAAATTGACCTCTAGTTAGTTGAGAAACTCTTTCCAGTTGTGCTTTTTGGATGTTTGGAAATTCAAATAGATTAAACCATGATTTTTTAGATAGCCTATCATGCACAAAAGTTTTGAAGGATTGGGTATGAAGTTTGGGATCTTGAAGTCTTATAGAAGGTGCAATGTTAGGGTGCTCTCTCCCTCCCTCCCTCCCTCCCTCCTAGCTGTTTATATCAAACTAAGAAAGAATAAACAAATATCACATGCTTAAAGAAAATGGCTAGTTTGGGATCATGTTTTGCTTGTCTCTAATGTCCTTAGAAGTATCTTATCATCTAAATTCTAAGTTAAATAGTCCAACAATTCTGAATGTTGTTCCATATCATGCTTCTTTTCTGCGAAAGGGGGTAGGTGTAAGAATAGAAAAGGAGGGATTTTGGAAGAATGAGTCTGCTTGCATTTTCATCTAAGGCAAGGATGGAAAAGGAGAATGAATTTAGGAGGGATGGGTCAGCTGGCATTTTCATCTAATCATCACTGTTGTAGGGTGAAAGTGGATAATTCATTGGAATAACTCATGATGTAATGTAAGCAACTAGAACTAAAATTGTTATCCCTTATTTCGGACAAGTATTCCCTCTATCCCATAAAGATTGTCCCATTTGACTATTCAAACTATTTGACATCATATTTTTATTTCCACCACTAATCTTAATGAGTTTTACTTATTACTTCACCCCTCCATCTCTTTCCTGGGTTGACTCTCATCCTCTTCTTTTTCCTTGGTTGACAATTTTGCATGTTCAATAATTTTAACCTAACCATTTCGGAAATAAGACTATCTTTTTGGGACAAACAAAATGGCAAATGGGAACATCTTTATGGACGGAGGTAGTACAACTTATGTTTTGGAGGGTTTTGCATGAGTGGAGAAGGCTTAAGTCAAGAAATGCATCATCTTTGTTGGTTAAGCCCAAGGTTAATCTTTGAACTTTGGTTGCCATTCGAGCTTAGTTATTCAGTCATCTTCCTTCAGGCACGTGATATAATATATTTTGTTTGACATTTTGGACTTTTACTTGCCCCCTTCCCTTATTGTCTTATTAATTCAATGTTATTTTAATTAAAATAAGATTTTAGTGTGAGAAAGTTGTGAAAGTTGAGATTTGATTCATCATCTAATCATAGGAGGATTATAATATACAATGATTAAAGTTGAGCCACTTTTTATTTCTTTCATGTTTTAATCTTCTGACCGTCTTAGCTTGATTTTCTCTTAGCAGTTCCAGCTGTTCAGAAAGCCAGAGAGAGGCGGCTCTTCTACTTGGGCAATTTGCTGCTGCTGATACAGACTGCAAGGTTGATTAAAGAAAATCAGTTAACAAATTGACAATGTTTTGCCATGGAATATCGTAGAAAAAAATATTATAATTTCTAATATTATAATTTCTTTCTCACCACTCCTATCCTACAGATTTCTTTCAAATTTCTAATATTAGAAGTGAATTTTTGTAGGTACATATAGTTCAAAGAGGTGCTGTGGGTCCATTAATTGAGATGCTGCGTTCTCCAGATTCTCAACTAAGGGAAATGTCAGCATTTGCACTGGGGAGGTTAGCTCAGGTATAAGCTTTAGGGCACCAAAACTCGAGTTTATCCCTTTCTAATGACAAAATCTAATTTGTGTAGTAAGGGATTTGTTTAATAGTCAAATCTTTTCAAATGGCACAAGTTTGGTTGGTCTTTAGATCCTACAAGTTTTTTTTTCTTTGAGACATTCTTTAATGGCACTGTTTTAAACATCTATCTGGTGCGTGGGCCATTTTCATTTTCTTCCTTTTTTGGGTCCAAAAAGGCGTAAAAATTTGTCTTCTCCGAGTAGATAGATCTGACATGTCTGATTTTTTTAATTGAAAATGCCCTCGTGTTTGTGCGCATGTTAGTGTTGGGGGGAGGGTGTTATAAATTCTTCTGATGCGGGCTTGCTAAACATTATTGATTTCAGGATAGCCACAACCAAGCCGGTATTGCACATAGTGGTGGTATAGCTCCATTGTTGAAGCTTCTTGATTCAAAAAATGGATCCCTACAGCACAATGCTGCATTTGCTCTTTATGGCCTTGCAGATAATGAGGTAAGATAATCTCCTTGGACATAACTTAATCCATAGTCTGGCTATAGTTTCAAACTAATGTGCAGCTTTTTTTGTAGGATAACGTTGCTAATCTTATCAGGGATGGAGGAGTTCAGAAATTGCAGGATGGAGAGTTTATTGTCCAAGTAATTAAGTTTTGGCCCCTCTTTAAACTCTTTTTACTCAAATACTCAGTCAGTCCCAAAATGAATGTCCACATTCATTTTGGGATGGAGGTAGTAAATCTCTAGTCAGCTGTTTTCTTCTTATATTCTTTATGAACATGAAATCTTAAGATTTTAGGTATTGCTAAGTTTAGTTTGAGTCTTAATCTGATTTGCATGGGCTGACACTTGCTTTCCTTTTTCTTGTCTATCAGCCAACTAGAGATTGTGTTGCAAAGACATTGAAAAGGTTAGAAGAGAAGATTCATGGGCGGGTAAGTTTTTCATGGTCCAAGTTTTCATCTTTGTGTATTTCTCCATCTAATTCTCTCCCCTATTTTTTTATTAGCCTTCAATTGGCTAGCCCAATATTTGCATCTTCAGTTACTTTAAAAACCTCATAATCATCACATTGTATGTAAACTGAGTTTGTAGTCAGTTAGGATCATATACTGATTAAATGGCCTTATAAGGAATTTACTTTCCCAACTTGAGAGTCTTTGGGCCCATATAGATGATTCGCTGTTTAGAAGGTCTGATGGGTATCAAGGGGAGAGGGGAGAGAATGGAGGAACTATAGTGGATAACAAAGGAAAATGATAGTGGAAAATTTGCTTGATTGTATTTTAAAATGTTAAATTGTTTGAATCTAATTTCTTTTGATTTGCAGGTATTGAGTCATTTGTTGTACCTATTGAGGATTGCAGAGAAAGTTGTTCAGAGACGCATTGCCCTGGCTCTTGCTCATCTCTGTTCCCCCGAGGACCAAAAATCAATCTTTGTTGACAGCAATGGTAAACCCATTGTTGGAGATGACCTCAAAATAGTTCTTCGTTTCAAAGATTGACTGCATTTGTTTACTGACTTCATTATTTAGAAGCTGTCATTTTCTTTTTCTGACTATCTGAACGATGTGTTCTTGTAGGACTGGAGTTACTCTTAGAGCTTCTGGAATCAACAATTCAGAAGCATCAATGAGATAGTTCATTGGCTCTGTTCAAGTTAGCTGACAAAGCAATTACACTTTCTCCTGTCGATGCAGGCCCCCCATCCCCAATTTTTCAGGTATATTGTATTGAAATCTTTTCTTCTAGGAGCAACTTTATCACGGTTCAATGAAATATACTTAAAATAATGAGATATAATGGAAGAACTTGTACATTGTCACCTTTGGTCAGTTTATAGTGATTGCCAAACTTGTGCAGTTCTTTGTGCTACTTCTACTAACTCAGTTTTCTTTTCTTTTAAAAGAGATTACTCGAGCATGATTGTCAGGCCACATGCACATATGACTTGCTAATATGTTGAGTATTTCTCAAGTGAAATGTATACGCACTTTGCCAGGATCCTTGTGTTTGTAGTAGGCTTATTGTTTTATTGAATTGCTGGCATTTAAACAAATCGATGTCAACAGAAAATCTGTTGCATGCTATGTGGTATAATTTTGTTAAAAAATTATTTGTGCAATTTGTTGAACCTAATTCTTTAATAGTTCAGTTCTATTAGACCCACTGTAGGTTAAATATGAGTTTAACATCCATAGACTTGATTGGTCAGAAATCATTTTTTTAAGTACTCCATATTTTATTGATGCTTAAACATTTGTTGCAGGTATACTTAGGTGAGCAGTATGTGAACAACCCCACTCTGTCTGATGTTACTTTCTTAATTGAAGGTGTGATTTTTTTTTCTATATATTTATGTTTTTTTCACCTCCCAAAACTTTTGCTATTGCAAATTATATTGAAATTTATTCTAGTCTGATAGCCTTTCATTTATATTACCAGGCAAACGGTTCTATGCTCATAGAATCTGTCTACTTGCTTCTTCTGAAGCTTTTCGGGCAATGTTTGATGGTGGATACAGGGTCAGTGACCATATAATTTTTATTTTATCTATGATCCGATTGTATTTCCTTTGCCTTCTCTGTTAAATATGTCATGACATCATGCTTATGCTTCTTATACAAATTCTGAATGAATATTTTGTAGGAGAGAGATGCCAAGGATGTAGAGATACCAAATATTAGATGGGATGTCTTTGAATTAATGATGAGGTGCATACATTTTTTTCTTCTCGGTATTCATTAAAAGAAATGATAATAGAAAATGTCTTGCTCATTTTTAACTAATTGCAATAACTGTTATAGGTATTAATAAATTTTATTTTTGTTTATTACAGATACATGTACACTGGATCTGTCGATATCAACTTGGAAATTGCACATGATCTCCTTAGGGCTGCAGATCAGTATCTGCTGGAGGGGCTTAAGCGTCTGTGTGAGTGCACAATTGCACAGGTAAGTCGTAGACCTGGCAATCGGGTTAAAGCGAAGCGGGTAACGGTTTGGGACGAGTAATACCTGTTACAACCCATTTAATATACGGGCCAAATGAGGCGGGTGGACTCGGATAACCCGATAAGCTCAACTTTTTTTTTTTAATTACAAATAGTTAATGGGTAAAATTGACATGCCTACTAAGTCACAAATAAGTCGGACACTTATTTCATTGTATGTTTACAAATAGTTGTGTTGATTTTGCTCCTTTCTTCTCTAGGACATATCCGTCGATAATGTTTCACTCATGTACGAGTTATCAGAGGCTTTTAATGCTACATCGTTAAGGAATGTGTGCATTCTGTTTGTTTTGGAGAAGTTTGACAAATTAATCGCCTTGCCATGGTATGTAGCTTTCCTTTTCTCCCTTCTTACCCCCCATGTGTGTGTGTCTTCACACAATTTTATATATTTTAGCAACAAAAAATAAAAAAGTAAACAGTCAAGAGCTTAAAAAAAAACTAATGCGTTTTGGATATTCAAGCTCGATTATTATTAGCTGTACTTGAACACGAGTTGAGCCAAAGCTTTGCTCAATCAAGGAGCATTGGTTTAAAGTCAACTTGATTTCTTGTTTATTGAGCTATAAACAGGGGCAGACACAAGTGCAATTAAAGGTGTGGAAGTGAAACCCCCCTCACACACACACACACACACACACACACACTCAAATAGTGTGTGGTTTAGTTAAGATGTTAGCATTTTAACTTGTTGAAGCTTGTAGGTTTGAGTATCATATAAAGCATTATTTTTTTTTCAACTGAACTTTATAGAGTATTTGTGCACCCCTCACAAAATGCTCTGGGTCTGCCACTTGTTATAAATAGCAAAACTAGAGCTTTTTAGACAAAATGCTCTGGGTCTTCCAACAGTGATGAAGAGAGAGAGTAGAGTCTAATGAGAACAATTGATATGAGAGCAATGGGGTAATAACTAAACTTCATCAAGGATAGTGATGTACATGAAGATAAGTTGTTAAAATCTTTGTGAGACGGAGGGATTATATTTTTCTGTTTATTTGTCTTTCAAGCCTTGCTGAACTGGGCTTTTTCATACCTTGAGCTTAAAGCAATGGTTGAGCTCGAGATGAGCTTAAAACTAGTAACTTCATGAAGTTTCATGTTTATATGTATAAACATAGTTTTACCTTTAGACTTGTTGGTTTTCTGTGCGTCACCTTTTGACATAAGGTTCTAACGTCTAATGATAAAATTGTAAATCCAGGTACCCAAATTTGATCCACCGCATGCTCCCAGAGATGAGGAGTTACTTTGAAAGAACACTTACCAGCAGGCCCGTTCCAAGCTGACTTTTGGAGCTAGAAGATGATTTTAGATTCAAATTTTGATAATTGATGTTGACCGTAGAAGATGAAGAGAGAATGTACAGAAAGTGGCTTAGTCCCTTTGTATTTGTTGTTTTAGAAATGTAGGAGCCAGTTGTTAGCTGCCTCGATCTGGAAGCACGTTTGTAAATTTTCATCCAATGCAAGTTCCAGTTTTTGTTGACTGTTGACATTTGAGATAAAGTAAAAACTTATTTCTATTTCTTTTATTTAATATAAAAGATATACAAAGGGTATAAAATAATAAATGAAATAAAATATTTGACCCACAGTAAAAGTGAGATGGTGGGAGTGTCGGTAGAGTGAGGGATTTAGGTTGATCTTTATTTCGAGGGCCTTTGTTGCTTGGTAGTCGAGTAGGTTGAACTTGATGGTCCTTCATTTCGATGGTCTAGATCGCTTTCCAGTTGAGCATGTTGAATTAGATAGTCGAGGATGATTTGGGGCTATATTTGTACAAAAGTCTATGGTCTAGATTGATTTGGGGCTGTGTATTGTACACATACAAACGTGTATAGTCGAGATTGATTTGGGGTATGTGTAGTATATGATCGAGATTGATTTGGGGCCTGTACAAAGTTGTATAGTCGAGATTGATTTGGGACATGTGTAGTATATGATCGAGATTGAATTGGGCCTGTGTAATGTACAAAAAATATTTTTACCCTAACTCATGGTTACTAAAACGTCTGAATTTTAGAGAGTTACTATTTAAACTCCAAAAAACAATTAGTAAACCCCAAATGAAAAAATTGCAAAAATGCCATTGAGGTTAATTACTTCTTTACCCCTATTTTAATCTTCCCCTATTCCTCCATTAACTTTCACCCAACTACCATCCTCCTCTCTTCCATTAACTCTTTCACCACTCCACCATTTACCACCCCCACACACAACTACCATTCACCACTCCACCATTCATCACTCCACCATTTACCATCCTCCTCTTCACCCAACTACCATCCTCCTCTTCCAATCAAAAGTTCATGAATGAAATGGCAATCCAAGCAAATAATAATGTAATCTTCTTTACACTATCTCTTTATTTACATTTTAATGCATTTAGTTTTTTTTTAAAAAAAATGATTTTTGACTGGTCGGCCTCCGAGTGGCCGATTCTGGGCTTATAGTCGGTCACCTCCGCCGACTCTGGGTAAGAATACACCCACACCCGGCCGACTATATTCAATATTTACCGCCATACCCGGCCGACTTTAAGAACAAATTTCCACCACTGTTGACCGACTTTTTTAAATTTTTCCGTCACACCCGGCCGACTTTGTAGCAAAAAATAAGTCACCTTTGGCCGACCCCAAATTTTTTCCACAAAACCTCCCTAATTGTTTCATTTATTTAATTTCAGTGTTCATTAGATGATGACAACTATGAATCTATTGATTTTGAGGCTATTTTAAGAGATTACACCGAAGAGTTCTCGGTGCCTACATATTTTTCCAATCGGGAAACGTGTTTCGATTGGGTACGTAAAAAGGGAGAAGAGTATGGATTTGTTATGATTATAGGCCGGTCAGATAATCCTGGAAGCCGTAGATCGTACCCTCGAATGACGCTCGTATGCGAACGTTGGGGACATACAAAGACAAGCCAATCTCGCTATCGTCTCAAGAATCGATTGAAAATGAATTGAAAGGCAAAAAGAAAGAAAAACGAAAAAGTGGAACAAAGAAATGTGATTGTAAGTTTCAGTTGAATGCTAGACAAGTGAATGAAGATGGTCAATGGAAATTGAAAGTGATATGCGGCGTTCACAATCATCCAATTTATGACTCTATGCTTGGTCATTCGTATGCGGGAAGATTACAAAAAGATGAGGAGGATTATGTGATAGCAATGTCTAATGCAAATAGCCGACCGAAGGATATATTATGTGGCTTAAGAGCGCAATTTCCGAAAAACAAATCCACAAAGACGAAATATCTATAATGCGCGCCAAGAACAAATCAAGTGAGCAGGCAGGTCGTACGCAAATGCAACAACTCATGCTTAGATTGAATGGTCATCGTTACCACTTCGAATATCGGCAATGCAAGCAGACTGGCCAAGTTAATCAGTTATTCTTCGCTCATCCGGATAGCATTAAATTGCTTAGAGCCTTTCCAAACATTTTATTTATGGATTGCACTTATAAGACAAATAGGTATAAGTTACCTTTGCTTGAGATTGTGGGGGTGACATCAACGAATATGACTTTCTTAGTTGCTGCCGTGTATTTAGAGGCTGAGAAAGAAGCAAACTACACGTGGGCATGCGAAGTATTGAAGTCTATGATGGACGAATCATGTATTCCTAATGTTATTGTGACCGATTGTGAGAAGGCTTTGATGAATTCAATTCGTCGGACGTTTCCAACTACAACTCATTTGCTTTGTCGATGGCATATTAGCAAAAATATTGTGACAAAATGTAAGAAAATGTTTGATAGGCAAGAGGAGTGGGAGTCGTTCATCTCGAGTTGGCATGCGTGGTTAAAGCTGATACAGAGACAGAGTTCAACGACTGTTTGCGGCGATTACCAAAAGATTTCAAGCATTACCCTGACGCGGTTGAGTATGTCATGAAACAATGGATTGTGCCATATAAAGAAAGATTTGTCTCATGCTGGACAAATAAAGTTTTACACTTTGAAAACTTGACAACAAATAGGTACGTGAATCAAACTTTATTTTTGTTATATATATGAGTCTTATGTTTTGTATATATTCATGCTAATAGGGTGGAGAATCAAACTTTATTTTTGTTATATATAAGAGTCTTATGTTTTGTATATATTCATGCTAATAGGGTGGAGAGTCAACATGCCTTGTTGAAGAAACAACTTCAATCGAGTCAGGGAGCGTTTGAGACTTGTTGGAAACAAATTCATACACTTATTGAGTCATCTCATGTTGCAATTATTGCCTCATTCGAAAAAAGCAAGACAGTGGTACAACATAGATTCAAACAACCGTTATGGAGCGAGATTAGGGGTCGTGTGTCTATAAGTGCATTGAATTTGATTTACAACTCGTTGAATGATCTATTTGATCGTGACCGAGACCCATCAGTGTGTGATTGTACTGTGAGATCGACATGCGGACTTCCTTGTCCACACGAGCTTACCGAGTATGTGAAATTCATGTCACCCATTCCCCTAAATAAAATTCATGCATTTTGGCGTAAATTGTCTAGCATTTGAACTATGTCATTTGATTTTCATTAGTATTTGGTGGAGATGTTACCGAGTATGTGAAATTCTGCTTCTTCTTCATCCTCATTTTCTTCTTCTCGTTCTGGTACATATGTCATTTGATTTTCATTAGTATTTGGTGGAGATGTTTCCATTCTATCCAGATTCTCACATTCATCCTCAGTTTCAGAATTACCATCCTGCTCAAATTGTCTAGCATTTGAACTATCTCCTCGATGCAACATCTCCTTACGCAACCTCTCTTCCCGTTCCCTGTCTTCCCGTTCCCTCTCTACCCGTTCCCTTCTGGCAGAGGCAGTGATCTTTTTCCCTCTAATCAATTGTTTAACTGCAATAAACATCAAATGAATAATCAATTCTAAGCCAATTATCAAAATTTCTAAAATCAAAAATGAAGAACTACATTAACAAAAATCATATACATAGTCTTTCCAAACACAAAAAAATAAAATAAAAAATAAATAAAAAATAAAAAATGAGAGACAAAAACCATATACAGTCTTTCTAAACACAAAAAATAAAAAAAAAATAAAAAATGAGAGGGTCGGCAGGAATCAGTTGATTTTATACAGAAAAGTCGGCCGGGTGTGACTGAAAAATGAGGCAAAAGTCGGCCAGGGGTTTGAGGATTTTTTGCCCAGAGTCGGCCGTGTCTGGCCGACTATCTACCCAGAGTCGGCAGGCACTGGCCGACCCACGTAAGATCCAGATTTCGACCAAGGATTTACAAATTGAGCTTATACCAACAATATTTCCATGAAATCAAGCATGAAAACTAAACAATTTGACTAAATTTGTAACGATATTACAAAAAACGAAATCCTAAAAAGAAATTTGTGCTTTTTCCACCAAAGCTTGACATTGTTGTTGTTGTTGTTGTTGATTGTTCTTCTTGTTCTTCTTCTTCTCTTTCACTCTCTCTCTCTCTCTCTATAAATCAGAAATCTTCTTCTCTCTCATCAAAATTTTTCTTCTTCTTCTTCTCTCTCTCTATAGGCCGGTCAAATGGGGGTGGGTGAAAATTGGAAGATGATAAAATCTAAATAAATGACATTAAGGGTATAAAGGGAAAGTAAAGGGGTATGTGCAATTTATTTGGAGTGATATTAGTAATGGGGTATACTCATAATTTTTTGAGGTTTAAATAGTAACTCTCGAATTTTATACGGTTAGACTCTGCAATGTGCATGATCGAAATTATTAAAAAATCTGTTAATATGGGCCTTAGTTTCGGCAATTAGAAAAGCCTGTTAACGACTTCTTGTATCAACGTTAACCAGTCCAGCCTTTTTTTTCCCGGCCATTTCTTCCTTCCTTTTCAGAACCAGATAACGCGACGCTAGACAAGAAGACAGGGAGGGAGAAGCCACCAATGGCAGTTCAGGCATCCGGTAATACGGCTCAATTCCCCAACTATTACCGGGCCATTTATTCGCCGCCGGAACATTCCTTACTCCACTGTTATCGCCGCCGCCGTCGCTCCTCAATCTCCATCTCCTTCCGCCCCCATAATTCAGGCAAGCTACCTACATTAGAGTTGCTTAACTTTCTCAATCTGTCTTTATTAACTTCTTCCAGGCTTCGTTTGGTAAAATCATATGCTAATTCTTCTTTTGTGTGCTCGTAAAAATTCCATTCCTCACAATCTGAATTTCGGAAAAGTTAGCTTAATGTCTTGGTGAATTATGTTTAGCATCACGGGGAGCTTAACATCCACAGTTTCGGTTTGCTGTATTTCCTATATGACCTTGGTATATAAAGTCTCAATTTGACTTCTCAGCCTAGATTTGACCATTTTCTGATCAAATATTTCATCTACGTATTTATATTTTGATAGATTTTCACTGAGGATGAATAATTAATAATAGTTGTATTAACCTTTGTTTCTTGAAAGTAGTTATATTCATGTCATTATCATGACCTTAATCCGGGAAAAGAAAGCTAGTATCCTGATAATTCAGGGACCTTAAACTAGTTTTGTTAACTTTGAAGTATGGAGTCCATAAGCATAGTATTTGAAAGAAGACTCTTTTTGTTTAAAGGTCCCAAAGGGAAAGATAAGATTGTTTGTGCAAAGTGGAGGTTAGATGACACTTAGTTTGACCCTTCAATTGTTTCTTACTTTCTAAATTATATACTCCCTCCGCCTCACCCAGCTTAAGAAAAAGTGAAATGGCACGGGAATTAAAGAATATTATTATAGTATTAGGAGAGAGAATGAGTGAAAGAAGTGTTGTGAGTGTGAAAAATTAAATAGGAGAGAATGAGTGGGATGAATAGTTAGGAGAGAGAATGTTGCGAGTGTAAAAGTAAAGTAGGAGAGAGAATGAGTGGGGTAGGAAAAGTATAAAAATAATAAAAACTTTCCTTTATTGGAATTCTTAAGATCGGCGGGACGGCCAAAATAGAAAGTTTTCTTAAGATCGGTGGGACGGAGGGAGTATATATATACTCCCTCCGTCCCACGTTAGTTGAGACTTCTTTCCCTTTTGGGCCGTCCCACGTTAGTTGAGACTGCCCAAAATGGCAAAAATTTTAATATTTTATATTCACCCTACCCCATCCACTCATTCTCTCTCTTCATTTTCCATCATACAATTTATTCAACCAACCTACTATTAACTCCACTCATTCTCTCTCTTCATTTTCTACCACACATTTTCATTATCTTATTCATTTTTCTTAATTGGTGTGCCCAAAAAGTTAGTCTCAACTAACGTGGGACGGAGGAGTATATATATATATATATATATATATATATATATATACTCCCTCCGTCCGCTTACATGGTTCACACTTTCTATTTTGGGTGTCCGCTTACATGGTTCACACTTTGTTTCTTTCCTAGAAAGGAAACCTTAAATCACTATTCTCTCCACTCATTCTCTCTCTTACATTATTTTAATACTCACAACACCATTATAATTTACTATTCCCTCCACTCATTCTCTCTCCTATTTTATTTCACACTCACAACACTTTCAATATAATACTCTCTCCTTAATTAACGTGTAAATGCAAGAATCGTAAATCTTCTAAGCGGACGGAGGAGTATATATATATATATATATATATATATATATATATATATATATATATATATATAAGTATATAATACGACTGAAGCTCATAATCCAAACATTCAGATTGTAGGTGGGAGGAATCCAAGCTGGTATGTGATACGACCCCATAAATTATATTGGGCCCTAATAATAAGAAACCAGGCCCAATAGCTAATTAAGGTCCAGGCCCATTGGGCTCAGGCCGCCCAAGAGAATTTGCCGTTTCAGCGACATAAAATGAATAGGCTCCTTGGAGCTGTTTTATACCCCGGCGAGAAGAGACGTGGGGATACAGATTTTAGGGACAATGGGGGTATGCGAAAGACATGGCCGAGCTCATGCTCGCCTCATGAGTAAGAAGAGTACGTTGCTCGCAGGCTACCTAGGTCAGGGCGACATGACAGATGATGTCGCCCATAATCAGGTTGTCGCCTGAGTGACAAGGAACTCAGGGCATTACCAGGATGGCACGTTGATTGTCGCCTACGTCCCTAACCCTAGGTACTTGTGATGTGTGACTGATGTGACAAGGTGAACAGTGAAATCCCACTAAGTTGAGGTTGGTTGAGATCACTTCCTTTGGATGATTGACAAGTGTCCCCCATGTGCAAGGCACATGGGGGGCTTAGGGATATATAAGGGGTGAATAGTGTTCATTGCATGGGTATGTTTTCTCTCTCTGCATTCTCTCTCTAGATCATCCATTGTTACACCACCTTCCTTGTTCATCTAACCTTACTCTCACGCCGGAGGGGGTACGCCGGAGTCACCCCCGGCCTAGTTTATCTTGTTCTTTGCGTGCAGGCGGCCAACCAAGCAAGGAAGCAGCCGGAGTGTCCAGTCAATCTCAGTTCCTGTGCAACCAAAGATTTTTCATGGTAGCATCAGTTGGTTCCGTTGCCGGGACCTGATTTTTTCTTTGTTTTGGTTGGAAGATCATTGAGGAAGGTTAGAAGGTTTATTGAGAAGGTTACGGTGAGTTTGGTTTGGTGTTCTTCAGCTTCGTGTTCTTGCTGAGAGGTGTTCTGAAGGTGGTTATTTGGTGTTGAAGTTGATTGTGATCAGTTTGGGTCGTTTATAAGCCCAGAATATAGTCAAAATGGTACAAGAAAAGGATACTCAGGCCAAGGGAGCCCAGAACCCTATGACGGAAACTCCAAATGCCAAGGATACTCGCAAGGATGCCCGCGGGGCAAGATCAGGAACTGCTCGCGAAGGCGATGTCCACACTTCTGAGACAGATTCGGCCATTAGGAGCGCCCGTAGGCGAGAAGATAGAGAGCGAGAAGCGAGAAACAAAGGAAAGGAAGGACAGCGAGACCCCATTCCATCTAAAACCCAGAGTGCAGGTGAAGCCGAATCCGCTAAGAAATGAGAATGCTTATATGATGAAGGTTCTCGCGAACAATGAGCGGTTAAAAAAGATAGGCCAGGCACCTACGGTGATCCCGCCTGAGCTGTCAGTCGAAGTGGAAGGACGGGATAGAGGAAGACAAAGCGCTAGTCGAAATGCATCCAGGAGGGATGAAGGGCGGACGAGGAACATGTCGCCGCCTGAGAATGAGGAAAGGGTTCGCAAGCATCAAGAGGATGAAAGAGCGAGATCTGAAAGGGTCAAAAGGAGACGTGCAGATCGTATTGAAGAGGGAAGGATTTATCATAAGTCGGGAAATTCGCGAGATGACTCTTACTATTTTGGATATGAAAGCGATGAGGGATCCACAGCCGACAGAGATTATGTGCCAAGTCGCTCGAGGTATTCCGATGATGATACATATGTAAGGGAAAGGTCCCACAGATCAAGGCACTCCGACAGAGCTCGTCGAGAAGAAGTGTCGCTACGAGATAGAGATCGTAGGCGGCGAGAAAGGATTGATAGAGAAAGGAGTGGTAGAGAAAGGGCACAGAAAGCCGCCGAAGCTGACAAGATTGCGGAGGCTATTAGAGTGGCCGAAGCTTTGAAAGCCGTAGAGTTAGCCAAAGCCGCAGAATTGGAGAAGGCGAAGAAAAGTGAAGATGATAAATGGAAGTCCGAAATGGTGGAGATGGCTAAGAAAATAAAAGAGTTGGAAGCGGGAACCAAGCCCCAGGAAGTGAAAGGTTCTTATTTGGCCCCGTTCGTAAAGAGCATTCAGATTGCCGCCCCTGACCCTGCTTTCCGCATGCCAAATCTACCGAGTTATTCGGGGAGCACTAGAGCTAACACTCATATTGGAGGGTTTGAGGTAACGCTGTCATCGGCTAACGGCCAAATGAATGAAGCTATAATCCGCAAGGCGTTTGCGAGCACCACTAGCGATCACGCACTGGAATGGTTCTTGGCGCAGCCGGCGGAATCAGTGATGGGATATCAGGATCTCAAAAATAAGTTTTTAGCGAGATTCAGTGGATCAGGAGCGCAGCCCGCTCAAAAGACCGAATTGTGTAGTTTGAAGCAGTATGAAGGAGAAAGCATTTCGGCTTTCACAGATAGATTTATGGAGGTCGTAAACCGGATTGCAGACGTCAGTCAGAGCGAGATTATTATGCTATTTAACTCAGGGTTGTTGCCAGGCCTGTTCAAGGCGGAGTTCTGTATGCGCTTGCCGAAGACAACCGGTGAGTTGTACGAAAGGGTTAGAGCTTATCGTAGTGGTTTTGAGAAGGAAGCTGTTAAGGCCGCCCGCTACGGCGAGCTCCGGCAAGAAAAGTGCCAAAGAGCGGATTGAAGTTGTAAAAGATGAAAGCAAGGTTGATCGAGGAGGTCGCAGTGGATCTCGCACTGGCGGAAACAAAGGGGGTCGAGGTAGAGGTCAGGAGCAAGGAAGGATCATTAAGTTTAGTAAGTTGAACACTACTTTGAGCGAGATTTGGAGGAAGGAGGAATTTCCAGAGCCTTACCCCATTCGAGAAGATACTTATGGGGCCCGGGATCCAAGCAAATATTGCGATTTTCATAAAGACAAGGGGCATACAATAGAAGACTGTTATAATTTGAGAAAGTTGATTCAAGTCAGGATTGATAAAGGCGACTTCAAACAATATCTCGAGGGCACTGCGAGGCGAGAAGAAGGAGGGCGACAAGATAGAGCCCAGGGTCGAAACGTAGTCGATGTGATTCAGGACCCATTACCAAGTGTCGCGCAGTTGGACAATCAAATTATGATGTTGGCGCACAGTTTTGATATTCCCCCGTTTGCCGCCAGCGAAGACAAGGTGATTAGTTTTTCGAGAAGTGAGCTTGCCGCAACAAAGGGTCATGGGAGCCAACCCGTTATTATCACCATATGCCCGGGAAATAATGTAATAAGCAAATACGTGATGGTTGATTCGGGAGCTAGCAGGAATGTGTTGTATTATGAAGCCTTCAAAAGGATGAACTACTCTGACGCTAATCTGGTGCCCTACCAGGGATGCCTTGAAGGATTTACAAACCACTCTGTTAAGGTTAAAGGGACAATCCTGTTGGAAGTAGAGATTGGCGAAGGCGAATTGGTAAGAAGCGAGATGGTGGAGTTTTTTGTGATTGATTTGGTTTCCGCTTACAATGCGATAGTTGGAATTCCCTTTTTGTTAAGTTTTGAAATGGTGCTGTCCATCCCGCATCAGAGGGTAAAGTACCCCACGGCCCGTGGCATTGGCTGTTTGAAGAGTGAGGCTATCTCGGTTGCGAGAAAAAAGAAGGAGATGGTAAAAGCAAAAGGGAAAGCCACTTGTTCATTGGTGACAAAGTCTGATTCTCGCCAACTAAGGATTAATATGGTTGAGCTTGGTGAATGCGAAAATGATTCAGTGATAACGGAGAGTTTGGAGAATGGCAAAGCTGTGATTGTCGCTGAGGCGCAAAGGGCACCGGAGACTGTTGAAGAGGTAATCAAAGTTTTCAGTGGGCGAGATTCCAGCCAGTGGAGCGCCGGCCAGAATGCTAAAGGCGAGATGGTCTTGGGGATTGAAGTTGTGAATGGGACGCCAAGCTTAAGCTATGCTAGGGTGGTACAGTTTGTCGACATGGGGGAACCCAGGGTTGAGGAGATCGTGATTGAGGAGATTTTTGATAGTGAATCTGAGGAAGATTGCGAGATGATAGAGGTGGAGACCCCCGATGGGTGGCCTACGGGAAAGACGTTTGCTGGTTCGGGAGAGGTGATTCCCGCCAAGGTCCGAGATAGTAAGAAGCGAAAAAGGATAGAAGTTGAAACTTTGCAGACGCGAGATGAGCCCGAGCTCCAGGCGGGAGAGGAGCTAGAAGAGGTGGAGATTAACCGTTACTTCCCGGAGCAGCGAGTTAAGATCGGGAAGCAATTGTTCAGGGATGAGCGAGAACAATTGATCGAATTTCTTAAAGATAATTTGGATGTGTTTGCATGGCGGCCTGAGGATATGAAAGGAATAGATGAAAATGTTGCTTTACATTGCTTAAATGCAGATCCTAATGTAGAGCCGTTCAAGCAGAGGGTCAGACATTTGTCGCCAGAAAAGGAAGGCGCGGTTTTGAAAGAGGTGGATAAATTGTTGAAGGCGGGAATCATTGAGCAGATTCAGTATCCCGAGTGGTTAGCTTGTCCCGTAATGGTTTTAAAGTCAAATAAGAAGTGGAGAATGTGCATTGACTTTACTGATTTGAATACTGCTTGTCCCAAAGATTGCTACCCGCTACCTAGAATTGATAAATTGGTGGATTCGATTGCCGGCCATAGGGTCTTCAGCTTCATTGATGCGTACTCGGGGTATCATCAAATCAAGATGTGCGAAAATGATAAGGCTAAAACGGCTTTCCGAACTCCTAAAGGAAATTTCTGTTACAAGATGATGCCATTCGGCTTGAAGAATGCCGGGGCGACTTATCAGCGAATGGTGAATGAGGTTTTCAAGTCGCAGATTGGGCGAAACCTGGAAGCATATATAGATGACATGGTGATAAAAACAAAGGAGTATGATCATGTGTTGGATCTCGCCGAGACATTCGAAAATTTGAGGAGAAACTCAATGAAATTGAATCCCAGCAAGTGTACGTTTGGGGTGACTGCGGGAAAATTTTTGGGCTTTCTGGTGAATAGGCGCGGGATAGAAGCTAATCCCGAAAAAATTCAGGCTTTATTGGAGATGTCGCCGCCCCGGTCGATACGCGAGATACAAAGGTTGAATGGGAGGATTATAGCCTTGGGGAGATTCATTTCTAAGCTGGCCGAAAAGTGTTTGCCGTTCTTTAAGGTTTTGAAGGGGGTGAAGAGTTTTGCTTGGGACGAAGAATGTGATGCCGCATTTGAACAGATGAAGGTGTATCTGGGTAAGCCGCCGTTATTATGTAGCCCTGTTGAGGGAGAAGAGTTATTTGTTTATTTGGCGGCTTCAGACTTGGCAGTGGCGGCAGTTCTTGTGCGAGAAGAGAAGGGGATTCAAAGACCGATTTACTATGTGTCTAAGGCATTGAGCGAGGTAGAGTCAAGGTACTTTAATGCCGAGAAGTTGGCCTATGCTTTGGTAGTGGCCGCGAGAAAATTGAGAGCTTATTTTGTCGCACACACCATTGTTGTATTAAGTGATGCTCCCTTGAGAAAGATTTTGCAGCGACCTGATGCCGCGGGAAGATTGCTGAAATGGTCAATTGAGTTAACTGAGTTTGATTTAAAGTATGAAGCTCGCCGGGCAATTAAGGCGCAGGCGCTGGCAGATTTCATCGTTGAGACATCTTTTGTTAAGTCGCAGGAGGAGTTGATGGAAGACTTAGTAAAGAAGAAAGCGGAAAAGAAGGTAGGGCCCTGTTTGCGGGAAAAGGAGGAAAGGCCATTTGATTGCTGGGCTCTGTATGTTGATGGGTCGTCTTCAAAGGATAAAGGCGGTGCGGGAATCACTCTGACTTCGCCGGATGGAGAAGTAAAGTATGAGAAAGCCCTGAGATTTAAGTTCAACGTCTCGAATAATCAAGCAGAGTACGAGGCTTTGATTGCCGGGGTAGAATTGGCGCGAGATATTGGGTTGACGAAGATAGTGATTCACTCGGATTCCCAGTTAATTGTCAATAAGATAAATGGCGAGTATGGGGTTTTGAATATGGTGCTAACAAAATATTGTGACTTGGCAAGAAGTTTATTAAAAAGTTTTGAGTTCTGGGAGTTGGTTCGAGTTGATAGAGCTGATAATTCGCGAGCAAATGAATTGAGTAGGACGGCGGGATCTGAGGAGCAGAGCACTGCCGGAGAGCCAATGATTGAATATGTGGATATGCCGGTGATCGATAGACCAATTATCGCTGAGATCGTCGATGGCGAGAAGGATTGGGTTGTGGAAATGAAGGAATTTCTAGATAAAGGAGAATTCTTGCCGCCGAGATGAGGTAAGGCGAAATTGATAAAGCGACATCCCAAGATTCACTTTGTGCAAGATGGAGTGTTGTATAGGAGGTCTTTCTCAAAACCGGCCGATGAGGTGCGTTGAGCCCGGCCTGGTTTCGAAGGTTTTGTTCGAAATCCATGAGGGGTATGTGGCGGCCCGTCCAGAGGCGAGAAAGTTAGCCGACAAAGTGTTTGTTCCATGGATATTATTAGCGTCAAGTCCGAGGAAAGACGCAGAGATGTATGTGAAGAAGTGCGAGAAATGTCAAAGATTCGGCAACATTCCTCGAATTCCCGCCACAGAGCAAACTCCTGTGTGCCGACCGGCCATTCGACATGTGGGGGATTGATTTGATAGGGCCATTCCCAAAAGCGAGGTGGTTGTCGGCATGTGGTTGTCGCCGTGGATTATTTCACAAAATGGATCGAGGCGAAGGCGTTAGCGACAATCGGCGAAGATCAAGTTATAAAGTTTGTGCAAGAAAACATTTGGTGTAGATATGGGGTTCCAAGGGTTATTATTTCGAGATCACGGCGCTCAGTTCGGGAAAAAGTTTTTGTGGAATGCTCCAGGGTCAATGTCAAACATTGGATGTCGGCGATATATAGGCCGCAGTCTGCACGGTCGAGCGGAGGCCGCCAACAAGCAGTCATTGTCGCCTTGCGCAAAAATGCGGAAGGAGAAGTGGAGCATGGCTAGAGGAGTTACTATTGCTTTGTGGTATGTGCGTACTACCGTTAAAGGCTCAGGGAAACCGCTTTTGCCCTTACTTATGGATGCGAGGCTATGGCACCCGCGGAGATGGCTTTGCCCGGACATACGGGGTTGCTTACTATGACGAGGCGAGAAACGAGCGAGGCGGTGTAATGATCTGGACTCGATTGATGAGAAGAGAATGTATGCGAGAATGAAGATGATTAATTACAAGCGAGAAGATGAAAGCCCGGCATGATAAGCGAGTTAACAGGAGGTCCTTCAATGTTGGAGATTGGGTTTTGAGGAGTGTTGAAGCGACGGGGGCCAAGCCGGATTCACCAAGTTAAACGAGAAATGGGAAGGACCGTTCAGTTTCGAGTGTGGTGCGGGAAGGAACCTATAGATTGAGGAAACCGAGATGGCGAAGAATTGAAGAATGCTTGGAGTGTCGACCATCTCAGCGGTTCTATCGGTGAAGCACGTGGCGACATCACGGTCATTTCAATTTTGCCTTTTGCCCCCAGGACGGCCAAAAGTTACATAACTTTTTCTTGTAAATGGTTCTTTTGATTGTCAAAGGAGAAAGTTATGTAAAATTTGGTGTTCTAGGAACCATGTAATGTCTATATGATAAAGATGATGGCGAAGTGTTTCTCTCGACATGTTATGGTGCGTTTCTATATTTGTAAGATGCTCTAATGATATGGTTTTGATTATTTCATGAAGAAAGCTTGAAGATGGCGGACAAAGAGGTTGCCGCTAAAGCTTGAAGATGGCGGACAAAGAGGTTGCCGCTAAAGCTTGAAGATGGCGGACAAAGAGGTTGCCGCTAAAGCTTGAAGATGGCGGACAAAGAGGTTGCCGCTAAAGCTTGAAGAAGGCGGACAAACAGGTCGCCGTTAAAAGCTGGAAGACGAATCGCCAAAAGCTTGGAGAAAGGGGAGGCGGCTTGGAGATAACGGTTTAGTCGCGAGCCTTGCGGCTTGGAGATAACGGTTTCAAGTCGCGGTGCACAGAGATAACGGTTTCGAGGCACCTAGAAAAGTCCCGCTTTTTAACGGGCGAGAAAGTGGGAGGCGGCTTGGAGATAATCTGCTTAAGTCGCCAAACTCGCGGCTTGGAGATAACGGTTTCAAGTCGCTGCACTGGAGATAATCTGAGCAGCACCTAGAAAAGTCCCAGCCTTTTTTATGGGCGAGAAAGGGGAGGCGGCTTGGAGATAACGGTTTCAAGTCGCCGAACCTGCGGCCATTGAGATAATCTGCGGTTTCAAGTCGCGGTGTCACAGAGATAACGGTTTGAGCACCTAGAAAAGTCCCGGCTTTTTAACTGCGAGAAAGGGAGGTGACTTGGAGATAACGGTTTCAAGTCGCCAAACCTTGCGGCTTGAGAGATAACGGTTTCAAGTCGCGGTGCACAGGAGATAACGGTTTCGAGCACCTAGAAAAGTCCCGGCTTTTTAACGGGCGAGAAAGGGAGTGGCTTGGAGATAACGGTTTCAAGTCGAGAATAACGGTTTCAAGTCGCGGTGCACGGAGATAACGGTTTCGAGGCACACTAGAAAAGTCCGGCGCTTTTTAACGGGCGAAAGGGGAGGTGACTTGGAGATAATCGGTTTCAAGTCGCCAAACCTTGCGGCTGAGATAACGGTTTCAGTCGCGGTGCTGGAGATAACGGTTTCAGGCACCTAGAAAAGTCCCAAAATTGTATTGCGACCTGGAAGAGCGAAATGCGAGGTCAAGCGTAACTTTACCAAAAAAGGGAAAAGTTGTTAAAACCTAACTTTGATTAACATCTTAGTTAGTTGGTTTTGATAAAGGAATACATATGTCTGAGAACATGGTTTATATCAAAAGAGGAAATCATATATTCATCTCTCGGTTTATCGACGCGTTATGAATCTAACAATAAATCCTTCAATAACCTAAATCACTTTCGCAAAGTGTGTCGTGCAAATGATCTTAAGAATAGAGTAAGGCCGCCTAAAGACAAGCCTCACTCTTTTAGAGGAGTAGTATGTATATAGGTAAGTTATGAAAGGAGTCTCTCAGATAAACTATCGAAGCGAAAAAGGAAGAATTTCAACGCAAATTACAAAGAAGCGAGTAATAACAAAGTATAGAGTTGGAGTCGCACGGCGACATAATGAAGCATCAAAGAAAGTTTATGAAAGCAAAGGTTAAGGCGAGATGCCAATCGCGGCATCTAAACTATTGTAGAGCAAATGTTAAGGCGAGAATACACAATAATCAAAGGCATAACAGTCGATAAGAGCGACATCGAAGTTATAACGAAGCAAAAGTTTAAGAACCACATATGGGTACACAAAGTAAAGTATCAAGTCGCAAACCGCGACACCACATTAAAAAGAGCATAAATGTTTAGGCCGCAAACCACGACCTTACAACCATATAAACTGTTCAAGTCGCAAACCGCGACGAAAAACCGCAAAAGACCAAGTATCAAATTGTCTAAGTCGCAAACCGCGACACCAATCCAAAAAATAAAATGTTTAAGTCGCAAACCGCGACATTCCCAAAAGCATACTATTGTTTAAAAGGCAAGAAAGTAAATTGTCTGAGAGCCAACCACAAAACATTGTTTAAGAAAAAGAACCACAGTAAATCAGGAGGCAGAGGGTTGTGTTTCACCAGCGGAGAGTCGGGCAGCACGGTGGGCATCGCGAGCGGCATTTTTAGCGGCGAGGAGAGCTTTACCTTTCTCGCCAATTAGTTCCACCCACATGGACAGAGCGTCGTTATCGATGAGGGCAGGAGGTTCCCAGGTCGGCTTGCCCAGAAGCTCATCTTCCGCAGCCAAAGCCTTCGCTCTCCTCTTCATAAGGGACAATGGAGTGACCGCGGCGACAAAAAGTCGCCGTAGATCTGCTCCGAGCCCCATTTCGCACGATTCGGGAGTTATAGCCAGGATGTCTCGGAGCTTGCCGCCGTGCGCATGGGCGTGAAGTAAGGCCTTGTCGTACATATCCGTAGGCGTCGTTCCGCTCTCTCTTTGTTGGCGGCAATCTCCGCGATCGTCTTCATTCTTGGAGGTCGTGGGGCCGGGTTGTCGGCTTCAGGGCTCGAATCTTCTCTTCTAGCGCCACCTTTTCTCACGCGCAACCTCCTTCACTTTATCCTCGGCTGCGAGGCCTTGTTCTCGCTTGCCTTGATACCTCCAGAGGCCTTCGATTTGCCACCCTGCAGTTTTGCCAAATCCTTCTCCATCTCGCCACATCCGCCCTTGTATTTTTCTCTCTCCGCCACTGCGCGCTTGCGAACCTTGTCCGCTTTCTCGGCTTCACGCATCGCCAGTTTATACTTGTCCCTGAATCCACGCAAAGTACTCGCCACCTGTGAAAATTCGGGAAAAAGTTAATAGTGTGAAGGATGTTGACGAATTAGAAGTGAATTATCAAGGGAAAAGTGTTACGCGACAAGCACTTACGCTGCAAATCTGAAGGCCAGCAAAATTCAAAGATAGATCAACATCTTGTTCAACCACTTCTCTTATGGCCGCCCTGTCGCAAGTCCGTTCAAGTATGCCGGCGCCGATAAGACTATTGTGAGGATCACGAGAATGAAGGTTAAAGCCTTCCAAAAGGGGAACTGAGGCGATTTCCACACCAAGATTATACAAATCTTCTCTCTCCGTGGGCATCTCAAACCCTTCCACCCGAGCTAACCAATTCGGCCTCCCCCTTCAGGTGGATTCTTCTATCGGTTCAGTTTCCTCCTCTGTTCGCACCCTTTTGTGAGCGCGAGAACCAGAGGGCTGGGGGGACTTGACTGGCGGGACGGGCTTTATCACAGCAACCTCAACATCTTCTTCTCCTGCTTCTACTTCCATTCTCTCTTCCTGTTGTACGGCGGATGACCTCAGAGGAGTTTTTGCTCTGCTTGATTTTCGTGATTGCCCTGCTGCCCTCTCAGCGGCAACCGCAGCCTTCTCGCGAGCAATTGCCTCGGAATCATCCCCGTCGCGAGAAATGGGGAGCTCTATCTCCTGGGCCTTGGATAGATCGGCTTGGCGGGCGTTTGTAAGTCGCTTACGACGACCATCAGATCTCGCCGCGGCATTGGCACGTCTGTCAGAGATGTCCATGTGTCGAAAACCTGGGCCAGGAAAAGGTGTTAAATAAAGGGAAATAGAAAAACAAAATAAAGGATAAAGGGAAATGAAATACGTACTTAAAACCTCAAACATAGCATTGCAGCAATGATCTTTCTTTTTGCAAGGCCCGCACTCGGAGGCGAGAACATCCCCAGAATGGCGTTCCCAACCAGGGTACGGGTCTAGTGGTTTGATGATCAAGCGAGGTTCATTGTCAGGATAGCGATAATCGGGAAGACCAACTTTCCTAAGCAGAGAAGGGCGAGATAGTATATCCCGCCAGGAAAATAACGCTAGCCCCGTGTCTGAGGCATCTTCCAAAACCTTAAAAATTCTTTCTTTCAACCTGGAGTCGCCAGAAACTAAGGCATTACGGGTTATGATTTTTGTGTATATGTCGCCAAGATCGAATGGATGGGTCCAGCCTATGCGGGATATAACCAGAAGTGGGTTGGATTGCCAGTTGTGGACCTTTCTAGGTAAGGGGGTCAGAAGCCTAGGACTCTTGTACTTGACAGAGAGTCGGTTTTCGACTACGCCCTGCCTCTGAGACACAGAAGTATAACCATCAAACAAATTTACAAAAAGGGGAAGTGTGGGTTCTTGCTTTAAGGCCCTACAAATTACTATGTAGCTCGTAAGGACCCTGATAGCATTGGGATGAAGATCCACTATGGCGGCTTGGGAGTGGATTAAGACAAAATGATGCGCAGGAAGGGTCTTACTGGTATCCTAAGGCCGGCGTCTAGCGAGACGGAAATACAATAACCCATCTTTTCTATCTCGCATACGACGAGGATAAGTCTCCCAGACATAAGGTTCTATGTGGTAAATGTCCCAAGGTTAATCCCGTACTTAACATAATAATGAGATTGTAAATGGGAGTGAGAAGAGCTGCTGGAGCCGGCGACATCGGGGTTGGAAGAACCCCGTGAGACGGGTTGTCGCTCTAGTGGTCTCGCCGCTAAGGTGTCAGAGACATCATGGTCGAGATGTTGAGTTTGAAGAAGACATGACTGTGAATAGAAGGAGGACCAAGTAAATTTGGGGGCTACGATAGAGCTAGAAAAATCGGTTTAAGGAAAGAGATGTCACAGTGTGCTGTGAAGGGGGTATAATTTCGTGAAGAAAGTATGCGTAGGGTCGAGTATTATAGGGAGAGGAAAGGGCGACATGCAAACTCATGTCGCCTAAGCAAGGAATGAGAATCTATAATTGAGAGAAAAGCCCCTGCCCCCATCATCTCTTTTTTTGAAAACCCTCTCCCACATATTGCGCTCCAACCAGACTTAACAAGTTTTGGTAAAAAGACGACCATTTACAAGAAAATTTAAAATTGCAATTGCGAGAATTCTTGCGAGAATTCAAGCAAGAACTCAAGCGAGAATTCATGCGAGAAGGCAAAGTTAGAGAAATTACCTGGTAAGTTGCAGATTGGAATGAAAGTCTGAAGGAGAAGTTGAAACGGAAGCTTGAGGGCTCTATACGCCACCCTTCTTCTCCTAAAACTCCTTAGGACGCTCCAAAATATGCGGATAAGTTGATTATGAGGGGTGTCTGCGATCTGGGGGAAGTGCAGAGTGTGAAATGATGATGAGGGGTTTTTAAACTCCAAGAGTATAGGAACGGAACGGTTAGGGGGGGGGTTTACGAGAGGGAATTAATGGAGTATGATTTTTGAAATTCCCCCCATTATTGTGAATATTTAAGAGGGGACGGCTCGGTTCCCAACGTAAGTGTACGGCCCCCCAACCGTCTGGCTCACCCTCGTTACAACACGTGGCACGTGCGTGACGGACAAGGACTGTTTCCTCGCCCATGCGGAGGATAAACTGCGAGAATCATGCGACATCAAATAAAGTTCTCGCCTGGACCATGAATAATCCGAGGCTTGAACTTGGGGGCTTCTGATACGACCCCATAAATTATATTGGGCCCTAATAATAAGAAACCAGGCCCAATAGCTAATTAAGGTCCAGGCCCATTGGGCTCAGGCCGCCCAAGAGAATTTGCCGTTTCAGCGACATAAAATGAATAGGCTCCTTGGAGCTGTTTTATACCCCGGCAAGAAGAGACGTGGGGATACAGATTTTAGGGACAATGGGGGTATGCGAAAGACATGGCCGAGCTCATGCTCGCCTCATGAGTAAGAAGAGTACGTTGCTCGCAGGCTACCTAGGTCAGGGCGACATGACAGATGATGTCGCCCATAATCAGGTTGTCGCCTGAGTGACAAGGAACTCAGGGCATTACCAGGATGGCACGTTGATTGTCGCCTACGTCCCTAACCCTAGGTACTTGTGATGTGTGACTGATGTGACAAGGTGAACAGTGAAATCCCACTAAGTTGAGGTTGGTTGAGATCACTTCCTTTGGATGATTGACAAGTGTCCCCCATGTGCAAGGCACATGGGGGGCTTAGGGATATATAAGGGGTGAATAGTGTTCATTGCATGGGTATGTTTTCTCTCTCTGCATTCTCTTTCTAGATCATCCATTGTTACACCACCTTCCTTGTTCATCTAACCTTACTCTCACGCCGGAGGGGGTACGCCGGAGTCACCCCCGGCCTAGTTTATCTTGTTCTTTGCGTGCAGGCGGCCAACCAAGCAAGGAAGCAGCCGGAGTGTCCAGTCAATCTCAGTTCCTGTGCAACCAAAGATTTTTCATGGTAGCATCAGTATGATAAAGTTAATTTGCAGTCTGGTAACATATTCGAAAACGGCGAAGAAGAATTTGAGTGGAAGGATCTTGAATCTGATCTATATCACTGGACAAAAGGGTTACGGCCTGTTCAGGTATGGTCAAAATCTGGGCTAGTGCAACTGAGCCTTAACTTGGTAGTTTGAGTGATTACTTTCTATTCTAGATTTGAGAATTTTATATTCCTATTTTTAGTGGTATCCTGGTCATATTGCAAAAACAGAAAAAGAACTCAAGGATCAGTTGAATTTAATGGATGTTGTGATAGAGGTACGAGATGCAAGGATCCCAATGTCCACATGACATCCGCAGGTTGGTTGTTTTTTTATTTTTCATTTTTTTTTTTTTTTTGAACTTGGCTTCTACAGAAATTGAATCTTAGTATTGAATTGAGAGGACATGATATCCACAGCAGATCGGAATGCATGGGCAACTTATTACAGTAAGCAAGGAAGGTTATCTTTGCCAATGGGAAGCTTGGAATGGTATTGGATGGATTTTCTTTTGCTTTTTTTTTTTCTTTTAATATTTTGTTTTGTGAGTATGGCAAGTAACTCATACCAGGTTGATAATCACAACCCGAAATAATGGCTCTTACTGGGAAAGTGCAGGGCACCATTAAGTTAGGGAGGTTAGCAAAGACATCAGCTACTGGGGTGAATATTAAACGCAAAGCAAGAGGGCTGCTTCCACGCCACGCTACAATCTCGACGCTGATAGTAGCTGCGGAAAAATGTATGTCTCAGTTCTTGTTGGTCAGTAGAAATTATTTTCAATCGGATGAACTCTCGTGTTTTTGTTTTTACGATCTTTATGAACACCCGCATGAACAGTTTAACAAATCAACTTCCAAATTCTAAGTTATTATTACTGCAGATTTGTTCGCAAGCTGGCAGGTCACTTGTTCAACGGTGACAGTAATCAAGCTGCCTTCCGTATCTTGTCAGACTTTCGGAAAAGGAAATCGGCAATCAGATTAAGAACACCCTCAAAAGAGGGAAAAATATGTATCTCACAAGCAATGGAGAAATTCTAAAGCCAACTACATATACTACAAGAACAAGCGAGTTTGACCCTACAAGAAGAATCATCAACTCGGCCAACTCTAAACTAAACTTACCAATGAATTCCCCATTTCAGTTTGATGTTATTTGAACAAAGTAGGACTATTGATACTTACGTATGTATGCATAGTGTAATCATCTTGCAATTGTGGGAGCAGAGGCCGAATCCTCGTTGTTTGACTTTGACCAGCTGTGTTTGATCCCACATGCTCGGATTGCCTGAAGAGGTCGTTCAATTTGAACTCTTCCGGAAACTTCATTTTCCAACTGTGAGCAGTATTTCCCGAACGTAGAAACACTTACTTGTAGTCTGAAGTCCAGACCGAATAAAAATTTCATCTCGAGTCTGTTTAACTCGGCTGTGCTTACTCCACCTACTTTGGCATAGTATGCGTTATTGAAGAATCTGAAAATCATGACAATATTAATTAGTCTCTAACCAAAAATGATAAATTATTAAACAGATTGAGCGATAAGAACTTACGCGTCATCAATAAATTTTGCTGCAACCATTACACTGGTGATTAGAAGCCTATGAACATTAAGAGAAGTCAAACGGACATTTCGACGTTGAATGAATCTATCCATGTAAATCTGAGCAATAACAAAGCAGGAGGGACTGCAGCAAGAGTACTTAAAGATGCGATCAATGTATTGTCGAATTCCAAGAGTAGGTTCTCTTGAACCATGAAATATCGTTATAACGTCTTTACTTTGTGTTGTCTCTAATAATACTTCGTTTTTCTGAACGGACCTCTCAAGGAGTGAAGAAAGAAGTGAGAGAACTCGGGGATTTCCTGAATTCCCCTTGACCATTTCTTTAAGGCCTAAACTTAAGTAAATATCCGAGCTTGACAGCTCTGGTTCAATTGCCAAACCTTCCATATCCAAGCAAAGCTGCAGTTAATTAAATAAATAGATGATTAGCAAGAATTGTGTCTCAGGAAGGAATCAAGGAGAAAAAGTTAAAGACGTAATTCCAAAGTGTGTGTGTGTGTGTGGAAAGGGAGAGAGAAGTACAAGAAGTAAAGTAATGGTTTTGAATGGAATAAAAATGAAACATCATACTCCCTCCGTCCCAAAATGTTTGTCCCATTTTACTTTTTTGTTGAACTTTGATCACAAATATATGACAATTTAATTATGTTCATGAAATTCTAAAAATTTCTATTGATTCACCATTAATAATATTATCAACAACAACTTTTAGAATTTCATGAACATGATTAATCTCTCATAAATTTGTGGTCAAAGTTCAACAAAAAAGTCAAATGGAACAAACATTTTGGGACGGAGGGAGTATTTGTCTTTTGTAAGATTGTTTGATACTGAAATCAGATAAGGGGAAATCTTACTTGATTCTCAGTTCTCCCTATCCTGCATCTGTTGCTTCAATAATCCTAGACTCTAAAATGCAATGGTTACACTTCATGAATTGAGTTTTACGGAATATAAAGGATTTCGATGAACAAAAACAAAATCTTTGTAGTTTAGGAAGAAGACCAAGCAGATCGTTTTCTTAGCATAGCTCATGCAACAAATCGAACGCGTTGCTTCAAACATCTTGGATTCTCAAACTGCAATGTCTATTTCATGAATTGGGCGGAATCGTGTACGAAAGATACTACTCAACAAAAATGAAACTGTTGTATATAAGGAAAAAGGGCGAAAAGATAAGTTTCTTAGCAAAATTATCAGAATCAAACACCCATCTTAATTCACCGAAGCAGATAGACAAATGAAAACTCGGAAAACCTTTCCATAATCACCAAAGATTCATAATTCATCAATCAAAAACATAATAAGAAATAAATTGAAGTAAACAAGTAAATGAAGAAACTCTTCTTTCTTCTTCTATATTGTGATCTATCCTCCCCCAACTCACTAAAGCTCTGCTTACAGAAATTGCAACAATGCAACTCCTAAAATTCCCATTTCTTCATAGACATTCTCCAGAAAAAAAAAAAACCTAGTTAACTAACAAACTCAACCACCCCCAAATTCCAATTCAATCACAGAGACAACTCAAAAAGAAACCAATAATA
Organism: Adenophora triphylla var. japonica; assembly: GCA_022495995.1. NCBI lineage: Eukaryota > Viridiplantae > Streptophyta > Magnoliopsida > Asterales > Campanulaceae > Adenophora > Adenophora triphylla. The sequence goes on from JAFEMH010000006.1 coordinate 441,011, forward strand.
CAAAATTGTAAAGACAACAATATGATTGGTAGCTGAAGTTCTTCAATATAGTAGCCAATTAAACAATCAGACGGCCCTAAATGATTAGAGCAACCCAATCAAACAAATTAAAAGAAAACCCATCAAATTAATAACGAAAAAAACAAGAATCACAGCCTAATTTCATTAGATCCACACCAATATGTTGTACCAAGAACAGAGAAATCCAAGAATCCAAGTGGGTATTGTGTCTAAACAACATTACAACCCAAAATGGAGAGAGAGAGAGAGAGAGAGAGAGAGAGAGAGAGAGGGGCTTACTGAGGTTGGTGATGGTTCCATGTTTGCGCCTCACTCTACTTGGATGTTTTCTACATTAACACAAAGGATTGATTACAAATACAGAGAGATTTTTTCACTCGAGAGGAAGAAGGAATGAACGTAATTTTAATAATCTTTTATTCCTCCATTCCCTCTTTCTTCTCAGTTTTTGTCCCAAATCTCAAATTTTCTATTGCTAAATACACTCTTTTTGGGTCCCCGCGAACATGTAGCTTTATCGATATCAAGCAACTAATAATGCATCTCTCTCTCTCTCCCCTTAATTTGCCCTTGCATTTTCTATAATACTTTCTTCTTAGGTCATTTATGGAACACTTAGTCCGTCCCGATATAAAAAACTATTAAAATTTCGTGATCGAGGACATGCGATATTTTTTTAATTAAAAGTGAACGCAAAATGGAAAAGGAACAATTTAGTGAGAATAAAATGAAAAAAAATACTATAGAATTCAAATTTTAGAAGGAAAAAATTATTTTAAAAATTAAGGATAAAACTGAAAATAAAGAACCTTGGCAAAATTTGAAAGGCAAAATGGGAAAAATTAATTTGGCACTGTTCATAGTACTATTCATAGAACCGGTGCCATTTATACTATAGATACTAATTTCCCGTTTAGTAGCCCGTCTTATCGATAGGTAGAATTAATAATTTCGAAGTCGGCTGTTTATTAGAAAAAAGGCAACAATATAAATTATACTCTTCATCGGGATTATCTTCTTATCTCCTCCTTATTTATCTCAATGAAATGATGGTATTATTAATGAGAGTATTAGAAAATGGTGAATAAAAATATTTTTGACAAAACTACCCCCAATATATATGTCAACTATTAAATGACTTGGCCTTCCATATTTAATTCTCTCTATAAAAAATATTAACGGGTTGTCAATTTAGAAAAAAAAAAGTGTTAATTTTCTTGAATTGTGTTCTTGATTGTCTCTTGATAATTGTTACGGATAATTTTCTTGTAAGTATAAAAAGTAAAATAAGAGATAAAAAGTGAGGTAAAGTGTTTTTATTTTGAATATTATAAATGAGTCTTAATTATTATCTATTTTGAATTAAGTCTTTTTTATATTGGGACACAAAAAAAAAACTTAGCCTCTTTTATATTGGGACGGAGGGAGTATGTGTCTATCATTTAAATGGACATTCATTTAAATTTCATTTTATTTTTGAAGATAGATGACAGATAAAAGTCTAAAATTTTAAAATCCTTTGTTTAAAAAGTTTGATGTTTCAAAACTCGCAAATAAGAATTTAAAGATAATTAATACAATGATTAAGGACTTTTTGATAAAACTATTAAAACTTTTGTTATAAAAGGGTTTGAGGTTACAAATTCTTAGAAATTAAGAATATGAAGTTACTAATTCATATCAAATAAGGATTTGGTTTAATTAAGATTTTAAATAATTTTGTCAGAAGTCTGTAATTACTAATATTTATTATTTTAAAATTTATATTTGCAAGTTTTGGAATATAAGATTCTTTTTAAGAAGGACCCTTAAACTAAAGTCAAAATCTTACAAAAAACACGTTTTTTTTTTAGTTTAGAAAAAACGTGTTTTTTTTTTCTCGCTAGTGTCAGTGTTAGTGTAACAAAATACCAGTGTAAAGAGTGTCAGTACATGTATATTAAGGCCCCGTCTTGTCGAGCGTTTTTCTTAAAACGGAGATATAAAAACTCAGTTTTTTTTTTATTAAGCGTATTAGTCAAGAGTTTTAGACGATTGAATTTTAAAAAGTTGGGGATATTTTGGCAGCTCAAAATTATAGCGGCCAAAAAAACTCCGTTTTAAAAAATCTCCGTTTATAAAATTGTGCACCAGACGAGCCCTAAGTGTCAGTTTAAAGAGTGTCAGGTAGATAAAAAAGTGTCAGTATTAGTATAAAAAAATATAAAGAGTGTCAATGCATATATTATTAAGTGTTGGTGTAAAAATAATTTTTTCTTAAGTTCAGAAAAAAATACATTTTTTATAAGACCAACTATAAACTAAATTGTAAATTAAACCGTAAACCTTTATTTGTCAATTGTTTTTTGATTAAAAAAAACAAATTGGTCTTTTAAATTTTTAAATATTCAATTTAATTGGTTGCTTCACATGGAAACTCAGTTTGTGTGGATGGAAGAAGGTGTCGGCGTAGACAACAGGCACAGCTGCTTGAATTGGGACCCATCTTCTTTCATCTTACGTCTATCAATTTTCATTTAAATTTAATCAATTTTTAATACAGATATATTTATATTTAAGAGCAATAAAATCCCATTATTAATTAACTCCCTTAACAATCATTATTGGTTGTTTAATTTTGGTAACCACTGACAAGGACGCCATTATGTTCTTTGACCACTACAATCACGCCTAATTGGCCCAATCTGTTTGGTGCTAATATGATGCGTCTGAAACTAATATTCCATCCTTTCACCGGAAAAACACAAAAGACTTCTTTGCACAAAAATTAAGAAATTAATAAATATAAAGAAATACTCCCTCTGTCCCGTTGATAGTTTCATTATTTGTCAAAATGAGTGTTCCGTTAAAAGCTTCACATTTCCTAAAATGGCAAAGAATCTTTACTATTTCACCCATTAATTCTCTCTCCTACATTACTTTTATACTCACAACACCAATCAACTTTACTATTCCCTTCACTCATTCTCTCTCCTATTTTACTTTTATACTCACAACACTTTCTCCACTAACCTTTTTTCTTAATTTACGTGTCATGCTCAAAAGGATGAAGTAATCAGTGGGACGAAGGGAGTACATAGACAGTAGGGTTGAATCAAGGAAAAATTAGGAGAAGTCAGCTCAATAGACAATAGTTAAAAAGTTAATTTTTTCAACCAAAATTCGAAATCAACAAAAAGAGTAAGTTTTAGGAAAAATCTGTTTCTCCATAAGTTATAAAAAATTCAGTTTTCATCCTTAAAAATATCGAGTTTAGACCTTAAAACATTGAGTTTAGGTCTTAAAATACCTAGAAAATAAAATAGTGAGTTTAGGCGTTAAAACAGTGAATTTAAGCTAGAAAATAAAATAGCGAGTTTAGACCTTAAAACAATGAGTTTAGGCTTTAAAACACCAAGTCGATATATTTAAAACAGATTTTTTTATAACTTATGGAGATCCAGATTTCCCCCAAATTTTTCTACAACAAGAATTAAGAAATTAATAAATATAAAGAAATATATAGACAGTAAGGTTGAATTAAGGAAAAATTAGGAGAAGTCAGCTCAATAGACAATAGTTAAAAAGTTAATTTTTTTAAACCGAAATTTGCTCAAATGTTGATAGAATCTCGAAGGTGGAAAGCTTCTGAATGGCAAAATCAATCAAGCTGCTTTAACATTTGGGTACTATCGCCGAATAGTTTACAAAATTTGGAAGCAAGTCGAAGAGCAAAGGAGGAGAGACATGCATGTTCATCTATTATCAAAGAGAGTAGGAGTGACAAGACAGAAAGTAGTAGAGTTAGATATTGAGAACATGAAAAAAAAAATCAATTTTCATAATATAAATACAATTCGAAAATTAGGTCAATGTTTGGGGGTTAGTAAAAGTACAATTGAGAGATGAAAAAGGGAGGGTGTGATCAGAGCACATACAAATGCTATTAAACCATCTTTAACAAATGCAAGTTTTCTATCAATACTGAAATTCTGTCTTTCTGCTCTCAAATTTGATGTATAATAAGGAACTCCAATGTTCAAAAGCATGAAAAATGTTATTCATTAAGATGAGAAGTGGTTTCTCATGACAAAATGCAAAATAAGGTTTTACTTTCAGCCTTGTGAAATAGAGCCTTATAGATCATGCCAAAGCAAAAGATTTATAGTAATGGAGAGCTGCTATTTGATAGCAAAATAGACATGTAACCCTTCACAAAAACAGAGGCAATAAGAAGAAACAGTAGGAATATGGCAATTGATACACTAGTCATCAAACCTTTAGAATAAATCAGCAAGTGACAAATCAAATGTTGATCAACCAATTGAGATTTCTTTTATTGTTACATTTATTATTTGACATTTTCATATAAATAATGCTTTTATGTTCACTGATTACAGGTAATCCCTGCAATCAAGGGTAGGTGGCCACCAAATGCAAGTAAAAATATCATTCAATGGGTAATGCACCACCACAAATCAAGAACAATGACCAAGAGTTTAGAGCATAATCATCATTAGATGGATTTGGCATATATACAACTAAGATTTCAGCCGTCCAACTCTCCTGATATACACATCAATGATCTAGGCTGGTTTGCTTCATTGGATGTAATTAAAACAGAGAGTTCTTCCAAATTATCAGATAAGACACCCAACAAATTATTTCTTTCATTGCAAAATGTTATGATATCCATTATGAGAGCGAAAGGCCACAATAACTTTCCATTGCCTCATTTGGGCAAGGGTTCATTGGAAAGACAGAGGAGACTCCAAAAGAAACTTGAAGGTGAAAATTGGGATAGTAAGAGATGTGTTTACTACTTGCAACAAGTAGGTCACGTAGAGGGTTTTGAAGACATGATGACACACTTGGAATAACAACTTCGTATTTGATTCAACGTGAAGAAAACAATTAACTTTTGGATTTTGATTTAGTGGGCTAATTTGTTCTCTTTGTCTTTATTCATCATAGAGTACTCACTTAGCAAGTGATGTTATCATTGCTTTTAATTATAAAGTCTAGTGCTTTTATAGTAAGAAAAGCTCATCCTAGAGATAGTATTTTGTAACAAAAAACTCTTCTTATTTAGCAAATTCAAATATCATTTCATCAGTTCAAAACCACACCAAGACCAAAGCAAAGTCTGTTCTTGTTTAGCAAAAACAATCAAGTAGTAAAAACAAGTAGCAATCAAAATCTCAAATTTCATCATCATAGAACACACTAAGACCAAGACAAGATTTGTTTTATTTAGAAAATTGGACAAAGTAGTGAAATCAAGTAGCATCAAACTCATATTTTATCATCATAGAACACACCGATACCAAGGCAAAATCTGTTCTTATTTATCAAATTTGACCAAGTAGTAAAATCAAATAGTATCAAAATCTCAGATTTCATCATCATACACCACATCAAATTTAACAAAGCATGACAAATTCAGATAATAACATCACATAGATTCACATAGGGTCATTTCATCATTTTACACAATCACTTAATCACAAATCCCTACTCCATATTATGAAATTCATAGAAAACAAGTAAAATTGGAAGAAAAACATAACCTCAATCAAGTTATTTTCAATGTTTTGAGTTTTAAACAAGTTTTTTTTTTTTTTTAGGGTCTAGTTCAGTGACAATCAACCAAGGAAGGTACAATTCCATTAACTCAAATAAATGATGGGTAACAACCTTCTTTGACTACTCTAATTTAGAGTTTGACTAATCTATTTTGTAAATTGCAGCAAGGTCTTCCATCCGCTGCTCGTACTCCTTCAGAAACCCCCAATTTCGTTTCCTCGACAACGGTGTTTCGAGGATTTGGTGATTCACTATCTGTCGTAACTATCATCTCCGATGACCAGAAGACATAACAATATGCCTGATATGGGTCAAGCGATGGCGACAACTACGGATAATCTGTAGCCAAACTTTTCGATTCGTTGAAAGATATGGATGAATGAAGCAGAAAATAAGGATGGTGCCAAGGAGAAAACGAATCGATGGAGGTGGGAGAAGAATTTTGGGGTGACAGGGAGTCCATGATAAAGAGATGAAGAATGGCGATTTAGGGTTCCTGGGTGAGACGACGCTGATGATAAAAAAGGGGGAGAGAGAGGATAGATGCGGGTATGGTTTTATTAGTGGGGTGGATGTTTAGGGTAAGTAAGTAATTGAGTTTGGTTAACTTAAGTAAATGAATAGGGTTAATTAGTATAATGGATATGGTTAAGATTAATTGTGTGAGGTAGGAAGAGTATAATAATAATAAAAAATTTTCATTTTTTGGTTGTGCATTTTTAAATGGGGCACTCGAAAAGAAAATTTGTTCATTTTTGGGTGGGATAGATGGAGTACTATTCAATTTTCTGTTTTTTTTTTTTTTATGAGACTAAATACTTCATCTCTCCCACGAAAATACATAAAGTTGGTCTTGTAAGGATATTAAGAAAAATATACTCCCTCCGTCCCATAAGTCTTAAGAATATATTGACTTTTTGGTCAACTTTTGATAACTTTGACTAAAACTTTAAAAAAATTTTGATAATCTTAACAAAAATTTGAATTTTTTTATTGAAAGTATTTTAATAGTGAATCATTTTTTTAATTTTTAAATCTTTATTAGCATCATAATTTTTTTATAAAATCTTGGTCAAAGCAATTCAAAGTTGACAAAAAAAGTCAATAATTCTTAAGACTTATGAGACGGAGGGAGTATATTGTAATAAGTGTTGTTAGTATAAAAAATGAGGTAAGAGAAAGAAAGTGGGGTAGGATATAGTAAGTGAATATTTATTTTGAGTATTGATGATGCCAAAATGTTGAATCAGCCCAAAATCCAAACGATCGGTTTGCTCCGGCGATTGCTTAGCCTGAAAATAAGACAAAACACGTAAACTAAGCTGGGGCTTCACCGGCGAAGACCCTCCGGCGTGAGAGTAAGTTCACGATTTGTAGAGAGAGTAACTAATTTGATAGAGTTTTGGAATATCAAAAGTAACGTACCAGAATATGGAAATTATGGCTTGTATTTATAATGATGGATTGATAGAATCCACGTTGAACTTGGACTGTAAAGAGATAAGGTATAATCCTAGGAGAATTATATCTGTTAGAGAGTCCTTGTTTGATCTGAATTAATGTAGGAGGTGGTTACAATTCTGATAAGATTGTAACTGCTGAATCCTTGTTTGACTGGGATTGCAAAAGCTGCTTGTCGAAAAGCCGAGATGACAAAATTCCTCATCTCATCGTGCGCATGTGAGCCGAAATGCATGAATTTGTCTCCTCGTCATATGAAGATTAGCCGGTATGGAGACATGCCGAGATAAGAGAATTTCTCTCCTCATCATGTAAGGATATGCCGAGGTGCAGACTTTCCACTCCTCGTCATACATGGCTTGGACCATGATGAGCCGGGAAGGGAATGAGAAATGAGGAGCCCGTTGACAACATGAAGGCCGAGGGAGGCACCTCGTCCTCTATGAAGGCGATCTCGGCATACGAGGGAGGCCTCCTCAACCCTTACAGTTGGGGCATTATTATTTATTTGTTGGGCCTTGGTAAGCCTTGAGCGGCCTTGTTGATGCTGAGATGATAGGTATGAGAGGCCCATATCTAACTTTGAAATGGATTATGTTTATGACCTAATTCATTTGGACCTGATCCGGATAAATTCATGTTCGTATCTCGGTTTATACTGTTCAAGTATAATAAGTGGGTCACAATAAATAAATATTAAAAAGTTTTCATTTTGAACATGTGTCTTTTAAAATGAAATACTCAAAAATGAAAATTTATATATATTAGAATGAATCCAAAATAGATGTCGTTCTGTCACATTTGCACAATTTTAAGAAACCAAGGGAAATACCAATATTTTCCTCGTATTTACTTCAGCTTGTTGTCCCTAGAACCTCCTTGGCTTGGCCTCCTGGAACTACTCCACCTTAAACCAGCGTAATAAATGCTTAAGGGTAAAATTGGAGGTTTATTACCTTTTTCCTAAAAACCACATCTAATATGAACCACTTTTTTTCTAGAAACCTCTATTTTGAACCGAAGAAGAAAGTATATTTTTTAACCGAACTAACATTTTATTTAAAATACAAGCGGGAGTAGAGAATTGAACCCTTAGTAGTACAGTACAATTGGAGGAGAGAGAATTGAACCCTTAATACCTAGCTAAAATTTATTGACAAAACATAAAGAAGGTAGAGAAGTTTCAATTATTCCCGCCCTATCAACACGTAAAATTATGTCTCAAACATGTTAACCTATGTTTTATAACATATTTTTTTTAAATTTTAAACGTAAATATTTCTCGCACAATAGGCTATATTGGATGTTTGTAAATTTTCAAGAGCCCAATTTAGCTACTCATTTGAACCAGCACTTGAATGACTAATCTCTTTATCTAACGGGCTCGAGATAAGCTTTCTCTCTTGTTGGGCTTCACAATGCAGTTTAGCCAATGCTTTTTGGGCTTCGCATGTTTTTCTTAGTTTTTAAGTAAAATAAAAATATGGAATTATAAAATTAATATAAGTATTGTTTGTTTGAACCAGCACTTGAATGACTAATCTCTTTATATATTGTTTGTTTGAATAAACTTTAATCTATAATTATAAATTAATATAATTACCCTATTGAAAATTTAAAAATTGTTATCGATAATATTTATAATAAAATTCAATAACAACTTTTAAATTAATTTATAAGTATCAGTTAAAGTTCATTCAATCAAACAACAAAAATAAAAAATAAAAAAAATGAGAACATCACTTTGAGACGGAGGATTTTATATGGAATTAATATTTTTTTAGCATGACTAAACTTATAAATTTTGATTAGATTTTAATTAATGATATCACAAAAATCGAGATAAAAATATACACTCTCCATCCCACTACAAATTACATACATTTTTCATAGGGCATCCATTATAAAGCACACACTTTCTAAATTTATGAGATCAAAACATGTAATACTCACAACAACAATTAAATTATTCTTTATTACCATATTTTCTCTCTCCTAACTCGTTTTTAATGCACACAACACTTTAACACTCTTTCTTAATTCTCGTACAAATAGTAAATGTGTAGTTTACGGTCCGAGATGTGAGAGAAAAAATACACTCTAGGCAATAATTCATTATCCCTAGGATGGAATATCCATATAGTAGCAGGGCAATTTCGGCAATTGAGCATAAAACAACTGGGAGCGGGGCGCTGCTGTATTTGAAAACGAGTGCACAGAATAGGGTTTCTTTACCATTTCCGAGTTTCCACCACTATCCGTGAAGGTCGCAGACTGCAGTCGCCGGAGATTTATCCCGGTACGAACTGAGGGCTTTTAACTCCGTCATCGTTTCTGGTATGCATTCACCGTCGTTGGTTTGTCCTCCGTTTCGCACTTCAATTTTATATTCATCGTTTTTATCTGCCAAATTGGGAAGAAATTTTAGATCAGATCTGTCACTTATAGTAGATCGGATCCTTCCATCAACTTCATTTAATTTCATAGCCTTAGGTTTAGATTATTTCTGTTGTACGAATTGATGGATACTCACATAAATATGGTCACATTTTTTTTTCGAAATTAATTTGGCAATAATTAGAGGTTGAACTATCATTTTCTTTATTATTGTAATCAGTTTACTTGCCTTTTCACAACTATTAAAAATTGCACTACAATGTTGCTTATTTTTATGTAAGTTGTAATTATATTTCAAGTTTTAAAGTTAAATAGCCTAACATGCTTTGCGAAGTCCAAATGTAACTTGATTTTCTGAGGATGTGTTTTGATTCTCCTGTTTTTTGTTCATTTAAAGAAGTAGAACAATATGAGGATGCCAGAGCCAGTTGCATCAACTGGCCATGTCATCCTTTTGGATACAGAATCATTTATACGATGGCTTTTCACTATATGGTCAAACTAACCGAAAAAGGAAACGTTTCGTTCATTACAGCTCTGGGATTGAGTAACCTGTAGTTGGAGTAAAAATTTGAATTTAACATGGACTGATATCATAGATGTAAAGTTTGGGGTCTCCATGAAGAATTAAGCTTCTTTTAGTGTAGCCTTCTAGATTTCTGGTTGACTAGCTGAGTAGTGAATGCTGATTGGCTATGGATCTTCTTCCACTTTTCAAAACATCCAATTATTCTTTTCTGAATTCTTAAAACTCTCGTGTTTCAGATGATTGTTAGCATTCAATATGTGTGGTTCCTGAGCTCAGCAGGGTATGTTGATTGGGAAATTCAGGATTTTCTTCCATTTCTCTCCCTCTTTATTCTCCAAGTTAACGGTTGGAAAATATATGCGTCTTAGGGATATGTATTAAGCTGTATGGGCTAGAAGTTGATGTAATCTTCTAAGTTCTAACTGTGTGCTTGTTGGTTCTGATGTATCAGTATATGCCCCAAATGCATTATGATAGTTCGTCTGCCTATTCTAGAATTGTCCGAGAGTAATGTTGGAACATATTGTTTATATTCTGATAAATTGGGTTGTTTGCAATCCTATGTAGGCAACAAGTACGCTATTTACCTTGCTATATTGTTACCCAGTAGGCACTACCCTAATACTATTATTTGTTTTGGCATATACTGAAGATAATATAAAATCTAGTTCATAGCAAATGATTGACCAAGGGTTGAATTACTCAGGACACTTGATTGATTCTCTTTATCTTAGTCTCTCAGGCTAGAGTTTCAATGATCTTGAACCGCCTCGCTGGAATCACAAAAAATTGTGTCCATACGATGTAGGGAAAGTGTGTTAGCTAATACATTAACCTTTATCATATTTCATCAATAGATTCTTCATTCTTCATATACTGGGCTTCAATGTTATATATCAATACATTCCTCTATAAACCCAACACAAGGAAAAATGTGCTTGGAGTTGTACTTTTTAATTGCAATAACCCCTCTCGTTTTATTTAATTTTAAAATTTGAGGACGGTGTTGATTAATCTTTCACCTAATATTATACGTGGATTACATATTTTCAGGTTAGGTTGATATGGAATCTGTTACCCAAAATCGCTTGCGCTCAATTAAGATGTGGCCTCCTAGCCAAAGTACCAGGCTGATGCTTGTGGAAAGAATTATCAAAAATCTTACCACTCCATCAATTTTATCTCGAAAGTATGGTCTTCTTAGTAAAGAAGAAGCTGAGGTAGATGCTAAGCAGATAGAAGCCACTGCCTTTGCAACTGCAAACCAACATTTTGAGAAGGAGCCAGATGGTGACGGAGGTTCTGCAGTGCAACTTTATGCTAAAGAGTCCAGTAAGCTTATGGTTGAAGCGGTCAAAAGAGGCCCCAGAACAAGGGAAGATGGAGAAGTTGCAATATCAGAGGAAACTGAGGGTCATGAAATCTTTTTTGACATCTCTGGAGGTCGCCGGGACTTTATTGAAGCTGAAGAGGCTGAAGAGCTGTTAAAACCACTGAAAGAACCGGGAAATAAGTATAGGAAGATATGTTTCAGCAATAGAAGTTTTGGGTTGAAAGCAGCCCATGTTGCTGCACCTATTCTGTCATCTCTGAAGGATCAATTGATAGAAGTTAACCTATCAGATTTTATTGCAGGAAGGCCGGAGGATGAAGCTATTCAAGTAATGAATTTGTTTTCATCAGCCCTAGAAGGTTGTGAACTTAGGTTTCTTTGACCTTTCAAATAATGCACTGGGTGAAAAGGGAGTAAGGGCGTTTGGGGATCTATTAAAGTCGCAGGGCAATCTGGAGGAGCTCTATCTAATGAATGATGGTATCTCCGAAGAAGCTGCACGTGCAGTCTGCGAGTTAATTCCTTCCACAAAGAAAGTCAAAGTCCTTCATTTTCATAATAACATGACTGGCGATGAAGGGGCGATTGCCATTTCTGGGCTAGTAAAAAATTCTCCCTTGCTCGAGAATTTCAGGTGCTCTTCCACAAGGGTTGACTACGAAGGGGAGTTGCCTAGCTGAGGCTCTAAGAGCTTGTACCCATTTAAAGAAGCTGGATTTGCGTGATAATATGTTTGGTGTTGATGCAGGAATTGCCTTGAGCAATACCATATCTGGGCTCGCTAACCTTACTGAGGTTTACCTCAGTTACTTAAATTTGGAGGATGAGGGGGCCACAGCTCTTGCAAATGCACTCAAGGATTCTGCTCCTTCTCTTGAAGTTTTGGAGATGTCTGGAAACGACATAACTTTTGAAGCTGCTTCTGCTTTGGCAGCCTGTATAGCTGCAAAGAAACACTCTTTGACCAAACTGAATTTATCCGAGAATGAATTGAAGGATCAAGGGTCTATGGTGATTGCCAAAGCATTGGAAGAAGAGTTTACCCAGTTAAGTGAAGTTGATCTGAGTGCTAATCTAATAAGAAGGGCTGGAGCTCGGGTCTTAGCTCAGGCTGTTGCAGGCAAACCAGGGTTTAAGTTGCTGAACATTAATGGCAACTTTATATCTGACGAAGGTGTTGATGAGGTGAAGGAGATTTTCAAGAACTTCCCTACCGTGCTTGGGCCTTTGGATGAAAATGATCCTGAAGGAGAAGAATATGAAGAGGAAGGCGAAGAGGAAGGAGGTGATCATGAAGATGAATTGGAATCCAAACTTAAGGGCCTTGAAATCAAGCAGGAAGAGTAGAGGTCATATTCAAGAATATTTTCCCTAGTTTTTCATTTTCTTCTTTTGTTCTGCTGTCGTAGGAGTGAAATAACAGACTTTAGAGGAGTCCGATTCCAGTGATTAAGACTAGGGCTAGGATCGTAACTGTTTTGTATTTGCATGTCTGATTCAGAATCTTCGGCATTGATAGCTGCATTTATCGATGCAGATGGTGGATTTGAGTCCAGAAATAGCTGGTGGTGTTGTACTTGATACTTAAAACTATTTAGTTGTCTTCTTGACATGCGATAAATTAATCTCAGGCTTCTCATTTTTGTTTCATTATCCATTTTTACTTGAAAAGATTGCTTCGTTGACAGTTGATTTCCAGTTTCACTTTTTGCCGGACTGGAAGATTCATTCAGGATCGCGAAAGGGTAAGAAATTTATAAGTTTTTTGTTACGTATAAATCATAATCCGCATTCTTCCAAAAAATATATTGATACTTGGATTTCTTTGTCCCAACTCCAGGAAGAGATGAAAAAGAAAGCGTCACGACTCTTTCTTAAGAAGGGAGAAAAGAGGCTTGCTGCTATTACATGGGTTTATTGGCTATCAAACGGGTACAGACACTTTCAACAATACAAGTATCTTTATCATCTAGCTCCAATTTGATCTGCTTCTTGTCTCTCCCAATCTTCACGTACTCTTCAAACCGCTCCTTCAATTCATCTGGCAAGTTTGTACTTGGTTCCCACCCCAGAATTTCCTTGGCAGCTCTTGGCTCCGCTTAAAAGTTGGTATGAAAGTACTGCCCACCCCATCATGTTACACTGTTGACCATCATGGGGGGGGGGGGGGGCTACTGCCCCTGAGTATCTCCGCCAATGGTCATAATGCACAATCTCAACAGGCAGCCCTGCAGCCTCAGCACATAGTTTGGCCATTCCATCCAATGTGACAGCACGATCGCTACACAGTTGAAGATATTACCACTTGCTGCAGCTGGATTCTCGACTGCCTTTGTAAGCATAGACGACAAATCCCTTACGTGGGATATATTCGTCATTGTAAACCAGAGCCAGGAAATGGAACTGGTCTACCTCACAATATCTGTTGTTGCCAGAGCCGACCATGTATTGTGGACGGAAGATTGCCCAACTCGTGAAAACCTCTGAGATGTATTTCTCTACTCCAACATGACTTATAAATTCCGGCACTGCTATTTTTTAAACTCAGCTTTAATATTTTCCTGCCATACAAAAATTGAATTTCCTCGCTATTTTTTTAACTGTAAGTGAAAATAAGGTTGAACTTGAACATACCCCTTCGACGTGAGGTGGTTCGTCAGTTGGCTTATAAATTCCGGCACTGCTAATATACAGAAATTGCTCTGCGCCTGAACTCTGCGCCCAATCTACGACAGGACTGCAGGTAAATAGTGCTTAATTTGTTCAGATGTATGAAGGAATTTGACGGATCCGGGGTTGTGTTGTCAGCGTGAGATAACATTTATTTACAGTAACACGAGTTACATTCTATTTGTCATTGGCCCCAAATGTGACAATGTAAAGGATCAAACCTGACAGTTTCCAAGTCTTTGCCATTGTTATCTAAGACAACATCAAATGCTGATCCCTCTTAACACTTTCCTAATTTCCGCCGGATCACCCCACACAGTCTTCCCACCACCATTCACAATCTCCTGCTAGAAAGCCAATGCCCAATTCAAGAAACTCAACAACATAACAAAAGAAAGAAACCCAATTGGAATTCAGGTCGAAAAACGTAACCTTAAGCCTGTTAAACGGAGGCATCTTCATCTTATCCGAACCCTCATCGCCAACAGTTAAAATGGTAACGTCATGGCCGGAGACCAGAAGCTCTTTTGCGAAATAGAACCCAATTACAGCATGCTCACCACTTTGGTGTTTACTATGAGCACCTTCTTCTTGTCGACCCCACTTGCCTTGACGGTGAATGAGGAGAGAGAAGCTTTTCTCAAGCCGGAAAGTTTGGGGTAAGGGAGAAAAGAAGGAGGGGAAATGGAGAAAGAAGAAGATAGGGAGTAGGGAGATGAGAAAGAGGGGGGAAGGAGGAGAGAGAGAATTCCGGGAGGGGAGAACGGAGGAGGAAGAGGTGAAGAGGAGAGAGGATGAGGGAGATGTGAGAGCGGCCATTGATGACCGTTAAAGAATTTGGTAAGGGGGTTGATTTCATGTATACAGAGAGAGATAAAGGGTCAAGGCTTGGTGGGCTTTTTTGTTTTATTTTAACTAACTTTTGAAAATTACAAGAATGAATATCTAATCTATATTTCATTTTTTATTGAACATTAGAGCAAGCACGTGTCCAAGGACACACGTGTTTTTTTTTTTTTAAATTTAATTTTTTTTTTAATTAATTTTTTTAAAGGGCAAAATGGAAAAGAGACAACTTAGTGAGGGCAAAATGAAAAATTTGGCATTTGACACTATTCATTCAACTGTTCACATGGTGAGGTGACAAGTTGCCATTTATACTATAGATTTGCTAAAAGATTAAATTTAATGTTAATTAGAATTTGTTAGAAAGATTTAATTACTTTTCTGAAAAATAGAAATAAAAATTTGAAAATGGTTAAACTTTTATTTTATTTACCTTTTCTAAGTTAAGATTTGTTTTTTTCAAAAATATTTGACATTTACATAATTTTAGTAACGTATACTCCCTCCATCATACCACCACTTGAGTGAAAACTTATTTCTTTTTTCGTCTGTCCCACGTAAATTGAGGTTGCCCAAAATAACAAAGTTTTTACGCTATTTCTTACAATCATTCTATCTCTTGTTTTAATTTTATACTTACAACACTGATCAATTTACTATTTCTTCCACTTATTTTCTCTCCTATTTATTTTTTATACTCACAAACACCTCCTCCCACTATTTCTTTTTTCTACTTTTTTTTTTAATTCTTGTGCCCAATTTTTTTTTGTCATTACTCACATGGGAGGACGGAGGGAGTATACATAAATACTCAAAATATTTTTGTCAAATAATAAGTCTAAATTAGAACATGATATTAATAAAGAAGGATTCAATATTTTCACACAAAAATATGGACATTAATATTATTTTGGACGAAAGATGTATTTTTTAATTTAAAATCAAAATATACTTCCTCCATCCCGATAATTGCTTCATCCTTTCGGGGTGGACACGCAAATTAAGAAAATTGATGAGCGGAAAAAATGTTATGAGTGTAATAGTAAAATAGGAAAGAGAATGAGTGGAGGAAATAGTAAATTTGAAAAATGTTGTGAGTGTAATAGTAAATTTGAAAAATATTGTGAGTGTAATAGTAAATTAGGAGAGAGAATGAGTGAGTGAAATAATAAATATTCTTTGTCATTTTAAAAAATGTGAAGCTTTAAATGGGATACCTGTTTTGATAAAAAGTGAAGTTATTAAAGAGACGGAGGGAATATATAGATATGAACATTAATATTGTGTAAATTTAGAGTAACTGGATCCGGTCCCCCAACCCAAACGCAAAAATCCGGATAAAGCATCAGCTATTGGATCCTGCAGAATCCAAACCCTAGTTTTATGCCATTAACCAGAAATCAAGTAGCTTTACGGATTCGTCTCCTTTATTCAGTCCATCTTCAGATAAGCATTTCTGGAGCACCCTTCGTAATCGGGTCGACACGGATCCATCTCTGCCCGCCTAATCTGTAAGGATTTCTAGCTCTCTTTTCAACTTAATTGGCAATTGAAAAGTTTATTTACTTGATCAATCTGGTGTTAATTTTGATGGGATTATCTGGATAATTAATGAGAATTGTTATTCACCCCCGCATTATTACTCAATGCCCCCGCACTACTAAGTTTACAATAAAAAATAAATATTCAACACTACACATACCACCATTATTCCTATTTTACCCCTTAATAAATACCAAACTAGTTCTTTATCCGACAACTGCACATCCCTCTTCTCCGGCCGATCATCTTCTTCTCCGGCCGAGCATCTTCTTCCCATCTCCATCTCCAGATCCATCTCCATCTCCCTTAATTCTCACCTAAATCCGATCTCCCTACGATCTCAACACGCTTCCAATCCCTCAAATCCCGCTCCTCCGAACCTAAACCTAAACCAAAACCAAAACCAAAACCAAATAAATCATCACCCAAATGGAGGAGTTCCCGAAAATGACCAACACAAAGCTGGATTCGGATGAACTGAAGAGGGTTGGAGGCGGAAACGTGGTGGAGCGGTGACAGTGAACAGCTCGAGCTCTGGAACAGAGGAGGGCGGCGTTGACGGTTTCGGGGAGATTTGAAGTGGGAGAAACGGTTATTACCGTCGCCAGGAGAGAGAACAGTGGCAGTGGAAGACGATTGGTTTGGGCTTGACCGGAGATGAACGGAAAGGAGGTTTTGAAAGGTGGATTGGGTCGGCTTATTGACGGGAGAGAGAGATTTGAATGAGTGTTTAGGTTGAGAATCGATTGGGGAAGAAGGAGGAAGGTGATTTTGGAGCTAGGTCGCCATTAGAGGGCGATTTGTTGAGAGAGAGAGGCTAGGTCGCCATTTCCGTTTAGAGAGAGAGAGCTTGGCATTGGCAGCGTGCGTTTAGTGACGAACTCAATTGCGGGGGTACAACATATTAATGAGGGTAATAAAGTAATTTCAATTGATGGCATTTTTTTGTAAATACTAATGCGGGGGTATTGAGTAAAACTGCGGGGGTGAATAACAATTCTCTAATTAATTGATTGTAGAATAGAGGAGAAATCGATAACCGTGCAAAGAGATTGAAGGAAGACTCAATGCTCCTGCTACGTGGGTTCGACTCGGATTCCTCATCTCTGTCTCAGCTGTCTAGCAATCTAAAAAATGTCCTTCAGGTATCTCACCTCTTTCAGTTAGGTTTCAGATTCTTACTGTGTGTGTGTGTGTAATTTAGGATGTTTTTCACGGGCGGTGGGTTTTTATAGGGAGCAAGAGATCTTGCTAGACCGCCAACGTCGTTATGCGACATAGTTCATAGCGGTAGGAAAATACCAAAAGCCAAGAAAAACAGTCAAATGAAGAAGATGACGAAGAAAGCGAAGGGATCAAACGAGGGTTGAAAAGGAAGCTAGATTCTCAAGATCAAGAAGATAAGTCCTGCATGATACAAAATTTCGGAAAAAACGTGAGTTCAAGTCCTTTGTTAGTTTACTGACCGAAAGAAGATCGCATTTAAATTCAGGTATATTTAGAACGTGGTGAATTTTCAATCCATTCGGCAAGCAAGTATTGCCAACTCCCTTGACTGGAATAGCATCTCCATTGGGTATTTTAACTGGCATCTTTCTTTCGGAATGACTCTAAAGGGCAAACCCCGGTGCGCCAAGCGCTCCCCGCCAAGCGGGGGTTGGGAGAGGGAACCATTTGCTAGAGCCTTCCCCTGACAATTGCCAAGAGGCTGTTCGCCAAGTGATGTGCTCGTTTGCCCCAGAATCAATAATCCAAGGCATTACATCTATCATCTAACCAGCCATGTTAGCAGTGGGTAGATCACCTCCTTGTGTGCTTCCTTTTGCTTTGGAATCCATGTTCAGATACTGCACAAGTTTTGCATAATTATTTGCTGATAAACCTGGTATGGGACGATCCTCGCTGCTTGCAAGATGTGCCACTTTTCCAGTAGTCTTTACCTTGCCTCGACTTTCTCCCCCTTTCTCGGCATCTCGGTTGTTCCTTTTTTTTCCCTCCGGGTAACCCACGATCTCATAACAATTTTCAATTGTATGGTAGAATTTTCCACAATGAGTGCATCTAGGCTTCTCCTTTTGACCACTTCTGCCCTCTTCCCTCTGCCTTGTCGCGAGCTTGCAATGGTCTGAAAAGCCGCTGCCTCCGCATTAATTCTCCCAGCAGTGGATATTTGTCGCTGTCTTTCATCCTCTGAAACAAGGTGATAAGCAATCCCCAACGATGCTATTGGTGTGGTGCTCAAGATTTGTGTCTTGATTGTGCCAAAGCTATCGTTAAGACCCATCAAGAATTCGTATAACCGTTCCTTCTCCTTCATCTCGGTCAATTGCTTTGAGATGTCGCAAGTGCATCCACTACATTTGCATTTTGAAGTGGGTGAAATTGCCTGCATTTCGTCCCAAAGGCCCTTAAGCTTGGTGTAGTAGGAGGACACCGAAAGCTTCTCCTGCCGTGTGAAGGTGATTTCACGTTTCAATTCATATGTTCTTGGTGCACTTTCGTTCCCAAAGCGCTCCTGTAAATCTTCCCAAATTTCTCGTGTCGTTGTCGCGTGCTTGACACTGTTGCGGATGTCCTTTTCCATGGAGCTATGCAACCATCCTTTTATCATGGCATTTCAACGCTTCCATAGAGGTAAATCTGCTGCTTCTTCCTTGGGCATTGGAATTGATCCATCCACGAATCCAAACTTATTCTTTGCAAACAAGGCATTGCTCATCTCTTCAGCCCAGTCTGCATAGTTCCCGTCATGAAGGAGATCGATGACAAACACGGTATTCGGGCTATCAGAAGCCGCGATGAAATAGAGTGACATTGTGTCCACTACGACTCCACCAGTAGTGGTCTTGTTGCCACTGGGCTCTGTCATAGTAGGTACGTAAAAGAAATGAAAAAAAATGGTTTGCGGAAGCCTTTTAGATCGAAAACAGCTCTGATACCATGATAGAATTCACGGCAAAGCAAAAGGTAGTATATTCATAAAAATATTCTTCATCCTACAAAACGTATACAACATCATTATATACAAGCTACACAACTAATTATCCCTAGCCCAATATACGAGTCAATCTCCTAATCTCTTGCTGAGATCCTAAATCAAAGGAAACTGAATAATTAGTGATAAGTACAAAAGATATGGAGATAATTCCGTAATCAAATCAAATCAAATCAAAAGCCTGCCGATCCATCTCTGCCCGCCCAATCTGTAAGGATTTCTAGCTCTCTTTTCAACTTAATTGGCAATTGAAAAGTTTATTTACTTGCTCAATATGGTGTTAATTTTGATGGGATTATCTGGATAATTAATTGATTGTAGAATGGAGGAGAAATCGAAAACCGTGCAAAGAGATTGAAGGAAGACTCAATGCTCCTGCTACGTGGGTTCGACTCAGATTCCTCATCTCTGTCTCAGCTGTCTAGCAAACTAAAAAATGCCCTTAAGGTATCTCACCTCTTTCAGTTAGGTTTCAGATTCTTACTCTGTATGTGTGTAATTTAGGATGTTTTTTCATGGGCAATTGGGTTTTTACAGGGAGCAAGAGATCTTGCTAGACCGCCGCCAACGTTGTCTGACATAGTTCATAGCACACTGGAAAATACCAAAAGCCAAGAAAAACAGTCAAATGAAGAAAGCGAAGGGATCAAACGAGGGTTGAAAAGGAAGCTAGATTCTCAAGATCAAGAAGATTATTCGCTGGAAAAAGGCCCAAAGGAATTGGGGAAACTTGATGGAGTCAAGAATGTCAGTAATGTTCTTTCTGTGCTATGTATAATTTGCTGATATTTGAGTTGATTTTGCTCAACTTTGTGACTTTAATCTTCCTGCAGATTGCAATTTCAATGGTGAAGAAAGCAGCTATAATCGCTAGAGAGATAAAATCGATCAAATCAGACTTGTTTTTCATGCAAGAAAGATGCAGTCTTCTCGAGGAGGAAAACAGGAGGCTCCGAGATGGATTCAACAAAGGAATCCGTCCCGAAGAAGATGATTTGGTAATAAAAAAAAAAAAACAAAAAGTCTCCTTTTCCTTGTTCATTTGAACAAATGAGGCTTCAGATGGAAACACTTCTAGCTGAAAAATCAAGATTGGCAAATGAAAATGCAAACTTAACTAGAGAGAATCAATGTCTTCATCAACTTGTTGAGTGCCATCAACATAATTCTCAGGAGCTATCGGAAACTTACGAAAATGTAATGAGGGGTGTGTCCTTAGACTTCTCATCCCTCCCCCAATAATACCCGAAGAGGATGGAGAAGAGAGAACTGCAGATGATGCTGACGAGGTTCCCATAACACAACGAAGAAATTTGTATGGTTTTATAAATTCACTGAACGAAGAACATCAATAGATGGGGATTTAGGACCTGTTCAGAAATCAGACTGTATCATATGAAATAATGAAGAAATGTATTCTTGTATAAGTCTAAAAACAGCAGTTTTGATCTCAACACCTTATGTAATGCTACTTCACATTAATATTAAGAGTTGCACTTCAAAATGATATCCAGTACAACAACAACAACATATGATTCAAACTATTCACCAGCATCAAGATCAAGTTCTAATAGACAATGAAAGTTGTTAGTTGGGTTTGGGAGAAAATACGAACGGTTCAAGTTTAATCTTTGTTACCACGCTTCTTTTTCTTAGTTGGGGACAGGTTAGCAGTCAGTGTTTGTGGTGCACCTGCATCCAGTTCAGCATAGACGCCACATGAGGAAGTGAGTTGGGATGATAGATTAACAACTGTTTCAGTAGCCTTGCCAAGATTTGATATCAATATCACTTCCTTTAACTTGTCCATTACACCCTTCACGCTCTCGTACTGAAACAAACCACATAAACAAATATGAGCAAACCAACTATACACTAGTGCAGTCTTGAATCAACTTCTTGTGCAGTCTTCTAACTTTTCCTCGAGCATATGCGATCTTTCATAAAAGTCTTCTAAGTTTCCTCGAGTATATACAATCTTTCATAAAAGTCTTCTAAGTTTCCTCGAGTATATGCAATCTTTCATATAAGCTTATATCCATAATGGATGAAAACTATATACTCCCTCCGTCCATAAATTTCATTTTAAGGGACACTCTGAAAAATGTGTTTTTTATACATTTTAATGGCAAAGATGTATAAATATTCTTGTTATCCACTTTCTAAACATTTAGTTTTACGATAATAAAATGAATAGCGAAAAAAAAAAACGTTTAGGGACAAAGATTGTCTACAAAAAAAACATTCATTTTGGGACAAGATTTCTTGAATTTGGACATTCATTTAGGGACAGATGGAGTACAAGATATTGGAGATAAGGGAAACAATACCGTTTCAAGTTTTCCAAGAGCAAATTCCAACTTCTTATTGCACTGATAAAGCTCAGAGTTTAAGGCTTCAATCTGAATGTGAAACAAAAACAAGAAGTCATTTTTGAAGTGGGCAAAGAAATGAGACTAAGTGCCAATAGAAATGCAACCTTCTTTAGAGAATCAGAATACAAGCTTTTGTAACTCAGCTCATCCGATGTGCACTGCCTCTCCGAACCCTGTCACAAATTTTGATTGAAATCACTTCATTATCATAAAGCTAAAATAAAAATAATATTTAAAACGGTGTTAAAGCCAAATTAAGTAAATACCTTGGATTTCAGTTCTTCAACAACCTGTATAAGATAATCAACTTTTTCTTCAAAGCTCTTTTTCTCAGGCATTGGCTCGTGAATGGGTTCTTCAATGTATGGCTCGTCTTCTCCTTCACTTGTCAAATTAATCTCTTCAACAACTTGAATGTCACGACTTTGGACAGGCCTAACAATTCTTTGAAGACGATTGGAGCGCCTAACAATCAAGTTCGGTAATCTCTTCACTGTTGATAAGGCCTTTGGACTTTTTGGCAGCTCAGGCTTTAGATTGTGCCCCTCGGTCAGTATATGAGGGATGGAAAGTTCAGCCTAGCAATAAAAACTCAAAAGTTCAGAGGCACAATTTTAAATGAAAATCAAATCTATTTGAACAACTATGCTTATTGAAAATCAAAATTTATTTGAACAACTCTGTCACCTAAAGCACACCTCTCAATTAACATACTCCCTCCGTCCCAGCTCACTTGACACTTATTTCCATTTTGGGCCAGCTCACTTGACACTTCCCAAAATAGCCTACTTTTTATAATTTTATATTCACTCTACCCCACCACTCATTCTCTCTCTTCATTTTCCACCACTCAATTTATTCAACCAACACTACTATTTACCCCACTCATTCTCTCTCTTCATTTTCTATCACACATTTTTTTTTATTTTATTCTTTTTTCTTAGTTCTTGTGCCCACCTCAAGGGTGTCAAGTGAGGTGGGACGGAGGGAGTATATATTTTCTGGACGGATTTGATATAGGTACAATATTTTGTCACCCTAAACCCATAACTCAGAGTCTCAGACATAGTTTGAGATGCTTCAACAAGTATTCAACTTTTACTTGATAGGAAGTACTAACTCTGCCAAAGAGTTCTAGCTCAAGCGACATCTAATATTCTTTTCTATATAAAAGGTGAGGGGTTCAATCCCCACCAAATGCACTTTAAGTGTCATTTTATAACAGATTAAGTCATTAATTAATAAAAAAATACATTTTAAAAAAAGTACTGTCTCGCTTGGCCTGATTCACCTTATAAGACCGATCAAAGCGGTCTGTCTGCCCACGGTTGGACTAATCCACCTTGAGTCAAAGGCGTAATTCCATCATACCTAGAAATTTCAGTTTACTGCACTTGATAGTGAACACAGATTATAAATCTAAAGCTAAGGCTCCGTTTGTTTCGCGTAAAATAACTTGTGGAAAATGATTTCCTGTAAAATGTTTTCCGAAAAATGAATTTCCTAAAAAATGTTTTCCGGAAAAAATTTCATGTGATTAATGAAAATATTTTTCAATAAAAACACAATTTGAGATAATTTGCGTGGGGTGGGGGGCAGGGGTGGAGGTGAGTGGGGTGGGGGGCATGGGTGGTGAGTGAAGTGGGGTGGGGAGTTGTTAAAAATAAATTTTAAATGATTAATTTTTTTTTTACCTGACGGGGGGAGGGTTGGTGGTGCGGGGAGTTGTTAAAAATAAATTTTGAATGATTTTTTTTTTGACCCGAGGGGGGGGGGGCAGTGGGTGGTGAGTGGGGTGGGTAACGTGGAGGTGTATGAAAAGTTAGGTGGGCAAGGGTGTTAACATTTTCCGGAAAATGTTTTACTTAGAAAAATTCATATGTCATCTTACGGCGAAAATGGCGTAAAACATTTTCCCATTTTTTCTGGTGCTTACCAAACACCGAAAGAAAAATGGGGAAAACGTTTTTCGAAAAACATTTTACAGCAAACAAACGGAATCATGGAAACCCTTAACCAGTTGAGCTACACCTGGGGTTACTCTTCATCAATTTAAATACACAAAAGGTACAAGGACTAGCAAGCAGGCAAGCTACTCCCTCCCTCCTTCCGCCCAAAAAGTAGGCAAAAAAAATGTTCAAAAAAAGAAAAAAACATTCATTCATTTTGGTACAGCCGTACATAATTTTGACTAAAAAATACATGCATTGAGGCATTTTATCAATAGCAAATTTGAAACTTTTTGGACATTTTTTTGGAGACGGAGTCGAGGGAGTACATAATTTAGACTTCAAAAAAAATACAAACACAAGTGCAGCAAATTTCAATTTTTTTGGACATTTATTTTGAGACGGAGGCAAGGGAGCACATAATTGACTTAAAAAAAATACACGCATCCAGACATTCAAACACAAGCGCACAAAACCCTGGACTAGGCTAAAAGCCCTACAATTTCATCCATGGTGACCCACATCAGGGGATCTTACTTTTTGATTATTTTCCCTTTTAACCAAATAAAGCTTGAATTTTCCACACAAATATGTGATCAAGAAGGAGATAAACTACTTTTTTTTAAAGAAAAGGTCAGAGCTATTAAAAAAAAAATTTGGAAAATGGAGCATTTAAGTGAGGGGGGGGGGGGCGGGAAGAATGGAGATTATTGCATGATTACCACCTTGGGAGCCTTGGGGACATTTTCTGCTTTAGGCTTCCTAACCATTGAAGACTATTCAAAGTTGAATTTTGAATTTTTGTGCAGATGGGAGTGAAAAATGAAGGGGGTAATTGAATTGGAGCTACTTTGGGATTGGCTGTGGCTGTGGCTACGCCTATTTCCAATCGTAGCCGTGAAAATCGTGCTGCCTCGTATAGCTCCAAACTTAGCCCTGCAGTTTCATATACGAGCTCTTGCCACGTTTTCACCCCTTTTAAAATGACTACTCCCTAGTACCATAAATGGTTCGGTTTGAGATAATTTACGCATCGAACCAGTAATCATCAGTTTGAATTTTTTTTTTAAATTGAATCGTATCATGAAAAAATTCAAATTGAACCGAACCAAAATCGCTATGATTTGATTCGGTTTGATTCGAACCGCGGTTTGATTTTGCGATTCAAACCGAGGTTTAAACCACAATTCAACCATAGTTCAAACCATGAAATAGAACATTGCTTAAACCATTAATTAGAACATGATTTTAGATTACACAATTCATTGTCATGTTTGTTTGAATTTTCCAGACATAACATACATAAAAGATTCAGTATTTAAACACAATTTGAAATTGTGATTCAATGTTTAAGATAACAACATGTCATTTGAGTACTTGTAATGGTATGTGCTAAAGAGTGAATTAACATTATTACAAGAAGATTAACAAAAAAAAAAGGGTTATGGGCTAAACTCATGAATAAAATTAAGGGTTTTCAATCTAAATCTAAATCTGAGGTGAAGATGAAATATATGCATATTTACGATTAATATTGAACGGTTTGGTGGTTTGGTTTATCGGTTCGGTTTGGTGGTTCAGTCTCGCGGTCTCGAACCGTGGTTTGGGAGTCCAGACCGCAGACCAAACCGAACCACACGGTTTGACAATTTTTAAAACCGAACCAAACCACTATTGCTTGAAAACCGAACTAAACCGCATGATTTGATTTGATTCAGTTTCGAACCGCGATTTGAACCGAACCACTTACACCCCTGCTACTCTTTCGCTCTCATTTGAAAATTCATCAGAATTTCATTTGAAAATTTACAATTTTTCTAAAAAATTAATTATTATAACATTGGGTCTATCACCACTCGTCACACCTCACACTTAAATTGTTAATTTTTTTTTTAAATTAATCATTATAACATTGGGTATATCCCGCTCGTCACACCACACACTTAAATTGTGAGTTGCTTATACACATACTTAGGGTATGTTTGACAACCTCAATTTCAAGATTTGAATTTGAAATTGGAAGAACAAAATGAATTCCGTGGAACTAATTTAACCCTTTCAATTTCAATTCAATGGATTGGAATTGAGTTGTCAAATATACCCTTAGTATTTTATTAATTTTTGACCCTCTTAATTTTGGCTAAAACTTGCACTATATAAACTTTTTGACCCCCTTTAATAAATTTGGATTATGTAATTGTCATACTCATACTTATTCTTAAGAGTTGATCTTACAAAAAATGCATTTTTTTTCTAAATTTAGAAAAAATTATTTTTACATTGGTACTTAATAACACTAACACTGACACTTTTTCACACTGACACTTTGTTACACTAACACTGACACTTAATATACATGCACTTGCACTTTTTTACACTGGCACTTTATTACACTAACACTGACACTTTGTTACACTAGCACTTTGTTACACATGCAGTGGCACTTTGTTACATTGGCACAGACAATAGTGAGAAAAACAAAACACGTTTTTTCTAAACTTAAGAAAAAATACATTTTTTTGTAAGATTTTGGCTATTCTTAAAGCAAACTTTTCCTTTACATAATTTTCTAGCTTTGCCCCGACTCGAAATAGTTTTAAATATAAATATTTCGATCTTAATTTTTATTTCCTTAACTAAAAATATATACTCCCTCCGTCCCATTAGTAATGGGAATTTTACTGTAGATACGGGAATTAAGGAAAAGTGAATTATAGTGGAGGAAATAGTGAATTATAATGGTGTTGTGAGTATTAAAATAATGTAGGAGAGAGAATGAGTGGAGGGAATAGTAAAGATTCCTTTCCATTTTAGGAAGTTTGTGGTTTGTAATGGGACGACCAAAAAGGAAAGTTTGTGGTTTGTAATGGGACGGAGGGAGTATATTCAAACCCAATAGCGAAGCTTCAAATGCGACAAAAGGAGTCTTATTCAATAATCAAGAATTTGTCAAGCACTTTCTATTACACTCCCTCCTTCTATAACAACATGCTCATTTTCCAGGCACACGAAAATTAAAGAGCAAATATATATACTAAAAAATATTGATAATATAAAAACTGAGGTAAAAGAGAAAAATAGATAGTTATTAAGCGTATGACAAATGAGTCTCAAATAGCCACGTGACCATACTTTTGAACATATTTGTCTCCGCTTTCTAATGCCAAGGAACTTTCCTCCGTTTCTTATTTCGTTTCTGAAACTGAAGGTTAAGTTTTGGGTTTCACCGTCAACGACAAAGAGAGACCTGAGCTTTGGAGACCAATCAGTATGTACGGACTAGGCGGTTTCAGGTTGCCAATATTCAGCAGTGTGTGGTTTATGCTCGACCTGCGAGCTATTAGAGTGATACGGGCTATGTTTGTTCGTCATTGTTTTGTTGGCCGCTAATTCGAGCTTCAGTATTGATTGCATGGTCGACGCCGAAATTCACAGATTTCGCTTGCAATGTTCGTGGTTGGCTCGCCTAAATTCTGCTCGTTGTTCGAACTCGTGCTGGTGGTCGGGTTTCTTATGTTGCTCGCACCATATTTCGAGCTGCCTCCCTCTTGTTCGATTAAAGTCCTCAAAGAAGAATATTTGGCAATTTCGCTGATCCGATCACCAATCGCTCATAGCGAGCTAGCAGGTCGGCCAGTCTGATTAGCTCCGTGCTTGAGTCCCGACATTGTGTTGCTTTGTGTCATGACCCAACCAGCGAAGATACCTTGTAAGTTTAGCAGCAGTAAAAGTCTTGCCACGAGCTGGCAAGCCAACCAGGACAATAGCCAGATGCATATCTTCTTTTGGTCCAACCAGGACAATAGCCAACCAGGACATTCAATCTTGCTTTCTCAAATAATCAACTGTATTATGTAGGTCCTCGCGAGTTCTAATCAAGTTTGCCTCATCGACTCTGGTCTGTTTCTGTGTACGAGAAACTTGGTTCAGCCATACCAGAATATAATAATCATAAACACAACTATAAAAGATTGTTAGGAGCCGGATAACATCCAGAAACAATATGGTTCGAGGGATTTAGTCAATCTTCAACAGCTTAAGGATTTGTTATGGTCACCGGTGAACGGAAAGAGGGCCACGCCACGGGGTTTTGCAATGTATCCCGTAAACGTCAAAATAATGTGAAACATGAATAATATTTGTATGATCCACAGTAAACAGAAAAAAAAGGAAAAACAGAATAACTAAAAAAATAAGTAAAACGAATAGAACACTTCCACAATGATAAATCCGGAAAATTTTGCATTTTCCATGACAAATATAAAATAGATAGCACCAGTCAACATATGATTCACACTGTACTCCCACATAAATAAACTACACACCCAAATGTCCATGTTATGATACTTTTTTATTCAATGCGCCTCATTTTTCATACAACAACAACAACAACAAAGCTTTAGTCCCAAAATAATTTGGGATCGGCTAACATGAATCCTCATATGTTATCGTGAAAAAAAAAAAATAAAAAAATAAAAAAAAATAAAAAAATAAAAAAAAATAAAAAAAATAAAAAAATAAATAAAATAAAATAAAATAAAACAAAATAAAATAAAATAACATAAATAAAAAATAAAAAATAAATACAAAATAAAAATAAAAAATCAACCCCCACTTGGATTTTTGCCCTCCACTCCGGCCTCTTCAACACCATACTTTCATCCACTCCAAGTAATTTCATATCATTTTCAATTACTCTAATCCAAGTTTGTTTGGGTCTTCCCCTACCCCTCGCCATTTTATCATTTCTCCACTGTTCCGGCCTCCTAACCGGTGCATCACTCGGTCTCCTTCTCACATGTCCAAACCACCGTAGACGATTTTCCCTCATTTTATCCTCAATGGACGCAACTCCTACTTTACCTCTGATCACCTCATTCCCCAATCGATCCTTTCTTGTATGACCGCACATCCATCGAAGCATACGCATCTCCGCCACATTCATCTTATGCACGTGACACTGTTTCACGGCCCAACATTCGGTGCCGTAAAGCAATGCCGGCCTAATTGCCGTGCGGTAGAATTTTCCCTTTAATCTATTGGGCGTGCGCGATCACATAGAAACCACAATAGCACTCTTCCACTTCAACCAACCTGCTTTAATCCTATGAGCCACATCGCCATCTAATTCTCCATCCTTTTGGATAATGGATCCAAGATAAGCGAAAAAACTCAAGCTTGGATAATATTTCCATCAAATGTGACCGCCCCTGCCTCCCTACTTCCAACTCTGCTAAACTTACACTCCAAATATTCGGTCTTGCTTCGCTAATCGAAAACCTCGAGATTCCAAAGTGTGTCTCCACAACTCCAATTTACTTTCAACACCCTCTCTTGTCTCATCAATCGGCCTGATATCATCTGCGAACGGCGTACACTTTGGTATATCATCTTGGGTGACTTCGTCAATTCGTCCATTATCAAAGCAAAAAGAAAGGGGCTAAGTGCGGAACCTTGATGCACTCCAATCTTTATAGGGAACTCTTCAGTCTTTCCAACACTAGTCTGTACACAAGTACTAACTCCATTATACATGTCCTTGATAATATCAATATATTTCTTTGAAACACCCTTCTTTGCTAATGCCCACCAAAGTACCTCTCTTGGCACTTTATCATACGCCTTCTCCAAATCAATGAAAACCATATGCAAATCTTTCTTTTTGATCCCGATATTTCTCCATGGTTTGTCTCATAAGATATATTGCCTCCATAGTCGATCTTCCTGGCATAAACCCAAATTGGTTATCCGAAATATCCACAATTTTTCTCGACCTTTGTCGCAATTACTCTTTCCCAAAGTTTCATAGTATGGCTCATTAGTTTGATCCCCGATAGTTGGCACAATCTTGGACATCACCTTTATTCTTATACTGAAAGGGATCGTAGTACTCTTCCGCCACTCCAATGGCATTGTGTTAACTCTCCATATCTTGTTAAATAGCGTTGTTAACCAATCTACTCCCTCTCCCGAAACATCTCCAAACCTCAATTGGTATACCATCCGGTCCAACGGCTTTCTTCAAATCTCATCTTTTCATTGCCATTTCCACTTCACTCTTTCGAATTCTCCGCATAAAATCTCGATTAACCATACTCGAAGAGATATTTAAATCTCCAACATCCTGCTCTCGACCGCCTATTCAACAAGTTATCAAAGTACGAACTCCATCTATCTTTTATCTCTTTATCCCCGACTAAAACTCTTTCGTCTACATCCTTCACCCATTTAACCGTCCCAATATCTCGTGTCCTCTTATCCCTCATACGAGCGAGTCTCGTAGATGTCCTTTTCCCCTTCTTTTGTATCCAACTTATCATAAAGTTTCGATTCACCTTTGCTCTTGTGTCTCTTACTGCTTTCTTAGCATCTCTTCTAGCTTCCTTATACTTCTCATAGTTCTCGTCGCTCCTACATTTCCCCAATAATTTGTAGCATTCTCGCTTGCCCTTTATTGCTTGTTTTACTTCCTCGTTCCACCATGATGTGTCCTTACTTGGTGGCCCATTTCCTCTAGATTCTCCAGGACTTCTTTCGCCACCTCCTTTATGGTATGTACCATCTTAGTCCAAGTTGAATCTATATCCATATCCTCCATATTATCCGCCCAAATACCGGGTATCGACCATCTTAGCTACAAATTTCGGTTGATTTTCCCTCAAGTCTCCACCACTTGATTCTAGGGTCTACACCGTGATTTTCTCTTCCTCAAAATTCTCTTACTTGAAAATCAAGTACCACCGCCTATGTTGAGTTGCTGTGCTCTCACCCGGAATAACCTTGCAATATGTATAACTCTTTCTACAAGTATTTCTTACTAAGAAGAAGTCAACTTGACTCGCATTACCTCCACTCCTATAGGACACCAATTGAGATTCTCTTTTCTTGAACCAAGTGTTCATTATACTTAAGCCATATGCCAACGCAAAGTCCAGGGATACTATTTCTGCTTCATTCCTCTCTCCAAAACCAAAACCTCCATCTATGCTCTCAAAGCCATGTGGACTAGACCCCACATGTCCGTTCGGATCACCACCAATCACTAATTTCTCACCACTAGGTACTCGTTGCACTACCTCCTCCAAATCTTCCCAGAACACTTGTTTAATAGATGCATCCAACCCTACTTGTGGTGCATAGGCGGAAATAATAGTTATAATCTCATCACGTATCACCAGTTTAATGCCCATAATTCGATCACTCTTCCTGTACACTTCCACCACATCATTACTATACTCCTTATCAATAATGATACCCACTCCATTTCTACCCTTATCCTTTCCTGAGTACCAAAGCTTAAAACCCCAAGGCGATATTTCTTTTGCTTTCTCTCCAACCCACTTAGTTTCCTGTAGACACATTATGTGAATCTTCCTCTTCCTCATAACTTCCACCACCTCTGCTGATCTCCCTGTCAATCAGCGTGTTAATAGGATTTGCTTAATGTATTTAAGAGAAATTAGATGACAACTGTAGTTTCATAGTCAACTTACCATTACATGAATGTAACATCTGCTGTAAAAAAATAAAAAATAAATCCATAAATAAATAATTGGTTAAGTGCAATTATAAAAATTAAAAAAGTCAGAATGTTTTTTATACAAGTACTACACCCCCTTAGACCAAACATAAAATCAACACATGTTGGTTTGGTTAGACACGTGAGCTTCAACAAGTTCCTCAGAGACCTCCTTTAATGAAGGATGTCAGTTGGGTATAGAAACTAGAGATCCAAATAAAAATGACAAATTTTAAGTTGTAATTTCTTCTACCATTTGTTCAATAATTTTAAAAATATAAAGGGAGAAAGCCACTCAAAATAAAGGGCTGTTGTAACATATCTTCCAGACTGGTTATTAGTTCCTAGCAATGTTTGAATCACAAAGTTTATTCATATATTTTTAAAATTTATGCAGCATAAAAAAAAGTGTGCGCTTCTTTTACAGCAATAACAAAGACAATATAAGAAACATAATCAAATATTCTTAGTGATGTACCATGGTGCAGTTAATTCATGACGGAAACAAATTTAATCAAATTTGGGTAGCTAAGCAACCTAAAGCCATAATCTTTTCATGACATTTATGAAAAGGCAGCTAAAATTTACATTTATCTCTTTCCCTTCGTCAGAAGGGCCTAGGTAACCACACCACCAGATCATTATTTCAGAAGAAACATTGTAAATAATGTAATCGTTACTTATCACTTAAATACCTGGTAAAACCGATATCTCAGAAAATGAAATAGAGGAGGCAGACTCTTCACAGCTCTAAAACCCCCCCGTCCCATATAGCTGTTATTTGCACTATAGCCCTAACCCTAAGTATTTAAAGACATTATTAGGTTACTAGATTACTGCAATTTCCAAATTCCCCCCTTTAGCGCCGCTCCTGCTTTCTAAAAAACAAAACCCCGCCGCTCCTGACTTCTCTTCTCGACAATCGTCATCGCTCTCGCCGGCTCTCTCCCTCCAGCGCCCTCCCTTATGCCTCAACCACACTGTCTCTTTGCATCTCTCTCTCTCTCAATAACTCTCCCTCTTTGATGCCTCTCCCCATCGTCAACGCGTAAGGCTTGAAATACCTTTTTTTTCTTAGCTCTATTTCTGCAGGACTTCGTATTTCGGCCGGTTCCGACCGCCTAAAAGACTACCTAGGCCGCCAAGAATCTGCCTAGACCGCCAACCCCAAATACAACCGAGGCGACCGCATAGCGTAAGGCGCCGTCTAGACCGATTTTTAAAACACTGCTTCTTAAGAGTCAAAATTTGGGTCCCACATAACACATCATGGTCTATAGTTGTCCTATGAAACTCTTAATGGGTATACAACAATCTCATATAACGTGAAAGCCCTTTTCCATTTCACCCAATATGATCTAATTCTATTTGTCATCATGTGACAGAATTGCCAAAATCCCTGAATGGTGGCCATGTTGAATAACATAACAAATAAAACAAAAATGAATTTGAGCCACGTGAATAAGCAATGAACTCATTATAATCTACTAACAAGCTCTTCTGTGTGTAATTAGTAATTTACTAGGGAGGAGGGAGGGGATAGCAAGAGAGAAGGGGAGAGAGAACCCACTTGATTTGCCAGCTTGATTGATACGCAATCACAAGACTTTTTGAACGTTTCGTAACAAAGTTTTACCGTGGAGATGTTCATCAAACATATCCATACCAATAGGAATGTATGTATTCTCAAGAGTCTTTCTTGCATTGTATGGGCTCACAGTAATTACCCCGGCCTACAACATAAGTCACTAGTGGCTTTCATACAAGAAAAGAGAGGTAAGAGATGGTTTTAGGATAGGGAAATAGAAGGACAAACATATTCCAATAACTTTCATTGCGCTGATGAGCAAAGCAGCTCCCCCAAAAGCACTTGGCAAAGACATCGACGTTCCACTCATAAGCATGCGTCGTTGCAGAATCAACATAGGGACAGGAGCCACAGCCCAACCAGGAGCACTAACAGAAACGCCTAGATCGCCATCAACAGTTGGCCCTCGACTAGACGTGCATTCCCTTCAGCTAAGTATATGTGCGTTTAGTACAAAGAGCTTACTTCCTCTAAGAAACAACATCTTATGTCATAGAAAGATTAATAGTAGAAACTGCAGAAAGAAATGACTAAAATCATAAAAATAGAAAGATGACTGACCAGGTATATTCAATCCCTTCAAAAGGAGGTTCAACTAAAGCATGAGCACAGCAGCCATATCAGGAGAGACATATGCACCAACTCCAACTATACTTGGTACCACCAAGTGCACCCACTGTGGTCAATGCAGTCCCATTTGTGCCGCAAGTATGCAACGTAAATTAATGAAAAGAGATAAGCAAAAAAACAGAAGCCAGAACATCAGCAAATTTCATTCGACTTAACAAACACCTATATCGTGGATAAACTTCACCACCAATAGGCCAGTGAAAATCCCGAAAACGGAAAGCATGCTGGAAAATATTGGCTGATATTTCAAGAACTAATAAATCCTCCCTCTGACACAAAATAAAAGTCATGTATTCCTTTTTGAAATGTTGCAAAAAAATGTCCACTTTTCTTTTGGGGTAAGTAATGATTGTGTCCACAAAACTTAAAATGTTCCCATCATCATAAACATTGACTACAAAACTACAGGTGTCTAGCTTGCTATAACATCAAACTTGCTTTCAGTCCTGTAAGGTTAATTTCAAGGAGCCAAATAAACACTTGACTCTCATGATTTGAAACTGAAACGCTGTTTAAGGGATGAATATGAAGTTACAACAAATAGAGCTGAGTGCATAATGATATTCCTAAAGTGTGGAGTTATAAAAAGAAAATTAACTAATATAGGTTTGGGGAATGAAATCAGCAAGCTTTCCACAGTTAGGGTCATCAACAAGACTCTGTGTATCAACAGGAACCCTCCACAAATATCCATCGTGCCATAAGACGGAATCAATAACAGGACCCTTGTCATCATAGCTCTAAGACACACAGATCACATATAAGAAATTAAGAAAAACTCAAAACGTTTGAAAGAAGGAACAATCATCTAATACAATTAGACCAAACCTCATCTTGCTTTCTCAAATAATCTACCCCACATTTCATACTCACAACCCCTACTCCAGTACCAATATTATACTATTTTCCCTTAAATCCCGTGCTTTCCAATTTGGTGTATTTATTATTGGACTGATGGAGTATTATTTAACATGAGAAAAACAAGCAAAATATCATAAATATAAAACAATGACGTCACAAGAAATCCTCAACCAAGTATATCATATTTTCCACCGGGGAAATCAGGTATATGCTAGTTAATTTGGTGCAAGATATCAGAAATGTGCAAGAGAACAGCAAAGAGAAGTAGACTAACTTGAAGCTACAGCCGTTATGAGTGACTAGAAGATAACTCAGGAGCTCTGACCACGTCCTTTCCCTAGAATGTAATTCAATGCACTCTTCAAACAGGACTAATTCTTCTAAATTGCTTGCATCTTCATGAAACTTCGGCTCTACTAGCACTATCCATTGCAATATATGTGCCAGCTCATTAAAAAAAAACTATGAATTGCCAGGTAGATGTAAAGAGCCGAGGAACATTGTTCTCAGGTGTAATAGCTGAAATGTAAACTACTCCCTCCATCGCGGAAAGTCAGCCCACTTTTTTGGTTCTTAACTTGAGTCAACTTTGAGATATAATTTAGGTTAGTTTTAACTTGAGTCAAGTTTTAGATTTTTATTAGGATAGTTAAAACTAATCTAAATTATTGCTCAAAGTTGATTCGAGTTAACGACCAAAAAAGTGGGTCTAACTTTCCCGTCAGAGGGAGTAAAAGATATGTTAAATAGAAAATGAATGAATCAACTAGACACCGTCAAAACAAAAAAAAAAAAAATAGCTATACGAAAAATAAAGATTATTTATCCCGCTAGCAGTTCTGGCATCGGGAACCTGCATAGTTGTTAAAGGCGAAAGGCGGATGAGAAGTTCCTCTGTTTTATTTCCCGCTTCTAGTTCCTTGATCCCTTTCGCCATTTCTTTCTTCCGGTGGTCCTCCTACTTTTTCTCAACCTTTTCATGCAGCCTAGGCTCCTTGTCCTTATGAGACCTTTCTGAATGACATGACCTTCCTTCTAAATGCCTCGAACGACTTGGTTTATACGTCTTATCCATGGTAGACCCGCTATCTATCTCATCCCCGGCATACTCATAATAGTAGGACGAATCTCGCGAGTTAACAGATTGGTAATACACCTTCCTCCTTTTTCCATCTTCAACAATCTCTTGAGACCTCATCTTTCCCACTATTCCTTCAGATCTCGCCTCTCTACCCTGGGCCTTTTTTTGGGTGGCGTCATGTCACGCTCTCGCCTATCTTCCCTTTTGGACACACTATGGCTTACAGCTTGCCCCCTTTACTGGGCTATTTCCAGCTGTTATTACCATGACATTTTGCGGGATCTGATGGGTTCTTGCCTCATTCCATAAGTCTATTGTTATTAGCGAGAATCTGCAGTAACAACTCATTGTTTGCTCTGATTCTATCCGCTTCTGCTCTAACTTCATCCATCCGTGGGAGCAAAGGCTCTTACCTTCCACATCTCGCCCCCTTCCCTCGTAACGTTCCCTCTCTTCCCGCTCTCTCCTACGCCGCACCGTAGACTCCGTATCTGTCGATTGCGCTCCACCTTCCAGGCCTGGCACATAAGCTTCACTGCGCAGATTGGGCGTTATTGAGGCCATGTTACTGTTTGGTATGGTTTTTGAGGGGGTTCCTTTGTCATGCACCATTTTGAGGTCGTTTTTTCTGGGTTTCTAAAAGGTTTCAAGAACAAGAACAAGAAAAGATGAATCAAACGGAGAAGAATTTCAGTCCCGGCAACGGAACCAACTGATGCTGACCCAGAAAAATGGTTGCACAGGCCTGAAATGAGTAGCCCAGCTGTGGATACTCCGGCTTCTTCTCCGTGGTCTCTTGCACACAAAGCACACGTAAAACTAGGCCGGGGGAGTCTCTGGCAAAGCCCCTCCGGTGTGAGGATAAGTACAAGATCTATGAAGCAAGAGAAAGTACAATGGAAGCTTGAGAACTACTGCAAAATGTACTTGAGACTTACTGAATTTGTTTTCTGATATTGTTTATATACTCCCTCATGTCATGTGCAGGTCACATGGTCTTGGCCACGTGTCGCCCTTCAATTGAATGTGCATGGGCACTCAAAGTTAGTGGTGGAGACGCCACCCTTTTCCTGACAGATAGTTCATCATTATAACAGATTTTGTGGGCCCAAATGCAACGTCTTTGGCTGCTTCTAGAATACGGCTATTGGTCCAAGTGTCGCTTATAGGCGACAACCATGATAAGGCGGCAACCTTTGTTGTTGTCACTGACATGAACATGCTTATGCGAGATTCTTGCCTTGAGATTATATCAAAATATTTAGTGATGGGCTCTAATGGGCTTCCCGCTTGGCCTCGTTTCCCGCCAATACTCTTGGTTAAGTCGCCATGTCGCACTCATCCTATCTTAGGCCTATTTTCTTCTCCTTCAATCCATATTTATCGTATTGGGCCTCATATATTCGTACAGGCCCAAATATCTTTTTCCATGATCATATCAACATCAATCTAGTAAATGTTCAAACTCCCTTTGTTCATTAAGCAGGCTTAATCAATTTACTAAAGCTTGGACTGTTTGATTCAACCAAACAGCCCACTATTCCGTTATAAAATGTTCCATTCAAAAAGTTTACTTTCAGAAATTGTACGTATGATCACCCTAACATAAGAGTTATTACCCTCCACATGTGATATAAACATCTTAAGCAGGCTTAATCAATTTACTAAAGCTTGGACTGTTTGATTCAACCAAATATCATACTCCTTCAATTGTATACAATTCAAATGTGTACCCAGTATAAAACAGATTGGAACTAACGAAGTAAGCCATATACTCCCTCAACCCCGAAAAGACAGTCTCATTTTGACTATTGTTGTGCAATTTTCATTCATTAATCCCCCGCCCCTTAAATGAGAAATTGGACAGCCAACTCAAAACGTTTAACCTCTCATCCGCAGCGTATCACTCTTCTGTCACAACAGTCTCCCTCAAACTTAAGCTATAATCTTCCTTAAATTCTATCTTCGTTTCCTTCTTTTTGTAAACATGATCTGCTTATTTTCTTACAAGATGAGATACAAATTTTGCAAGAAAAATTATATAGGAGTCAATGTGCAATATCAAAGTTTGACTGTTCAAATTGGAATATGCTTGACATACGTAGGTATTTTAATCCAAACTTGCTTACAACAAAAATGTAAATATGTTATTCATCATAAAGTAATAACATACATAAACAAGAAAACAAAAATAAGAAATATGTACTAAAGTTTGGCAAGCACAGAAATAGAATCGAAATTGAAAAACTTCCTCAAATGAGATGGCAAGTGCAAGAGAGATTAGTGGACTCACCGTAATGCTTGCGATGTCTTATCAATTATCTAAACAGAATTGTCCATTAAATACTTCTTCAATAGCTTCAGAACTGCTATTGCAAGTTCTTCTGATACGCCCTTTTCAATGTAAAAATTGGAATCGCTAGCAAAACTGTTAGATCGGCAAACATGTACTCCCTCCGTCCCATTACATGGTGTACAGTTACTGTTCACGCGTAGATTAAGGAAAAAAATAATGATATAAATGTTGTGAGTGTAAAAGTAAAATAGGAGAGAGAATGAGTGGAGGGAATAGTAAATTATAATGGTGTTGTGAGTATTAAAATAATGTAGGAGAGAGAATGAGTGGAGGGAATAGTGATAAAAACTTTCCTTTTTAGGAAGTGTATGGATTGTAATGGGACGCCCAAAAAGGAAAGTGTATGGATTGTAATGGGACGGAGGGAGTATACTGGTAGACTCTCCAGAAAGATGGAAAACAACATGGTGGGGATCCCCCATGTCAATCTGTCATCAATATTAAATCAGGAAAATATTTTCCCACTTAGCATATAATGAGAGAATGCAGAAATCACTCATTAACTTATTACTTAATGCATTACTCTTGTACCGAAACAAAAGGAAGAAAAAATAGAAACAGCACAAGATAACGCAACGACTGCATGCTTAAGTTCATAGCTTCATACTCCCTCCGTCCCATAGAGCTTAGGAAGATTCCATTTGGCACGGGAATTAAGGAATATTATTATAGTATTAGAAGAGAGAATGAGTGGAAGAAGTGTTGTGAGTGTGAAAAATTAAATAGGAGAGAGAATGAGTGGAGGGAATAGTAAATTATAATGTGTTGTGAGTATTAAAATAATGTAGGAGAGAGAATGAGTGGAGGGAATAGTAAATTTCTTAAGAGTTATGGGACGCCCAAAATAGAAAGTTTTCTTAAGACTTATGGGACAGAGGGAGTATAAGATTTTTTTTTTGACATCTTGATCCAGTATTATGTACCCTGGTACTGCCTAACCAAGTCGACAAAAATAATAATTTTTTATGTTGTAATAACATTAGTGAAATAGGTAAGCACGTAAGAGAAGTCAAGCACCTGCATGAAACTAATCGCGGTGGAAGGTTGACAGATCTCCTCACGATCTGGAAATAGACACAAAATGACAAGGCACAGGAGAAAAGAACAGAAACAAAGTCCATCGACAATGATCTCAATTTAGCACGATCACCTTATTAAGGGAAGAAAGTTAATGAAGCTGCTTTATACCTAAACAAAGTAGTACCAAAATGATGTGAAGCAGTAAAACAAACGTGTTGGTGAAACCTTAGGCTCCACGAAATCTGCCATCAGCATCATCCTTCACCACTGTTGAGGTACCAATATCCACGCTCCCAGTGCAGATGAAGAAAAGAAACAAGAATCAAAAAGATTTCTCAATCCTGCAAGGTTAGTTTCAAGGAGTCAGTTAAAACTTTAAGTGTCCACAATTTGAAATGAATACAAACTTCAATTAACATGGCCAAGCACATAATAGAACTTCAAAAGGAAAGAGTCCTAATAAGTGAAGCAACTATTTTATAATTAGTTAGGGAAATGAAATCAGAGAGTTTTCCACACTTGGGTCAATCCTCAAGACTCTGTATCAACACCAACCCTCCATGAATCTCCATCATGCCATATAGCAGCATCAATAAGAGGACCTTTGTCAAGGTAGCGCTAAAACACAGACATGGTCAAACATAAGGAAAAAAAGAAAGAAAAAATCGAAAGAATGAAAAAATAAAAACTTCATCCAAGACATTTATACCTCACCTCAGCTTGCATTCGCAAATAATCAACTTTACTTTTAGGTCCTCGCGAGCCTTTTCAAGTTTTCCCCATTGATTCTAGTATGCCTCTACAAAAAAAGAAATTTGTTTCAATTATACCAAAGCATAATAAGATCACAGGTCTAAAAGAGAGTATAGAGGCTTTAAACCAAAAAGTGATAATTGTTGGGTGGAAAGTCCCATCCAGTTCTGTATTGATATTCACGGAGATATCCTTCGCTATCAATGGAAAATATTCTCTTCATACACCCCCTACCTACCATGCAAGCCTTTCTCAAAAGTTCAGGCAGAATAGACAAACTAAATCCCGACAAGCAAATGAAAAACACACAGCATAAACCCACATAGTTCACAAGGGGAAGCTCCCGAGCCAGCTGCGAGCATCCAGACCAAAACATGATGATTATCGCGTAAAGAGACCCATCAATTACTACATCTCCATTATATTCCCATTCACAGTCAATGCGGGATATTCCTGAGATATGAGAATTTGCACACATTTGCACAGAATACAGGTAACTGGTATATAATGTAATATTAATGAAATCCCAATTAACCATCAGCATAATTAGCTAGTTATGATGTAGAAGAAGCGGCACAATATCAGAAAGCAAATGATGAAAAGCAAATGCTGAAAAGCAAATGCTGAAACAAGTAAAAGCAGAAATTGAGACACATGGCACTGCTACAGAATGAACACTAGGTACCATACATGTAGCAATGAAGAGGATGCACCCATGCATGTAATTTGAAAACACAGATCAACAAGGAGCAGCAATGTTGACACCTTATCAAACTCGTATAGCTATTTCACAGCTTCGGCTATTGCTTCCCGGTTTTTCTCAGCCCGTGTTTTCTTTCCTTGCTTCTGCACAAGATAAGACACACCTAAACAGTAATATAACTGTATATATTTTCTTACAGGATCTGGAACATTAGACATGAAGACAAAGCGCACCTTTAGACGGAAGGTTAAAGTCTCTGTGAAAAGCTCATATACCAATTTACAACCCACGTGCCTCTCCTCCTCCGAAGGATTTCTCCAAGAAGAATTTACAACAAGAGAAGCCCTTTGAATAGATTGTTACAAAAACAAATTTTAAAACCTTAGGGTCAGAAAAAATCTCCTATGCAATTGAAGAAAGGAGGGCTGAGGGCGATGGACCTGAAACAACTTTATATTAAACAAACTTTTACATATGTGATGTTCAATAATTGCAAAGAGAAAATAAACTACGAAGTGCTGTGTGAAGTACCTGAGGCTCCACACGACTACAACCATCGGCGTCAGCCTTCACCACAGTACAGGTATCAATATCACCACTTGCAGTGCTGGGAAAGAAGAGATGAGAGAATCAGGAAGATTTCAGACTAAACTTACCGTGGGATTACAGAAATTACATTTCTAAGTGTAAACATTGTCATAATGTACCATCGGGACTTGACCTGATGGCCAGAGCACTGGGACACCAACACGGAGGTCCTGGGTTCGACTCGCCCCAGTGGTTAGAGTGGATGATTATCCCTCCCTAGTTAATATTAGGCGTCTCAGGGAGGGATTTTAAGGAATTTCAGAGAATTGAGGGACTTGTTAGTAAATTGACTTACACAAAAAAGGAGCTTGACTCGAGATGGGCAAGCCTCAAAAATAAAAAAAAAAGAATGTCCAGAACTTTTGGCTTCCCATCTGATGTCAATTGCAGTCCTGCTGCAGCTGGGTCCAGACCATCAAAGGATCCGCAACTTTTGTCTTTTAAGTGATCAACATTACAATCAAGTCTTATTTGATGGAGTGGCGCTATTTACACCCACCCCTTTTCTATGCACACCCACATTTCTTAATAAATGTACGGTAACATTGTTCATGCATAACACAACTTCAGAAAATTTGTGGGGCAGTAAACTGTATCTTTAGAGAAAAAAATGATGAAGGGAGTTTGGTAAATGTTGTCCAAATTTAGTGTCTTCATCCAACTCCCTTCATCATTTCCTCTCGAAAATTACAGCATTAACCCAAAATGACATTGGAATGGGATAAGCAACTAAGAAAGTACCGAAGATAGCAATAACTACCCCGCAGCCATCGAACTCAGGTTGAGCTTCAATGAACCGATCGGTGCCAATCTCCTTCAGGATGAACTACACTAAAAAATAAACTCATTCTAATCTAAGTATCAATCAAGCTGGAAAATCAAGTGGGCTCTCTATGTCTCTTTCTCTCTAGCTATCTCCTACCTCCTCTCGAGTAAATGACTAGACTTTTGAAAGTATTCATAATTTCATACCCCCTGTATGAAAGTTTTACAATGAAAATGTTAATCAAACATAACCATACCAATATTTCTAGTAGTTAATGAAGAAATCAAACATAACTATACCAATATTTCCGGTGTTAATGAAGAAAACCTAATTAAGATAACTGACTTGTCAACATGCATAAGGCCTTCTACATCAGACAGTTTATCTTCAGGCGAACAACCAATAGGAAAACATGTATTCTCAGGAGCCTTTCTTACATTATATGGGCTCACGATAATTCCCTCGACCTACAACATAGGTCACTGATGACTCATACAAGAAAATAGAGGCAAGAGATGGTTTTAGGAGCGGGGAAACAAAAGGAAAAGCATATTCCAATAAACTTCATTGCGCTGATGAGCAGAGCAACTACACCACACGCACACGGCAAAAACATTGACGTTCCATTCATAAGCCTGCACCATTGCAGAGTCCACGTAGGGACAGGAGCCACAGCCCCACTAGGAGAACTAACAGAGACGCCTAGACCGCCAACCCCAAATACAACCGAGGCGACCTCCTAGCGCAAGGCGCCGTCTAGACCGATTTTTAAAGCACCGCTTCTTAAGAGTCAAAATTTGGGTCCCACATAACACATCATGGTCTATAGTTGTCCTATGAAACTCTTAATGGGATGGGTATACAACAATCTCATATAACGTGAAAGCCCTTTTCCATTTCACCCAATATGATCTAATTCTATTTGTCATCATGTGACAGAATTGCCAAAATCCCTGAATGGTGGCCATGTTGAATAACAAAACAAATAAAACAAAAATGAATTTGAGCCACGTGAATAAGCAATGAACTCATTATAATCTACTAACAAGCTCTTCTGTGTGTAAGTAGTAATTTACTAGGGAGGAGGGAAGGGATAGCAAGAGAGAAGGGGAGAGAGAACCCACTTGATTTGCCAGCTTGATTGATACGCAATCACAAGACTTTTTGAATGTTTCGTAACAAAGTTTTACCGTGGAGATGTTCATCAAACATATCCATACCAATAGGAATGTATGTATTCTCAAGAGTCTTTCTTGCATTGTATGGGCTCACAGTAATTACCCCGGCCTACAACATAAGTCACTAGTGGCTTTCATACAAGAAAAGAGAGGTAAGAGATGGTTTTAGGATAGGGAAATAGAAGGAAAAACATATTCCAATAACCTTCATTGCGCTGATGAGCAAAGCAGCTCCCCCAAAAGCACTTGGCAAAGACATCGACGTTCCACTCATAAGCACGCGTCGTTGCAGAGTCAACATAGGGACAGGAGCCACAGCCCCACCAGGAGCACTAACAGAAACGCCTAGATCGTCATCAACAGTTGCAGAGTCAACTATACTTCGTACCACCAAGTGCACCCACTGTGGTCAATGCAGTCCCATTTGTGCTGCAAGTATGCAACGTAAATTAATGAAAAGAGATAAGCAACAAAACAGAAGCCAGAACATCAGCAAATTTCATTCGACCTAACAAACACCTATATCGAGGATAAACTTCACCACCAATAGGCCAGTGAAAATCCCGAAAACGGAAAGCATGCTGGAAAAGATTGGCTGATATTTCAAGAACTAATAAATCCTCCCTATGATACAAAATAAAAGTCACGTATTCCTTTTTGAAATGTTACAAAAAAATTCCACTCTTCTTTTGGGGTAAGTAATGATTTGTGTCCACAAAACTTAAAATGTTCCCATCATCATAAACATTGACTACAAAACTACAG
This sequence comes from Adenophora triphylla var. japonica, assembly GCA_022495995.1. NCBI lineage: Eukaryota > Viridiplantae > Streptophyta > Magnoliopsida > Asterales > Campanulaceae > Adenophora > Adenophora triphylla. The sequence goes on from JAFEMH010000006.1 coordinate 484,502, forward strand.
TTGTCTATCTTGCTATAACACCAAACTTGCTTTCAGTCCTGTAAGGTTAATTTCAAGGAGCCAAATAAACATTTGACTCTCATGATTTGAAACTGAAACGTTGTTTAAGGGATGAATTTGAAGTTACGACAAATAGAGCTGAGTGCATAATGAAATTCCTAAAGTGTGGAGTTATAAAAAGAAAATTAACCAACTTATATAGGTTTGGGGAATGAAATCAGCAAGCTTTCCACAGTTAGGGTCACCAACAAGACTGTGTATCAACAGGAACCCTCCACAAATATCCAGCGTGCTATACGACAGAATCAATAACAGGACCCTTGTCATCATAGCTCTAAGACACAAAGATCACATATAAGAAATATAGAAAAACTCAAAAAGTTTGGATGAAGGAACAATTATCAAATACAATTAGACCAAACCTCATCTTGCTTTCTCAAATAATCAACTGTATTATCTAGGCCCTCGCGAGTTCTAATCAAGTTTGCCTCATCGACTCTGGTCTGTTTCTGTGTACGAGAAACTTGCTTCAGCCATACCAGAATATAATAATCATAAACACAACTATAAAAGATTGTTAGGAGCCGGATAACATCCAGAAACAATATGGTTCAAGGGATTTAGTCAATCTTCAACAGCTTAAGGATTTGTTATGGTCACCGGTGAACGGAAAGATTATACCAGATGTTATGAATACCAGAAAATCCTAAAAGGAACGTAAATTGTTGCAGAGAATGCAAATTAAGCATGAAATAGAGAAACAAGGATCAATGAGAAGGAGCACCAAATTGGACACCTTATCAAACTCAACTAGCTGCTTCGCATCTTCAGCTATTGCTTCCTGTTTTTTTTTTTCATCCCACCTTTTCTTTCTTTTCTTCTGCACAAGGTGATCACACAAATGAAAAACAATATAAGTACGAAAAATCATTTAATATCTGCAACAAGATAAAGCGCACCTTTAAATGTGAGGTTAAAGTGTCTGTAAAAGCTCATACACCAATTTATAACCCACATGTCAGTCACCTGAAGGATTGCTCAAAAAAGAATTTACAGCAAGAGAAGCCCCTAAAATAGATTGTTAGGCCAAAACAGATGTAAGAAGCGTTAAGATCAAAGAAGATAAATTCAAAGAATAAAAAGACAGCAAAAGAACTGGTGCAAGCACCTTAGCATGATCAGTTTGTTAAGGAAACAAAGTTAGTGAATCTACTTTATACTAAAACAAAGTAGTACCAAAATAGTCCCCTGAAGGATTGCTCGAAAAAGAATTTACAGCAAGAGAAGCCCCTAAAATAGATTGTTACGCCGAAACAGATGTAAGAAGTGTGAGGATCAAAGAAGATAAATTCAAGGAATAAAAAGACAGCAAAAGAACTGGTGCAAGCACCATAACATGATCAGTTTGTTAAGGAAACAAAGTTAATGAATCGACTTTATACTAAAACAAAGTAGTACCAAAATGATGTGGGAAATAGATTAACTATAAGAATAAATGTTTTAGTTAAGGACCTTAGCATGATCAGTTTGTTAAGGAAACAAGGTTAATGAATCTACTTTATACTAAAACAAAGTAGTACCAAAGTAGTCCCCTGAAGGATTGCTCGAAAAAGAATTTACAGCTAGAGAAGCCCCTAAAATAGATTGTTACGCCTAAACAGATGTAAGAAGCGTTAGGATCAAAGAAGATAAATTCAAGGAATAAAAAGACAGCAAAAGAACTGGTGCAAGCACCATAGCATGATCAGTTTGTTAAGGAAACAAAGTTAATGAATCTACTTTATACTAAAACAAAGTAGTACCAAAGTAGTCCCCTGAAGGATTGCTCGAAAAAGAATTTACAGCTAGAGAAGCCCCTAAAATAGATTGTTACGCCTAAACAGATGTAAGAAGCGTTAGGATCAAAGAAGATAAATTCAAGGAATAAAAAGACAGCAAAAGAACTGGTGCAAGCACCATAGCATGATCAGTTTGTTAAGGAAACAAAGTTAATGAATCTACTTTATACTAAAACAAAGTAGTACCAAAATGATGTGGGAAATAGATTAATTATAAGAATAAATGTTTTAGTTAAGTACCTGAGGATCTATGAATACTGCCATCAGCTTCTCCTTTTTTTGCTCTTTAATTTTCTGTTTCAGGTATCTGAACCTTCTTGATTCATTGGCAATAGGTAACAATGTCATTCCTCAGTGACCCTTATGAAATAAAGGAGAATGACAGAAATCTTAAACATCTTTTCCTTCTTTATTAACTAGAATACCAGAACCACTAACGTGAATTTAAACTAAATATATGGATTCCTAACCAACACATCCGGACAAATAAATGGAAAGGCAGCTAGACATCAGCATCAAAAGAACACAAGCAGCATAATTGGAGTTGCTTTCAGTAATTCCTATGCGGTTGAAGATATTTCTTGTAGATGATGGTTCTCGAGGGCCCTTTTGTATTGGTGGCAATATATTTCTAGGTTGTTATGTTCCTTAGTGAAGTTTTTAGTGAAGTGGTATTTCTTGTACTGATACTTATCCTATTGTAGAGCTATTTTTTTGTTCGTCTTCTAATTCTTTAGTTGCTTCTACTTATTGGGTCTTATATCAGTTGGACGCGAAAAGCATGTATATTCACAATGATTTACAAGAAGTGGTTTTCATGGAACAACCTCCAAATTTGTTGCCAGAGGGGTGTAGGGATAAAGTGTGCATGCTAGCATGACAAAAATAATACCTCAGAAATGCCTATGCTTACTTGTAGATTATTTGTCCAATGAGTACTTGTAGTTAAGAATACAATTGGCCCTCACAGCTTAATAAGAGACGATAGCATGCGGGTTGATAGACAATGATCGACACAAGAATCATACTTCACATACATATAGAGGAGTAAATTGAGATTAATTTGAAAATGCAATTAAGGATGCTGATGAGTGATAATAACTTTTCCGAATACTATAAGATCAGAATGACTATCAACAAGAACATATAACTTATTGGGATGATATACACCTTTGGAAGTTAAATTGTAAACAATATCCAGCAAATGTCTAATGACCCTCGTGGACAATGAAATACCTCAACAGCAGCTATTAGCGTTCGTGTCAAGCTTGTCCTTGTTACCATTGAACCTAAGCGATTTAACAAGATATTAGCTGCACTCCAGGTGAAACTCCATTGAGAAGAGGTTCCTGCATGTAAGGAAGCATACTTTCAGTGCCCGTTAGTTTTTCCATGTCATTCAAGTGTAGCACATAGACGAGAACATCCACAAGAGATAAGATTGTCTTACATTTGGATGGAAGACAATAGCAATACCAGCAACATGAGTACCGTAGGGGTCGCTAACCGTTACAATACTTAAAATGTTGCCATCATCATAAACATTGGCTACAAAACTACGTGCATCTAACTTGCTAAAAACAAAACTTGTGCTCAAACCTGCACAGTTAGTTTCAAGGAGTCAGCCAAACCTTATAAGTCCATAATTTGAAATTGCAGCTGAAATTCTGTTGTGAAGTAACTAACAACAAGTTAGGAAATGAAATCAGAAAGTTTTCCACACTTGGGGTCCATCCTCAAGACTCAATCAACACCAACCCTCCACGAATCTCCATTGTGCCAAACGACAACATCAATAACAGACCCTTGTCAAGGTAGCACTAAAACACAGACATGGTCAAATATAGGAAAGAAAGAAAGAAAAAGTCAAAGGTATGGAAGAATAAAAACTTTATCTATGACATTTATAACTCAACTCAGCTTGCTTTGGTAAATAATCAACTTTACTTTCTACAAAAAAAAAGAAACTTGTTTCAATTATACCAAACATAACAAGATCACAAGTCCAAAAGAGAGTATATAAGCTTTCAACCAAAAAGTGATAACTGCTGGGTAGAAAGGCCCATCCAGTTCTGTATAGAACTCACGGAGATCCTTAGCCATCAATGGAAAATATTCTCTTCATACGACCCCTACCTACAATGCAAGCCTTTCTCAAAAGTGCAGACAGAATAGACAAACTAAATCCTGATATACAAATGAAGGTCACACGTAAAGAGATAACAACACGTACTCGTCAAGGGGAAGCTCCTGAGCCAGCTGCTAGCATCCAGGCCAAAACACGATGATTATCGCGTAAAAAGACCCATTGATTACTACAACTCCATTATATCCCCTTCACAGTCAATGCGGAATATTCCTAATGAGATATGAGAATGTGTACATATACGCACATAATACAGATAACTAGTATAGTAACATAAAATTAATGAAATGCCAATTAGCTAATTAAGCAGTAAAAGCAGCGGCACAATATCAGAAAACAAATGAAGAAAGCCAAATGCTGAAACAAGTAAAAACAGAAATTGAGACACATGACACTGCTACAGAACGAACAATGAAGAAAACTGAATACCATACATGTAACAATGAAGAGGATGCACCCAAGCATGCAATTTGATAAACACAAATCAACAAGGAACAGACAGCAATGTTGACACCTTATCAGACTCATATAGCTGTTTCACAGGTTCGGATATTGCTTCCCGGTTTTTCTCATCCCACGTTTTCCTTCTTTACTTCTGCACAAGAAAAAACACACATAAACATAATATATTTGCAGAAAATTTCTTACAGTATCTGCAACATTACACACTAAGACAAAGTGCACCTTTAGACGGGAGGTTAAAGTGTTTGTGAAAAGCTCATATACAACCTTACAACTCCCTTCATCATTTCCTCTCTAAAATTGCAGCATTAACCAAAAAATGACATTGAAATGAGATAAGCAACTAAGAGAGTACCGAAGATAACAATAACTACTCCGCGGCCATCGAACTCAAGGTGAGCCTTCAATGAACCGATCGGCGCCAATCTCCTTCTTCAACATGAGCGACGCTAAAAATGAACTCATTGTAATCTAATTACAACTCTTGTGTGAGTAAGTAGTGATTTACTCGAGAGGAGGGAAGAGATAGCAAGAGAGAGGGGGGAGAGAACCCACTTGATTTGCCAGCTTGGTTGATACATATACCATAATTCAACGGATGGGAAATCACAAAACCTTTGAATGTATTCATATTCTCTGTAACATAGTTTTACAATGAAAATGTTAATCAAACATAACTATACCAATATTTCTAGTGCTTAATGTAGAAAAGCTAATTAAGATAACTGACCTGTCAACTTGTGCAAGGCCGTATCCAGTAGACAGCTATCTTCAGGCAAACAACCAATAGGAATACATGCATTCTCAAGAGCCTTTCTTACATTGTATGGGCTCACGGTATATCCCTTGGCCTACAAGATAAGTCACTTGTCACTGTCATGCAAGAAAAGAGAGGCAAGAGATGGGTTTAGGAGGGTAAACAGAAGGAAAATCATATTTCAATAACCTTCATTGCGCTGATGAGCAAAGCAACTCCTCCACTAACACATGGCAAAGAATTTAGTGTTCCATTCATAATCATGCACCGTTGCAGAGTCCACATAGGGACAGAAGCCACAGCCCCACCAGAAGCGCTAACAGAGATGCCTAGATTGCCATCAACTGTTATGCCTCAACTAGACCTGCATTCCTTTCGGCCAAGTAAATGTGTAGTTAATACAAAGAGGTTACTTCCTCCAATAAATAAGATCTTAAGCTGACAGAAAGATTAATAGTAGAAACTGCAGAATGAAATTACTAAAATCATAAAAATAGAAAGATGACTGACCAAGTATATTCAAGCCCTTGTGAAGGAGGTTCAACTAAAGCATGAGCTCCAGCAGCCATAGCCAGATGGACATATGCTCCAACTCCTATTATGCTTGAGGTGGTACCACAAGGAGCACCCACAGTGGTCAATGCAGACCCATTATTGCCAGCACTGCTAACAAATAGCACTCGGTGCTTATTGACCACCTAAACAATCAGGAACCATATCCTATTAGATTAAAAGTACAAAGAAATATAATCTATCCAGTCATACTTGCAGGAATTTTTATTCAAATTATAACCTCTTTTACGAGTTTAACGAAACGACCATAGTGATGAAGCAATGTCGGTTCTCCATAACTAACGTTGATAAGATCAGATTGTGCTGCAACTATGCAACAGAAATTAATGAAAAGGGATAAGTAACAAAGACAGAAGCCAGAACATTGACAAATTTCATCCAACCTAACAAACCAACCACCTATATCAAGATTAAACTTGACCACAAATAGGCAAGTGAAAATTCAGAAAACAGAAATCAGGCTGGAAATGATTGGTTAAAATTTCAAGAACTAACAAATCTCCCTCTTTTACAAAATAAGTGTCATATTCCTTTTTGGAATTTTACAAAAAAAATGTCCACTTTCCTTTTGAGGTAAGAAAGGATGAACTGTGTCCATAGAGTTATTATGGACCCACCTTCAATTTAATTATGTCTATAAGCTTTGCTTTGCATTAAACTATGAGCAAAAAGTTACAAGACTCTTATTTGTAACGGAGGGAGTATGATAATATAAAGTCCTTTTCATTTACACAAGTAAAATAAAAAAACAGAACTGCAAATTTGAAACCACATTCTTCTTAGATACTAGCCCCTTTTAAGGGGGTTGTTCCTAAAGAGATGATTTTTCGTGTGTGTTTCGCATAATGTAAAGCTTCTTCTCAAGAGATGAAAGCCAACAAACACTCTACAGCCCTTATCATAGAGGGGAGATGTTTGAGACATCATATCAATACTTTAGATAGTATAAAAGTTCAATTTCTATGTTCACGTGCAAGACTTGAAATTGAAAGGCACAAGCAATTTTCACTTTTTATGAGAGGCATATGAACCAGGCACACCTTGTTCTGTTTGCTTCTTTTCATAAACCACAAAGAGAAAGACCTTTGAAATTTATTAACAATGTTGTCGAACACAAACCGCTTGAATTTAAATGGAGAGGACACTCGGAATGGTAAACTAACTTATGGGTCTGAGATATGCCAATAGAAATAGGTTGTAAGCAATATTACAGTAGATGTCTAATTAACTTTCTTATGAATATGCAGCATACTATAAAATTTTGCTGTGGGGAGTGTGAATAACCTCAACAGCTCGTGTAAAGCCTGACCTTGTTTCCATTGAACTTAAGCGCGAGTCTCCAATCTTACAGGATATTAGATGTGCTCCAGGTGCAACAACAGGATAATAGCATACTATAAAAAAATCTGTGGGGAGTATAGAAAACCTCAATAACAGCTATTAAAGCTCGTGTCAAGCCTGTCCCTGTTTCCATTGAACCTAAGCGTGAATCTCCAATCTTACAGGATATTAGTTGTGCTCCAAGTGCAACTCCATTGAGCAGAGGTTCCTGAAAGTGGATGCATAGTTTATTTAACTTGTTATGTCAATAACATGAAGCATATGGACAGAAACGCATCAAGTGATGATCCATAATCTAAAAGAAAAATAATTGGTTACAGAGAATGCAAATAATGTATAAAATAGAGGAAACAGGGATCAATGACAAAGAGCACCAAATTGGACCATTATCCAACTCAGCTAGCTGCTTCACAGCTTGCTATTGTTTCCTATTTTTTTCATCCCATCTTTTCTTTTTTTCGTTCTGCACAAGATGATCACACAAATGAACAACAATATAACTACGAAAAATCAATGAAAGCATTTGCAACAAGATAAGCTGCAGCTTTAAACAAGGTTAAAGTGTCGGTAAAAAGCTCCTATACCAATGTATAACCCAATACCAGTCCCCTAAAGGATTTCTCCCAAAAAAAATGTACAACAAGATCTAGCAAGTAAAAAAGCAAAGGGCGATGTTTCAGTTGTAGCTATTCAAGGTGTTCAATCCTTAATAGTTTTTTATTTACATTACAAATATTACAAACAAAACATTTCCTACAAATCAAAGTACTCCATGGTCCCAATTGAAGAGGTCTATTTTGACCAATACATGCAAATTAAAGAAACTGTTAAAAAATGAATTCAAACTAGTGAACAAATGAATTAATTGAAAACAAAATAAATCGTAACATGTTCAAGGTGTTAGTCCAATATATTTAGAGAAACTAACAGATGTTTTGCCCTCTATCCAGGTAATGAACGATTTATTCCCCTATTAATTCCATAAAACAAAACAAAACAAAACCCTAAATCAAAGTAATTTCATCAAATCAAAATAAACCCTAATTCAAATAAGCAGTCAAAACGAAAATTAAACATTGTCTTACTTATTCTTGTTCCGGATAACTTTCTTGGTTTGTCGGAATTCGGAAGAGAGTCGGACACAAATTCCTGAACATCTTGGGATGTGAGCCCATTTTCGAGAGAATGTTGTGACGGAGCTTTCGGCCCAGGCGCAATTATTTAAGTGTGAGAATCTTGAGAGAGAAGAAATTTTGAGGGGAAATGATCGGAACAGAGTTGGGGAAATGATCGGAACGGTGTTGGGGAAGGCGGAGCGGACTCTGAGACTGTGTGTATTGTGTGTGTGTGTGCGCGCGCGCGCGTGTGAGAAGAAAGCGAGGGAGGAGGGTTTATATTGTCAGAAGAAGAAGGATTATGACCGTTAAGACGGTCAAATGCGTTGCGTTCTTTGTAAGCTATCCGATTCGAGCGGCCCACGGCCCATTTCATTTATGGGCTCAATAAAATGGTCTATTTGATCCCATAATGTTTTAATCCATTTTCAACAATTCTACTTAAATTTTGCATCAAAAATAAAAATCTTAAAATATATTGTATTATTTATTTCATTACAATGTTTTTCATTAATTTATATACTCCCTCCAGACCGGGTCTAGGGGAGTGTTTCACGGTTTATAAGAAATTTTTTAAAAAATAAATAAAAAATTAAAAGTGAGTAGAAGATTAAAGAAGAGATAATGTAAAAGTTAAAAATATTTAATAGGAAAGAGAATGAGTGAAAAAAATAGTAAGTTAATGAATGATTTTTTTGTAGGAGAGAATGATGTAGGAGAGAATGGATGGGAGGAATAGTAGGTTAATGATTGGTTTTTTTGTAAATATGTTAAAATTATAAGGATATAATGAATGGTTTTTTTGTAAATATATAAACATTATGAGGATATAAATGTCAGAAACACTGTTCACATATTTTCATTTATGAAATGGAACTCTTGGTCTGAGATGGACCAAAAGAAAAAATAGAACTCTTGGTCTGGGTCTGGGGCGGAAGGAGTATTATTTATAATATGATTCAAAGTAGATTATAATATTAAATAATATGATTCAAAGTAGCCAAAATATAAAGTTTATAAAATCTAACTATCCGTGGAGTTTCTTGCCAGGATTATTTTATTTTATTTAATTTTGCGAAAGAAGAAGGATTATTTTATTTTAGTTTATTTTGCGAAAGAAGAAGCTGTCCGAAACAAAGTGAACAAAGGGAGCCTATAATAAAAGTATTCCAAGCAGTAAAAATCAGCCATATAAAACCATGTATCACATAGCCCTTCGAAAATGACACTCCTGAATAAGAATTTTCATGAGAACTTCTGAATCTACCTCCAACCAAAGCGAAGCAAGACCAAACTCCCGTGCAAGACGAATGTCATCAAAAGCCGCCTGTGTTTCAGCCACCATATTCGATGCTTGACCATAATAATTAGAAAAGCCATACAACATGTCTCCATTCAAATCACAAAATAACCCCTCCCCCCATGCAACCCTCGGGTTGCCTCTAAATGCACCATCTGTATTAAGTTTAAAAACATGTGAAGTAGGAGAGGACCAAATAACCTTTCGAATACGAGGCGTAGCATCAGATTTTAAAGTAAAATGACATGTCGAAAATCCCCTCATCCCCCGTGCTTGGAATAAAGGATAAATCAAAGGCCTTTGCAACATTTGAATAAAAGAAAGTTGCATATTGATCTCCATAAATGATGTTCCTGAACTAATACAATATCGAAATAGATGGAAAAAAATTCACTCGATGCATCACCTCAGCTAATTCCTCCTTTCCCTCGGTTAATTCCTCCTTGCCTTTGGGTCTAAGTCCCTGCACACAATAGTTTAGTCACAACTAGTAAGTAGAAGAAATTTCACTTGCTCTACTTGGAAAAGAAAGATTAAGGCCAAATTCTGTTTTAATCCGCGGCACTTTCATCAACAATGTTTCACTTTAACAACCAATAGGAGCACAAATATTCTCAAGAGCCTTACGTGCACTGTATGAGCTTACAGAAAATCCCTCGGCATACACCAACATAGTTCACCGTTTGCTGTAATATAAGAAAAGTGAGGTCGCGTGGGTGGTGTTATGAAGGGAAAATGGAGGGAAGGCATATTCCAGTGACCTTCATTGCACTGATGAACAACGCAACTCCCCCAGAGGCCAATGGAGAAGCCATTGATGTTCCCACCAGGAGCACTAACAGAGATGCCAAGATCCCCATCAGCTGTTGGTCCTCGGCTAGATCTGCATTCTTCTCAACTAATTTTTTATTTTATTAAAACGTGAAGAGCGTTTCCAAGTTACTAAGTGCAATAGACAAATTTCTTTTGATTTGAATGCTATGACAAAAGTAGAAAGAGACAGAGTAACAATAGAACCTGCACATGCCTTACCATCAGCATTTAAATCCTATTAACAGAAAGATATACCAATTATATTCAAGCCCTTCAGAAGGAAGTCTAACTAAAGCATGAGCTCTAGCAGCCAAATCAGGAGATACATATGCACCAACATGTATTATAACTGAGGAGTTACCACCAAGTGCACGCAATGTGGTCAATGCAGGCCCATATTTGCAGCATTGCCAGCAAATTAATACCACACCGTGCCTATTCTCCACCTAAAATATCCGCAGCAATGACTACTTAGGCTAAAAGCTAACAAATAACGGTAACATCAAAACTTATTAAACAGGATGAGTACACAATAGAAACCGAACAATGACATATATCAACGCAAGACTGTAACTACACAAGAAGGATGAATGATATCATCACAAGTTATAAAGAATATATAAAGGATGACAAACACAATAGTTGCTAAAGGGTATGCCCAGGAGTATGGTGTTAATTGTACTGATATTTATCTATTGTAGAGCTATTTTTTTGTTTGTCTTCTAATTCTTTAGTTGCTTCTACTTATCGGGTCTTATATCAGTTGGACGCGAAGAGCATGTATATTCACAATGATTTACAAGAAGTGGTTTACATGGAACAACCTCCAAATTTGTTGCCAGAGGGGTGTAGGGATAAAGTGTGCATGCTAGCATGACAAAAATAATACCTCAGAAATGCCTATGCTTACTTGTAGATTATTTGTCCAATGAGTACTTGTAGTTAAGAATACAATTGGCCCTCACAGCTTAATAAGAGACGATAGCATGCGGGTTGATAGACAATGATCGACACAAGAATCATTCTTCACACATATAGAGGAGTAAATTGAGATTAATTTGAAAATGCAATTAAGGATGCTGATGAGTGATAATAGCTTTTCCGAATACTATAAGATCATAATGACTATCAACAAGAACATATAACTTATGGGGATGATATACACCTCTGGAAGTTAAATTGTAAACAATATCCAGCAAATGTCTAATGACCCTCGTGGACAATGACATACCTCAACTGCAGCTATTAGCGCTCGTGCAAGCTTGTCCTTGTTACCATTGAAACTAAGCGAGAGTCTCCAATTTAACAAGATATTAGCTGCACTCCAGGTGAAACTCCATTGAGAAGAGGTTCCTGCATGTAAGGAAGCATACTTTCAGTGCCCGTTAGTCTTTCCATGTCATTCAAGTGTAGCACATAGACGAGAACATCCACAAGAGATAAGATTGTCTACATTCGGATGGAAGACAATAGCAATACCAGCAACATGAGTGCCGTAGGGGTCGCTACCGTTACAATACTTAAAATGTTGCCATCATCATAAATATTGGCTACAAAACTACATGAATCTAACTTGCTAAAAACAAAACTTGTGCTCAAACCTGCACGGTTTGTTTCAAGGAGTCAGCTAAACCTCACAAGTCCATAATTTGAAATTGCAGCTGAAATTCTGTTGTGAAGTAACTAACAACAAGTTAGGAAATGAAATCAGAAAGTTTTCCACACTTGGGGTCCATCCTCAAGACTCAATCTACACCAACCCTCCACGAATCTCCATTGTGCCATACGACAACATCAATAACAGACCCTTGTCAAGGTAGCGCTAAAACACATAGACATGGTCAAATATAGGAAAGAAAGAAAAAGTCAAAGGTATGGAAGAATAAAAACTTTATCTATGACATTTATACCACACCTCAGCTTGCTTTTGTAAATAATCAACTTTACTTTCTAGGTCCTCGCGAGTCTTTTTCAAGTTTTCTACACCGACTCTGGTAAGCTTCTACGAAAAAAGAAACTTATTTCAATTATACCAAACATAACAAGATCACAAATCCAAATGAGAGTATATATGCTTTCAATCAAAAAGTGATATCTGCTGGGTGGAAAGGCCCATCCAGTTCTGTTTAGAAACTCACGGAGATCCTTCGCAATCAATGGAAAATATTCTCTTCATACGCCCCCTACTACGATGCAAGCCTTTCTCAAAAGTGCAGACAGAATAGACAAACTAAATCCTGATATACAAATGAAGGACACACGTAAAGAGATAACATCACGTACTCGTCAAAGGGAAGCTCCTGAGCCAGCTGCGAGCATCCAGGCCAAGACATGATGATTATCGTGTAAAAAGACCCATTGATTACTACATCTCCATTATATCCCCTTCACAGTCAATGCGGAATATTCCTAATGAGATATGAGAATTTGTACATATATGCACATAATACAGATAACTAGTATAGTAACATAAAATTAATGAAATGCCAATTAGCTAATTAAGCAGTAAAGGCAGCGGCACAATATCAGAAAACAAATGAAGAAAGCCAAATGCTGAAACAAGTAAAAACAGAAATTGAGACACATGGCACTGCTACAGAACGAACAATGAAGAACACTGAATACCATACATGAAACAATGAAGAGGATGCACCCAAGCATGCAATTTGATAAACACGAATCAACAAGGAACAGCAATGTTGACACCTTATCAGACTCATATAGCTGTTTCACAGGTTCGGATATTGCTTCCCGGTTTTTCTCATCCCACGTTTTCCTTCTTCACTTCTGCACAAGAAAAAACAAACATAAACAGTAATATAATTGCAAAAAATTTCTTACAGTATCTGCAACTTTACACACTAAGACAAAGTGCACCTTTAGACGGGAGGTTAAAGTGTTAGTGAAAAGCTCATATACCAACTTACAACTCCCTACAACATTTCCTCTCTAAAATTGCAGCATTTAACCAAAAAACGACATTGAAATGAGATAAGCAACTAAGAGAGTAACGACATTGAAATGAGATAAGCAACTAAGAGAGTCTCCAATCTTACAGGATATTAGTTGTGCTCCAAGTGCAACTCCATTGAGCAGAGGTTCCTGTAAGTGGATGCATAGTTTATTTAACTTGTTATGTCAATAACATGAAGCATATGGACAGAAAGGGCATCAAGTGATAATCCATAATCTAAAAGAAAAATAAATGGTTACAGAGAATGCAAATAATGCATAAAATAGAGGAAACAGGGATCAATGACAAGGAGCACCAAATTGGACCCTTATCCAACTCAGCTAGCTGCTTCACAGCTTCTGCTATTGTTTCCTGTTTTTTTATCCCATCTTTTCTTTCTTTCGTTCTGCACAAGATGATCACACAAATGAACAACAATATAACAAAGAAAAATCAATGAAAGCATTTGCAACAAGATAAGCTGCAGCTTTAAACAAGGTTAAAGTGTCGGTAAAAAGCTCCTATTCCAATGTATAACCCATACCAGTCCCCTAAAGGATTTCTCCAAAAAAATGTACAACAAGATCTGGCAAGTAAAAAAATAAAGGGCGATGTTTCAATCCTTAATACTTTCTTATTTACATTACAAATATTACAAACAAAATATTTCCTACAAATCACAGTACTCCATAGTCCCAATTGAAGAGGTCTATTTTGACCAATACATGCAAATTAAAGAAACTGTAAAAAAAAATGAATTCAAACTAGTGAACAAATGAATTAATTGAAAACAAAATAAATCGTAATATATTTAGAGAAACTAACAGATGTTTCGCCTTCTATCCAGGCAATGAACGATTTATTCCCCCATTAATTCCATAAAACAAAATAAAACAAAACAAAACCCTAAATCAAAGTAATTTCATCAAATCAAAATAAACCCTAATTCAAATAAGCAGTCAAAACGAAAATTAAACATTGTCTTACTTATTCTTGTTCCAGATAACTTTCTTGGTTTGTCGGAATTCGGAAGAGAGCTCGGACACAAATTCCTGAACATCTTGGGATGTGAGCCCATTTTCGAGAGAATGTTGTGACGGAGATTTCGGCCCAGGCGCAATTAAATTCAGTGTGGGAATCTTGAGAGAGAAGAAATTTTGAGGGGAAATGATCGGAACGGAGTTGGGGAAATGATCGGAAAGGAGTTGGGGAAGGCGGAGCGGACTCTGTGTGTATTGGGTGGGTGGGTGGGTGGGTGGGTGGGTGGGTGTGCGTGAGAAGAAAGCGAGGGAGGAGGGTTTATTTATATTGGCAGAAGAAGGATTATGACCGTTAAGACGGTCAACTGGGTTGCGTGCTTTGTAAGCTATCCGAGCGGCCCACGGCCCATTTCATTTATGGGCTCAATAAAATGGTCTATTTGATCCCAGAAAGTTTTAATCCATTTTCAACAATTCTACTAAAATTTTGCATCAAAAATAAAAATCTTAAAATATATTGTATTATTTATAAATATATTAAAGCAATGTCGTTCCTAAATTTGACAAGTTGAAACCCAAAATGTCACCATCAAGGGGCTATATATGGAAATTGATTCAACAAATGATTTTGACAAATGATTTTAAGTGTCAGTGTATAAAAGTACTAGTGTTAGTGTAACAAAGTGTCAGTGTTAGTGTTATTAAGTGCCAGTGTAAAACACGTTTTTTCTAAGCTTAAAAAATAACGCATTTTTTAAAAGACCAACTCTAAAATATATTAATTTTAAATATATATTTATATAAATACATGTCACCCAATCATTGGGTCATTGGGTGACGTGTCAAAATGTAAACAATCAACCCAACCCAACTTCTCAGTTGGCAAGCCGCCCAAGCTGAAGCAATACCATGACTTTCAATTTATTTTTTATTTTTTTGGATTTTGTCCCCGGTGGTGACCCTCTCTCTGGAGTCACCGATAGCTGTAGTCTTAAAAGAATATACATGATAAATCCCAAGAATTAGGAACGCTATCCAAGGGGACGGACTTTAATCTGAAATAGATCAAGCCGTAACAATGTGGGATTATAGGGGATCAAACTAAAACTATCTAATAAGAAGCTAATCATAGAATTAACTATATAAGGGTTAAGATTTAACTCCATAAGAAGCTATCCTAAACAAAATGAACAAAGAGGACCTATAATAAAAGTACTCCAAGCAGTAAAAATCAGCCATATAAAACCATATATCTCTTGATCTCCTGAATTTGATACCAAATAGCCCATCGAAAATGATACTCCTGAATAAGATTTTTCATGAGAACTTCTGAATCTACCTCCAACCAAAGCGAAGCAAGACCAAACTCCCGTGCAAGACGAACTTCTGCAACCCTCGGGTTGCCTCTAAATGCACCATCTGTATTAAGTTTAAAAACATGTGAAGTAGGAGAGGACCAAATAACCTTCCGAATACGAGGCGTAGCATCAGATTTTAAAGTAAAGTGACATATGCCAAAAATCCCCTCATCCCCCGTGCTTGGAATAAAGGATAAATCAAAATTGATCTCCAAAAATGATGTTCCTGAACTAATACAATATCGAAATAAATGGAAAAAAATTAACTTGATGCATCACCTCACAGCTAATTCCTCCTTGCCTTTGGGTCTAAGTCCCTGCACACAATAGTCACAACAAGTGGATGAAATTTCACTTGCTCTACTTGCAAAAGAAAGATTGAGACCAAATTCCGTTTTAATCCGCGGCACTTTCATCAACAATGTTTCACTTTAACAATTATGCTCCTTCCGTTCCATAAAGATATTTCCATTTGTCATTTTTGTTTATCCCAAAAATCTAGTCTAATTTCCATAATTGTTAAGTTAAATAATTGTACTTCCAAAATTGTCAAAATGAGGATGAGTCAAACCAAGGAAAAAGAGGGAGTAATGGAATAATAAGTAAACCTAGTTAAGGTTATTAATGGAAATGAAAAAAAGAATATTAAAATATTTGAATAGTCAAATGAAACTATCATTATGGGACGGAGGGAGTACCTTTTTCTTAAAAAAAAAACATTGTAGTTTGTAAAATATATCATTCCGACCCCAAAAATCTAGGCACAAATTAGTGACGAATTTAGGCAAGTATTTGGGGTCAAATGAAAGATTTTCCAATGCCAATGTTATTTTTGAAAGGACAAAAAAGTATAATGATAAAAATGAAACATCTAAGATGGATGAAAACGGAGTTTGCCCAAATATTAATTTAGCACAATGGCAAATGTAGGGATGATATACATCGAACCGAGCCAGGCTTTTTTTAAGATAAAACGAACCCCAGAAAACAGGGGACTTACATTTGAGCTCTACAGAATTTCTTCCCTGAAAAGTTAATAAGGAGCTGTGCCCTGCCGTGCCGTGGCAGGCAAGCTGCGATGTTTGATATTGAATCAAATCAACTTGAATCAATTTGTGCTCAATTTGGCTCTGTTTATTTAACAGCTCTACTTAATGTTGGGATGGATGTAAATGGAGCGGTTAGGGATTTGAATTCCAACTCTAACACCGAGACTCCGATAAAGGGGGAAATAGAAGAAGCAAGTACTTTAAATCTACATACATTAGGAAGAGAAAAAGTCATACCTCTTAATGCGATCAAGAATAGTAAGTCTTGGTCCATAGGTATTTCACATCCCGGAGCGACCGGTCCATATACAACATGAAAAGGATGATCAAAACGACAATACAAATGGTAAGAATTCATCATCTCACAAATAAGGAGCAAAAACACAAGTTGGGTGAGACGACTTGCCTGTTAGTAAGTAAAAGGCAAAGTGTTGTCATCTAACAAGCCTCTTTTAAAGTTTTTCTCATATTGTTGTAGCCCAAGGCTATTCAGGTTTCTTGTTTTTATATAGTACACATCCTCTACTGGTGGCTGTGAAAACTTCTTCCTAGCTCTAAAAAACACAAAATCAGTTGTTTATGTTTAGATAAAAAATTTGATCCATCAAATTTAAATAAATAAATAAATACAGAAAAGAAATAGAAGACAGGCGATGTGAAATGTAAAAAAGAAAAGGATTACCTTGAACAAGTGCAAAGAAGAAGCCAGATGTGACTACATTAGTCGCTGAATTAGGACCGCCCATGCGCTCACCAATGAAAACATGGCTCCGGAACAAAAATTGGCCACCATGTTGTCAACATTGTTTAATAATGTCAAGATAAAAAAAATAAGCGTGAGAAAAACCCCACAAATTTAATTCTATTTCTTACTCCCTCCGTCCCAAAATCAATGACCACTTTCCACTTTTGACAAATTTAAGAAACTTTCTGTCAGTTTTAATAACTAAGATATATGAAAATATTTGTTATCTTCGTTTTAAACTATTAGTTTTGCAAGTATATAATGAACAGTGAAAAAAATTGGTAAAAAAACACTGAGGGACAAAGTTATTTGCGAAAAAGTCATTCATGTTGGGACAAAATTTTCCTAAAAGCGGTCATTCATTTTGGAAGAGAGAGAGTGTCAATTAGTTCCAAGGAGTTCATGAAACAAAACTATATTCCTCAAATGAGACAAGAGCTCAAATGAAGTGCAATTATTTTCATTCCTAGAAGGACGAAGTGTATTGAAATAGTCTAGAGGTGAACTCAAAGATAGTGAACAATATAACTTCGTACATGATTTACTTCATATTCATTATACTCGGGTCAAGTAACAATGACCGCCAAACTTGAGAAAAATGATTTTTAAAATAGTACTACAATCAACCTTCGTTTCATCAATCATTATTCAGAAGAGTAATGTCACTTAGGCCCAATATAAATTTGAGAAATAACATAAGATAGTACCATGCACACATAACAACGTTAGGAATTTGAGATCAAAAACAAGCAACCAAGTGAAGCAACTAAAATATAATTTTTTCACTTTCTTCTGTAAGTATGATAGTTTAGAATATTTTGGAAAGATTGTCAAGGGAATAATCCTTGCTCTCCAGGTGTATACTGCAAAAGATAACCCCCAGAGAAACATAACTCTCCCGAAGTTTACAGATAGCTATATAACATGTGTACGAGTTAACTGATTTATAGTCGAGTGTCTAACAGGACTATGACACATTGGTAACTTTGCATTTAGTTTACAAAATCAAACCGGCCCCAAATTTTGACTATAGTGAAGCCGGGGATATCTAAGGGAAGCGGAAGTAAGAAATCTAACATACATTTATGGACACTGCTTCCTTGCATCAATTAAAGAACCTTCCTGAGGTACAAGGAAGATTTCTTGAATAAGCAGCATACTAAAAATTTTTGCTGTGGGGAGTATGACAAACCTCAACAGCTCGTGTAAAGCCTGAGCTTGTTTCCATTGAACTTAAGCGCGAGTCTCCAATCTTACAGGATATTAGATGTGCTCCAGGTGCAACAACAGGATATTAGCATAAAGGGCAAAGGGCAAACCCCGGTGCGCCAAGCGCTCCCCGCCTTGCGGGAGCATACTATAAAAAATTTATGTGGGGAGTATAGAAAACCTCAGCAGCAGCTATTAAAGCTCGTGTCAAGCCTGTCCCTGTTTCCATTGAACCTAAGTGTGAGTCTCCAATCTTACAGGATATTAGTTGTGCTCCAAGTGCAGTTCCATTGAGCAGAGGTTCCTGTAAGTGGATGCATAGTTTATTTAACTTGTTATGTCAATAACATGAAGCATATGGACAGAAAGGGCATCAAGTGATAATCCATAATCTAAAAGAAAAATAAATGGTTACAGAGAATGCAAATAATGCATAAAATAGAGGAAACAGGGATCAATGACAAGGAGCACCAAATTGGACCCTTATCCAACTCAGCTAGCTGCTTCACAGCTTCTGCTATTGTTTCCTGTTTTTTTATCCCATCTTTTCTTTCTTTCGTTCTGCACAAGATGATCACACAAATGAACAACAATATAACAACGAAAAATCAATGAAAGCATTTGCAACAAGATAAGCTGCAGCTTTAAACAAGGTTAAAGTGTCGGTAAAAAGCTCCTATTCCAATGTATAACCCATACCAGTCCCCTAAAGGATTTCTCCAAAAAAAAATGTACAACAAGATCTGGCAAGTAAAAAAATAAAGGGCGATGTTTCAATCCTTAATACTTTCTTATTTACATTACAAATATTACAAACAAAATATTTCCTACAAATCACAGTACTCCATAGTCCCAATTGAAGAGGTCTATTTTGACCAATACATGCAAATTAAAGAAACTGTAAAAAAATGAATTCAAACTAGTGAACAAATGAATTAATTGAAAACAAAATAAATCGTAATATATTTAGAGAAACTAACAGATGTTTCGCCTTCTATCCAGGCAATGAACGATTTATTCCCCCATTAATTCCATAAAACAAAATAAAACAAAACAAAACCCTAAATCAAAGTAATTTCATCAAATCAAAATAAACCCTAATTCAAATAAGCAGTCAAAACGAAAATTAAACATTGTCTTACTTATTCTTGTTCCAGATAACTTTCTTGGTTTGTCGGAATTCGGAAGAGAGCTCGGACACAAATTCCTGAACATCTTGGGATGTGAGCCCATTTTCGAGAGAATGTTGTGACGGAGCTTTCGGCCCAGGCGCAATTAAATTCAGTGTGAGAATCTTGAGAGAGAGAAGAAATTTTGAGGGGAAATGATCGGAACGGAGTTGGGGAAATGATCGGAAAGGAGATGGGGAAGGCGGAGCGGACTCTGTGTGTATTGGGTGGGTGGGTGGGTGGGTGGGTGGACGTGAGAAGAAAGCGAGGGAGGAGGGTTTATTTATATTGTCAGAAGAAGGATTATGACCGTTAAGACGGTCAACTGGGTTGCGTGCTTTGTAAGCTATCCGAGCGGCCCACGGCCCATTTCATTTATGGGCTCAATAAAATGGTCTATTTGATCCCAGAAAGTTTTAATCCATTTTCAACAATTCTACTAAAATTTTGCATCGAAAATAAAAATCTTAAAATATATTGTATTATTTATAAATGAGTTGGTCTTATAAAAAACTAGTTTTTTCTTAAGATAAGGAAAAACGTGTTTTCAAAATAAATGGTGGCAATTTTGTAATTACTGGCAACCATGTTCAAAATAAACGGTGGCATTTTCGTAATTAATGGTTCCCCCGTTTATGCCGCCTGTTTAACAAACTACCAGATACAGACAAAGTGCCATAAGTATGTAACAAAATGCCAAATTTAAAAGTGCCGATGCTTAACAAAGTGCCAAGGTGGAACTCGGCACGACACTTTGTTAAACCGAAACCGACACTTTTTACACGGGCACTTTTAAATACATGAACCGGCACTCTTCACACTCGGCACTCTTACACTAACACTGGCACTTTGTTACACTAATATTTTTGCTGGCTCTCAAAAATACAAGCACTGGCATTCAAAAATACATAGACTGGCATTTGAAAACACATTTACCGGCACTCAAAAATGCATATACCGGCACTCAAAAACACCGATAATTATTTTTGCCGATATTCAAAAAACATGAACTGGCATTCAAAAAATATGGATCGGCATTCAAAATTACAAGAACTGGCATTCAAAAAATACATTGACACTCAGTTACACACTTACTGGCACTCTATTATACACTAACTGGCACTCAATTATACACCAACGGGCACTTGATTATACACTAACGGGCACTTGATTATACACTAACGGGCACTCAATTATACACCAACGGGCACTTGATTATACACTAACTAGCACTCTATTATACACTAACGGGCACTTGATTAATCACCAACTGGCACTTGATTAATCGTTATAAACAAACAGATTGTACCCACAAAACACGGTGGTTGTAGTTGTCGGCTTGATTGGCGTCGTTGGGATTGAGAAACAGGGGACGGCGAGGCGTGGATGGAGGGCGTTGGTTTCGTGAGTGGATTTTGAGGAAAACGGCTAGGCTACGACAGTGTTGAAGCGGTTTAGGGCGATTGTAATGGGGGATTGGTGTTTGTGTTTGGCCGGAGTAGGAGAGGTGGGATTGAAGTGAATAGGAAGATTGAGGGAGGAGGAATTGGTTTGGGTGAGGTCGCCGGTGAGGGAGAGCTAGGTTAGGTTGAGGTGAAGGGGATGATTGAGGGAGCGGCAATGGAGGATTTACTCCCTGCGTCTAGAGAGAGAGAGAGGAGAGAGAGAGAGGTGAGATCTGATGTTACTGTGTGTTGTGTGTGTGAATTGTGAGAGCTCCCTTGCAAATGAAATTGATTGTAATCAATTTCAATCAATTGGGATGGAATTGGGTGAAGGTTTGGCCGGAGAAGGGAGGATTGATGTTGGTGAAGGAGGCCGCAGTTGATGAAGGTTGAGAATGAGTGTCTGTGTGTGAGAGCCTCCGTCCGTTGAGTCCGTTGAAGGGAAAACACGTTTTTTGTTAAGTTAACAAAAAACGCGTTTTTTATAAGTTTTTGGCTTTATAAATATATTAAAGCAAAGTCATTCCTAAATTTGACAAGTTGAAGCCCAAAAATGTCACTATCAAGGGGCTATAAATGGAAATTGATTCAACAAATGATTTTGGCAAATGGTAGTGTTAGTGTAACAAAGTGTCAGTGTTAGTGTTATTAATTGCCAGTGTAAAACACGTTTTTCCTAAGCTTAGAAAATAACGCGTTTTTTAAAAGACCAAGTCTAAAATATATTAATTTTAAATATATATTTATATAAATACATGTCACCCAATCATTGGGTCATTGGGTGACGTGTCAAAATGTAAACAACCAACCCAACCCAACTTCTCAGTTGGCAAGCCGCCCAAGCTGAAGCAATACCATGACTTTCAATTTATTTTTTATTTTTTATTTTTTTGAATTTTGTCCCCGGTGGTGACCCTCTCTCTGGAGTCACCGATGGCTGTAGTCTTAAAAGAATATACATGATAAATCCCAAGAATTAGGAACGCTATCCAAGGAGACGGACTTTAATCAGAAATAGATCAAGCCGTAACAATGTGGGATTATAGGGGATCAAACTAAAACTATCTAATAAGAAGCTAATCATATAATTAACTATAAAAGGGTTAAGATTTAACTCCATAAGAAGCTATCCTAAACAAAGTGAACAAAGATGACCTATAATAAAAGTACTCCAAGCAGTAAAAATCAGCCATATAAAACCATATATCTCTTGATCTCCTGAATTTGATACCAAATAGCCCATCGAAAATGATACTCCTGAATAAGATTTTTCATGAGAACTTCTGAATCTACCTCCAACCAAAGCGAAGCAAGACCAAACTCCCGTGCAAGACGAACTTCTGCAACCCTCGGGTTGCCTCTAAATGCACCATCTGTATTAAGTTTAAAAACATGTGAAGTAGGAGAGGACCAAATAACCTTCCGAATACGAGGCGTAGCATCAGATTTTAAAGTAAAATCACATATGCCAAAAATCCCCTCATCCCCCGTGCTTGGAATAAAGGATAAATCAAAGGCCTTTGCAACATTTGAATAAAAGAAAGTTGCATAACAAAGCAGATTGATCTCCAAAAATGATGTTCCTGAACTAATACAATATCAAAATAGATGGAAAAAAATTCACTTGATGCATCACCTCACAGCTAATTCCTCCTTGCCTTTGGGTCTAAGTCCCTGCACACAATAGTCACAACAAGTAGATGAAATTTCACTTGCTCTACTTTCAAAAGAAAGATTGAGACCAAATTCCGTTTTAATCCGCGGCACTTTCATCAACAATGTTTCACTTTAACAATTATGCTCCTTTCGTTCCATTAAGATATTTCCATTTGTCATTTTTGTTTATCCCAAAAATCTAGTCTAATTTCCATAATTGTTAAGTTAAATAATTGAACTTCCAAAATGGGTCAAAATGAGGATGAGTCAAACCAAGGAAGAAGAGGGAGTAATGGAATAATAAGTAAACCTAGTTAAGGTTAGTAATGGAAATGAAAAAAAGAATATTAAAATATTTGAATAGTCAAATGAAACTATCATTATGGGACGGAGGGAATACCTTTTTCTTAAAAAAAAAAAACATTGTAGTATGTAAAATATATCATTCCGACCCCAAAAATCTAGGCACAAATTAGTGACGAATTTAGGGATATAGTTATATACACGGCCTCAACGATACACGGCCAACGCAAATGACGATATTACCCATTTATATATAATTTTTTTTTTTCATTTCAAATTCAACAGACTCTTCTTCTCCCTCACTCTATCTCTCTCTCTCTCAGTACACACGACGACGAACATAGACGACGAAGAATGGCTCGAGTAAAAATTCCGGCCGTCCCTGCTGGAGCTTCCGCCGCCGCTACCACCACTGCCATCGCCGCCGCCTCCGCTTCTACCACCGTGCCTGTAAAGAAGGTAATCCAATACGTAATTTAAACCTAATTTTACATTCCCAATGTCTAATTTTTGTTTGATTGCTTCAATTGATTTGGACGTATTTCATGAACTGGTTTCTTCAATTGATTTCGACGTCTTTTTCTCGTTCATTTTTCTTCTTGATAATAACCAAACTGGAGAGGGGCACATTCGTGTAACTCACACGAAATGAATTTCGTGTAACTCACACGAAATGCATTTCGTGTGAGTTACATGAAATGTGCCCAGTGTGACTCTTTTCCTTTACATCGACCAAACTGGAGAGGGGCACATTCGTGTAACTCATACGAAATGAATTTCGTGTAACTCACACGAAATGCATTTCGTGTGAGTTACACGAAATGTGCCCAGTGTGACTCTTTTCCTTTACATCGTTCATATTCAGTTATAAATGCTAAATAGCTAATTTATTGTCGCTTATTTGTTTTTTTGTAGGCACGTGAACGAATGACCGCGTCCAACAGAAAGAGGAAGGCCGAGACGACAGCGGCAGCTAAGGTAGATAAACGAAGCAAAAGTATACATGATAGGACTATCGTGCGTGGGTCTGAGCTTGAGATTCAGGAGGATGTAGGAGATGATCATGATAGGACTTTGCAGCCTGAGCAGATTGTGCAGCCTGAGCAGACTGAGCAGATTGATATTGATTCTGATGATAGTGTTGAGGACGATGTAGGAGATGATGAGTCATCTTCTGATTCTGATGATAGTGGTGAGGAGGATGAGGAGGTGGAGCAGGAGGGTGGGGATGATGATGATGAGGAGGAGAGGAGGGATGAGGAGGAGGAGAGGAGGGATGAGGAGGAGGAGGAGGAGGAGGAGGAGGAGGAGGTACGTGATGTTAGACCTTTGAGGCATGGGAGGGGGAGGGGGAGGGATGTGGCTAGAGGGCAGGGACAGAGGAGGGGGCAGGGTGCGGGTGAGGTGCCACCATCATGGCAGCTTCAGAGTGACCCAGGTGGCGGCCCAGAGAATGTTTCACTTATATACGGGTTTGGTGATCACAGAGCCCGAGAGATTTGGAGGGACTCCACTAGTGAGTCAGTGGTGACTTTTCATACGAGATCGCAAAGATCTCGCAAAAGTAAGATAATCATTTATGTGAATTTATTAAAATCTTGAAGTTGTTTGGCACACATTCTAAATATTCCATTAATTATACATCTCGTACTTTTCTCGATCTCGAGTATTGATTATATTTTTTGTTTGGAATAAACAGTTCAAGCGTGGCCGATCCTGAGGCTGCGATAGAGCCTGGCCGACCCTCGTTGATGCATCGGGCATCCAGAGTGCATGATGCCACCATTCAGAGGCCTAACCATGCGCTGATGACGGCATTTTTGGAACGGTGGTCTCCTGAGGCTAACGCGTTCCACATGCCGGGGGGGGAGATGACCATTACGTTACACGACGTATCTCATATCCTGGGTATGTTGTTATATATTATCAATTTCAAGACTATATTAACTATCTACATTCATCTCTTGTACTAAAATGTGTTATTTCATCTTCAATTTACAGGTATCAGCTGTGTAGGTGCACCTGTTCGATATCCGGATCCAGTGCGACCTATCCAGGCATCTCTAGACACCTCAAGCTGGGTGGCACCGGATACTTATTAAAGGATGTCCAGGCGTCTCTTTTCTTCCCGTATACCGCACATGACCGATGCCCAGCGTGCTTCGCGTATATCCTGCACCTCTTGGGTTCCACGATGTTCGTGGACAAGAGTCAGGATAAGGTGCCCGCAGCCTACCTTCCTTTATGCATGGATCTTGAGAGACTCCCCACTCTCTCCTGGGGATCAGCTACATTGGCTTATTTATACCGAGAGTTGGGGAAGGCGTCCAGATCCGGATGCAAGCAGATGGGTGGTTGTGCGACACTGCTAGAGGTACATCTTACTCTACTCACTTTCTTTTTACTCTGTCGACTCCCCCCCCCTGTAATTACATGTTGCATTTGATTAGTATTTAATACTTTTTACATACATCTCAGGGGTGGATATACGAGTACTTCCCGGATTTCCGGCGACTTTCTGACCCGCACTGGCAGCAGGGCAGCGAGAGCCCGTAGATGGTCACGTGCGATGCACTGGGAGGGCATTGGATCATCTAGTGCGGTATCGCCGCACTCTTGATGTGATGCATGTTGATAGGGTGAGTTATTCATATTAAAACTGTTTCAAATTGTTACACTCCTCCGTTATTATGTAGACTCGCCTAACAAAGTCTACTCACAGTTGCTTGGACTCCTTATGGTATTGGAGCGGACTCGATTCTCGCCGGTTTCACACTTCGGGGGGTTATACGCTTTTGTGACATCACTGAGGCGTATATGCCTGATCGTGTTACCAGGCAGTTCGGGTACCAGCAGAGGATCCCTGCACGGCCCCCGTGACTCCCACGAGATGTATTTTGTCAAAGGGTCGAAGGGATACCAAAAGGAGTATGGTGACGGAGATGATTTTGGGACGGGTGGGTGTTGTTCGACATGCACGAGTTCAGCCCGTTCCCCGATGGGGGCCACCACTAGATACTACATCTTCTCCCGTGATCGATGATTATATGGAGTGGTTTCGGCTAGGAGTCATGTTCGGATATCTAATCCGATACACGATCCTCCCGTTGACATTCCACCTCCCCCACCTCCCCCTGATGTTCCACCGCAGCTGGGTCATAGCCGATCGCATATCTCATACTTCCATTAGTGACGAGATGCGAGTCTCCCGAGTACGCCAGAGATATACTTAGACGGGCACACGAGGGGTTAGGTCGTCTCATGTAGGAGGTCGCATTTATGTATTGTTGATTATGGAGTTTTGGTATATTTGTAGATCGACATGGAGTTGGATTTATTTTACGTAGGAAATGGATAGTTGTTGTTGTAATGGTATACCGATTGTATTGTTGTTGTGTATGGAGTTATGGATTTGTAGTACCTTGAATATGGAGTTATGGATTTGCTGTTGTTTATTTGGTGTTGTTTATTTGGTATTGACAGATGCGAGTATGAAATGGATAGTCATTGCCAGGTGTCGATTGTGTTGTTGCTGTTGTTTATTTGGTGTTGTTGTTTACTTGGTGATGGTGCTGTTGCTGATGTGTCTCGTATGGATCCACACGAAACACATCTCGTGTAGATCCACACGAGACACATCTCGCGTAAATCCACACGAGATGTGTCTCGTGTGGATATACACGAGACACATCGCAATAAATAACAAAGACCAAAGTCATACTGATGAAAAATTGTATACGAAATAAAAGTGTTAACAAGGATAAGCATATAATTCAAACATCCAAACATTCATACAAACTTTATAATTCAAAAACCATTACACATATACTATCCCCTACGTAATCTTTCTCTTCTTGTACGGGTATCCTGATCATAGAGTTTATTAAATGCTGCTATCCTATCTCGGTATTGGAGGATCAGTTGACTTGCGCTTGGATCACAGTGTTCCCTCCAAGTGTTCGGTGGTGGTGGAATTGGGTAATCATTGCCTGACATGTGCAGCTGCAAAAGTAATAACAGTTAAATACAACGAATTTAAGTAAGACACTTAAATATTACAAATATTTGCCATTATTTAGGGTTTTTAGGGTTTTACGTGTCCCGATCTTGCCAAAAATGGTATACGGCTACCTTGTTTATCTTTTTTTTATTTTTTTCTACATTCTAAATGACATTTAAAATGTTTTTCATCTACATGAGTTTCCTCAAAATCCAAATGGAGATTGAGTTACAAATTTTTGCCATTATTTAGGGTTTTTAGGGTTTTCTGTGTCCCGATCTTGCCAAAAATGGTATACGCCTACCTCGTTTAATTTTTTTTTATTTTTTTCTAGATTCTAAATGACATTTAAAGTGTTTTTCATCTACATGAGTTTCCTCAAAATCCAAATGGATATTGAGTTACAAATATTTGCCATTATTTAGGGTTTTTAGGGTTTTACGTGTCCCGATCTTGCCAAAAATGGTATACGGCTACTGTAACGACCCCAACCCTAGGCACTAATTTTAAATATTATATTATATGCTTCAAATATTTATGTTGACTTATGTGTTCAATTATGTCTTTAAAATTTTTAATTTAAGATAATTTGGGTGAGAAGTAAATTTAGAATCCTTTATGAATTTATTAGACATTAAATAAGAACCTTGAAGAAATAATAAAAATGAAAATAGGATAAATAGTGAGAGGAGGTTAAAATGAGTAGAATAAATATTTAGGGGGAATGATTTAATTTGTTGTTGAAAGCCTTTAGAAGAGGGGGGCCAATTCCCTCTTCACTCCAAATCCCCCCAAGTGTTTCCCTCTCCTCCCCCATACTCCCTCCATCCGGCCCCCCCCCTTCTTCATCCTCCTCACTCCTCTTCTTCCTCCTCCTTCATTCATTCATCCCACATTTTCCTAGAGAAGCTCCATGGAAGCCCCTTTTCCCCAAGCTTTGAATGCCAAGCTACTTCTTCTCCAAATTCAAATCTAAGGGCATTTTTGAAGTGGAATCACCTAGGAGAATTCATCAAGCTAGAAAGATCAACCTTCCCTTTTCAAAACCCTAAGGTGAGTTATTATGACTTCCCTTCTTTGTATGCTCATGAATGATTTAATGTTGTGATTGTTTTATAATGGTTGTTTGATACCTAGGGAACCTTCTTGGAGCTTGGGAAAATGGGTTAATGTTAGAGAATGATGTCTTGGTTCATAGTAGTTGATCAAGGGTATAAGGAAATGTGTTTGGTTGGATTAAGAGAGTTTAACTTGAAATATGTTAATGAGATGGGTTGGAATTCTTGTGGTGAGAAATCTAAATCTATATTACTTGGTTTTGGAGTTTACATGTTTGTTTGGGATTTGGTGAAATGAAGGTGTTCTTGGGTGTTCTTGAATAATCAATGGTAGAGGGAAGGAAGAACTAGGGTTAAAGGGGTTAAAAACCTAAGTTTGGGGTGGCGGGAGGCTTGGGCGGTCGCCCTGGGGCTGAGCGGCCGCCCATCTTGGCAGTAAACTCTCATTTCCTTGAAAACCCTCTTGGGCGGTCGCCCAAGAGGTTTGGGCGGTCGCCCAAGACCCCAGAAATCCTAACTTCAATTACTGAACTGAATTCGTTTAGCAATCTTGTGATGGTCATAACTTAATCATATTAAATCGGAATTGGATGGTTCTTGGGTCTAAATTGGGTGTTTTTCTGAGTACTTTCTGAATATGATGGTTTCATAGCTAAAGAAGTTATCCTTATGTCCCAAAAATCTGATTTAGTTACAGCAGGTAGTATTGTACGTTAGAAGTTGAGTGGGAATTGAATAAATCATAGTTAATTCATACGGACTCGAAATTGGATGGTTCAAGAGTCCAAATTGAGTATTTTTAGGTGATCTCTCAAATGGAATTGGTTTTATAAACTAAATATGCAATGATCATTTCCAGATATTCTATTTTACCATGTGACTATATTGTTTATCCCCTTTGTGGATTATTTGGCAAGTGTTATGTGGCTCCCCAAGTGTGGAATATTTGACAAGTTGTTATGTTATCCCAATGTGTGGATATGTTTACCATGTAGTTGTGTGGTTATTCCATTTGTGAATTTATTTGTTATCATTCATATTTGTTGATGATGCTATGCATAGTGTATTACTTAAATGTTGCATTATGGCATTGATTGGCATGAGTATACATTACCATGTTGTTATATTACTATCCCGGTTTGTGGATTTATCTCAAGTATCTATCATGTGCTTGAGCGTGTTTATGTTCGGGTGGGTATGATGGATGCCAATCAATTATGGATTTGTTCTATAAGTGATTGAAGGTACATCATATCGGTGACCCTTCCCCACTCTGTGGCCACGGGGTGGGGCTGTAACGACTGTATTGACCCAAAAAGCTTTACAGATCTGTTGCGATAGTTGTAAGGAGGGACGATATTATTTTTGGGATATTCTAATATAGGTATCCTTTCTTATATGGATGGTCTGGGGTATGAGTCCTATAAGAGGTGAATGTGCTGGAGGCAATTCACCAAAGAGTGGAGTTTTACTCCCACGTTGTACGACTTATTGTTCAGACGGGAAAAGGTAAAATGAGGTAACGTAAGGTGTTTACCGCTTTCATAATGTGTTAAGTGTTACCATGCTACGTGTTGCATCTTGTATGGCATCTTGCTGCATTCATAATAGCTCATTGAGATTTATTCTCACCCCTCTCCCTTTACTGTTTTAGATTCCGAGACAGGTGGACCGACCGAGTAAGAGCGGAAAGGAGTTAGAAGTGGTATTTTGGGAATTGTCGGGTTATGTTTAGATTGGGTAAAAAGGGTTGGTTAGCATAATTCCTTTAAAAGGTTGTATTCATAAACTTTAAATTCCATATTATATTCGATACCTTTTGTAACTAAAACAGTTTATTATTTTCATGGTTGGTCAACTTTTCATTCAATGTGGAAGGAGTAGAATTATTTTGAAATGGTTGTGTTTATGTTGGAAGTTAAATCAAAGTTTTTAAAGTATTAGGAGTTTTGGGTTAGTTTGAGGACGCTCCAGCTCGGGACACGTGTAGGTTCCGGGTCGGGGTCCTCACAGTTGGTATCAGAGCTCGGTTAGAGTTCTCGGGTAGAGTCTAGCTGAGTGAGAGTGTGCGATAACTTACGTCGAGAGTTTAATGCAGGAATTTGTTCAAAGGCAGGAAATGATATTGATCAACCAAGGAATCAAGGAAGGGTGAGTTATGGAAAGATAGATTTCCCCCCCCCTCATTTGAGGTATTTTACCTGTCTCAGGAGTTAGGATTCATACTTTTATAAATCCTCGTTCATACGCTCTCTTGTGGCATTACATTCATCTTTATTTGCATAATTGGCCTAAGAGTTACCTTATGTGCTGGAGGTTCTACTCCGATGGGGTCGTACCTCGAATCATCCTTAATTATCTTGGTAATTGTGATTAAGTGGGCATGTATTACCGGTGGATTTGGTCGAGTACCTATCCGTGAATCATTGTTATGTTAACCTGAATTATTTGAATAGTTGTTGGTTTGAGGAGGACTGTCTCATGAAGCGAGTCTCCTTATCTACGTTTGATTTACCTCCATGTGTAGTGGAGGCGGATAAATTATTAATTGCTGTTATGTCACATATGCGTAAATGTCGAAAGTATGGCCTAAGGAATGTGAAGGTTATTTGAGTTGTGTGTTATCTTGATTTAAAAGAACCTTGAGTTCTCTCATGAGCGGTGGTAAATGAATTAGTGAACTCTTAGTTTAGAGCTGGTCTATGGCCTATTAAGAGTGGTTTATGGTTGTATAACCTGCGTAAGTATTGATACAGTGGTGTCTCGTGGTGGAGACTAGATATATGAGACTAGTATTGAAAGTGATAGTCTAAGTGAGATTATATGAGTATAAAATATCGCGAGTAAGAGATCTTATGGAACTAATATATCTTTGCCTTAGGTGCTATAAGTATTCTCTAAGGAGAGATTGATCGAATTTTGGCTACTAAATTGAATAGGAAATCAGATATTTTGTAAGTAATATCACCCTATAAGTTGACTAAGTGGTGTTTTTCAAGTGAGTTTCAAAAAGGGGTTTTCATCAGGTATCATACCAGGATATTGAAGCTGAGTAGAGATAAGTCACTATTTTAGTATTCGGATCCCTAGATAGAGTATACAAATTGGGATGATGGAATTGATGATTCAACTTAAGAAATTAATTGATAAAGAAGATAACTAGCTTAGCGACTCTCAGTAAGGATAAATTGTTACTGTATTTAGAAAAGATGATACTTGGTGGTTATTCATAGATTAGAGAGATCTCAAATAGGTAACTG
This sequence comes from Adenophora triphylla var. japonica, assembly GCA_022495995.1. NCBI lineage: Eukaryota > Viridiplantae > Streptophyta > Magnoliopsida > Asterales > Campanulaceae > Adenophora > Adenophora triphylla. Next base: position 516,032 of record JAFEMH010000006.1, read on the forward strand.
TGAAGAATAAGTATTCGTTATCCCTTGTTGATGATTTGTAGGACTGATTTGAGAAACTAGTAGGATTGCCAAATGGTTATTAGTCGAAATTTTCGGAGTGTTACGATTGTAGAGAATAATTGTTGTAAGGATGTACTTAAGACAACATTTGTATCTAGTATGACCGTTTTGGTCTGGGGTGGTGTGTTGGTTATGGAGAAGTAAATAGGGTAAATATGAAGAAGTGTAATAGATGTAGTTATTGGTGACTTATAGGATCAACTTCGTGGAATTGATAATATATGTATACGGATTGTTTTGAGAGACGATTATCATTAGTTGAGTAAATAAAATGAGGATGGTTTCACCCTATAGGTTGACTTAGTTGCGTGACTCATATGAGGAATTAGTGTGGTGTTCGGTAGGTATTGGCGTTATGTGAATTTTTAGTTGTTGATGGTTATCGAGAGGTAAGTTAGTTACAGTACTATTAAGGTGTAATCGCAATTTGAGGATGATTTACTTAGTTATAATCTTAAGGATTGTTTTAAGTGTTATTTATCGGGATAGTATTAGTATCGCAAGATTTTGTTTTCTTATAAAGAATTTAACTAAGTATAAATATTATGAGTGGTGGCTATACTATAAATAGAGGTCGAACAAGTATGTCATGTTAAAAATTGTTTTAAATGTGTTTTAGAACTTGAGATTTTATATTGGACATCCGTGTGAGTATTTGTGCCCTTCGGGGATAGTATGATTTAATAAGGTCAATGATCGAGTCCTTGGTGTGCATTAAAAATACATGAGTAATTTAATTATCTACCACCGGTATGGGACGGTTGTAGATAATTAGATCACTCAAGTTATTTTGTTAACGTATCAAAAATTTTAAAGATTTCTTAAAGATTTTGAATGGTTTAGTTAATTAAAGCTGGTATGGGACAGTTTTAAATAAATAAACCCTTCGAGTCTCGCTAGATCTCTTTTTGTCTATCCTTTGGTATCCTAAAGATGTAATTTGTGCAGAAGCTCGTAGGAAGGCAACTTATTTTTCCCTATAGCGATTAATTGTATTAAAAGTAGTGATCCGAGAAATAATTGATGAATTGTGGAGTTATTAATGTGGAAGTCGCTGTAGACTTGGTTTTTGTATTGGAGTTGGATCGGCTCCGTTGTGGGCGGCCAACCTTTTGAGTTGAATAATTATCTGTCACGGGACGTGAACATAATTGGAACTTTGAATGGTGATAATAGAATGTTGAAGTTAGAAGATTTATTAAAATACTTAGAGTTCTAGGTTGAACTTAAGAGTATTAAAACGATGGGTTTTGTGATTGAGTTACCTTGGAAGTAAAAAGGAGTAGGTTGTTTATTTATAGAAGATTGATTGTATTTTCTACTCATTGTATATGTTTATAGTGATGCAGTTCTTTGATCAAGTCCTCATTTATGTTAGGGGATCGTTTAGTGGTATAAACCCCATAGTATTAAATGGATTGGATAGACATCAATTGGAAATGATCATTTTAGAATGTATGGATGCTATTAAGTTTGACCTTGCAAAAATTTGAGGGATAATTACGTATTGTTGAGGTTATGCTACGGGCAGGTACAATGGAAGTTAGTGGTCAATAGGACTTATGGTTCCCGGAGGTTGAGTGCGTATAATAGCAGTTATCCTTCTAGCATTTAGACAAAACCTTATGAGGTGTGGTTCGGGAAGAAAATATCGATCTCTAAATTGTTGGGGTGATTTGACTTAAAGACCGACTTAGATCATCTTATAGAGTATTTGAAATTTAATTGTAATATCGTAATGTATTGGGTAACATAAGATGTAATACTTTTCATTTAAATATACTTTCTTTGAGGTCGTGAAAATTCGGGTTAGCAATAATGGTATGGTATTCTCGGAGTATCAAGTTGTTATAACACATTATTAATGAAATTAGAATCTTGGAAAGAATCATAGCATTGATGAGACTAATTGGGAATTGAAGTCTTAGAGTATTTAAGTTGTGAAAATGTATAGTAGAATCATGCCTTTGAGAAGTCTAATTGAAAATGTTAAGCTAGAATGTGTGAAAGGTAACCTTTGCTATTTGAACCTTAGGGTAAGTGACAGTCAAATTCGGGACGAATTTTCTTTAAGGGGGAGTGAGTGTAACGACCCCAACCCTAGGCACTAATTTTAAATATTATATTATATGCTTCAAATATTTATGTTGACTTATGTGTTCAATTATGTCTTTAAAATTTTTAATTTAAGATAATTTGGGTGAGAAGTAAATTTAGAATCCTTTATGAATTTATTAGACATTAAATAAGAACCTTGAAGAAATAATAAAAATGAAAATAGGATAAATAGTGAGAGGAGGTTAAAATGAGTAGAATAAATATTTAGGGGGAATGATTTAATTTGTTGTTGAAAGCCTTTAGAAGAGGGGGGCCAATTCCCTCTTCACTCCAAATCCCCCCAAGTGTTTCCCTCTCCTCTCCCCCATACTCCCTCCATCCGGCCCCCCCCCCTTCTTCATCCTCCTCACTCCTCTTCTTCCTCCTCCTTCATTCATTCATCCCACATTTTCCTAGAGAAGCTCCATGGAAGCCCCTTTTCCCCAAGCTTTGAATGCCAAGCTACTTCTTCTCCAAATTCAAATCTAAGGGCATTTTTGAAGTGGAATCACCTAGGAGAATTCATCAAGCTAGAAAGATCAACCTTCCCTTTTCAAAACCCTAAGGTGAGTTATTATGACTTCCCTTCTTTGTATGCTCATGAATGATTTAATGTTGTGATTGTTTTATAATGGTTGTTTGATACCTAGGGAACCTTCTTGGAGCTTGGGAAAATGGGTTAATGTTAGAGAATGATGTCTTGGTTCATAGTAGTTGATCAAGGGTATAAGGAAATGTGTTTGGTTGGATTAAGAGAGTTTAACTTGAAATATGTTAATGAGATGGGTTGGAATTCTTGTGGTGAGAAATCTAAATCTATATTACTTGGTTTTGGAGTTTACATGTTTGTTTGGGATTTGGTGAAATGAAGGTGTTCTTGGGTGTTCTTGAATAATCAATGGTAGAGGGAAGGAAGAACTAGGGTTAAAGGGGTTAAAAACCTAAGTTTGGGCTGGCAGGAGGCTTGGGCGATCGCCCAAGGGGGCCGAGCGGCCGCCCATCTTGCCGGCGTAAACTCTCATTTCCTTGAAAACCCTCTTGGGCGGTCGCCCAAGAGGTTTGGGCGGTCGCCCAAGACCCCAGAAATCCTAACTTCAATTCGAACTGCACTCGTTTAGCAATCTTGTGATGGTCATAACTTAATCATATTAAATCGGAATTGGATGGTTCTTGGGTCTAAATTGGGTGTTTTTCTGAGTACTTTCTGAATATGATGGTTTCATAGCTAAAGAAGTTATCCTTATGTCCCAAAAATCTGATTTAGTTACAGCAGGTAGTATTGTACGTTAGAAGTTGAGTGGGAATTGAATAAATCATAGTTAATTCATACGGACTCGAAATTGGATGGTTCAAGAGTCCAAATTGAGTATTTTTAGGTGATCTCTCAAATGGAATTGGTTTTATAAACTAAATATGCAATGATCATTTCCAGATATTCTATTTTACCATGTGACTATATTGTTTATCCCCTTTGTGGATTATTTGGCAAGTGTTATGTGGCTCCCCAAGTGTGGAATATTTGACAAGTTGTTATGTTATCCCAATGTGTGGATATGTTTACCATGTAGTTGTGTGGTTATTCCATTTGTGAATTTATTTGTTATCATTCACATTTGTTGATGATGCTATGCATAGTGTATTACTTAAATGTTGCATTATGGCATTGATTGGCATGAGTATACATTACCATGTTGTTATATTACTATCCCGGTTTGTGGATTTATCTCAAGTATCTATCATGTGCTTGAGCGTGTTTATGTTCGGGTGGGTATGATGGATGCCAATCAATTATGGATTTGTTCTATAAGTGATTGAAGGTACATCATATCGGTGACCCTTCCCCACTCTGTGGCCACGGGTGGGTCAGAACGACCGTATTGACCCAAAAAGCTTTACAGATCTGTTGCGATAGTTGTAAGGAGGGACGATATTATTTTTGGGATATTCTAATATAGGTATCCTTTCTTATATGGATGGTCAGGGTATGAGTCCTATAAGAGGTGAATGTGCTGGAGGCAATTCACCAAAGAGTGGAGTTTTACTCCCACGTTGTACGACTTATTGTTCAGACGGGAAAAGGTAAAATGAGGTAACGTAAGGTGTTTACCGCTTTCATAATGTGTTAAGTGTTACCATGCTACGTGTTGCATCTTGTATGGCATCTTGTGCATTCATAATAGCTCATTGAGATTTATTCTCACCCCTCTCCCTTTCTTGTTTTAGATTCCGAGACAGGTGGACCGACCGAGTAAGAGCGGAAAGGAGTTAGAAGTGGTATTTTGGGAATTGTCGGGTTATGTTTAGATTGGGTAAAAAGGGTTGGTTAGCATAATTCCTTTAAAAGGTTGTATTCATAAACTTTAAATTCCATATTATATTCGATACCTTTTGTAACTAAAACAGTTTATTATTTTCATGGTTGGTCAACTTTTCATTCAATGTGGAAGGAGTAGAATTATTTTGAAATGGTTGTGTTTATGTTGGAAGTTAAATCAAAGTTTTTAAAGTATTAGGAGTTTTGGGTTAGTTTGAGGACGCTCCAGCTCGGGACACGTGTAGGTTCCGGGTCGGGGTCCTCACAGCTACCTCGTTTAATTTTTTTTAATTTTTTTCTAGATTCTAAATGACATTTAAAATGTTTTTCATCTACATGAGTTTCCTCAAAAATCCAAATGGATATTGAGTTACAAATTTTTGCCATTATTTAGGGTTTTTAGGGTTTTCTGTGTCCCGATCTTGCCAAAAATGGTATAAGGATACCTCGTTTAATTTTTTTTAATTTTTTTCTAGATTGTAAATGACATTTAAAATGTTTTTCATCTACATGAGTTTCCTCAAAATCCAAATGGATATTGAGTTACAAATTTTTGCCATTATTTAGGGTTTTTAGGGTTTTACGTGTCCCGATCTTGCCAAAAATGGTATACGGCTACCTCGTTTATTTTTTTTAATTTTTTTCTAGATTCTAAATGACATTTAAAGTGTTTTTCATCTACATGAGTTTTCTCAAAATCCAAATAGAGATTGAGTTACAAATATTTGCCATTATTTAGGGTTTTTAGGGTTTTACGTGTCCCGATCTTGTCAAAAATGGTATACGGCTACCTCGTTTATTTTTTTTTTATTTTTTTCTAGATTCTAAATGACATTTAAAGTGTTTTTCATCTACATGAGTTTTCTCAAAATCCAAATGGAGATTGAGTTACAAATATTTGCCATTATTTAGGGTTTTTAGGGTTTTACGTGTCCCGATCTTGCCAAAAATGGTATACGGCTACCTCGTTTAATTTTTTTCTAGATTCTAAATGACATTTAAAGTGTTTTTCATCTACATGAGTTTCCTCAAAATCCAAATGGATATTGAGTTACAAATTTTTGCCATTATTTAGGGTTTTTAGGGTTTTCTGTGTCCCGATCTTGCCAAAAATGGTATACGCCTACCTCGTTTATTTTTTTTAATTTTTTTCTAGATTCTAAATGACATTTAAAATGTTTTTCATCTACATGAGTTTCCTCAAAATCCAAATGGATATTGAGTTACAAATTTTTGCCATTATTTAGGGTTTTTAGGGTTTTCTGTGTCCCGATCTTGCCAAAAATGGTATACGCCTACCTCGTTTAATTTTTTTTAATTTTTTTCTAGATTCTAAATGACATTTAAAATGTTTTTCATCTACATGAGTTTCCTCAAAATCCAAATGGATATTGAGTTACAAATTTTTGCCATTATTTAGGGTTTTTAGGGTTTTACGTGTCCCGATCTTGTCAAAAATGGTATACGGCTACCTCGTTTATTTTTTTATTTAAAGTGTTTTTCATCTACATGAGTTTCCTCAAAATCCAAATGGAGATTGAGTTACAAATATTTGCCAATTAAAGGGTTTTATGTGTCTCGTATGTATCCACACGAGACACATCTCGTGGTGATACACACGATATACATCTCGTGTATATCCACACGATACATATCTCGTGTGGATCCATGCGAGATGAGTGAAGAATTAGGCGAAACCCATTACCAAAACAGCAACAACCATCATCATCATCAACACTAAACAACCGATTACCAAAACCTGAATATTCAATCAAATGAAAGGGCCCTTTTAATGGTGGACGGAGATAAATCTCGTGTAAAATCACACGAGATTATTCTCGTGTGAGTTCACACGAGATAAACTGAAAAGAGAGTTCCTCTACTGGACGCATCAATGGCGTCACTAACAATTCCTTTAAAATCAGAACCTCCTTTTCCAACAATCAATGCTCCAATTACTTCAAACCCTTTCAACAAAAGTGTCCTCAAATCATCTCGCACGGAAAAATTCAACTAAATCAATCACAAACGCACAGCAAACAAAGAATCGATGATTGGGAGTTAGGGTTACCCGATTCTCTCGACGAAATCGGGTGAAAAGGGGTCGGAGGGTGGGTGTGAATGCACTTGAAGGTGGATATTAATGTGATGGGAGAGACGAAGGGAGAACCTATCAACCATTGGAGACACCTTCGTTGTTGATGATGATATCGTTCGCAGTGTCCATGGTGAACGATTGAAATTTTTCTCAAGGAGGTGTGTCGTGTGAATATACACGGGATAAAGGCATTGATATCGTGTAGAATCACACGAGACGGAAGGGCAAAATTGGAATATACCGTTCTCTGTATTTTTCGGGCCGTGTATTTAGTATTTACCCGAATTTAGGCAAGTATTTGGGGTCAAATGAAAGATAAAATCTAGGCACAAATTAGTGACGAATTTAGGCAAGTATTTGGGGTCAAATGAAAGATTTTCCAATGCCAATGTTATTTTTGAAAGGACAAAAAAGTATAATGATAAAAATGAAACATCTACGATGGATGAAAACGGAGTTTGCCCAAATATTAATTTAGCACAATGGCACATGTAGGGATGATATACATCGAACCGAGTCAGGCTTTTTTTAAGATAAAACGAACCCCAGAAAACAGGGGACTTACATTTGAGCTCTAAATGGAGCGGTTAGGGATTTGAATTCCAACTCTAACACCGAGACTCCGATAAAGGGGGAAATAGAAGAAGCAAGTACTTTAAATCTACATACATTAGGAAGAGAAAAAGTGCAAAGAAGAAGCCAGATGTGACTACATTAGTCGCTGGATTAGGACCGCCCATGCCGCTCACCAATAAAAACATGGCTCCGGAACCAAAAGTGGCCACCATGTTGTCACCATTGTTTAATAATGTCAAGATAAAAAAATAAGAGTGAGAAAAACCCCACAAATTTAATTCGATTTCTTACTCCCTCTGTCCCAAAATCAATGACCACTTTCCATTTTTGACAAATTTAAGAAACTTTATCTCAGTTTTAATAACTAAGATACATGAAAATATTTGTTATCTTCTTTTTAAACTTTTAGTTTTACAAGTATATAATGAAACAGTGAAAAAAAAATTGGTAAAAAACACTGAGGGACAAAGTTATTTGCGAAAAAGTCATTCATGTTGGGACAAAATTTTCAAAAAAGCGGTCATTCATTTTGGAACAAAGAGAGTATATCAATTAGTTCCAAGGAGTTCATGAAACAACACTATATTCCTCAAATGAGACAAGAGCCCAAATGAAGTGCAATTATTTTCATTCCTAGAAGGACAAAGTGTATTGAAATAGTCTAGAGGTGAACTCAAAGATAGTGAACAATATAACTTCGTACATGATTTACTTCATATTCATTATACTCAGGTCAAGTACAATGACCGCCAAACTTGAGAAAAATGATTTTTAAAATAGTACAACAATCAACCTTCGTTTCATCAATCATTATTTAGAAGAGTAATGTCACTTAGGCCCAATATAAATCTGAGAAATAACATAAGATAGTACCATGCACACATAACAACGTTAGGAATTTGAGATCAAAAACAAGCAACCAGGTGAAGCAATTAAAATATATTTTTTTCACTTTCTTCTGTAAGTATGATAGTTTAGAATATTTTCGAAAGATTGTCAAGGGAATAATCCTTGCTCTCCAGGTGTATACTGCAAAAGATAACCCTCAGAGAAACATAACTCTCCCGAAGTTTACAGATAGCTATATAACATGTGCACTTGAATCTAAACCTAGACTCTTCAAAAAAAATCACATAGGCAGTAGGGTTTTGAGAGAAAGACTCATTCATCATTAGGCCTTCTAATATTTTGCATTTTGTACTACAATTGCAATTTAGACACTACTATAGAGTATGTAGAGTTTTATGGCACAAAGATCGAAGGACTGCTATTCTGCAAATAAGTAGTTAATGGATTCACAATCTAAATCGATATCATGTGTATGAGTTAACTGATTTATAGTCGAGTGTCTAACAGGACTATGACACTTTGGTAACTTTGCATTAAGTTTACAAAATCAAACCGGCCCCAAATTTTGACTATAGTGAAACCGGGGATATCTAAGGGAAGCGGAAGTAAGAAATCTAACATACATTTATGGACACTGCTTCCTTACATCAATTAAAGAACCTTCCTGAGGTACAAGGAAGATTTCTTGATAAATGAAGTAGATTTTTCAGTGAAATGACAATCTTTTAAGCTTTCTTGATTCACCGTTTTGAGGATCATCTGATAGCTTTCAAACTCTAGCTAAATCAGGCTGATTGCCAACCTAGCAGCATTTATTGTGATATGTATGCCTCTGAATTCACATAATATATGGAGAATTGTGTGGATGTTGTTGCAAGGTTTTTGATCCCCCCACCCTGCCAAAGTTGGGGTGGGGGGAAGGGCTGACCCAATAAAAAACAATATCAATAAAATAAGAAATTGGATAAAGCCATACCTCGACTGCAAATCTCTTAATCTTTTCGTAACACAAGTTATCCCTGCATTATCACCCGTCATAACAGCGAAATTGCGAGCCTGTATCAAACAAATACCAACAGTTATATATTTGATGTATTTTTTCCTTTTCTAAAAATTAAGGAAGCCTTTCTTCCTACAGTAACTTTTTTCTCAAACAAATCTAAATCCATAGAGAAAAATCAGGTAGCAGAAATACACTCATGAAAAAGCGTAAGACCAGAATCCAATGCTTGGAATCTAAAGGGCGTCACCAAGTCAATATTTTACACCAAGTAGTTTCAGCTTGGATTCATGTTCTCGAATATAAGCTTCCAGTAATCCAATGTCATTCAGGAAGTGTCCAATCTACTTCGACAATGCCATTCACGAGTTGATAATCAACACATCAATCTAGTAAATGTTCGAACTCCTTTTGTTCATTAAAGAGAGCTCACTATTCCGATATAAAATGTTCCATTCAAAAAGTTTACTTTCAGAAATTGTACATATGATCACCCTAACATAATAGTTATTACCCTCCACATGTGATGTAAACATCTTAAGCAGGCTTAATCAATTTACTAAAGCTTGGACTGTTTGATTCAACCAAATATCATACTCCTTCAATTGTATACAATTCAAATGTGTACCTAGTATAAAACTGATTGGAACTAACGAAGTAAGCCATATACTCCCTCAGCCCCTAACCAAGTCGACAAAAAGATAATAATTTTTTATGCTGTAATAACATTAGTAATGATATGAATTTACTTGGAGTGGATGAAAGTATGGTGTTGAAGAGGCCGGAGTGGAGGGGAAAAATCCATGTGGGGGGTTGATTTTTTTATTTATTTATTTATTTTTATTTTTATTTTTTTATTATTATTATTTTTTTTATTTTTTTTTATTTTTTATTTTATTTTTTATTTTATTTTAGTTTTTTATTTTATTTTTTTTTCACGATAACATATGAGGATTCATGTTAGCCGACCCCAAATTATTTTGGGACTAAGGCTTTGTTGTTGTTGTTGTTGTTGTTGCTGTAATAACATTAGTGAAATAGCTAAGCACGTAAGAGAAGTCATGCACCTGCATGAAACTAATCGCGGTGGAAGGTTGACAGATCTCCTCACGATCTGGAAATAGACACAAAATGACAAGGCACAGGAGAAAAGAACAGAAACAAAGTCCATCGACAATGATCTCAATAACACGATTAACAACTTAGGTTAGCACGATCACTTTATTAAGGGAAGAAAGTTAATGAAGCTGCTTTATACCTAAACAAAGTAGTACCAAAATGATGTGAAGCAGTAAAACAAATGTGTTAGTGAAGTACCTGAGGCTCCACGAATTCTGCCATCAGCATCATCCTTCACCATTGTTGAGGCACCAATATCCACGCTCCCAGTGCAGATGAAGAAAGAAACAAGAATCAAAAAGATTTCTCAATCCTGCAAGGTTAGTTTCAAGGAGTCAGCTAAAACTTTAAGTGTCCATAATTTGAAATGAATACAAACTTCAATTAACATGGCCAAGCACATAATAGAACTTCAAAAGGAAAGAGTCCTAATAAGTGAAGTAACTATTTTATAATTAGTTAGGGAAATGAAATCAGAGAGTTTTCCACACTTGGGTCAATCCTCAAGATTCTGTGTATCAGCACCAACCCTCCATGAATCTCCATCGTGCCATACAACAGCATCAATAAGAGGACCTTTGTCAAGGTAGCGCTAAAACACAGACATGGTCAAACATAAGGAAAAAAAGAAAGAACAAAATAGAAAGAATGAAAAAATAAAAACTTCATCCAAGACATTTATACCTCACCTCAGCTTGCGTTCATAAATAATCAACTTTACTTTTAGGTCCTCGCGAGTCTTTTCAAGTTTTCCCCATTGATTCTGGTATACCTCCACAAAAAAAGAAATTTGTTTCAATTATACCAAAGCACAATTAGATCACAGGTCTAAAATAGAGTATAGAGGCTTTAAACCAAAAAGTGATAATTGTTCGGCGGAAAGGCCCATATAGTTCTGTATAGATATTCACGGAGATATCCTTCGCTATCGATGGAAAATATTCTCTTCATACGCCCCCTACCTACCATGCAAACTAAATCCTGGCAAGCAAATGAAGAACACACTTAAAGAGGTAACAGCATAAACCCACATACTCCACAAGGGGAAGCTCCCGAGCCAGCTGTGAGCGTCCAGACCAAAACATGATGATTATCGCGTAAAGAGACCCATCAATTACTACATCCAAATTATATTCCCATTCACAGTCAATGCGAGATATTCCTGAGATATGAGAATTTGTACATATTTGCACAGAATACAGGTAACTGGTATATAATGTAATATTAATGAAATCCCAATTAACCATTAACCATCAGCATAATTAGCTAGTTATGCTGTAGAAGAAGCGGCACAACATCAGAAAGCAAATGCTGAAACAAGTAAAAGCAGAAATTGAGACACATGGCACTGCTACAGAATGAACACTAGGTACCTTACATGTAGCAATGAAGAGGATGCACCCATGCATGCAATTTGATAACACAGATCAACAAGGAGCAGCAATGTCGACACCTTATCAAACTCGTATAGCTATTTCACATCTTCGGCTATTGCTTCCCGGTTTTTCTCAGCCCGTGTTTTCTTTCCTTGCTTCTGCACAAGATAAGACACACATAAACTGTAATATAACTGTATAAATTTTCTTACAGGATCTGGAACATTAGACATGAAGACAAAGCGCACCTTTAGACGGAAGGTTAAAGTCTCTGTGAAAAGCTCATATACCAATTTACAACCCACGTGTCTCTCCTCCCCCGAAGGATTTCTCCAAGAAGAATTTACAACAAGAGAAGCCCTTTGAATAGATTGTTACAAAACCAAATTTAAAAAGCCTTAGGGTCAGAAAAAATCTCCTATGTAATTGAAGAAAGGAGAGCCGAGGGCAATGGACCTGAAACAACTTTATATTAAACAAACTTTTACATAGTGATGTTCAATAATTACAAAGAGAAAATAAACTACGAAGCAGTGTTGTGAGAACTGTGAAGTACCTGAGGCTCCACACGACTACAACCATCGGCGTCAGCCTTCACCACAGTAGAGGTATCAATATCACCACTTGCAGTGCTGGAAAATAAGAGATGAGAGAATCAGGAAGATTTCAGACTAAACTTACCGTGGGATTACAGAAATTACATTTCTAAGTGTAAACATTGTCATAATGTACCAATCAAGAATATCTAGAACTTTTGGCTTCCCATCTGATGTCAATTGCAGTCCTGCTGCAGCTGGGTCCTGACCATCAAAGGATCCGCAACTTTTGTCTTTAAGTGATCATCATTACAATCAAGTACCCACCCCTTTTCTATGCACACCCACATTTCTTAATAAATGTACGGTAACATTGTTCATGCATAACACAACTTCAGAAAATTTGTGGGGCTGTATCTTTAGAGAAAAAAATGATGAAGGGAGTTTGACCAAAAATGACATTGAAATGGGATAAGCAACTAAGAAAGTACCGAAGATAGCAATAACTACCCCGCAGCCATCGAACTCAGGTTGAGCTTCAATGAACCGATCGGTGCCAATCTCTTTCAGGATGAACTACACTAAAAAATAAACTCATTCTAATCTAAGTATCAATCAAGCTGGAAAATCAAGTGGGCTCTCTATGTCTCTTTCTCTCTTGCTATCTCCTACCTCCTCTCGAGTAAATGACTAGACTTTTGAAAGTATTCATAGTTTCATACGCCCTGTAGCAAAGTTTTACAACGAAAATGTTAATCAAACATAACCATACCAATATTTCTAGTAGTTAATGAAGAAATCAAACATAATTATACCAATATTTCCAGTGCTTAATGAAGAAAACCTAATTAAGATAACTGACTTGTCAACTTGCATAAGGCCTTCTACATCAGACAGTTTATCTTCAGGCGAACAACCAATAGGAAAACATGTATTCTCAGGAGCCTTTCTTACATTATATGGGCTCACGATAATTCCCTCGACCTACAACATAGGTGGTCACTGGTGACTCATACAAGAAAAGAGAGGCAAGAGATGGTTTTAGGAGCGGGGAAACAAAAGGAAAAGCATATTCCAATAAACTTCATTGCGCTGATGAGAAGAGCAACTACTCCACACGCACACGGCAAAGACATTGACGTTCCATTCAAAAGCCTGCACCGTTGCAGAGTCCACGTAGGGACAGGAGCCACAGCCCCACTAGGAGAACTAACAGAGACGCCTAAACCGCCTCAACTGTTGGCCCTCGAACGGACTTGCACTCCTTTCGGCCAAGTAAATGTGTAGTTAATACAATGAGGTTACTTCCTCTAAGAACAAATATCTTAAGCAGATAGAAAGATTAATAGTAGAAACTGCAGAATGAAATGACTAAAATCATAAAAATAGAAAGATGACTGACCAAGTATATTCAAGCCCTTCTGAAGGAGGTTCAACTAAAGCATGAGCTCCAACGGCCATAATAGGGGGGACATATGCACCAACTCCTATTATAATTGAAGTGGTACCACCAGGAGTACCCACAGTGGTCAATGCAGGCCCATTATTGCCAGCACTGCTAACAAATACCACTTGGTGCTTATTGACCACCTAAATAATCAGGAACCGTATCCTATTAGGCTAAAAGTACAAAGCAATAGAGTATATCCAGCCATCCATTTCATTCAAATTATAACCTCGTTTACAAGGGCAATGAAACGGCCATAGTCAGGAACAATGTCGGTTCTCCATAACTCATGTTGATAAGATCACATCGTGCTGCAAGTATGCAACAGAGATTAATGAAAAGGATAAGTAACAAAAACAGAAGCCAGAACATTGACAGATTTCATCCGACCTAAGCGCGAGTCTCCAATCTTACATGATACTAGCTGTGTTCAATGTACAACACCCCCTTAGACCAACCGATCTTAAAATCAACACATGTTGGTTTGGTTAGACACGTGAGCTTCAACAAGTTCCTCAGAGACCTCCTTTAATGAAGGATATGAAAGCAGTTGGGTATAAGAAACTAGAGATCCAAATAAAAATGACAAATTTTAAGTTGTAATTTCTTCTACCATTTGTTCAATAATTCTAAAAATATAAAAGGAGGAAGCCACTCAAAATAAAGGGATGTTGTAACATATCTTCCAGACTGGTTATTAGTTCCTAGAAATGTTTGAATCACAAAGTTTATTCATATATTTTTAAAATGTATGCAGCAGCATAAAAAATTGTGTGCTTCTTTTACAGCAATTAACAAAGACAATATAAGAAACAGAATCAAATATTCTTGTTGATGTACCCTGTTGCAGTTAATTCATGACGGAAATAAATTTAATCAAATTTGGGTAGCAACCTAAAGCCATAATCTTTTCATGACATTTATGAAAAGGCAGCTAAAATTTACATTTATCTCTTTCCCTTCGTCAGATGTGCCTAGGTAACCACACCACCAGATCATTATTTCAGAAGAAACATTGTAAATATGTAATGGTTACTTATCACTTAAATACCTGGTAAAACCGATATCTCAGAAAATGAAATAGAGGAGGTAGACTCTTCATAGCGAGATGGACATATGCTCCAACTCCTATTATGCTTGAGGTGGTACCACAAGGAGCACCCACAGTGGTCAATGCAGACCCATTATTGCCAGCATTGCTAACAAATTGCACTCGGTGCTTATTGACCACCTATACAATCAGGAACCATATCCTATTAGATTAAAAGTAAATAGAAATATAATATATCCAGTCATACTTGCAGGAATTTTTATTCAAATTATAACCTCTTTTACGAGTTTAACGAAACGACCACAGTGATGAAGCAATGTCGGTTCTCCATAACTAATGTTGATAAGATCAGATTGTGCTGCAAGTATGCAACAGAAATTAATGAAAAGGGATAAGTAACAAAGACAGAAGCAAGAACATTGACAAATTTCATCCAACCTAACAAACCACCTATATCAAGATTAAACTTGACCACAAATAGACAAGTGAAAATCCAGAAAACAGAAATCAGGATGGAAAAGATTGGTTAAAATTTCAAGAACTAACAAATCTCCCTCTTTTACAAAATAAGTGTCATGTTCCTTTTTGGAATTTTACAAAAAAAAAAATGTCCACTTTCCTTTTGGGGTAAGAAAGGATGAACTGTGTCCATAGAGTTATTATGGACCCACCTTCAATTTAATTATGTCTATAAGCTTTACTTTGCATTAAACTATGAGCAAAAAGTAACAAGATTCTTATTTGTAACGGAGGGAGTATGATAATATAAAGTCCTTTTCATTTACACAAGTAAAATTAAAAAAAAAAACAGAACTGCAAATTTGAAACCACATTCTTCTTAGATACTAGCCCCCTTTTAAGGGGGATGTTCCTAAAGAGATGATTTTTCGTGTGTGTTTCGCATAATGTAAAGCTTCTTCTCAAGAGATGAAAGCCAACAAACACTCTACAGCCCTTATCATAGAGGGGAGATGTTTGACACATCATATCAAGACTTTAGATAGTATAAAAGTTCAATTTCTAAGTTCACGTGAAAGACTTGAAATTGAAAGGCACAAGCAATTTTCACTTTTTATGAGAGGCATGTGAACCAGGCACACTTTTTCCTGTTTGCTTCTTTTCATAAACCACAAAGAGAAAGACCTTTGAAATTTATTAACAATGTTGTCAAACACAAACCGCTTGAATTTAAATGGAGAGGACACTCGGAATGGTAAACTAACTTATGGGTCTGATATATGCCAATCGAAATAGATTGTAAGCAATATTACAGTAGATGTCTAATTAACTTTCTTATGAATAAGCAGCATACTATAAAATTTTGCTGTGGGGAGTATGACAAATCTCAACAGCTCGTGTAAAGCCTGACCTTGTTTCCATTGAACTTAAGCGCAAGTCTCCAATCTTACAGGATATTAGATGTGCGCAAGGTGCAGCAACAGGATATTAGCATACTATAAAAAATTTATGTGGGGAGTATAGAAAACCTCAACAACAGCTATTAAAGCTCGTGTCAAGCCTGTCCCTGTTTCCATTGACCTAAGCGTGAGTCTACAATCTTACAGGATATTAGTTGTGCTCCAAGTGCAACTCCATTGAGCAGAGGTTCCTGAAAGTGGATGCATAGTTTATTTAACTTGTTTTGTCAATAACATGAAGCATATGGACAGAAACGCATCAAGTGATGATCCATAATCTAAAAGAAAAATAATTGGTTACAGAGAATGCAAATAATGTATAAAATAGAGGAAACAGGGATCAATGACAAAGAGCACCAAATTGGACCCTTGTCCAACTCAGCTAGCTGCTTCACAGCTTGCTATTGTTTCCTGTTTTTTTCATCCCATCTTTTCTTTATTTCGTTCTGCACAAGATGAACACATAAATGAACAACAATATAACTATGAAAAATCAATGAAAGCATTTGCAACAAGATAAGCTGCAGCTTTAAACAAGGTTAAAGTGTCGGTAAAAAGCTCCTATACCAATGTATAACCCAATACCAGTCCCCTAAAGGATTTCTCCCAAAAAAATGTACAACAAGATCTGGCAAGTAAAAAAGCAAAGGGCGATGTTTCAGTTGTAGCTATTCAAGGTGTTCAATCCTTAATACTTTCTTATTTACATTACAAATATTACAAACAAAATATTTCCTACAAATCACAGTACTCCATGGTCCCAATTGAAGAGGTCTATTTTGACCAATACATGCAAATTAAAGAAACTGTAAAAAAAATGAATTCAAACTAGTGAACAAATGAATTAATTGAAAACAAAATAAATCGTAACATGTTCAAGGTGTTAGTCCAATATATTTAGAGAAACTAACAGATGTTTCGCCTTCTATCCAGGTAATGAACGATTTATTCCCCTATTAATTCCATAAAACAAAATAAAACAAAACAAAACCCTAAATCAAAGTAATTTCTTCAAATCAAAATAAACCCTAATTCAAATAAGCAGTCAAAACGAAAATTAAACATTGTCTTACTTATTCTTGTTCCAGATAACTTTCTTGGTTTGTCCGAATTCGGAAGAGAGCTCGGACACAAATTCCTGAACATCTTGGGATGTGAGCCCATTTTCGAGAGAATGTTGTGACGGAGCTTTCGGCCCAGGCGCAATTAAATTCAGTGTGAGAGTCTTGAGAGAGAAGAAATTTTGAGGGGAAATGATCGGAACGGAGTTGGGGAAATGATCGGAACGGTGTTGGGGAAGGCGGAGCGGACTCTGTGGGTGGGTGGGTGGGTGTGCGTGAGAAGAAAGCGAGGGAGGAGGGTTTATTTATATTGTCAGAAGAAGGATTATGACCGTTAAGACGGTCAACTGCGTTGCGTGCTTTATAAGCTATCCGAGCGGCCCACGGCCCATTTCATTTATGGGCTCAATAAAATGGTCTATTTGATCCCAGAAAGTTTTAATCCATTTTCAACAATTCTACTTAAATTTTGCATCAAAAATAAAAAATCTTAAAATATATTTTATTATTTATTTCATTACAATGTTTTTCATTAATTTATATACTCCCTCCGTCCCCGACCAAGAGTGTACTAGGGAAGTATTTCACAATTTTTAAGAAAATTTTAAAAAAATGAATAAAAAATTGAAAATGGGTAGAAGATTAGAGAAGAGAGAATGTAAAAGTTAAAAATATTTAATAGGAAAAAGAATGAATGAGAGAAATAGTAAGTTAATGAATTATTTTTTGTCGGAGAGAATGAGTGGGAGTAATAGTAAGTTAATGATTGATTTTTTTGTAAATATGTTAAAATTATAAGGGTATAATGAATGATTTTTTTTTAAATATATAAACATTATGAGGATATAAATGTCTGAAACACTGTTTACATATTTTCATTTATGGAATGGGACTCTTAATCTGGGCAGACCAAAACGGAAAGTAGGACTCTTGATCCGGAAAGGAGGGAGTATTATTTATAATATGATTCAAAGTAGATTATAATATTAAATAATATGATTCAAAGTAAACAAAATATAAAGTTTATAAAATCAAACTATCCGTGGAGTTTCTTGCCAGGATTATTTTATTTTATTTTGCGAAAGGAGACGGTACTCCTAAGAAGAAGCTGTCCGAAACAAAGTGAACAAAGGGGACCTATAATAAAAGTACTCCCAAGCAGTAAAAATCAGCCATATAAAACCATATATCTCTTGATCTCCTGAATTTGATACCAAATAGCCCATCGAAAATGATACTCCTGAATAAGATTTTTTATGAGAACTTCTGAATCTACCTCCAACCAAAGAGAAGCAAGACCAAACTCCCGTGCAAGACGAACTTCTGCAACCCTCGGGTTGCCTCTAAATGCACCATCTGTATAAAGTTTAAAAACATGTCAAGTAGGAGAGGACCAAATAACCTTCCGAATACGAGGCGTAGCATCAGATTTTAAAGTAAAATGACATATGCCAAAAATCCCCTCATCCCCCGTGCTTGGAATAAAGGATAAATCAAAGGCCTTTGCAACATTTGAATAAAAGAAAGTTGCATAACAAAGCAGATTGATCTCCAAAAATGATGTTCCTGAACTAATACAATATCAAAATAGATGGAAAAAAATTCACTTGATGCATCACCTCACAGCTAATTCCTCCTTGCCTTTGGGTCTAAGTCCCTGCACACAATAGTCACAACAAGTAGATGAAATTTCACTTGCTCTACTTGCAAAAGAAAGATTGAAGCCAAATTCCGTTTTAATCCGCGGCACTTTCATCAACAATGTTTCACTTTAACAATTATGCTCCTTTCGTTCCATAAAGACACTTCCATGTGTCATTTTTGTTTATCCAAAAACCTAGTCCAATTTCCATAATTGTTAGATTAAAATAATTGAACTTCCAAAATTGTCAAAATGAGGATGAGTCAAACCAAGGAAGAAGAGGGAGTAATGGAATAATAAGTAAACCTAGATAAGGTTAGTAATGGAAATGAAAAAAAGAATATTAAAATATTTGAATAGTCAAATGAAACTATCATTATGGGACGGAGGGAATACCTTTTTCTTAAAAAAAAAAAACATTGTAGTATGTAAAATATATCATTCCGACCCCAAAAATCTAGGCACAAATTAGTGACGAATTTAGGGATATAGTTATATACACGGCCTCAACGATACACGGCCAACGCAAATGACGATATTACCCATTTATATATAATTTTTTTTTTTCATTTCAAATTCAACAGACTCTTCTTCTCCCTCTCTCTCTCTCTCTCTCTCTCAGTACACACGACGACGAACATAGACGACGAAGAATGGCTCGAGTAAAAATTCCGGCCGTCCCTGCTGGAGCTTCCGCCGCCGCTACCACCACTGCCATCGCCGCCGCCTCCGCTTCTACCACCGTGCCTGTAAAGAAGGTAATCCAATACGTAATTTAAACCTAATTTTACATTCCCAATGTCTAATTTTTGTTTGATTGCTTCAATTGATTTGGACGTATTTCATGAACTGGTTTCTTCAATTGATTTCGACGTCTTTTCTCGTTCATTTTTCTTCTTGATAATAACCAAACTGGAGAGGGGCACATTCGTGTAACTCACACGAAATGAATTTCGTGTAACTCACACGAAATGCATTTCGTGTGAGTTACATGAAATGTGCCCAGTGTGACTCTTTTCCTTTACATCGACCAAACTGGAGAGGGGCACATTCGTGTAACTCATACGAAATGAATTTCGTGTAACTCACACGAAATGCATTTCGTGTGAGTTACACGAAATGTGCCCAAATGTGACTCTTTTCCTTTACATCGTTCATATTCAGTTATAAATGCTAAATAGCTAATTTATTGTCGCTTATTTGTTTTTTTGTAGGCACGTGAACGAATGACCGCGTCCAACAGAAAGAGGAAGGCCGAGACGACAGCGGCAGCTAAGGTAGATAAACGAAGCAAAAGTATACATGATAGGACTATCGTGCGTGGGTCTGAGCTTGAGATTCAGGAGGATGTAGGAGATGATCATGATAGGACTTTGCAGCCTGAGCAGATTGTGCAGCCTGAGCAGACTGAGCAGATTGATATTGATTCTGATGATAGTGTTGAGGACGATGTAGGAGATGATGAGTCATCTTCTGATTCTGATGATAGTGGTGAGGAGGATGAGGAGGTGGAGCAGGAGGGTGGGGATGATGATGATGAGGAGGAGAGGAGGGATGAGGAGGAGGAGAGGAGGGATGAGGAGGAGGAGGAGGAGGTACGTGATGTTAGACCTTTTAGGGTAAGTGACAGTCAAATTCGGGACGAATTTTCTTTAAGGGGGAGTGAGTGTAACGACCCCAACCCTAGGCACTAATTTTAAATATTATATTATATGCTTCAAATATTTATGTTGACTTATGTGTTCAATTATGTCTTTAAAATTTTTAATTTAAGATAATTTGGGTGAGAAGTAAATTTAGAATCCTTTATGAATTTATTAGACATTAAATAAGAACCTTGAAGAAATAATAAAAATGAAAATAGGATAAATAGTGAGAGGAGGTTAAAATGAGTAGAATAAATATTTAGGGGGAATGATTTAATTTGTTGTTGAAAGCCTTTAGAAGAGGGGGGCCAATTCCCTCTTCACTCCAAATCCCCCAAGTGTTTCCTCTCCTCTCCCCCATACTCCCTCCATCCGGCCCCCCCCTTCTTCATCCTCCTCACTCCTCTTCTTCCTCCTCCTTCATTCATTCATCCCACATTTTCCTAGAGAAGCTCCATGGAAGCCCCTTTTCCCCAAGCTTTGAATGCCAAGCTACTTCTTCTCCAAATTCAAATCTAAGGGCATTTTTGAAGTGGAATCACCTAGGAGAATTCATCAAGCTAGAAAGATCAACCTTCCCTTTTCAAAACCCTAAGGTGAGTTATTATGACTTCCCTTCTTTGTATGCTCATGAATGATTTAATGTTGTGATTGTTTTATAATGGTTGTTTGATACCTAGGAACCTTCTTGGAGCTTGGGAAAATGGGTTAATGTTAGAGAATGATGTCTTGGTTCATAGTAGTTGATCAAGGGTATAAGGAAATGTGTTTGGTTGGATTAAGAGAGTTTAACTTGAAATATGTTAATGAGATGGGTTGGAATTCTTGTGGTGAGAAATCTAAATCTATATTACTTGGTTTTGGAGTTTACATGTTTGTTTGGGATTTGGTGAAATGAAGGTGTTCTTGGGTGTTCTTGAATAATCAATGGTAGAGGGAAGGAAGAACTAGGGTTAAAGGGGTTAAAAACCTAAGTTTGGGCTAGGCAGAGGCTTGGGCGGTCGCCCAAGGGGCCGAGCGGCCGCCCATGCCGGCGTAAACTCTCATTTCCTTGAAAACCCTCTTGGGCGGTCGCCCAAGAGGTTTGGGCGGTCGCCCAAGACCCCAGAAATCCTAACTTCAATTCGAACCGAATTCGTTTAGCAATCTTGTGATGGTCATAACTTAATCATATTAAATCGGAATTGGATGGTTCTTGGGTCTAAATTGGGTGTTTTTCTGAGTACTTTCTGAATATGATGGTTTCATAGCTAAAGAAGTTATCCTTATGTCCCAAAAATCTGATTTAGTTACAGCAGGTAGTATTGTACGTTAGAAGTTGAGTGGGAATTGAATAAATCATAGTTAATTCATACGGACTCGAAATTGGATGGTTCAAGAGTCCAAATTGAGTATTTTTAGGTGATCTCTCAAATGGAATTGGTTTTATAAACTAAATATGCAATGATCATTTCCAGATATTCTATTTTACCATGTGACTATATTGTTTATCCCCTTTGTGGATTATTTGGCAAGTGTTATGTGGCTCCCCAAGTGTGGAATATTTGACAAGTTGTTATGTTATCCCAATGTGTGGATATGTTTACCATGTAGTTGTGTGGTTATTTCATTTGTGAATTTATTTGTTATCATTCACATTTGTTGATGATGCTATGCATAGTGTATTACTTAAATGTTGCATTATGGCATTGATTGGCATGAGTATACATTACCATGTTGTTATATTACTATCCCGGTTTGTGGATTTATCTCAAGTATCTATCATGTGCTTGAGCGTGTTTATGTTCGGGTGGGTATGATGGATGCCAATCAATTATGGATTTGTTCTATAAGTGATTGAAGGTACATCATATCGGTGACCCTTCCCCACTCTGTGCCACTGGTGGGGCATAACGAATGTATTGACCCAAAAAGCTTTACAGATCTGTTGCGATAGTTGTAAGGAGGGACGATATTATTTTTGGGATATTCTAATATAGGTATCCTTTCTTATATGGATGGTCCAGGGTATGAGTCCTATAAGAGGTGAATGTCTTGGAGGCAATTCACCAAAGAGTGGAGTTTTACTCCCACGTTGTACGACTTATTGTTCGGACGGAAAAGGTAAAATGAGGTAACGTAAGGTGTTTACCGCTTTCATAATGTGTTAAGTGTTACCATGCTACGTGTTGCATCTTGTATGGCATCTTGCTGCATTCATAATAGCTCATTGAGATTTATTCTCACCCCTCTCCCTTTACTGTTTTAGATTCCGAGACAGGTGGACCGACCGAGTAAGAGCGGAAAGGAGTTAGAAGTGGTATTTTGGGAATTGTCGGGTTATGTTTAGATTGGGTAAAAAGGGTTGGTTAGCATAATTCCTTTAAAAGGTTGTATTCATAAACTTTAAATTCCATATTATATTCGATACCTTTTGTAACTAAAACAGTTTATTATTTTCATGGTTGGTCAACTTTTCATTCAATGTGGAAGGAGTAGAATTATTTTGAAATGGTTGTGTTTATGTTGGAAGTTAAATCAAAGTTTTTAAAGTATTAGGAGTTTTGGGTTAGTTTGAGGACGCTCCAGCTCGGGACACGTGTAGGTTCCGGGTCGGGGTCCTCACAGTTGGTATCAGAGCTCGGTTAGAGTTCTCGGGTAGAGTCTAGCTGAGTGAGAGTGTGCGATAACTTACGTCGAGAGTTTAATGCAGGAATTTGTTCAAAGGCAGGAAATGATATTGATCAACCAAGGAATCAAGGAAGGGTGAGTTATGGAAAGATAGATTTCCCCCCCCCTCATTTGAGGTATTTTACCTGTCTCAGGAGTTAGGATTCATACTTTTATAAATCCTCGTTCATACGCTCTCTTGTGGCATTACATTCATCTTTATTTGCATAATTGGCCTAAGAGTTACCTTATGTCTTTGGAGGTTCTACTCCGATGGGGTCGTACCTCGAATCATCCTTAATTATCTTGGTAATTGTGATTAAGTGGGCATGTATTACCGGTGGATTTGGTCGAGTACCTATCCGTGAATCATTGTTATGTTAACCTGAATTATTTGAATAGTTGTTGGTTTGAGGAGGACTGTCTCATGAAGCGAGTCTCCTTATCTACGTTTGATTTACCTCCATGTGTAGTGGAGGCGGATAAATTATTAATTCTTTGTTATGTCACATATGCGTAAATGTCGAAAGTATGGCCTAAGGAATGTGAAGGTTATTTGAGTTGTGTGTTATCTTGATTTAAAAGAACCTTGAGTTCTCTCATGAGCGGTGGTAAATGAATTAGTGAACTCTTAGTTTAGAGCTGGTCTATGGCCTATTAAGAGTGGTTTATGGTTGTATAACCTGCGTAAGTATTGATACAGTGGTGTCTCGTGGTGGAGACTAGATATATGAGACTAGTATTGAAAGTGATAGTCTAAGTGAGATTATATGAGTATAAAATATCGCGAGTAAAGAGATCTTATGGAACTAATATATCTTTGCCTTAGGTGCTATAAGTATTCTCTAAGGAGAGATTGATCGAATTTTGGCTACTAAATTGAATAGGAAATCGTATATTTTGTAAGTAATATCACCCTATAAGTTGACTAAGTGGTGTTTTTCAAGTGAGTTTCAAAAGGGGTTTTCATCGGGTATCATACCAGGATATTGAAGCAGAGTAGAGATAAGTCACTATTTTAGTATTCGGATCCCTAGATAGAGTATACAAATTGGGATGATGGAATTGATGATACAACTTAAGAAATTAATTGATAAAGAAGATAACTAGCTTAGCGACTCTCAAAGAAGGATAAATTGTTACCGTATTTAGAAAAGATGATACTTGGTGGTTATTCATAGATTAGAGAGATCTCAAATAGGTAAGCGTGAAGAATAAGTATTCGTTATCCCTTGTTGATGATTTGTAGGGCGATTTGAGAAACTAGTAGGATTGCCCGAATGGTTATTAGTCGAAATTTTCGGAGTGTTACGATTGTAGAGAATAATTGTTGTAAGGATGTACTTAAGACAACATTTGTATCTAGTATGACCGTTTTGGTGCAGGGTGGTGTGTTGGTTATGGAGAAGTAAATAGGGTAAATATGAAGAAGTGTAATAGATGTAGTTATTGGTGACTTATAGGATCAACTTCAGAATTGATAATATATGTATCTCGGATTGTTTTGAGAGACGATTATCATTAGTTGAGTAAATAAAATGAGGATGGTTTCACCCTATAGGTTGACTTAGTTGCGTGACTCATATGAGGAATTAGTGTGGTGTTCGGTAGGTATTGGCGTTATGTGAATTTTTAGTTGTTGATGGTTATCGAGAGGTAAGCTAGTTACGCAGTACTATTAAGGTGTAATCGCAATTTGAGGATGATTTACTTAGTTATAATCTTAAGGATTGTTTTAAGTGTTATTTATCGGGATAGTATTAGTATCGCAAGATTTTGTTTTCTTATAAAGAATTTAACTAAGTATAAATATTATGAGTGGTGGCTATACTATAAATAGAGGTCGAACAAGTATGTCATGTTAAAAATTGTTTTAAATGTGTTTTAGAACTTGAGATTTTATATTGGACATCTGTGTGAGTATTTGTGCCCTTCGGGGATAGTATGATTTAATAAGGTCAATGATCAGTCCTTGGTGTGCATTAAAAATCTGTGAGTAATTTAATTATCTACCACTTGGTATGGGACGGTTGTAGATAATTAGATCACTCAAGTTATTTTGTTAACGTATCAAAAATTTTAAAGATTTCTTAAAGATTTTGAATGGTTTAGTTAATTAAAACTGGTATGGGACAGTTTTAAATAAATAAACCCTTCGAGTCTCGCTAGATCTCTTTTTGTCTATCCTTTGGTATCCTAAAGATGTAATTTGTGCAGAAGCTCGTAGGAAGGCAACTTATTTTTCCCTATAGCGATTAATTGTATTAAAAGTAGTGATCCGAGAAATAATTGATGAATTGTGGAGTTATTAATGTGGAAGTCGCCGTAGACTTGGTTTTGTATTGGAGTTGGATCGGCTCCGTTGTGGGCGGCCAACCTTTTGAGTTGAATAATTATCTGTCACTGGACCTGAACATAATTGGAACTTTGAATGGTGATAATAGAATGTTGAAGTTAGAAGATTTATTAAAATACTTAGAGTTCTAGGTTGAACTTAAGAGTATTAAAACGATGGGTTTTGTGATTGAGTTACCTTGGAAGTAAAAAGGAGTAGGTTGTTTATTTATAGAAGATTGATTGTATTTTCTACTCATTGTATATGTTTATAGTGATGCAGTTCTTTGATCAAGTCCTCATTTATGTTAGGGGATCGTTTAGTGGTATAAACCCCATAGTATTAAATGGATTGGATAGACATCAATTGGAAATGATCATTTTAGAATGTATGGATGCTATTAAGTTTGACCTTGCAAAAATTTGAGGGATAATTACGTATTGTTGAGGTTATGCTACGGGCAGGTACAATGGAAGTTAGTGGTCAATAGGACTTATGGTTCCGGAGGTTGAGTGCGTATAATAGCAGTTATCCTTCTAGCATTTAGACAAAACCTTATGAGGTGTGGTTCGGGAAGAAAATATCGATCTCTAAATTGTTGGGGTGATTTGACTTAAAGACCGACTTAGATCATCTTATAGAGTATTTGAAATTTAATTGTAATATCGTAATGTATTGGGTAACATAAGATGTAATACTTTTCATTTAAATATACTTTCTTTGAGGTCGTGAAAATTCGGGTTAGCAATAATGGTATGGTATTCTCGGAGTATCAAGTTGTTATAACACATTATTAATGAAATTAGAATCTTGGAAAGAATCATAGCATTGATGAGACTAATTGGGAATTGAAGTCTTAGAGTATTTAAGTTGTGAAAATGTATAGTAGAATCATGCCTTTGAGAAGTCTAATTGAAAATGTTAAGCTAGAATGTGTGAAAGGTAACCTTTGCTATTTGAACCTTAGGGTAAGTGACAGTCAAATTCGGGACGAATTTTCTTTAAGGGGGAGTGAGTGTAACGACCCCAACCCTAGGCACTAATTTTAAATATTATATTATATGCTTCAAATATTTATGTTGACTTATGTGTTCAATTATGTCTTTAAAATTTTTAATTTAAGATAATTTGGGTGAGAAGTAAATTTAGAATCCTTTATGAATTTATTAGACATTAAATAAGAACCTTGAAGAAATAATAAAAATGAAAATAGGATAAATAGTGAGAGGAGGTTAAAATGAGTAGAATAAATATTTAGGGGGAATGATTTAATTTGTTGTTGAAAGCCTTTAGAAGAGGGGGGCCAATTCCCTCTTCACTCCAAATCCCCCCAAGTGTTTCCCTCTCCTCTCCCCCATACTCCCTCCATCCGGCCCCCCCCTTCTTCATCCTCCTCACTCCTCTTCTTCCTCCTCCTTCATTCATTCATCCCACATTTTCCTAGAAGCTCCATGGAAGCCCCTTTTCCCCAAGCTTTGAATGCCAAGCTACTTCTTCTCCAAATTCAAATCTAAGGGCATTTTTGAAGTGGAATCACCTAGGAGAATTCATCAAGCTAGAAAGATCAACCTTCCCTTTTCAAAACCCTAAGGTGAGTTATTATGACTTCCCTTCTTTGTATGCTCATGAATGATTTAATGTTGTGATTGTTTTATAATGGTTGTTTGATACCTAGGGAACCTTCTTGGAGCTTGGGAAAATGGGTTAATGTTAGAGAATGATGTCTTGGTTCATAGTAGTTGATCGAGGGTATAAGGAAATGTGTTTGGTTGGATTAAGAGAGTTTAACTTGAAATATGTTAATGAGATGGGTTGGAATTCTTGTGGTGAGAAATCTAAATCTATATTACTTGGTTTTGGAGTTTACATGTTTGTTTGGGATTTGGTGAAATGAAGGTGTTCTTGGGTGTTCTTGAATAATCAATGGTAGAGGGAAGGAAGAACTAGGGTTAAAGGGGTTAAAAACCTAAGTTTGGGCTGGCGAGGAGGCTTGGGCGGTCGCCCGAGGGGCCGACGGCCGCCCGTGCTTTGGCGAAACTCTCATTTCCTTGAAAACCCTCTTGGGCGGTCGCCCAAGAGGTTTGGGCGGTCGCCCAAGACCCCAGAAATCCTAACTTCAATTCTGAACCAGAATTCGTTTAGCAATCTTGTGATGGTCATAACTTAATCATATTAAATCGGAATTGGATGGTTCTTGGGTCTAAATTGGGTGTTTTTCTGAGTACTTTCTGAATATGATGGTTTCATAGCTAAAGAAGTTATCCTTATGTCCCAAAAATCTGATTTAGTTACAGCAGGTAGTATTGTACGTTAGAAGTTGAGTGGGAATTGAATAAATCATAGTTAATTCATACGGACTCGAAATTGGATGGTTCAATAGTCCAAATTGAGTATTTTTAGGTGATCTCTCAAATGGAATTGGTTTTATAAACTAAATATGCAATGATCATTTCCAGATATTCTATTTTACCATGTGACTATATTGTTTTATCCCCTTTGTGGATTATTTGGCAAGTGTTATGTGGCTCCCCAAGTGTGGAATATTTGACAAGTTGTTATGTTATCCCAATGTGTGGATATGTTTACCATGTAGTTGTGTGGTTATTCCATTTGTGAATTTATTTGTTATCATTCACATTTGTTGATGATGCTATGCATAGTGTATTACTTAAATGTTGCATTATGGCATTGATTGGCATGAGTATACATTACCGTATGTTGTTATATTACTATCCCGTTTGTGGATTATCTCAAGTATCTATCATGTGCTTGAGTGTGTTTATGTTATGTTCGGGTGGGTATGATGGATGCCAATCAATTATGGATTTGTTACTATAAGTGATTGAAGGTACATCATATCGGTGACCTTCCCAGCTCTGTGGCCACTTTGGGGTAGAGTACATGCTGTATGTGTTGACCCAAAAAGCTTTACGGAATCTGTTGCGATAGTTGTAAGGAGGGGCGATATTATTTTGGGATATTCTAATATAGGTATCCTTTCTTATATGGATGGTCAAGGGTATGAGTCACATAAAGAGGTAGAATGTCTTTGGAGGCAATTCACGAAAGAGTGGAGTTTTACTCCCACGTTGTACGACTTTATTGTTCGAGACGGGAAAAGGTAAAATGAGGTAACGTAAGGTGTTTACCGCTTTCATAATGTGTTAAGTGTTACCATGCTACGTGTTGCATCTTGTATGGCATCTTCTTTGCATTCATAATAGCTCATTGAGATTTATTCTCACCCCTCTCCCTTTCTTGTTTTAGATTCCGAGACAGTGGACCGGCCGAGTAAGAGCGGAAAGGAGTTAGAAGTGGTATTTTGGGAATTGTCGGGTTATGTTTAGATTGGGTAAAAAGGGTTGGTTAGCATAATTCCTTTAAAGGTTGTATTCATAAACTTTAAATTCCATATTATATTCGATACCTTTTGTAACTAAAAGCAGGCTTTATTATTTTCATGGTTGGTCAACTTTTCATTCAATGTGGAAGGAGTAGAATTATTTTGAAATGGTTGTGTTTATGTTGGAAGTTAAATCAAAGTTTTAAAGTATTAGGAGTTTTGGGTTAGTTTGAGGACGCTCCACTCGGGACACGTGTAGGTTCCGGGTCGGGGTCCTCGCCTACCTCGTTTAATTTTTTTAATTTTTTCTAGATTCTAAATGACATTTAAAATGTTTTTCATCTACATGAGTTTCCTCAAAAATCCAAATGGATATTGAGTTACAAATTTTGCCATTATTTAGGGTTTTTAGGGTTTTCTGTGTGTCCCGATCTTGCCAAAAATGGTATAAGGATACCTCGTTTAATTTTTTTAATTTTTTTCTAGATTGTAAATGACATTTAAAATGTTTTCATCTACATGAGTTTCCTCAAAATCCAAATGGATATTGAGTTACAAATTTTGCCATTATTTAGGGTTTTTAGGGTTTTACGTGTCCCGATCTTGCCAAAAATGGTATACGGCTACCTCGTTTATTTTTTTTTAATTTTTTTCTAGATTCTAAATGACATTTAAAGTGTTTTTCATCTACATGAGTTTTCTCAAAATCCAAATAGAGATTGAGTTACAAATATTTGCCATTATTTAGGGTTTTTAGGGTTTTACGTGTCCCGATCTTGTCAAAAAAATGGTATACGGCTACCTCGTTTATTTTTTTTATTTTTTTCTAGATTCTAAATGACATTTAAAGTGTTTTTCATCTACATGAGTTTTCTCAAAATCCAAATGGAGATTGAGTTACAAATATTTGCCATTATTTAGGGTTTTTGTGGGTTTTACGTGTCCCGATCTTGCCAAAATGGTATACGGCTACCTCGTTTATTTTTTTTTTTAATTTTTTCTAGATTCTAAATGACATTTAAAAGTGTTTTTCATCTACATGAGTTTCCTCAAAAATCCAAATGGATATTGAGTTACAAAATTTTGCCATTATTTAGGGTTTTTAGGGTTTTTACGTGTCCCGATCTTGCCAAAAATGGTATACGCCTACCTCTGTTTAATTTTTTTAATTTTTTTCTAGATTCTAAATGACATTTAAAATGTTTTTCATCTACATGAGTTTCCTCAAAATCCAAATGGATATTGAGTTACAAATTTTGCCATTATTTAGGGTTTTTAGGGTTTTACGTGTCCCGATCTTGTCAAAAAATGGTATACGGCTACCTCGTTTATTTTTTTATTTAAAGTGTTTTTCATCTACATGAGTTTCCTCAAAATCCAAATGGAGATTGAGTTACAAATATTTGCCAATTAAAGGGTTTTATGTGTCTCGTATGTATCCACACGAGACACATCTCATGGTGATACACACGATATACATCTCGTGTATATCCACACGATACATATCTCGTGTGGATCCATGCGAGATGAGTGAAGAATTAGGCGAAACCCATTACCAAAACAAACAACAACCATCATCATCATCAACACTAAACAACCGATTACCAAAACACGAATATTCAATCAAATGAAAGGGCCCTTTTAATGGTGGACGGAGATAAATCTCGTGTAAAATCACACGAGATTATTCTCGTGTGAGTTCACACGAGATAAACCGAAAAGAGAGTTCCTCTACCGGACGCATCCAGTGGCGTCACTAACAATTCCTTTAAAATCGGAACCTCCTTTTCCAGCAATCAATGCTCCAATTACTTCAAACCCTTTCAACAAAAGTGTCCTCAAATCATCCGCACGGAAAAAATTCAACTAAATCAATCACAAACGCACAGCAAACAAAGAATCGGATGATTGGAGTTAGGGTTACCTGATTCTCCGACGAAATCGGGTGAAAAGGGGTCGGAGGGGTGGGTGTGAATGCACTTGAAGGTGGATATTAATGTGATGGGAGAGACGAAGGGAGAACCTATCAACCATTGGAGACCTGCTTCGTTGTTGATGATGATATCGTTCGCAGTGTCCATGGTGAACGATTGAAATTTTTCTGCGAGGTGTGTCGTGTGAATATACACGGGATAAAGGCATTGATATCGTGTAGAATCACACGAGACGGAAGGGCAAAATTGGAATATACCGTTCTCTGTATTTTTCGGGCCGTGTATTTAGTATTTACCCGAATTTAGGCAAGTATTTGGGGTCAAATGAAAGATAAAATCTAGGCACAAATTAGTGACGAATTTAGGCAAGTATTTGGGGTCAAATGAAAGATTTTCCAATGCCAATGTTATTTTTGAAAGGACAAAAAAGTATAATGATAAAAATGAAACATCTACGATGGATGAAAACGGAGTTTGCCCAAATATTAATTTAGCACAATGGCACATGTAGGGATGATATACATCGAACCGAGTCAGGCTTTTTTTAAGATAAAACGAACCCCAGAAAACAGGGGACTTACATTTGAGCTCTAAATGGAGCGGTTAGGGATTTGAATTCCAACTCTAACACCGAGACTCCGATAAAGGGGGAAATAGAAGAAGCAAGTACTTTAAATCTACATACATTAGGAAGAGAAAAAGTGCAAAGAAGAAGCCAGATGTGACTACATTAGTCGCTGGATTAGGACCGCCCATGCCGCTCACCAATAAAAACATGGCTCCGGAACCAAAAGTGGCCACCATGTTGTCACCATTGTTTAATAATGTCAAGATAAAAAAATAAGAGTGAGAAAAACCCCACAAATTTAATTCGATTTCTTACTCCCTCTGTCCCAAAATCAATGACCACTTTCCATTTTTGACAAATTTAAGAAACTTTATCTCAGTTTTAATAACTAAGATACATGAAAATATTTGTTATCTTCTTTTTAAACTTTTAGTTTTACAAGTATATAATGAAACAGTGAAAAAAAAATTGGTAAAAAACACTGAGGGACAAAGTTATTTGCGAAAAAGTCATTCATGTTGGGACAAAATTTTCAAAAAAGCGGTCATTCATTTTGGAACAAAGAGAGTATATCAATTAGTTCCAAGGAGTTCATGAAACAACACTATATTCCTCAAATGAGACAAGAGCCCAAATGAAGTGCAATTATTTTCATTCCTAGAAGGACAAAGTGTATTGAAATAGTCTAGAGGTGAACTCAAAGATAGTGAACAATATAACTTCGTACATGATTTACTTCATATTCTTTCATTATACTCGGAGTCAGAAGTACAATGACCGCCAAACTTGAGAAAAATGATTTTTAAAATAGTATGACAATCAACCTTCGTTTCATCAATCATTATTTAGAAGAGTAATGTCACTTAGGCCCCAATATAAATCAGAAATAACATAAGATAAGTACCATGCACACATAACAACGTTAGGAATTTGAGATCAAAAAACAAGCAACCAGGTGAAGCAATTAAAATATATTTTTCACTTTCTTACGTAAGTATGATAGTTTAGAATATTTTCGAAAGATTGTCAAGGGAATAATCCTTGCTCTCCGGTGTATACCGCAAAAGATAACCCTCGAGAGAAACATAACTCTCCCGAAGTTTACGAGATAGCTATATAACATGTGCACTTGAATCTAAACCTAGACTCTTCAAAAAAAAATCACATAGGCAGTAGGGTTTTGAGAGAAAGACTCATTCATCATTAGGCCTTCTAATATTTTGCATTTTGTACTACAATTGCAATTTAGACACTACTATAGAGTATGTAGAGTTTTATGGCACAAAGATCGAAGGACTGCTATTCTGCAAATAAGTAGTTAATGGATTCACAATCTAAATCGATATCATGTGTATGAGTTAACTGATTTATAGTCGAGTGTCTAACAGGACTATGACACTTTGGTAACTTTGCATTAAGTTTACAAAATCAAACCGGCCCCAAATTTTGACTATAGTGAAACCGGGGATATCTAAGGGAAGCGGAAGTAAGAAATCTAACATACATTTATGGACACTGCTTCCTTACATCAATTAAAGAACCTTCCTGAGGTACAAGGAAGATTTCTTGATAAATGAAGT
Source organism: Adenophora triphylla var. japonica (assembly GCA_022495995.1). Classification (NCBI taxonomy): domain Eukaryota; kingdom Viridiplantae; phylum Streptophyta; class Magnoliopsida; order Asterales; family Campanulaceae; genus Adenophora; species Adenophora triphylla. Next base: position 548,731 of record JAFEMH010000006.1, read on the forward strand.
AGATTTTTCAGTGAAATGACAATCTTTTAAGCTTTCTTGATTCACCGTTTTGAGGATCATCTGATAGCTTTCAAACTCTAGCTAAATCAGGCTGATTGCCAACCTAGCAGCATTTATTGTGATATGTATGCCTCTGAATTCACATAATATATGGAGAATTGTGTGGATGTTGTTGCAAGGTTTTTGATCCCCCCACCCTGCCAAAGTTGGGGTGGGGGGAAGGGCTGACCCAATAAAAAACAATATCAATAAAATAAGAAATTGGATAAAGCCATACCTCGACTGCAAATCTCTTAATCTTTTCGTAACACAAGTTATCCCTGCATTATCACCCGTCATAACAGCGAAATTGCGAGCCTGTATCAAACAAATACCAACAGTTATATATTTGATGTATTTTTTCCTTTTCTAAAAATTAAGGAAGCCTTTCTTCCTACAGTAACTTTTTTCTCAAACAAATCTAAATCCATAGAGAAAAATCAGGTAGCAGAAATACACTCATGAAAAAGCGTAAGACCAGAATCCAATGCTTGGAATCTAAAGGGCGTCACCAAGTCAATATTTTACACCAAGTAGTTTCAGCTTGGATTCATGTTCTCGAATATAAGCTTCCAGTAATCCAATGTCATTCAGGAAGTGTCCAATCTACTTCGACAATGCCATTCACGAGTTGATAATCAACACATCAATCTAGTAAATGTTCGAACTCCTTTTGTTCATTAAAGAGAGCTCACTATTCCGATATAAAATGTTCCATTCAAAAAGTTTACTTTCAGAAATTGTACATATGATCACCCTAACATAATAGTTATTACCCTCCACATGTGATGTAAACATCTTAAGCAGGCTTAATCAATTTACTAAAGCTTGGACTGTTTGATTCAACCAAATATCATACTCCTTCAATTGTATACAATTCAAATGTGTACCTAGTATAAAACTGATTGGAACTAACGAAGTAAGCCATATACTCCCTCAGCCCCTAACCAAGTCGACAAAAAGATAATAATTTTTTATGCTGTAATAACATTAGTAATGATATGAATTTACTTGGAGTGGATGAAAGTATGGTGTTGAAGAGGCCGGAGTGGAGGGGAAAAATCCATGTGGGGGGTTGATTTTTTTATTTATTTATTTATTTTTATTTTTATTTTTTTTCTTATTTTTTTTTTATTTTTTTTGTATTTTTTTTATTTTATTTTAGTTTTTTATTTTTTTTTTTCACGATAACATATGAGGATTCATGTTAGCCGACCCCAAATTATTTTGGGACTAAGGCTTTGTTGTTGTTGTTGTTGTTGTTGCTGTAATAACATTAGTGAAATAGCTAAGCACGTAAGAGAAGTCATGCACCTGCATGAAACTAATCGCGGTGGAAGGTTGACAGATCTCCTCACGATCTGGAAATAGACACAAAATGACAAGGCACAGGAGAAAAGAACAGAAACAAAGTCCATCGACAATGATCTCAATAACACGATTAACAACTTAGGTTAGCACGATCACTTTATTAAGGGAAGAAAGTTAATGAAGCTGCTTTATACCTAAACAAAGTAGTACCAAAATGATGTGAAGCAGTAAAACAAATGTGTTAGTGAAGTACCTGAGGCTCCACGAATTCTGCCATCAGCATCATCCTTCACCATTGTTGAGGCACCAATATCCACGCTCCCAGTGCAGATGAAGAAAAGAAACAAGAATCAAAAAGATTTCTCAATCCTGCAAGGTTAGTTTCAAGGAGTCAGCTAAAACTTTAAGTGTCCATAATTTGAAATGAATACAAACTTCAATTAACATGGCCAAGCACATAATAGAACTTCAAAAGGAAAGAGTCCTAATAAGTGAAGTAACTATTTTATAATTAGTTAGGGAAATGAAATCAGAGAGTTTTCCACACTTGGGTCAATCCTCAAGATTCTGTGTATCAGCACCAACCCTCCATGAATCTCCATCGTGCCATACAACAGCATCAATAAGAGGACCTTTGTCAAGGTAGCGCTAAAACACAGACATGGTCAAACATAAGGAAAAAAAGAAAGAACAAAATAGAAAGAATGAAAAAATAAAAACTTCATCCAAGACATTTATACCTCACCTCAGCTTGCGTTCATAAATAATCAACTTTACTTTTAGGTCCTCGCGAGTCTTTTCAAGTTTTCCCCATTGATTCTGGTATACCTCCACAAAAAGAAATTTGTTTTCAATTATACCAAAGCACAATTAGATCACAGGTCTAAAATAGAGTATAGAGGCTTTAAACCAAAAAGTGATAATTGTTCGGCGGAAAGGCCCATATAGTTCTGTATAGATATTCACGGAGATATCCTTCGCTATCGATGGAAAATATTCTCTTCATACGCCCCCTACCTACCATGCAAACTAAATCCTGGCAAGCAAATGAAGAACACACTTAAAGAGGTAACAGCATAAACCCACATACTCCACAAGGGGAAGCTCCCGAGCCAGCTGTGAGCGTCCAGACCAAAACATGATGATTATCGCGTAAAGAGACCCATCAATTACTACATCCAAATTATATTCCCATTCACAGTCAATGCGAGATATTCCTGAGATATGAGAATTTGTACATATTTGCACAGAATACGGTGGCTGTATATAATGTAATATTAATGAAATCCCAATTAACCATTAACCATCAGCATAATTAGCTAGTTATGCTGTAGAAGAAGCGGCACAACATCAGAAAGCAAATGCTGAAACAAGTAAAAGCAGAAATTGAGACACATGGCACTGCTACAGAATGAACACTAGGTACCTTACATGTAGCAATGAAGAGGATGCACCCATGCATGCAATTTGATAACACAGATCAACAAGGAGCAGCAATGTCGACACCTTATCAAACTCGTATAGCTATTTCACATCTTCGGCTATTGCTTCCCGGTTTTTCTCAGCCCGTGTTTTCTTTCCTTGCTTCTGCACAAGATAAGACACACATAAACTGTAATATAACTGTATAAATTTTCTTACAGGATCTGGAACATTAGACATGAAGACAAAGCGCACCTTTAGACGGAAGGTTAAAGTCTCTGTGAAAAGCTCATATACCAATTTACAACCCACGTGTCTCTCCTCCCCCGAAGGATTTCTCCAAGAAGAATTTACAACAAGAGAAGCCCTTTGAATAGATTGTTACAAAACCAAATTTAAAAAGCCTTAGGGTCAGAAAAAATCTCCTATGTAATTGAAGAAAGGAGAGCGAGGGCAATGGACCTGAAACAACTTTATATTAAACAAACTTTTACATAGTGATGTTCAATAATTACAAAGAGAAAATAAACTACGAAGCAGTGTTGTGAGAACTGTGAAGTACCTGAGGCTCCACACGACTACAACCATCGGCGTCAGCCTTCACCACAGTAGAGGTATCAATATCACCACTTGCAGTGCTGGAAAATAAGAGATGAGAGAATCAGGAAGATTTCAGACTAAACTTACCGTGGGATTACAGAAATTACATTTCTAAGTGTAAACATTGTCATAATGTACCAATCAAGAATATCTAGAACTTTTGGCTTCCCATCTGATGTCAATTGCAGTCCTGCTGCAGCTGGGTCCTGACCATCAAAGGATCCGCAACTTTTGTCTTTAAGTGATCATCATTACAATCAAGTACCCACCCCTTTTCTATGCACACCCACATTTCTTAATAAATGTACGGTAACATTGTTCATGCATAACACAACTTCAGAAAATTTGTGGGGCTGTATCTTTAGAGAAAAAAATGATGAAGGGAGTTTGACCAAAAATGACATTGAAATGGGATAAGCAACTAAGAAAGTACCGAAGATAGCAATAACTACCCCGCAGCCATCGAACTCAGGTTGAGCTTCAATGAACCGATCGGTGCCAATCTCTTTCAGGATGAACTACACTAAAAAATAAACTCATTCTAATCTAAGTATCAATCAAGCTGGAAAATCAAGTGGGCTCTCTATGTCTCTTTCTCTCTTGCTATCTCCTACCTCCTCTCGAGTAAATGACTAGACTTTTGAAAGTATTCATAGTTTCATACGCCCTGTAGCAAAGTTTTACAACGAAAATGTTAATCAAACATAACCATACCAATATTTCTAGTAGTTAATGAAGAAATCAAACATAATTATACCAATATTTCCAGTGCTTAATGAAGAAAACCTAATTAAGATAACTGACTTGTCAACTTGCATAAGGCCTTCTACATCAGACAGTTTATCTTCAGGCGAACAACCAATAGGAAAACATGTATTCTCGGGAGCCTTTCTTACATTATATGGGCTCACGATAATTCCCTCGACCTACAACATAGGTCACTGGTGACTCATACAAGAAAAGAGAGGCAAGAGATGGTTTTAGGAGCGGGGAAACAAAAGGAAAAGCATATTCCAATAAACTTCATTGCGCTGATGAGAAGAGCAACTACTCCACACGCACACGGCAAAGACATTGACGTTCCATTCAAAAGCCTGCACCGTTGCAGAGTCCACGTAGGGACAGGAGCCACAGCCCCACTAGGAGAACTAACAGAGACGCCTAGACCGCCTCAACTGTTGGCCCTCGAACGGACTTGCACTCCTTTCGGCCAAGTAAATGTGTAGTTAATACAATGAGGTTACTTCCTCTAAGAACAAATATCTTAAGCAGATAGAAAGATTAATAGTAGAAACTGCAGAATGAAATGACTAAAATCATAAAAATAGAAAGATGACTGACCAAGTATATTCAAGCCCTTCTGAAGGAGGTTCAACTAAAGCATGAGCTCCAACGGCCATAATAGGGGGGACATATGCACCAACTCCTATTATAATTGAAGTGGTACCACCAGGAGTACCCACAGTGGTCAATGCAGGCCCATTATTGCCAGCACTGCTAACAAATACCACTTGGTGCTTATTGACCACCTAAATAATCAGGAACCGTATCCTATTAGGCTAAAAGTACAAAGCAATAGAGTATATCCAGCCATCCATTTCATTCAAATTATAACCTCGTTTACAAGGGCAATGAAACGGCCATAGTCAGGAACAATGTCGGTTCTCCATAACTCATGTTGATAAGATCACATCGTGCTGCAAGTATGCAACAGAGATTAATGAAAAGGATAAGTAACAAAAACAGAAGCCAGAACATTGACAGATTTCATCCGACCTAAGCGCGAGTCTCCAATCTTACATGATACTAGCTGTGTTCAATGTACAACACCCCCTTAGACCAACCGATCTTAAAATCAACACATGTTGGTTTGGTTAGACACGTGAGCTTCAACAAGTTCCTCAGAGACCTCCTTTAATGAAGGATATGAAAGCAGTTGGGTATAAGAAACTAGAGATCCAAATAAAAATGACAAATTTTAAGTTGTAATTTCTTCTACCATTTGTTCAATAATTCTAAAAATATAAAAGGAGGAAGCCACTCAAAATAAAGGGATGTTGTAACATATCTTCCAGACTGGTTATTAGTTCCTAGAAATGTTTGAATCACAAAGTTTATTCATATATTTTTAAAATGTATGCAGCAGCATAAAAAAAATTGTGTGCTTCTTTTACAGCAATTAACAAAGACAATATAAGAAACAGAATCAAATATTCTTGTTGATGTACCCTGTTGCAGTTAATTCATGACGGAAATAAATTTAATCAAATTTGGGTAGCAACCTAAAGCCATAATCTTTTCATGACATTTATGAAAAGGCAGCTAAAATTTACATTTATCTCTTTCCCTTCGTCAGATGTGCCTAGGTAACCACACCACCAGATCATTATTTCAGAAGAAACATTGTAAATATGTAATGGTTACTTATCACTTAAATACCTGGTAAAACCGATATCTCAGAAAATGAAATAGAGGAGGTAGACTCTTCATAGCGAGATGGACATATGCTCCAACTCCTATTATGCTTGAGGTGGTACCACAAGGAGCACCCACAGTGGTCAATGCAGACCCTTTATTGCCAGCACTGCTAACAAATAGCACTCGGTGCTTATTGACCACCTAAACAATCAGGAACCATATCCTATTAGATTAAAAGTACAAAGAAATATAATATATCCAGTCATACTTGCAGGAATTTTTATTCAAATTATAACCTCTTTTACGAGTTTAACGAAACGACCACAGTGATGAAGCAATGTCGGTTCTCCATAACTAATGTTGATAAGATCAGATTGTGCTGCAAGTATGCAACAGAAATTAATGAAAAGGGATAGGTAACAAAGACAGAAGCCAGAACATTGACAAATTTCATCCAACCTAACAAACCACCTATATCAAGATTAAACTTGACCACAAATAGGCAAGTGAAAATCCAGAAAACAGAAATCGGGATGGAAAAGATTGGTTAAAATTTCAAGAACTAACAAATCTCCCTCTTACAAAATAAGTGTCATGTTCCTTTTTGGAATTTTACAAAAAAAATGTCCACTTTCCTTTTGGGGTAAGAAAGGATGAACTGTGTCCATAGAGTTATTATGGACCCACCTTCAATTTAATTATGTCAATAAGCTTTACTTTGCATTAAACTATGAGCAAAAAGTAACAAGATTCTTATTTGTAACGGAGAGAGTATGATAGTATAAAGTCCTTTTCATTTACATAAGTAAAATAAAAAAAAAAACGGAACTGCAAATTTGAAACCACATTCTTCTTAGATACTAGCCCCCTTTTAAGGGGGATGTTCCTAAAGAGATGATTTTTCGTGTGTGTTTCGCATAATGTAAAGCTTCTTCTCAAGAGATGAAAGCCAACAAACACTCTACAGCCCTTATCATAGAGGGGAGATGTTTGAGACATCATATCAATACTTTAGATAGTATAAAAGTTCAATTTCTATGTTCACGTGCAAGACTTGAAATTGAAAGGCACAAGCAATTTTCACTTTTTATGAGAGGCATGTGAACCAAGCACACTTTTTTCTGTTTGCTTCTTTTCATAAACCACAAAGAGACAGACCTTTGAAATTTATTAACAATGTTGTCGAACACAAACCGCTTGAATTTAAATGGAGAGGACACTCGGAATGGTAAACTAACTTATGGGTCTGATATATGCCAATTGAAATAGATTGTAAGCAATATTACAGTAGATGTCTAATTAACTTTCTTATGAATAAGCAGCATACTATAAAATTTTGCTGTGGGGAGTATGACAAATCTCAACAGCTCGTGTAAAGCCTGACCTTGTTTCCATTGAACTTAAGCGCAAGTCTCCAATCTTACAGGATATTAGATGTGCGCAAGGTGCAGCAACAGGATATTAGCATACTATAAAAAATTTATGTGGGGAGTATAGAAAACCTCAACAACAGCTATTAAAGCTCGTGTCAAGCCTGTCCCTGTTTCCATTGACCTAAGCGTGAGTCTACAATCTTACAGGATATTAGTTGTGCTCCAAGTGCAACTCCATTGAGCAGAGGTTCCTGAAAGTGGATGCATAGTTTATTTAACTTGTTTTGTCAATAACATGAAGCATATGGACAGAAACGCATCAAGTGATGATCCATAATCTAAAAGAAAAATAATTGGTTACAGAGAATGCAAATAATGTATAAAATAGAGGAAACAGGGATCAATGACAAAGAGCACCAAATTGGACCCTTGTCCAACTCAGCTAGCTGCTTCACAGCTTGCTATTGTTTCCTGTTTTTTTCATCCCATCTTTTCTTTATTTCGTTCTGCACAAGATGAACACATAAATGAACAACAATATAACTATGAAAAATCAATGAAAGCATTTGCAACAAGATAAGCTGCAGCTTTAAACAAGGTTAAAGTGTCGGTAAAAAGCTCCTATACCAATGTATAACCCAATACCAGTCCCCTAAAGGATTTCTCCCAAAAAAATGTACAACAAGATCTGGCAAGTAAAAAAGCAAAGGGCGATGTTTCAGTTGTAGCTATTCAAGGTGTTCAATCCTTAATACTTTCTTATTTACATTACAAATATTACAAACAAAATATTTCCTACAAATCACAGTACTCCATGGTCCCAATTGAAGAGGTCTATTTTGACCAATACTTGCAAATTAAAGAAACTGTAAAAAAAAAAATGAATTCAAACTAGTGAACAAATGAATTAATTGAAAACAAAATAAATCGTAACATGTTCAAGGTGTTAGTCCAATATATTTAGAGAAACTAACAGATGTTTCGCCTTCTATCCAGGTAATGAACGATTAATTTCCCTAATAATTCCACAAAACAAAACAAAACAAAACAAAACCCTAAATCAAAGTAATTTCATCAAATCAAAATAAACCCTAATTCAAATAAGCAGTCAAAACGAAAAATAAACATTGTCTTACTTATTCTTGTTCCGGATAACTTTCTTGGTTTGTCGGAATTCGGAAGAGAGCTCGGACACAAATTCCTGAACATCTTGGGATGTGAGCCCATTTTCGAGAGAATGTTGTGACGGAGCTTTCGGCCCAGGCGCAATTAAATTCAGTGTGAGAGTCTTGAGAGAGAAGAAATTTTGAGGGGAAATGATCGGAACGGAGTTGGGGAAATGATCGGAACGTAGTTGGGGAAGGCGGAGCGGACTCTGTGTGTATTGGGTGGGTGGGTGTGCGTGAGAAGAAAGCGAGGGAGGAGGGTTTATTTATATTGTCAGAAGAAGGATTATGACCGTTAAGACGGTCAACTGCGTTGCGTGCTTTGTAAGCTATCCGAGCGGCCCACGGCCCATTTCATTTATGGGCTCAATAAAATGGTCTATTTGATCCCAGAAAGTTTTAATCCATTTTCAACAATTCTACTTAAATTTTGCATCAAAAATAAAAAATCTTAAAATATATTTTATTATTTATTTCATTACAATGTTTTTCATTAATTTATATACTCCCTCCGTCCCCGACCAAGAGTGTACTAGGGAAGTATTTCACAATTTTTAAGAAAATTTTAAAAAAATGAATAAAAAATTGAAAATGGGTAGAAGATTAGAGAAGAGAGAATGTAAAAGTTAAAAATATTTAATAGGAAAAAGAATGAATGAGAGAAATAGTAAGTTAATGAATTATTTTTTGTCGGAGAGAATGAGTGGGAGTAATAGTAAGTTAATGATTGATTTTTTTGTAAATATGTTAAAATTATAAGGGTATAATGAATGATTTTTTTTTAAATATATAAACATTATGAGGATATAAATGTCTGAAACACTGTTTACATATTTTCATTTATGGAATGGGACTCTTAATCTGGGCAGACCAAAACGGAAAGTAGGACTCTTGATCCGGAAAGGAGGGAGTATTATTTATAATATGATTCAAAGTAGATTATAATATTAAATAATATGATTCAAAGTAAACAAAATATAAAGTTTATAAAATCAAACTATCCGTGGAGTTTCTTGCCAGGATTATTTTATTTTATTTTGCGAAAGGAGACGGTACTCCTAAGAAGAAGCTGTCCGAAACAAAGTGAACAAAGGGGACCTATAATAAAAGTACTCCAAGCAGTAAAAATCAGCCATATAAAACCATGTATCTCTTGATCTCCTGAATTTGATACCAAATAGCCCTTCGAAAATGACACGCTCCTGAATAAGAATGTTCATGAGAACTTCTGAATCTACCTCCAACCAAAGCGAAGCAAGACCAAACTCCCGTGCAAGACGAATATCATCCAAAGCCGCCTGTGTTTCAACTACCATATTCAATGCTTGACCATAATAATTAGAAAAGCCATACAACATGTCTCCATTCAAATCACAAAATAACCCCTCCCCCCTGCAACCCTCGGGTTGCCTCTAAATTCACCATCTGTATTAAGTTTAAAAACATGTGAAGTAGGAGAGGACCAAATAACCTTCCGAATACGAGGCGTAGCATCAGATTTTAAAGTAAAATGACATGTCGAAAATCCCCTCATCCCCCGTGCTTGGAATAAAGGATAAATCAAAGGCCTTTGCAACATTTGAATAAAAGAAAGTTGCATAACAAAGCAGATTGATCTCTCCATATATGATGTTCCTAAACTCATACAATATCGAAATAGATGGAAAAAAATTCACTTGATGCATCACCTCATCTAATTCCTCCTTGCCCTCGGTTAATTCCTCCTTGCCTTTGGGTCTAAGTCCCTGCACACAATAGTTTAGTCACAACTAGTAAGTAGATGAAGGGCTCGTCTGGTTCACAGTTTTATAAACAGAGATTTTTTAAAACGGAGCTTTTTTTGGACGCTATAATTTTGAGCGGCCAAAATATCCCCAACTTTTTAAAATTCAACCGTCTAAAACTCTTGACTAATACGCTTAATAAAAAAAATCTGAGTTTTTATATCTCCGTTTTAATAAAAACGCTCGACAAGACAGGGCAGAAATTTCACTTGCACTACTTGGAAAAGAAAGATTAAGGCCAAATTCTGTTTTAATCTGCAGCACTTTCATCAACAATGTTTCACTTTAACAATTATGCTCCTTCCGTTCCATAAAGATATTTCCATTTGTCATTTTTGTTTATCCCAAAAATCTAGTCTAATTTTCATAATTGTTTGGTTAAATAATTGAACTTCCAAAATTATCAAAATGAGGATGAGTCAAACCAAGGAAGAAGAGAGAGTAATGGAATAATAAGTAAACCTAGATAAGGTTAGTAATGGAAATGAAAAGTGATTATTAAAATATTTGAATAGTCTAATGAAACTATCATTACGGGACGGAGTGAGTACCTTTTTCTTTAAAAAATACCATTGTAGTTTGTAAAATATATCATTCCGACCCAAAAAATCTAGGCACAAATTAGTGACAAATTCAGGCAAGTATTTGGGGTCAAATGAAAGATTTTCCAATGCCAATGTTATTTTTGAAAGGATAAAAAAGTATAATGATAAAAGTGAAACATCTAAAATGGATGAAAACGGAGTTTGCCCAAATATTAATTTAGCATAATGGCAAATGTAGGGATGATATCATCGAATCGAGCCAGGCTTTTTTAAGATAAAACGAACCCCAGAAAAGAAAACAGGGGACTTACATTTGAGCTCTACAGAATTTCTTCCCTGAAAAGTTAACAAGGAGATGTGCGCCCTGCCGTGGCAAGCTGCAATGTTTGATAATGAATCAAATCAACTTGAATCAATTTGTGCTCAATTTGGCTCTGTATATTTAACAGCTTTACTTAATGTTGGGAAGGATGTAAATACCCCAGGACTTTTATACCGAAAATACCCTCGAATTATAGAGGCCATGACGCGCCCCGATACGTGGTCCTACTTAGCCCCACGTTCGGGACACGCTCGGAAGACGCCATTATTTTCATTTTACTTTCGAAATGTCCTTTCTTAAAATTTGTAATATACAAAAACCTGTTTAACTTAAAGAAACTTTCATATATACCATTAAAGGTATCAACACACAACTTCAAATTCAAACTCCACACTTTACAAATCATTTACAAACCAAGGAACATAGTTCCAAAACTTATAATATTTACAATTACTAAAGTGTTCCAAAATAGTGACATAATATATCAAGTCTCGGGTATACTACCCCATTTGGTTATACATTTACGTAATGCAAACTACTACAAAATCACTTTCTCAAGTTACAACCCAAACTCGACGTCCTTTCCGTGCTTAACGTGGCCTATTCCCTGGCTCGCCCTTCTCTAAGGAAAACAATAAAAGGACGGGGTGAGATAAATCTCACTAAGCTATTATATATGCAACAAGATGATATGCAATCACATTAGGAAAACATATATCAACCAATTCATCATATACATCACAATCTTTTAAAGACATAGAAGGATGTATAAGATAACACATAAGCGCAATAATGTAACACTTAGAAGGATACTAAGCCAAGGTTTAACCAAAAAGGATATAGTAGTCTGAGCAGCATCAACAGCTGAAGAAGCGAATCCGGAAACAGCTGAAGAAGCGAATCCGGAACCAGGTAACCATCAATCACAGGGATAAATGACCAAAGTTATATCCCAAAACAGTGGCTAAAACTCACTCAAAGGGAGGTAGTGTAAGTACCCAAATTCGGATCGTCAAAATCCGTTAAAAGTTAACTGGAACCCGTTAAGTTCCCCGTTCTCGAGTCAACGAGACTTCCCGGGACTGCCCCGTGCATCCCGACATCAAAGCGTACTCAACACACGTTATCACACGTAAAAGTACAGCTTTTCCCGAAAAACGTACTTTTCGGGGTCTTCCGGGATTCGATTTCCCGTTTTCGAGTGTCTCGATCTTCCGGAGGTCATAACTCCCTCATACGAACTCCGTTTTGGGCCCACCACATATCAAATCGAACGCGAGAACAAGATCTATGCAGCTAACCTGTTCAAATCAGGAAAAATAGCCAATTTCAGGAACTGTCCGCCCGGACTCTTTCTGCAGCTTAAATACGTGTCCAAAACGTGTCAAACTCAAGGCCAAATGACCAAAATATCCCCAAATGCAATAGAGGTCCGGCCGGACTCTTTTCTCAAGGCAGAAACCCATCAGGTTAAGCAATCTTTCTTCCTCACTAAGCAAAATTACTTCCTCCCTAAGCTTCTCCCCCCTCCTCCAATATTTCTACCCTATAAATACTCCACTCCTCCTTCACATTTCAACACACAATTTTCTCCCCTCTCTTCCCCTAGAAACAAAACGCTAGTTCTTCTTCCGCTCTTCGGGGGCCCTCGTGCTACTCGTCGGCGGAATTCTCTACTCTTCGGGGGCCCTCGTGCTACTCGTCGGTAGATTCTGATCCTCAAGCTAAACCGACACAAGTCGAAACGCTGCCCAAATCCCTAGGTTTCTAAGCACCAAATAAAAGGGGAAACTCTGCCCAAACACTTTCGAAACACCTTTCAAACACCTTTCCGTATCCCGTATACGCCCACCGAGCCAAAGGAGCCGACCCTATCCATAGGTAGCTCCCTCTCTCACTCTCAAAATGTAGACGTCACCGTCTAACGGGGTCCGATACGTTTTAGTCCCTGATCCTCTTCTCTTCCCGTAAGAGAAGTAATCTCGGATTAAAACGGCGTTCTGACCCCGTTCCGTTTACTTTTATGTCATTTACCAATTCCGGATCGTTTGATCCGTCGATCGTCATTTAAATTCCTGTCATTTACAATTCCGGATTGTTTGATCCGTCGAACGTCCTTTACTTTCATGCAACTTTACAACTCCGAGCCGTTTTGGCTCATCGATCGTACTTTACAATTCCGAGCTGTTTGGCTCGTCGATCGTACTTTACAATTCCGAGTCATTTGGCTCGTCGATCGTCATTTACAACTCCGAGCCGTTTTGGCTCGTCGATCGTACTTTCCAATTCCAGATCGTTTGATTCCGTTGATACCGCACTTTAAATACTGTCATTTACAAAGTCCGACCCGTTTGGATCGTGATAGTATTTACTTTTCAAAGTCCGAGTCGCAACCCGATTCGTTGATTGCATATCATTTAATACTCTTTTTCCCGTAAAATCGTTAACAATGACTCGCCCGGTTCAAAACCGGAGTTCGTCCTTCGAACTCTCTTTCAAAACGCGAAATGACGTTTGGCATCCAAACGCTCATCTTCAAACTTAAAAGCCGCCATTTGACATTCAAAAATCATTTAATACGTTTTCCGTAAAAATCGTTAACAATGACTCGCCGGTTCAAAACCGGAGTTCGACCTTGAACTCTCTTTCAAACTCAAAATCGACGTTTGCCACGCAAACGCTCATTTCAAACTCAAAATCGACGTTTGTCATTCAAACGCTCGCCTTTTCAAACAGGTCACCTAATCAACGTTTGACATTCAAACCAAGATTAAGCTTGTCATTCAAGCCCCCATTTCAAAATGCAAACACACACACACGTTTTCGAGAAAGGTAGAAAGACTCGTCATACGAGGCATTTCGGGTGATCTCGTAATACTCTTCCCGAAACGTAACGTGACCTCCGAACCTAACAATCTTTGGTACTCAAAAAGCTTTTTACTTGTTTTTGCTACCAATAAAAATGATCCCATGTTTTCAAAGCATTTTCCTAAGTTTTTGCTACCAATAAAAATGACACCATTTTCACTAAAGCCGTTTCTCAACGTTTGGGCTCAAAATACAAAACCGCGTGGCGACTCCTCATTTTCCTTCCCATGAAGCGAGGTCTCAGACACCAACCCTCCGCGAAAGACAACCGCTTTCGCCGCGCGCGAAATCCGGGTAATTTCAGTTGGCGACTCCGCTGGGGAAAAGGAAACTTTTTCAAAACTACCGTTGTTTTCAAAAAAGCCTTCCGTGGGTCAAACTTTCGTTTACCCTTCCTCGTTTTCGTGTGCGTGTGTTACTTTAAACCTCGAACGGTTTGTTTTTCAAAGGCATTACATTGTGGTCTTTTCAAAATCATACCATGTTTGTGCATCCCCATTCATGTTTGATTTTCATGCTATCTTTTGAACTGCGCATCAAAATTCTTTAAAACACATTCTGAAAAATCTCTGTTTTACTCAGAAAAAAAGAATTTTAGTGACCGCACACTACTCGCACTTGCTGCCTCGGTACACCGCACTTCACGTGCACTTGCTGCCTCGGTACACTGCACACTACGACCCGTAACTCGGGATGGCCTTATCAGTTGCACCTCGGTTGGTCTGCCAGACACCTTTCGAGGCGCGCGGGGTCGTCCCAAAGCCCATCCTAGCCCGTATAAGCCATGCACTCTTTGTGTCACACTTTGTCCAAGACCCCGGTTGGTTTTTGGCTTAGTTCGTGTCATAAAGCCTAAGTGTATGTTTTTACGCCGGGTTCCGCCACGAGTCAAGCTCGAGAGGTTGAGACCGAAGGTCGTTCCCGACCCGAAGTCTTGAGCTTTTCAGCCTTGACTTTGACGCGGAGCTCTGCCGAAAAATATACCCGAAGGTTTAATGTGACACCGTGTCACTAAACCTCACCATATGCATCGTGCCAGCCACAACTTGGCCAACTCCAAAAGCTAAGGTCCCTCGCACAAGCGAGTCAGGAGAGGTCATGCCAAAATTTTGGCACGATCCCCACCTTAACTTAAGGACGTTGACTTCAACTGTGGCCCGTGCGTCACATACGTTGGAAGTTTGCGTGATCAGCTAGCCTTAAGTTCACTTTTTCTTTTGTCGGTGGAACTCGCTTGCCTTATAGGACCTCGCTCGGGATTGTCCGTCCTGAGAAAGATGATCTACAAATGGAAACGAGGGGCTTATAAGCGTAGTGACGAGATCCACTGATTAGAGCTCTAGGGTTAGTTGCGAAAAAGAAGACACGCTCTTTTCCAACCATTTAGGACTCTGAGAAAAATGTGTTTTCAGTAAACTTAAACAACAATTGCATGGTCCCATCTCGGGAATCTTTCAAATAGTGACCCCTCGCGGTCCAACTCTCAATCGCGACCTTCCGTGGTCCGATATCTCATATCTCGACCCCTCGCGGTCCAACTCTCAATCGCGACCTTCCGTGGTCCGATATCTCATATCTCGACCCCTCGCGGTCCAACTCTCAATCGCGACCTTCCGTGGTCCGATATCTCATATCTTGACCCCTCGCGGTCCAACTCTCAATCGCGACCTTCCGTGGTCCGATATCTCATATCTCGACCCCTCGCGGTCCAATCCTCAATCGCGACCTTCCGTGGTCCGATGTCTCATATCTCGACCCCTCGCGGTCCAACTCTCAATCGCGACCTTCCGTGGTCCGATATCTCATATCTCGACCCCTCGCGGTCCAACTCTCAATCGCGACCTTTCGTGGTCCGATATCTCATATCTCGACCCCTCGCGGTCCAATCTTCAATCGCGACCTTCTGTGGTCCGATGTTTCATATCCCGACCCTCGCGGTCCAATTCAACCGCGACCTTCCATGGTGCGATATCTCATATCTCGACCCCTCGCGGTCCAATATCTCAATCGCGACCTTCCGTGGTCCGATATCTCATATCTTGACCCTTCGCGGTCCAACTCTCAATCGCGACCTTCCGTGGTCCGATATCTCATATCTTGACCCCTCGCGGTCCAATTCTCAATCGCGACCTTCCGTGGTCCGATATCTCATATCTCGACCCCTCGTGGTCCAACTCTCAATCGCGACCTTCCTCGGTCCAATTCTCAAATCGTGACCCTCGTGGTCCAACTCTCAATCGCGACCTTCCGTGGTCCGATATCTCATATCTTGACCCCTCGCGGTCCAACTCTCAATCGCGACCTTCCGTGGTCCGATATCTCATATCTCGACCCCTCGCGGTCCAACTCTCAATCGCGACCTTTCGTGGTCCGATATCTCATATCTCGACCCTCGCGGTCCAACTCTCAATCGCGACCTTCCGTGGTCCGATATCTCATATCTTGACCCCTCGCGGTCCAACTCTCAATCGCGACCTTCCGTGGTCCGATACCTCATATCTTGACCCCTCGCGGTCCAACTCTCAATCGCGACCTTCCGTGGTCCGATATCTCATATCTCGACCCCTCGCGGTCCAACTCTCAATCGCGACCTTCCTCGGTCCGATATCTCATATATCGACCCCTCGCGGTCCAACTCTCAATCGTGACCTTCGCGGTCCTCTCCTCAATCGTGACCCTCACGGTCCGATTTCAAATCTCAAATCGCGACCTTTGCGGTCCAACCCTCAATCGAGACTCTCGCGGTCCGATTTCAAATCTCAAATCTCGACCTTCGCGGTCCAATCCTTATTCGCGACCTTTCTCGGTCCGATTCTCAAATCTCAAATCCCGACCTTAGCGGTCCGATCCTCAAGACGTGACCTTAGCGGTCCAATCCTCAATCGCGACCTTCGCGGTCCGATCTCTCGATCTCAATCGAGACCTTTCTCGGTCCGATTCTCAAATCGCGACCTTCGTGGTCCGATCTCCGATCTCCAATCGAGACCCTCTCGGTCCGATATCAAGTAGTCAATTCCGACCTTAGCGGTCCGATCTCCGATCTCCAATCAAGACCTTCGCGGTCCAATCTCAAGTAGTCGATCCCGACCTTCGCGGTCCGATCTCCGATCTTCAATCAAGACCTTCGCGGTCCGATCTCAAAAAAAAGTCGATCCCGACCTTCGCGGTCCGATCTCAAGTAGCCGATCCCGACCTTCGCGGTCCGATCTCCTATCTCCGATCTCCAATCGAGACCTTCGCGGTCCGATCTCAAATAGTCGATCCCGACCTTCGCGGTCCGATCTCCGATCTCCAATCGAGACCTTCGCGGTCCGATCTCAAGTAGTCGATCCCGACCTTCGCGGTCCGATCTCCGATCTCCAATCGAGACCTCCGCGGTCCGATCTCAAATATTCAATCCCGACCTTTCACGGTCAAATCTTTATTCTCGACCTTTCACGGTCCAATTTTCGAGCCTTAAAGCCTTGAGCCACATACCCCTTCCGAAAACTAAGCCATACCTTTCGTTTCCTGCAGCAAACAGAGAGTGGTTCAGATTCCGGATCGGCGCCTCGCGAGTACGATTACGGCGGCATCGGACGGTTCCTCGGTTTCCTCAATTCCCTCGGCCCGGACTTTCCGACATGTCGGACTCATCGAGAAATCGTGACGGAACGGAACCCCGCCACGGTAAACGATATGACAGGAAGAAGCCATCCGGGCTTGTGAGGTCCACAAGAAACGTAAAAAGGATCGGCGAGAATTTCATGGTACATCTTCGAATGAGCGAGGTATAGCGGCTATCCCCACCCGGATGGTACTTTCGCCCTAATCGAGGACGATGATCCTTCACGATCAACTCCCAAACCTTCGACCCAGGGTTCCTTCCACTTTGAAATCGGAATCCTTCAAATCAAGGAAAGCAGTAGGCCAGGCTTCATACCGCCACCTCTCAAAGCAACCTCGTCATATACGGCCAAGCCAAGACTACCCCTTTCACTCAATGCAACCAGTAGCCATTGATCCTCTCAAATGTATCCCAATATCCTCAAAATCCTCCTGTGTTTACTTCCTTCTCTCAATATGCTCGAGCCATCAAGTTTCGTCCCGTGACTTTTCCGACCCATTTCTTCGGACAACTTGTCAGAGCTCCACTCGCTCCATGGCCTCAAATCCCTCCACTTCCACCGGTATCATGGGCACAAACCGATCACGCTCGGTCATGCGGTATGGAACTCGAAGTTAACGTAAGATGGAAAGCTTGAGCGTCCTGGCAATTCGGAACAAAAGAGCTTAGAGTAGGGGCTACCTATCCTCGAGATCTGTCAATTGTCTTTTGGTCAACCTTCGTAGGTTCTAGTACTTTCCTCGTTCAATCAAGTCCGCCTCGGACATTGTAGTTAATCTTAAAGTTTCTATAAATAAGTGTCTTTTTTCTCTTCTTGCTAGACTTGAGACATTATTTGCACACCTACATTACAACTAATGAAATGGTTATATCCTAAATGATCACTTGCATTGCTCAACACATAATCTCTGGAAATAACTAATGTTCTGATTAATCGGTGTGAGAAAGTCAACTGGTGCCCTCCCCATACACTTTCCTTACCCCACAAAGGCCTCCATCAAGCCACACACTTCCCAAAAACATGTCTCCACCATCACCTTGACCAAGTCAACGACGGCGGCAATATCAAGGAACAACAAAAGGTCACTCAACATCGAAAGATTGACCCCATGTCGACAACAACCTCGGAGCTCGCCTTCGCCCTCGTGCGCATCGAGAAAGTTCAAGCAGGAGCTTGTCTTCGTCCTCAAGAGCTTCAAAAAAAAAAAAAGTTCAAACAAGAACTTCAAAAAAAAAAAGAAAAAAAAAGAGAGAGAGAAAAGTTCAAACAAGAACTTCAAAAAAAAAGGAAAAGAAAAAAGAGAGAAAAGTTCAAAGCAAGAACTTCAAAAAAAAAAGTGAGGCGAAGGACCCAGCACCGCCAATCACAAGCTTGACAGATGGGCAAACAAAGTTAAAGCTCGAAGAATGGAAGTTGTCGATAACAATGGAGCTGTCAAAGCAAAGGCAAAAACACATCATAAGCCCTTACGCTATATTCAAATTCTTTCTCCCCCGGTGAAAGACGCTGATCAAGAAGCAATGGAATCACGGAAGAAGCCGTCAACAACTACTTGTCAAGGAATCACCTCGAGGCCCGTACCTCATCATCCAAACATCCCATCCGAGCCTTTTCACCAAAAGGACCACAAATGTTCATACCCTTTTCCCAGAGCCAAGCACCGTTCCGCCAGAACTACGACGACTTGAGCTCCTTACACTGAGGAGAACCTAGGCAAACAGAAACGGTCCAGAGCATAAACACATACAAACCCCATAAACCCGATCTCATCAATGACCTTCGCCATACACAGACCTTTCTTTCACACACAGCCAACTTTGATCCGCGACATCAGTTGACTTTCTTCTCACAGGTTAATCAAGACATTTGCTCATATCGGGATTAATGGTTTAACAACCTGAACATTAACAAAGGGTTTAAAGCAATCTTGTGATCATTATGGATAAAACATTTTTTCAGATGTCTCGACAAGTCTTATTTTTCTACGATAATAGGAAAATTAGAGTTAAACACTGTCTTTCTGTCAGCAAGAGCTTCCATACACTACTCCAAACCTCTCTACGCTCATACTCTTCCAAAAGAGTCAAACCCAAAGCGAGTTTTGGTGCCTGCATTAAACTAGGCATCCACATAAAATCGGGATTCGTTCCCACTTCTCTAAAATACGTCCTTGCGCGTATACATTACAAGCCATTCCTCTTATACACTTTGGTTGACCAATCGAAAAAAAATCAAGGACGGTTGCCTCGTCAGGCCACATGGGGTTCAACTCGATTTGGGCCGCATCGTATTCACTCTAGAATCCCCACGTATGACCACGATTCCTTCAAACCGGGGCTTCACCAAGTCATTTCTTCAGACTGGGGCTTTACCACGCAAAGAGAGCTTTTTCATCCCACTGGTCTACTTTGAAGTTTCGACATCGGGGCTTGTCGAAGCATCTTTCGACATTATGATTTTAATCGGAATCGGGGCTTCTCGATGCAACTTCGAA
Source organism: Adenophora triphylla var. japonica (assembly GCA_022495995.1). Classification (NCBI taxonomy): domain Eukaryota; kingdom Viridiplantae; phylum Streptophyta; class Magnoliopsida; order Asterales; family Campanulaceae; genus Adenophora; species Adenophora triphylla. The sequence goes on from JAFEMH010000006.1 coordinate 568,681, forward strand.
AGATCAAAATCTGAATCCTCATGACACCTCACGGGCGCGGCGCAATGGCGGTTTTCCACAACCCAGTGGTATCCTCCCACTTTCTCAAACTACCAAAACACTTTTGGATACATTCCCAAACACATTTTCATACATACAACACAATACATCCCCACCAAAGGCCAAAGCCGGAGCCGCACCGGTCGGCCCGCGCCCAGAAACAAGTTCGGAAGAAGGACCCGATCCTCACTCAGCTCAAGCAAACCTGTGCGAACATTTCCCTTTGGTCCCTGCTCACGTCTTCGTATCCTCACAAGCTCAAGCTAGAGGAAAGTTTGGCCCGCACCATGGTCCCCATGGACGCAACCCTAGATAAGTAATTCGGTATGATCGGCAACATCCACTATGGCAACATTATCACCTTCAGATTTGGACACCCGCCAAAATTTGGGGGCCGATCACAATGAGCCGCTTACATCACGGTGACGAGCGTCGCCTTCCCCGTGTGTTGGTAGACGGAGGTTCCGAATGAATGTCTTGCCCGCCAAGATGATGAACTCGCTTGACATCAAGTCCACGTATCTAAAGCCTTCGGCCCACACCGTCAAGGCCTAAGACTCTACTTCCCGTACGCTTCTCGGGGTTGCTACTCTTAATATTCGGTTCGCAAGCGGATGATCCCCACCGAATTCCAAGTGTTGGACATTCCAATCACTTTCACAGCCATCCTGGGCGTCACAGTGCATCAAATTAATGGCGTGGCATCCACTCCTTCACCAATGCCATCAAGTTCATGCAAGGCAACGAGCTAACCACGGCCTACGGCGACGGCTACCACTGAGGGGACCAGCACCAACGACATTCCAAAGTGTTAGAAATCAAGCATAATGACGACATGGCATTAATCGGATTCACTGGAGACCTCCAAAATCCAAATATGCAGCGTGGACCTTCCACTATTCTCGGGACAAAATCCTCCCGCCATGAAGATGATGAAACTCATGAACTTCATCCCAGATGGGGCTCGCAAAGGTTACAAGGCTAACACCAAGTCATCAAAGTCAAGGACCACACTACAGTCCAGAGGCTCGGTTATATGCCAACACCAGCCGACATCAGGAAAAACAAGAGGCTCGCCAGCACCAAGGCAGCAGCCCGCAAAGGGGGAACCTCCTAAGGCATACCCAACCTCCGACCTTACAGTTTTGACCTCACCCATCAAAGGAACTGACAACAGAATTGAGGGAACTGACAGAGGAGCTGATGAAGATGAGAAAGATTACCCATCTCTTAGAGAGATTACCCATCTTTTCGTGAGATTACCCATCTCTTAGAGAGATTACCCATCTATTCGTGAGATTACCCATCTTTTCGTGAGATTACCCATCTCTTAGAGAGATTACCCATTTTTTCGTGAGATTACCCATCTTTTCGTGAGATTACCCATCTCTTAGTGAGATTACCCATCTTTTCGTGAGATTACCCATCTTTTCGTGAGATTACCCATCTCTTAGAGAGATTACCCATCTTTTCATAAGATCCTCTCCCGTTATCTCCTCGTCAGATCCTTTCTCGTTATTCTCCCTCGTGAGATCTTTCCGTCATCTCCCTGCGAGATCCTTCCCCGAGATCTTGCATCTCGTTATCTCCTCGTGAGATCCTTTCTCGTTATTATCCCTCGTGAGATCTTTTCGTCATCTCCCTGTGAGATCCTTCCCCGAGATCTTGCATCTCGTTATCTCCTCGTGAGATCCTTTCTCGTTATTCTCCCTCGTGAGATCTTTCCATCATCTCCCTGCGAGATCCTTCCCCGAGATCTTGCATCTCGTTATCTCCTCGTGAGATCCTTTCTCGTTATTCTCCCTCGTGAGATATTTCCGTCATCTCCCTGCGAGATCCTTCCCTGAGATTTTGCATCTCGTTATCTCCTCGTGAGATTCTTTTATATTATTCTCCCTCGTGAGTTTCGTCATCTCTAACGCCCCTCTCTCGAGGTGAAATACCCGTTAGACATTTCTAACGCCCCTTTCACGAGGTCCAATTTCTCCGTTAGACATTTCTAATGCCCCCCTCTCAAGGTCCAAATTCCCATTAGACATTTCTAACGCCCCTCTCTCGAGGTCCAAATTTCCAATTAGACATTTCTAATGCTCCTCTCTCGAGGTAAAGTTCATGTTGGTCCTCACCAACGTTGCGTCTCCAGACGTTAAATCTCGCGTTGGTCCTCACCAACGTTACGTCTCCAGACGCTAAATCTCCCGTTGGTCCTCACCAACGTTGTGTCTCCAGACGTTAAATCTCCCGTTGGTCCTCACCAACGTTTCGTCTCCAGACGTTAAATCTCCCATTGGTCCTCACCAACGTTTCGTCTCCAGACGTTAAATCTCCCGTTGGTCCTCACCAACGTTGCGTCTCCAGACGTTAAATCTCCCGTTGGTCCTCACCAACGTTGTGTCTCCAGACGCTAAATTTCCCGTTAGCTCTCACTAACGTTTCGTCTCCAGACGTTAAATTCCAGTTAGTTTTCACTAACGCTTCGTCTCCAGACGTTAAATTCCAGTTAGTTTTCACTAACGCTTCGTCTCCAGACGTTAAATCTCTCGTTAGTTCTCACTAACTTTCGTCTCCAGACGTTAAATTTCCAGTTAGTTTTCACTAACGCTCGTCTCTAGACGTTAAATTCCCAGTTACAATCTCGTCTCCAGACGTTAAATTCCCAGTTAGTCCTCACTAACGCTCGTCTCCAGACGTTAAATCTCTCGTTGGTCCTCACCAACGTTGCGTCTCCAGACGTTAAATCTCCCGTTGGTCCTCATCAACGTTGCGTCTCCAGATGCTAAATTTCCCATTAGCTCTCACTAACGTTTCGTCTCCAGACGTTAAATTCCAGTTAGTTTTCACTAACGCTCGTCTCCAGACGTTAAAGTTCCCGTTAGTTCTCACTAACGCCTCGTCTCCAGACGTTAAATTCTCAGTTAGTCCTCACTAGCGCTCGTCTCCAGACGTTAAATTCTCAATCCCCAGTCGACGTTTGACATTCAAACGCTCACTTCCTTCTCAAGTCGACGTTTGACATTCAAACGCTCACTTCCATCCTAAGTCGACGTTTGACATTCAAACGCTCACTTCCATCCTAAGTCGACGTTTGACATTCAAATGCTCATTTACATCCCAAGTTGACGTTTGACATTTAACGCTCATTTCCACCCCAAACCGACGTTTGACATTCAAACGCTCAGTCCTGTGTTCGGACATCAAATCACAATTCCGTCTCCTGACGTCAAAATTCCCATTGGTTTTCACCAACGTTCACTTCCTCGGCAGCCGCAATAAGCCCGAACCCCAAGGCACGAACGCCTTGCAACAATTCTCCCTGGCCGCCAGTCGTAAGCCCGACCATCCCACTTAAGCGGCCATCAAGGTAAGCCCGCACAACAATCCCTCTTCGGCCATCCTCGTAAGTCCGAATACCTTTTCACTCCAGCAAGTGAACGTTCATATCCCCGACAGTCATCATAAGCCCGTCTATCTCATTTCCACGGCAATCCTTGTGAGCCCGTACAATGAGTCATTTCTCCGGCAGTTATCGTAAGCCCGACCATCCCAATTCAGCGGCCATCAAGGAAAGCCCACACAACAATCCCTCCTCGGCCATCATCGTAAGCCCGAACATTCCTCCCCAACGGGATTGTAAGACCATCCTTTTAAGGAACGTCAATCATCTTTCGTTCCTAACTGCTTGTTAGAACGTCAACCAATCCCCTCAGTTCTTAACTGGTCTTGTTAGAATTATGGACGCTTTTCCCCAACAATATGTTAGTCTCTCCCGAGATCACATTCTGTTCCTAACCCCGTCATTGGAACTTCAATCCCTCTTCGACCATCATCGTAAGCCCGAACACAATATCCCCAGCAGATAAAAGGCGAGCAGTAAATCAAGGAAAGCCCGCACAGCAATCCTTCTTCGACCGCCATTTCCGTCGAACTCGGAACTTTCAAAACCATTTCCGTCGAATTCAGAACTTTCAAAACCATTTCCGTCGAACTCGGAACCTTCAAAACCATTTCCGTCGAACTCGGAACCTTCAAAACCATTTCCGTCGAACCTGGAACTTTCAAAACCATCTCCCTCGTGAGATTCACCCATCTCCCTATTGAGATTCACCCATCTCCCTCGTGAGATTCACCCATCTCCCTCGTGAGATTCAAACCATCTCCCTCGTGAGATTCACCCATCTCCCTCGTGAGATTCACCCATCTCCCTCGTGAGATTCAAACCATCTCCCTCGTGAGATTCACCCATCTCCCTCGTGAGATTCACCCATCTCCTTTGAGAAGTGCAACCACGCCCTCGTAAGTTTCAGAAATCTTAGGTTCAGACGCCTCACAATAGTCTCCATTCAGGTTCGGATGCCTCGCAATGGTCTCACTTAGGTTCAGACGCCTCACAATAGTCTCCATTCAGGTTCGGATGCCTCGCAATGGTCTCACTTAGGTTCAGACGCCTCACAATAGTCTCCATTCAGGTTTAGATGCCTCGCAATGGTCTCACTTAGGTTCAGACGCCTCACAATAGTCTCCATTCAGGTTCAGATGCCTCGCAATGGTCTCACTTAGGTTCAGACGCCTCACAATAGTCTCCATTCAGGTTCAGATGCCTCGCAATGGTCTCACTTAGGTTCAGACGCCTCACAATAGTCTCCATTCGGGTTCGGATGCCTCGCAATGGTCTCACTTTGGTTCGTACGCCTCACAATAGTCTCCATTCGGGTTCGGATGCCTCGCAATGGTCTCACTTAGGTTCGGACGCCTCCTGATAGTCTCCATTCAGGTTCGAATGCCTCGCAATGGTCTCACTTAGGTTCAGACTCCTCACAATAGTCTCCATTCAGGTTCGGATGCCTCGCAATGGTCTCACTTAGGTTCAGACGCCTCACAATAGTCTCCATTCAGGTTCGGATGCCTCGCAAAGGTCTCAATTAGGTTCAGACGCCTTCAAATAGTCTCTCTCAGGTTTAAATGCCTCCAAAACATTCTCTCTCAGGACAAACTCCTCCTAATCATTCCCCACAGGTCGAGGCCCCTACCAATTTCCCTCACACCCGTGAACTACGATCGGCTTGATTCCCGCTCGGGATACGTAGGAATCCTTTTGCTAAGGGTCCAGCCATTTGACCGCCCAGGTCTCTCCATAAGGCATCCCCTGATTTGGATCCTTATCTTTTTCGACGACCCCACTTTCTTCGAAAGTGACGTCACCGAGGGGCTAACTGTAAGTACCCAAATCCGAATCGTCAAAATCCGTTAAAAGTTAACTGGAACCCGTTAAGTTCCCCGTTCTCGAGTCAACGAGACTTCCCGGGACTGCCCCGTGCATCCCGACATCAAAGCGTACTCAACATACGTTATCACACGTAAAAGTACAGCTTTCCCCGAAAAACGTACTTTTCGGGGTCTTCCGAGATTCGATTTCCCGTTTTCGAGTGTCTCGACCTTCCGGAGGTCATAACTCCCTCATACGAACTCCGTTTTGGGACCACCACATATCAAATCGAACGCGAGAACAAGATCTATGCAGGTAACCTGTTAAAATCAGGAAAAATAGCCAATTTCAGGAACTGTCCGGCCGGACTCTTTCTACAGCTTAAATACGTGTCCAAAACGTGTCAAACTCAAGGCCAAATGACCAAAATATCCCCAAATGCAATAGAGGTCCGGCCAGACTCTTTCCACAAGGCAGAAACCCATCAAGTTAAGCAATCTTTCTTCCTCACTAAGCAAAATTACTTCCTTCCTAAGCTTCTCCCCCTCCTCTAATATTTCTACCCTATAAATACTCCACTCCTCCTTCACATTTCAACACACAATTTTCTCCCCTCTCTTCCCCTAGCAACAAAATGCTAGTTCTTCTTTCGCTCTTCGGGGGCCCTCGTGCTACTCGTCGGCGGAATTCTCTACTCTTCGGGGGCCCTCGTGCTACTCGTCGGTATATTCTGATCCTCAAGCTAAACCGTCATAAGTCGAAACGCTGCCCAAATCCCTAGGTTTCTAAGCACCAAATAAAAGGGGAAACTCTGTCCAAACACTTTCGAAACACCTTTCAAACACCTTTTCGTATCCCGTATACGCCCACCGAGCCAAAGGAGCCGACCCTAGCCATAGGTAGCTCCCTCTCTCACTCTCAAAATGTAGACGTCACCGTCTAACGGGGTCCGATACGTTTTAGTCCCTGATCCTCTTCTCTTCCCGTAAGAGAAGTAATCTCGGATTAAAACGGCGTTCCGACCCCGTTCCGTTTACTTTTATGTCATTTATCAATTCCGGATCGTTTGATCCGTCGATCGTCATTTAAATTCCTGTCATTTACAATTTCGGATTGTTTGATTGTCGAACGTCCTTTACTTTCATGCAACTTTACAACTCCGAGCCGTTTTGGCTCGTCGATCGTACTTTACAATTTCGAGCTGTTTGGCTCGTCGATAGTACTTTACAATTTCGAGTCATTTGGCTCGTCGATCGTCATTTACAACTCCGAGCCGTTTTGGCTCGTCGGTCGTACTTTCCAATTCTGGATCGTTTGATTCCGTTGATACCGTACTTTAAATACTGTAATTTACAAAGTTCGACCCGTTTAGATCGTGATAGTATTTACTTTTCAAAGTCCGAGTCGCAACCCGATTCGTTGATTGCATATCATTTAATACGCTTTTTCCCGTAAAAATCATTAACAATGACTCGCCTGGTTCAAAACCGGAGTTCGTCCTTCGAACTCTCTTTCAAAAAGCTCAAAATCGACGTTTGCCACGCAAACGCTCATTTCAAACTCAAAATCGACGTTTGCCACGCAAACGCTCATTTCAAACTCAAAATCGACGTTTGCCACGCAAACGCTCATTTCAAACTCAAAATCGACGTTTGCCACGCAAACGCTCATTTCAAACTCAAAATCGACGTTTACCACGCAAACGCTCATTTCAAACTCAAAACCGACGTTTGTCATTCAAACGCTCGCCTTTTCAAACAGGTCACCTAATCAACGTTTGACATTCAAACCAAGATTAAGCTTGTCATTCAAGCCCCCATTTCAAAATGCAAACACACACACACGAATTCGAGAAAGGTAGAAAGACTCGTCATACGAGGCGTTTCGGGTGATCTCGTAATACTCTTCCCGAAACGTAACGTGACCTCCGAACCTAACAATCTCTGGTACTAAAAAAGCTTTTTACTCGTTTTTTCTACCAATAAAAATGACCCCCTGTTTTCAAAGCCTTTTCCTAAGTTTTTGCTACCAATAAAATCGACACCATTTTCAACCTAAAGCCGTTTCTCAACGTTTGGGCTCAAAATGCAAAACCGCGTGGCGACTCCTCTCCTTCCCGAAAGCGAGGTCTCAGACACCAACCCTACGCGAAAGACAACCGCTTTCGCCGCGCGTGAAATCCGGGTAATTTCAGTTAGCCAACAACCCAACCATGGCCAATGGAAGGGGGAAAAGGGACCCAGTGAATGGATATAATGAACTCGGCTCGGGTGCCATTATAATCTCATACCACTGCCCGAACAATCAAGTACCAGCTGGACTTTAAATAAAAGCACAGTAATAAATACTTGCTTAAACAACCAATGTATGATTCTAAAGTAGTAAACCATACCAAATATATCATAACAATATGATAACCATGTATTGTTCATAAGTAGCACAAAGGCTAAACATCATTGAAATCAATCACTTTAACTTAGAATTTCAAAGTAGGGAACCCTATCAAGAACACCATTAAAGATGTCAAACAAATCCATATTGTGTAACACATAAGGTCTACACATTTAATATAACCATCCCAAGGTTTATTATCAACCATATAAAGATGCAGAGCCATTTAGGTTTCACGAAAATCAAGGGTTTCAACCTACTTTACCCAAGTATTTAACAACCTTCCCGTTATCACAATTGATAGGTTAATACCTCATTTGGTATTTCATATATTATACTTTGATTAGGGTGTTCAATTGGGTAAAATGTACATTAGGCACGGGGTCGGCCCTGTGATATTCGGGGCCCTAGGCCGGTAATTTTGGATGGGGCCTTCACTTTTCTGATAGCAAAAATCAACATACCGGAGTGATCATTTATTTCAAAAGTTTCCATTGTGGATCTTTATCAAAATTGGTTGAAAAAGACAATATAGGACGTGAACCTTTTAGATGATTTCCAATAAGTTTCAACTCTTCCATTGTGTGAACTGAAAAAACAAAAGAGATTTTGACAAATACAATTTTACAACTAAGTATTTATAGATATATAATTAACAAGCAAACAGATTAATACTAATCAGAATAAAGTACAAAACCAGGAATACCAGCTTGTTGGTTCAGAAAAATCTAAAAACAAGACGGATGTGTAGGTGTTAGTGCCCTAGGCCTATAGAGATAGATTTATATGTAATGTCATTGTTCATTTATATATGAGATTACTACTTTGATTATTATATATGTTTGCATGTTTACTTTAATAATCGTGTCCCTAGTACTTATGAAGCACTAGTATGAAGTCTAATGGATAATCATGTGATGATTATATGCATGGAGATGCACATTAGATTCATGGGTACTTGTTAGAGAACAAGGTACTGGACTTGACCCATTATGAGATTTATGTCATGGTCGAAGGTCATAATTAAATCTCACATAGTTATATCATTGATATCCTTTGACCTGAGACTATCATCGTCTTCCACTCGATGAATGTTATGTTTGATATAGTTTAACGTTGTCTTTAACCGAATAACAATAAGGGCTATTATTGGCATGATATGATTCTTGTTGGGAAGAATGATAAGTCAAGATGGAAATTTATCCCTCGTAAAGAGAGATGTCTGCTAGGCCACTCGTAAGTAAGATTGATGTAGTGCATGGCCATGCCCGAATGAATTAATGTGATTAATATCATTCGATTGATCAATTTACTTAGTAATGAGAAAGCATTGAACAATATGAGTTGACGTGGACCATGACTCATGTTCAATATAACATCGTGTGACAATGGGATTGTGATATGTTCTATATAAGAAATTGAACTTAATATTATATTATTTGGGTAGGCATGATGGCTTGCTAGAGTCCGCTCATGTCTTATGAGGATCGATGTGATCGAACTCATTGCCAACATAATATAGTCCTATGGGGTCGCACGCATCGAACGAACTGTCAAAAAATGGAATTATGGAATCTGGGCTCATGGGCGATCGCCCAAGTGTACCATGGGCGACCGCCCATAAGTCAATGGTTGGCTTGGGCGACCGCTCAAATGGTATGGGCAACCGCTCACATGTTATTCGAAATTGTGCATTGGAGACTGTGCTGATGGGCGACCGCCCATGCCCATGTGGGCGACCGCCCATGTGGGATTTCGAATAAGAGTTTCAAGCGCTGTAATGATGGGCGACCGCCCATGTGCCGAACTGTGCTGAAACCGTTTTTGATTAGGGTTTTTAAAAAGGAATAATATTTATAAAGTATAAATACTATCCCTATTCAACCCTAGCAGCCAGTCACGAATTTTGAGTTTATAGAAACACAAAATTGAGAGGTTTTCTTTTGTGAATTGAAAATCATCACACCAATTCCATAATACTTTATAGATTGAAAGGAGTTTCAATCGAGGGATCTATCAATCCACCTAGAATTGTTATAGGGTTCGTTCAATGCGTGGATACACATAGAGGATCTTCGCAATTCAAGATCTATTGTTCGTGATTCAAAGTTCGTTAATCAAGGATTCGTAAGATCAACAATCCTGGAGTTGGAACGCGTTTATCAACAACAAAAGCACACAAGGTTGGTATTTCTATTTCATACTTCTTAATTAATCATCTAGAACGGATCATAGGCTCCGGGTTTTTCGAGTTAATTTGCATTATTCCGCTGCGCATGGACCCTCGAAACCCAACAGTGGTATCAGAGCCATGTTCATGATGCTTATATTAGATAATCATGATAATTATATAATGTGATTATGTTAATTTTCATGATGAATATGATTTAGAATACGAATTTATATAGGAATTGCTTATGGAAGTAATTGTATATTTTGATATGCCATGATTATGAATTGGATTATGTGATTAATATGATTAATCTATAATATGGGTCTTGAAGTATTACTTAGTATATGGGCTGGACACCAAAAACTTTTCCACAGGCACTTCGATGGAAGTGTGGGATAACCTTGGATTACAATGCCACGTACTAGTAATTGATGAATTTCTAGATCTTGAACAAAGTGTTTGTTATAGGGATTATGTTCATAATAAATGAGATTTTACATGAGTCATTAAACCCTAATTGATTAGAAATTATGATGTTAACATCAAATGTGATTTGTGATGCATCATCCCATGTTCATAATTATACTCATATAATTTTCATGAATCAACCTTGCCATGTTAATTGATAAACATAAAAAATTGAACCTTCATTGAAATTTGAGTTTTTCTATACCACCCATGTTTAAACACTTGTGAGTACACGGATAGTTTTATGTAGGCTACGCCACAGCGAGGTACATTAATTCTATCTTTGTATGATCAAGATGAGCAAACGGCGATTGCTATACGTTTAAAATGGTTGAACTCAATTAGGCTATCAAAACAGTTTTGGGCCTAAGGCATAAGATGGGATTGAAACATGTGACATATGATGTCTATAATCTCATAAAGGATCTAAGAGTCATATGTTGATATGATTGATAAATGTTATCTACCTTTTAAGTTTAATTTTGAGCAGTCGTGCCATAGCCGACTTAAAATTAAATTAAAGTTGGGTCTTAGCCTATTAAATTATATTATGCATGTTTGTATAAGAAGGTTATATAATTTAGTGGGAGTATTTGAGAAATACGTTAATTAATCTCTTAATTGAAACTGGTACTTATATGTGTTCATATTTTGTTGCATATCTTTGTAGATCAATGGCTGTAAACACTAATCAAAATCTGTCACGGCGATCAGTCCTTGAGAAGGACAAGTTAGAAGAGAATGGCAACAACTATGTGGATTGGATCCACAGTTTGAGAATTGTTCTCAAACATGAATGGAAGTTGTACATTCTCGATGGACCCGTTCCACCCAAGCCTGCTGCTAATGCAACTCGAGCTGAAAATGATCAACATAAGAAACATATGGATGATTCTATTGATGTTGGTTGCTTGATGCTCGCTACCATGTGTAAGGCCCTTGAGAAGGACCTTGTACACATGGAAGCTTATGATTTGGGAAATCATTTGAAGGAAATGTTCCGATTCTGCAAGCACGTCGGGGAAAGGTTTGACACTATGAAGGCTCTTCATTCATGCAAGATGATTGAAGGACAACTGTTGGGCCTCATGTGTTGTAAATGAAGGGTCACCTCGAACATCTTGAGAGGCTTGGATATCCTATCCAGAGTTGGGCGGCTACGGATATGATATTGCATTCACTCCCTGAAAGTTATAATCAGTTTGTTATGAATTATAACATGAATGGGATGAATAAATCTCTGTCTGAATTGCATGGGATGCTTAAGAATGCATATAACAATGTCGCCAAGAAACCAATCAAGTGTTGATGGTGAATAAAGGAAAGGGGTTCAAGAAACCCAAGGTTAAAGCAAAAGTTGCTAAACCGGAGGCAAAGGTTGCCGTTGTTGAGAAGCCTCAACCCAAATCCCAAAAGGATGCGGTTTGCTACCATTGCAAGGAAACTGGGCATTGGAGGCGTAACTGCAAAGCTTATTAGGAAGGACTGAAGAAGAAGGGCAATGAGATTGCCATGACTTCAGGTATCTATGTGATAGATATTTTACTTTCTACTTCTAGTTCTTGGGTATTAGATATCGGATGTGGATCTCACATTTGCCTAAATGTGCAGGGACTAAAGAATAGAAGGTTGCTCAAGGAAGGTGAAGTAGACCTGCGGGTTGGAAATGGAGCAAGAGTTGCTGCATTGGCCGTAGGGACTTACGAAGTCACTTTACTTAGCAGATTAATATTAGTTTTGAATAACTGATATTATGTTCCGGATTTGAGCAGAAACATTATTTCAATTTCTTGTTTAGACAATGAGGGTTACAGTTTTCTTATTGCGAATAAGAAATTTTTCATTTATTTGAATGATATGCTTTACTGTATTGCTCATTCTTATAATGGCCTTTATGTCTTAGATGTTAAAAATAATGTTGATAATGTCTATCATGTTAATAAGAAATCTAAACCAAACAATGTGAACAACACATTTAAATGGCATTGCCGTCTTGGTCACATAAATGAGAAACGCGTCTCTAAACTCCATAAAGATGGATATTTAGACTCATATGATTATGAATCATATGATGTTTGCGAATCTTGTTTATTGGGCAAGATGACTAAAGCACCTTTTACTAAGAGTAGTGAAAGGGCTAGTGATTTATTGGCTCTCATACATACTGATGTATGTGGACCAATGAATAGCATTGCTAGGGGAGGATTTCGGTACTTCATAACGTTTACTGATGACTTATCAAGATATGGCTATGTCTATCTGATGAAGTACAAAAGTGAAGCATTTGAGATATTTAGAATATTTCAAAATGAAGTACAAAATCAACTTGGTAAAACTATTAAAACACTTCAATCCGATCGAGGTGGTGAATATTTAAGCCAAGAATTTGACGATCATCTTAAAAGTTGTGGAATTGTTTCAGAACTTACTCCACCCGTAACACCACAATGGAATGGTGTGTCCGAGAGGAGAAATCGAACTCTATTAGATATGGTTCGATCGATGATGAGTCAAGTTAACCTTCCTATTTCCTTTTGGGGGCATGCACTGGAAACAGCTGCTTTCACACTTAATAAGGTCCCTACTAAATCGGCTCCTAAAACTCCACATGAGATGTGGCATGGAAGAAAACCTAGTTTATCTTTCATGAAGATTTGGGGATGTGAAGCTTATGTAAAGAAATTAGTTTCTGAAAATAAGCTTGCACCCAGATCCGATAAATGTATTTTCGTTGGTTATCCTAATGAAACGAAAGGATATCAATTTTACAACCGATCCGAGAACAAAGTGTTTGTTGCTCGACATGGTGTATTTCTAGAGAAAGAGTTTCTCTCTAAAGAAACTAGTGGGAGTAAAATTGATCTTGAAGAAATTCAAGAACCCGAAAATGACAAGGAACCATTAGTAGAGACGAAACCAAATTCACAAGCAGTTGTGGAATCGGTTCAAGATACACAAGTTCTTCGCAGATCGGATAGGATACGATCTGAACCTGAGAGATATGGATTTCTCATGACGGAAAGTAACGAAGTAGAAATCATTGAGAATGATGAACCTACTTCCTATCAAGAGGCGATGTCCACTCCTGACTCAGACAAGTGGCTAGAAGCCATGGAATTCGAGATCAAATCCATGTACGATAATCAAGTTTGAAACTTGATTGATCCACCTGAAGGTGTAAAAATTATAGGGTGCAAATGGGTTTTCAAAAAGAAAATCGACATGGATGGGAAGGTACATACTTATAAGGCTAGGCTTGTTGCTAAGGGGTATAGGCAGATTCATGGCGTTGACTATGATGAAACCTTTTCGCCCGTAGCAATGCTTAAGTCTATTAGAATCTTAATTGCCATAGCCGCATATTACGACTATGAGATATGGCAAATGGACGTCAAAACAGCGTTTCTTAACGGAAACCTACTTGAGGATGTATACATGATACAGCCTGAAGGGTTTGTCGATCCAAAGAATTCTAATAAAGTATGTAAGTTGCAGAGATCCATTTATGGATTGAAGCGAAGCTTCCAGGAGTTGGAATCTACGTTTTGATGAATCAGTCAAAGAGTTTGGCTTCATCAAGAACGAAGATGAACCTTGTGTATACAAGAAAGTAAGTGGGAGCATAGTTCTATTTCTGGTGTTATATGTCGATGACATCTTGCTCATTGGAAACAATGTTCCTGCACTTGAGACTGTCAAGTCCTGGTTAGGAAAATGTTTTTCAATGAAAGATATGGGTGAAGCGGCTTATATCCTTGGTATCAAGATCTATAGAGATAGATCAAGAATGATGATTGGTTTGAGTCAAAGTACATATATTGACAAGGTCCTTAGAAGATTCCGCATGGAAAATTCTAAAAGAGGGAACTTGCCAATGGGACATGGCATTACTCTTAGCAAGACTCATTGTCCTAAGACAAATGATGAGCGAAAGAGGATGAGTGATATTTCATATGCTTCGGCAATTGGGTCTATCATGTATGCCATGTTATGTACTAGACCCGATGTCTCGTATGCTCTAAGCACGACGAGTAGATACCAGTCTGATCCTGATGAGAACCATTGGATAGCAGTCAAGAATATCCTGAAGTACTTGAGAAGAACTAAGGATATATTCTTGGTATTTGGAGGAATGGAAGATGATCTGGTTGTAAAGGGTTACACAGATGCAAGCTTCCAAACCGACAAAGATGACTTTAGATCGCAGTCTGGTTTCGTGTTTATGCTAAATGGAGGTGTTGTTTGTTGGAAGAGTTCCAAGCAAAGCATTGTTGCTGATTCTACAACCGAAGCCGAATACATAGCAGCATCGGATGCGGCTAAGGAGACGATTTGGATCAAGAAGTTCGTTAGTGACTTAGAAGTCGTTCCGAGTATCACTAACCCTATAGAGCTTTATTGTGACAATAATGGTGCTATTGCCCAAGCAAAAGAACCAAGTTCACATCAACGATCCAAACATATTTTGAGACGTTTCCACCTCATTCGAGAAATCTGTGAAAGGGAGGACGTCAAGATATGCAAGGTACCAACAAATGACAACATTTCAGACCCTCTCACCAAGCCTTTGCCACAAGCTAAACATGATGGTCATGTTAGGTCCATGGGTATAAGATACATAAATGATTGGGCCTAGTGCAAGTGGGAGACTGTAGGTGTTAGTGCCTTAGGCCTATAGAGATAGACTTATATGTAATGTCATTGTTCATTTATATATGAGATTACTACTTTGATTATTATATATGTTTGCATGTTTACTTTAATAATCGTGTCCCTAGTACTTATGAAGCACTAGTATGAAGTCTAATGGATAATCATGTGATGATTATATGCATGGAGATGCACATTAGATTCATGGGTACTTGTTAGAGAACAAGGTACTGGACTTGACCCATTATGAGATTTATGTCATGGTCGAATGTCATAATTAAATCTCACATAGTTATATCATTGATATCCTTTGACCTGAGATTATCATCGTCTTCCACTCGATGAATGTTATGTTTGATATAGTTTAACGTTGTCTTTAACCGGATAACAATAAGGGCTATTATTGGCATGATATGATTCTTGTTGGGAAGAATGATAAGTCAAGATGGAAATTTGTCCCTCGTAAAGAGAGATGTTTGCTAGGCCACTCGTAAGTAAGATTGATGTAGTGCATGGCCATGCCCGAATGAATTAATGTGATTAATATCATTCGATTGATCAATTTACTTAGTAACGAGAAAGCATTGAACAATATGAGTTGACGTGGACCATGACTCATGTTCAATATAACATCGTGTGACAATGGGATTGTGATATGTTCTATATATGAAATCGAACTTAATATTATATTATTTGGGTAGGCATGATGGCTTGCTAGAGTCCGCTCATGTCTTATGAGGATCGATGTGATCGAACTCATTGCCAACATAATATAGTCCTATGGGGTCGCACGCATCGAACGAATTGTCAAAAAATGGAATTATGGAATCTGGGCTCATGAGCGACCGCCCAAGTGTACCATGGGCGACCGCCCATAAGTCAATGGTTGGCTTGGGCGACCGCTCAAATGGTATGGGCAACCGCTCACATGTTATTCGAAATTGTGCATTGGAGACTGTGCTGATGGGCGACCGCCCATGCCCATGTGGGCGACCGCCCATGTGGGATTTCGAATAAGAGTTTCAAGCGCTGTAATGATGGGCGACCGCCCATGTGCCGAACTGTGCTGAAACCGTTTTTGATTAGGGTTTTTAAAAGGGAATAATATTTATAAAGTATAAATACTATCCCTATTCAACCCTAGCAGCCAGTCACAAATTTTGAGTTTATAGAAACACAAAATTGAGAGGTTTTCTTTTGTGAATTGAAAATCATCACACCAATTTCATAATACTTCATAGATTGAAAGGAGTTTCAATCGAGGGATCTAGCAATCCACCTATAATTGTTTTAGGGTTCGTTCAACGCGTGGATACACATAGAGGATCTTCGCAATTCAAGATCTATTGTTCGTGATTCAAAGTTCGTTAATCAAGGATTCGTAAGATCAACAATCCCGGAGTTGGAACGCGTTTATCAACGACAAAAGCACACAAGGTTGGTATTTCTATTTCATACTTCTTAATTAATCATCTAGAACGGATCCTAGGCTCCGAATTTTTCGAGTTAATTTGCATTATTTCGCTGCGCATGGACCCTCGAAACCCAACAGGAACCCAACAGGATGCGTCTAAAGCATTATAACTTGCAAAACACAATTTACTCAGAAATAAGATATTACCTGCATTAACTAAGAACTTCACAGACGGACCATTAGGGCACTTGGCCATCCATAGGTAAGGTCTTTCGACTTTCTGCACTGAAATACACATGAAAATAAATAAGAGATTTCAGGTTAAGCTAAGAACAAACAGGGCCTCAACATATCAAGCCAAACAAGTTTTATACACTAAAATTCACTAGCCAAATCACTTCCTCCATTCCACTAATGAGTCTTAATACTTTATTATGAAGTCTCTCCAGATGGTATTCAGTATAAATTTAAGAGAGTTTTCTGAAGAACTCCAAGTTTAATCTTAATCAGTGTTCTAAAAGACCCCGCCTAAGGGCGCCTAGGCCCCTCTCCAACGCCTAGTTCTAAGCCCCGCCTAGGTCCCGCCTAATCCCGACTAGTCCCCGCCTAGGCGCTAGGCCCGGCTCCGCCGCCTAGCATCCGCCTAGCGCTTTTTAGAACCTTGATCCTAATCATACAATAAAGTGATAAACAAGTTTGATGCAACTAATTTCGGATAAAATAAATTTAATTTAACCCTAAATCAAAAGCCCTAACCCTAATCTAGGATAAAATAAATTATTTAACCCAAAATCAAAGTAAAACTCAAAACACACAAACAAAAACTAAAATTAGCTCATAAAATTTGCAGATTCGATTACGAAAAAAGAATAACATGATCAAACAGAAAAAGAGAGTTACCTTTTTAGCAGATGAGCGAGCGATCCGGCGGATCTAGGGCGAGACGGCGAGCGCCGTGAGCGGAGAGGAGAAGGAGCGCTGAAGGCGAACGGAGAGAAAGAGTACCGACGATCGAACGCCGGAACGGAGAAGGAGCGCCTGTGCGTCGTGACCGACGCCGTGACCATCGTGCGGCGTCTTCTTCTTTCGAGTGGCGAATTACGGGCGAATCGGACCAGGAGGGGTGAGGTGTGTAAATGTGTTGCTGAGTACTGATTTTTGCAATTAAAGAGCATTATATAGGTGGTTTTTTTTTAGATATTTTGAGGGGGGTTTTGTGTATTTTTTCAGGGGGTATAATTATTTTTTTTTTATAATGAGGCCCCTCACTTTCGGTATATTACCACTAAGCCCCTAAATTTTGGGGCCCAAAAAATTGACAAATTTAGGGGACCTAAGGCCCAGGCCTCACCTGCCTTTACTAAGGGCCAACCCTGATTAGGCAGTGAGGGAAAACTTGCTTCAAAACTGACTCAACAAAACAGGACAGGGCACGACTCGTGCCCTACAGCACGAGTTGTGCCACTTCAAAGCAGCACAAGTGCAAAAGTTTACACGATTCGTGGTCACGACTGAAGGCTTGGCACGACTCGTGACAGAGAGCACGAGTCGTGCCCTTTGCAAAAATCAGAACAGAGGCTGAACTTCAGCAAAGGCTTGAAACTTACCAATTTTTCCTTACCCTTTTTACCTCAACATACAACAACAAACCCAACTTCAGTTCAACCCAATCAAGCCATTTCAAACCATTTCAAACTCAAAGCAAAATGATCAAATATAACATGCAACATGTATATTCCAACCATTATAACATTAATATCAAATGAACAAGTTTAAAAAGGAAAAAAATAATAACTTACCTCCAAAAATGGACTTCAATATTTATTCGGATGAAAATGATCCCCTAATCCTCCCGAACATTTAGACACAAACGAATTGAAGAACGGATTTATCTTGAATTTATGATAGATTTTTAAAATGAAAACCTAGGTTTGGCTTCTTAGAACAGAGAAACAACTTAGCTGGGTTTGGTTTTTGTTATGAAGCTTCTTCATTAAAACAAGGAAGATATACATGGACCAAATTAACACTTAGGTTCCTCCAACCATTGAGTTATTGAAATTAGATGACTTAAGTTCTAACTTTTACTCTAAAGCACCTCAATGTCTTTCATAAATTTTTAATAATTTTCAACAATTATCATTTCAACTACACAACTCTTATTAACTTCACTTAGTCATTAAATAATTCAAATTAATTATTAACATAATTAAAAATGCCAACTAAGCTATTCAAAATATAAAATTAACACATAATTGTCACAAACAAAATGCGAAACATTAAATGATATGCAACGCACGCCATAAATACGAGTTCAAGCATGTATCAAATAATGCTTAGGTTTAGGGTCGTGACAGGCCAGACATTAATCCTCTTTTTTAATTCATCCCCTAGGACTTTTATATCGAAAATACCCCTGGGTAAATGACATTTAACTAGAAAAAACTAACCCCGTTAGTCGTAGTAGTAATAAAAATAATAATAAAAAAAACAGTTTAATGTGTTGGATAAAAAAAAAGTTTAATGGTATTATCCACAAAAATGCAATAATAGTTGGATGCTAATTGTTCAATTTTTTCCAAAAAATAAATAGTTGATGTTTAATTTGAATAGAAGGGAGCAATTATTATTTTTCAATTTAAATTGCCAAACTAATAGTAATAGAAAAAGGAAAAAGTGGCGGGATCCATATGACATTGGCGTGGGGCAGCGCTCCATCCTGCAACCCATCACAATTTTGGTTCAGACAAAAAATCAAACAGATAAGGGGCAAGGAAGGATAACACCAACCTCATCTCGATGCAACAAACCTCCGCTCACACACATCACACACACTAATGGTCTCCCTGTTCTCTCACTCCACCGCCGTCCACAACCCACCCCACCACCTTCTCTCCTTCACCATAAACCACCTCCACCACCGACCTCCCAACCACTTCAAACCGCATCGCCCCCATCGCCGCCCCAATTTATCCCTACACTCTTCCGAAACCAACAACAATGTTCCCTCCACTTCAAACACTCAGCCGCCGCCGCAAAGGACTTTGTTTCCTGGAGGCTTCAAGCGCCGGGTGATAAAAGTCCCTAATCTCGTCCTCCTACTCAACCCCGAAGATGTCCTGGACGATAAGCTTGTTTTGGACGCCATTGACGACGCCGTTTCTGGCCAGGTAGGGATTGTTGTGCTCAATTGCGGTCAAGGAAATGGGAGGATGTTGTACGATGCCGCTTGCTTGTTAAAGCCGGTGATTAGAGATCGAGCTTATTTGTTGATTGCTGACCGTGTTGATATTGCCGCTGCTGTTAACGCTAGTGGCGTTCTGGTTTCTGATCAAGGTTTGATTTTAATTGATAGCATGATTAACGTTGTTCCTTATTATGAATCCACCTAATATTTCATTTGATGTTGACTTTAATTTGGTGTTTTTCAATTTTATTTGTAGTTTTACCTACTTCAATAATGAATGAATATGAATATGAATATTCTGAGCTGTTGATGATTATTTTAATTTGTGCTGAGGGGATGAGAGTCTATAATGTCAAAGAGCTATTCACTTGTCTCATGGGATTGGTGGGGTTATTTTTAAACCAATGGGTTCTCAGGCTTGTGCATACTGCAAAGTCTAATGGCTGAAAGCATCAATACGCAAAAATATACTCTCTCTCCGTCTCAAAATGAATGTCCAAAGAATTTCAAATTTGCTTTTGATCAAGTATTTACGCAAGCATATTAGTGGGTTAGGGAATTCTTGCTCTATTTGGAATTTGTGTATGTGATTGCTTCATGATTTAATGAAGCAAGATTAAATGTTGCTTACTGGTTTTGGAAACTTTTTTGTGAATTTGACTGTTAACAGAAGTGCAATTCAGTATGAAGGTTAAGTGTTAATATGAGTCATCTATGCAATCCTTCTAGAAAATCTAGAAGCAAATAATCAAATCAATAGAGGTATGGAATATAGAAAGTCGAGATCATGGGCACCCCATGGTTTGGTTTATCCACATATACATGCATGCAATCCATCCATCCATCCTATTGTGTGTATCTATATAGACACACACAAAAAATGCTCACACATGTGGCTATTTAGTAACAAATGACTGGAATGATATGGAACATGGAATATGTTTTTATCCCTGGGCTGTCTCAGTTACCTACGTAAAGAGCTGAAGATCACATTTTTTTTTTGTTGACCTCCTCCTTTCTTTAATATCCAGGTAAACACACAAATTAATAAAATGCTTTGACCATCTATTAATTACTATAAAAAACCCTTGAATTCAGACTAGGGGACAACATTTGAATTTAAATTGGGCGCGACAATAAAGGTTATTTTAGTCTATCTGTTTTAATAAGTTGTCTAAAAGGGAAATTTTACTCTTCAATGGGACGTCATAAAAAGGAATACACACCTCTTCAATTGGGACAAATGTAGTATATGCATCACGCTTGTATGCACATGTATATACACACGCGCATACGGCTAATCGCTAATATAGATGTCTCTTGGAGGAATTTTTAAATTCAAGGATGAGCAAGTCCTCAAGTATCGTGAGATAATTCCTTCCTAATTTGCTTTAACCTTGTTGAACAGGTCTTCCGGCCATTGTTGCGAGAAACACAATGATGGAATCCAGTTCAGAGTCAGTATTCCTTCCTATGGTCGCAAGATATGTGCAAACTTCAAATGCTGCCATGAGTGCCTCTAGTTTTGAAGGTGCTGATTTTCTTATATATGGTTTTGAGGGAGACAAGAGTCCACAGGAACTAACAAGCTCTGTACTTGCGAATGTGAAAATTCCAACTTTTGTTGCGGTTGATTTGCTTGCAGAAGAGAAATTATTCTCTGAGATATCAGATTTGCTAAGATTGGGAGCAAGTGGTTTAGCTGTTTCATTGAAAGGATTGCAGTTGTTGAGTATTGATTTTTTGAAAAATTCATATGGTGTATATGGATCAACTAGGGGAACACAAGAAAAGCAACAAAGTCTTGATAGGTTCAGAGTGCTGGATGTCGATAATGGTGTTCCCAGCGAAAATGGGATGTCTGGCTTTGTCGATTTAGTGGAAAGAGAACGACAACTTATAAGACGTGAGAGATCAATGCTGCTTGAAGCAATAAATGTTATCCGAAGAGCTGCACCACTGGTGATCTTTTAATGTTTAAATTTGGTGGCTAAAGTTGTGTGCATACTTGAATTTTTATCAGAATTTTTAATTTCTGGCATTTATCAGTGATATTATTGTTCTTGGAATTCAGATGGAGGAAGTCTCGCTTCTCAGTGATGCTGTTGCGCAACTCTCTGAGCCATTTTTACTGGTTATAGTGGTAATTGTGCGCTGAACTTCAAGAAATTCTGGTTCCACGGGTATACATTGGTATTAGCTCCTAATTTTAAACAAGTTCCTTTGTACTTGCTCCCAATTTATTTTCAACTCGCCTTTACATATACTCCCTCTGTCCCATTTAAAGGTTCACTCATTTCCCAAATGAATGTCCCATTTAAAAGTTCACTTTTCCTAAAATGGAAATAGATCCCACTTGTCATACTCACAACAACAATCCACTTTCTCTCTCCTATCCAACTATCAACACACAACACAACACATCACATCTTTATCTTTTTCCTTAATTCCTGTGCCTAATCCAAGTGGCAAACTTATAAATGGGACGGAGGGAGTATTTAATATACTCCCTCCGTCCCAAACTAACATACCCCTTTCCTAAAATGGCAAAGAATCTTTACTATTCCCTCCACGGCTCCACTCATTCTCTCTCCTATTTTACTTTTATACTCATAACACTTTCTCCATTACCCACTTTCCTTAATTCCCGCGCCGAACAGTAAACGGGTATCTAGGTTTGGGACGGAGGGAGTACATTTTTTTCAGGAGAACAGTACTTTAAATGAGCGTCTGTGGTCCCCTTCTCTCATACTCCCTCTGTCCCATAACGAAGTACCCATTTATTTTTAGGAACGTGAATTAATGGAAAGTGTTATAAAAGTAGGGGTACATATAGAAAACAACAAATTAGACAAAACATTTATCACACATTCTTAAACCAAGAGTTTTTGACAAGTGGCCAAAATAATTGAGACGGAGGGGGTATAATCAAGAGCCCATTGGTTGGATTTTTTTCAAATTTTTATAAATTTGATAGGAAATGTAATGCGTATGAATGTCTATAAATAGGATTTTACAAAGTACAATAAACTAGTTTGTCATATAATCCATGGAGGAATTGCCTGTCAGTTCTGTGAGAGGATCCAGCACAGCCCTTGATGTTTTACTTAGCCACCCGGTGAATCTGCAGCTCCAGCCATCCATAAAGTAGGAATAGAAAAAAAAAGGAAAGGAAGCAAAGGAACACACAGTTATTCCAAAGCCCATTCTCCGCTCAATAAGAAAACTCTACTAGATTTGAGGGATTTCAGCGTCAATTACAGCTCAACAACTGATAGTTAAAATAATAATAATGATCCCAAATATTTCAATGACCAACAGACTTGTTGATGACACATGGTCCTTGATTTGGAATGGTCTTCTGAAGTCGATCATTATTGTTCGACCACTCAGTGAGTAACACATCAGTTCTGGTGTCCTCCAATTGACCTTACTTGGCACCAAATTTATATAAAAAATCGGAACTTTGTTATGGGTAGAGTAAGAGCTGGAATTCTTTTGTCAATTATATTGAAGATGTAGCTGGAAACGGAGAATCTAAGACCTTAAACGGTCCTTCCATTTTATATGGAGTGTAATCTGTATCTTAAAAGAAAAATTAGGTTGCTTATGGAAATTGTTATTTAGAAATATGAACAATCAATAGTGAATTCAGACATACCTGTGCTGTCCTAACAATGATGGATTCATCATTTATACACCATCTAAGACCTTAAAGGCTCCTTCCAGTCTGTTCTCTTTTTATCTGCCTCCGATCAAGTTGAGGATCCAAATCAAGATTGGTTGTTCCAACTACCAGTTATATAATCATCGAGTCTGACTAAAGCAATCATTTTGATTGGATTTTATTGATGACATTGTTTTATTGGTCACATGCGTTGTTATTAAAGTTGCTCTCTTATATCTCATTTTTCTTATTGCTTTCATTTTTTGCTTTTATATGAATTCTGATGTTCTATTATTCATAATTATCATCTGTCTTGATGTCTTTAGGGTGAGTTTAATTCTGGCAAATCAACTTTCATCAATGCTCTTCTTGGACAAAAGTACCTGAATGATGGAGTCATACCTACAACAAATGAGATCACTTTTTTACGCTATTCTGAGACTGTTGATGAACAACAGCGTTGTGAAAGACTCCCAGATGGGCAATACTTATGTTATCTACCTGCTCCAATACTTAAAAACGTGAGTTGATGCAAAAATAAAAAATAAAAAAAAATTACTTTTCAAGCATGATGTCATTTTGATGAACATTTCTCTCCTTGTCACAAACATAGACTCCAATCATGGTGTAGTATTTGTTTCACTGTGCTTTTTGATTAGTAATTCTAATGGTTTCTTGGAATTAAGCATTGGACACTTGATGATGCTAGTCTATTTGTTTTGAATATTTAAAACTTTGTTCTGTTTTTCTTATCAATATTTACTATAAAGCTTGTATATGGGTTGGAAAATGATTTTGACGACTATTTTAATCATGCTATAAAACCACGAAAAAATAGTACAGTAATACTTGGAAACAGAACTCCGAAAGTGAACGATCTGCTTATAAATGAACAGGCCCCAATAGTTTTAGTTTTTATTTTAATATACTTTGATTATATCTATTTATATGATGTTATTAATACCTTGACTTACATGAATTAAAGTCCTGGGTCTACCAGTGCTGAATGTATAATCAGAACTTCACTATTATCTTCTTGTATGGTCCTAAGTGTGGTTCGTGTTATACTGCCTTGATTACATGCATGAAAAGAAAGTATTGCATTGGCTTGGACTATTACTCGATGAGTACGATTCAGCAATATGAAAATGAGAAACTTGTTGCTCAGAATGAACTTCGTAACAACCAACAGAAGCCTTTTTTTCGTTTTTTTTTTAACTTTGGCCACATGTCATCACCCACTTTTCTTACCTGTACACTCAAAGATCCCTGTCAAAGGCAGACTATATGGAAGAGAGCCATTGGTTGGTTGTATTGCTTTTCCAGAGTGAAACATCTGCACAGAGTATCCTTCTGGGGCACTTCACCTGTTGAGGGGGAAAAGGCATACGAAGAGAATCGCCTGCATCTAGAGGGGCTCAGCAATGTGCAGAAGAAAGACTCCTCCTCACCTAGGGTATACCCAAACCTTAAGTTCTTCATTGGGATCTTCCCACCTAATGTTTTCTAAGCCTTTTTCATCAAGGATTCCCCCAAACTTCTTAGCACCTCCTCTCCTAGGGATCCTGAAGCTTCTCTGGGACTCCTTGCTTAATTTTTCCCAATACTTTCACTTCGTCTTATTATGGGATGACCAACTTGGGTATTGGTAGAATATACAGGTTCATTGGGTACCACAAGGAAAAATAATTTGAACTGCGAGCTCCCAATAGTATTATTGAGGGTGTTGAATTTCGGTTGAAGTTGGAAGTACGCCATTGCAACGTATACATGTACGTCACATAGATAATCTAACTTGGGTATCAGTAGAATATACATGTACAATGGTCATTACACAAAAATTTTCCTTGCAAGGTCCCAGTAGGATTTCTGAGAACGACAGATTTTGGTTGAAGTTGGAAAGCATCATTGTAACATTAGGCAGGGAATTTGTGCAGTTTTTTCTATGAAAAGCTAGAAAGCTGTAACACAAACCAAATATAGGACCAGGGTGACATGTGGCATATAGTAGGCAGCATGGTACCCTGGGCACCTGTATAATGATTTCTCCTCATAGCTCAACAGATGATTAGGTCATTGTTGCTTAGCTATTGATGGAGGTGTTTAGTCTCATATCACTAATGATCAATTTATAAAATCATCACTTTTGCTTGTCATGATCTCTCTTTTGGTCTGATCTAGTAGTTTTTCCCTCTGTTTCTCTCATAGCTCGTCTTGGGATGCCTTGCTCATGGATTCTCCATGCAATCTTTGGTCAATCTCGTGTAATACCAACCTTCAAACATCCAAGCTCTCACCTTTACCCCATATCTCATGATCCCTGGGGACATTTTATTCTATAGATATACTAATATACAATATATCTGAATCAAAATTGACTGAGGGAAAAGGATTCATGTAACTAACCCCAAGTGATTGGAAATAAGGCTTGTTTTGAGTTGAGTTGTATTTATCTTATTCACTTTTTTTGGGTTGATGTGAATGCTAGTCCTTCATGTGTTCAACAATTAATTCTTATTGCACTTGTTTGAAGCAGATGATCATAGTTGATACACCTGGAACAAATGTGATTCTTCAAAGACAACAGCGGTTGACGGAGGAGTTTGTGCCTCGTGCTGATTTGTTGCTTTTTGTTATTTCTGCAGATCGCCCTTTGACCGAAAGTGAGGTATTATTTGTTGCATTTTTGTGATGCAAATGGACTTTACAATGTTTTAGAGTGAATCAAAGTCGATGATGCCTTTGGCAGCCAAAATTCTACTGATTGAGTGGTTTCCCTTGGAGAACAAGCTACGCTTATTATGCTAACTGTATGTACTGTTTTTCTCCTTTCTGTAGCTAATTTCAAATCCTATTTGGAGTTTTTCAGGTTGCTTTTCTTCGTTACACTCAGCAATGGAAGAAAAAAGTTGTATTTGTGCTGAATAAATCTGACATATACCTAAATGCGTCTGAGGTTCAGTCATTCACTCTCCTAAGTTTAGCTTGAAACAAGTTTTAGGCAAGATTTTCTTCTTAATATAAACAAGGGATGTGCTTGAGCTTCAAAAGTTTGAATCTTTTATGATTAATGCAGCTTGAGGAAGCGATTGCATTTATCAAAGAAAATACCCAAAAATTGCTGAATACAGAAGAAGTGATATTATTTCCTGTATCTGCACGAACGGCACTTGAAGAAAAGCTTTCAGCTTCATCTGAAGTTGGGACTGGGGATGGAATACTTGATGGAAATAATTCCCATTGGAAATCGAGTAGGTTCCGTGAACTCGAGGAGTTCTTGTATAGCTTCTTGGATTCATCGTCGAGCACAGGCATGGAAAGAATGAAACTTAAGCTTGAAACACCTATTGTGATTGCTGAGCAACTGCTTTCTGCATCACAAAAGCTCGTGGGACAAGAGTTTCAGCAGGCAAAGGAGGATTTGACCTCTATTGATGATCTAGTTAATAGTGTAAAGAAGCATGTACTGAAGATGGAAAATGACAGCATATCTTGGAAGAGACAATCTCTCTCTTTGGTATGCTATTTTCGCTTTATGAAATTATAGTCTTAATCCTATAATTTCACACATCCTTCATTAATATATTATCTGCTTTTTGACTTACCTAAGAAAGTGCCTTGTTGCGTGATAATGCAGATTGATAATGCACAAGCACGTGTTGTCAAGCTGATTGAATCAACTCTACGATTATCAAATCTTGATCTCGCTGTTTCATACACTTTCAGAGGAGGGAAGACTGCCTCCTTGCCTGCTGCTGCAAGTGTCCAGATTGACATAATAGGTCCTGCACTTATGGAGGCACAAGTGAGTGAATAATAATTTTATCTGAATTGAGTTACACATTATGCAGGTTTCTATATTCGGTGTCACTAATAATCACATTTCGACATTGTCTATATGTTCAATTACAGCTTAATAAAATCCTGTAGACGCATATTTGTGGTAGTCGGTTAATGTGAGGATCCTAAGATGGGGAAGTAGTACTTTTAGGAGCCTATCTAGGAAACATATCCCTTAAAAATCCTCGTTTACTGTTTGTCATTGGGTGGAATGCTAGTAACTTGAGCAGATGAGATTATAATATTTTGCTCTGCCACTAATCTAATTTAATCATAAGCAAGCTATTACATCTATTTCTGATTTGCATATCAGGCTAAGACCATATATTATTATCTTTTCTTTCTCAGAAAGTTTGCCTTGTCACGGTATTGTCAGTTTTGGACCATACTTTTCCCGTTTCTTCCGACCTTTCATCTTAAATATTCACTTTTTAGGATGTTTTGGCTTGTAGAAACTATCACGGGACTATTCAGCGTGGCTTCAATTAAATATTGCTCGTGAAGCAAGGTTTTACAGGGAGTCCTTTGAGAGAAGGCGACCTTCATTTGTTGATCCACAACAACAGATTCATTTCGAGACTCATGAGTTGGAGGAAAGAAAGTGTGAAATAAGCGCAAAAGTAGTAGAAGACTTCAGTGCTGCTGCTGCTTCCAAGCTCTTTGAGCAAGAAATTCGGGAAGTGGTGAGCTCAGTTTCTTTATCCATTCGATAGATAGACCTTAATCTGTGAGCAAGTAATTGTTTTGTGCCCATTGTTGGTAAAGTTTCTACTGTTTTTTCTTTCTCAGATAATTATACCTGCCATGAAATGTCAATTTGCTAGAGCAGTAACTTCATTACTGTAATTTGATTTATCAGTTAGTAACGGCTCTCTTATGAACTTCTGAGAAGTATGTCAAGTAATTCTCTGTTTAATCACCAGCTTTCAAGATTGTGATTTGCCCTCAATAACTATCTAACGTGTCACTTGTAAAGCTCATTGAATTCTGTAGGGATTCAGTCACCTTAAAATTCTCCGATAGCAGTCTTGAAAATTTCCATTGTGTGTCTCCTCTCAATCTCATTTAAGGTTTAAACTTTAAAAAGACTGTAAATCCTTTCTGTGATCATATGTGGAATAAGAACAGGTATGTTTATAATAAGATGGGGGGGGGGAGTGTATGGTAGATCTATAGAAGACCTATAAGAACATTAACACAAGACTAACAAAACTCAAGAACATAATCTAAGAACAAAGAAGAGATAAACAAACTTCACACATATATTACTTCAAAGGGAAATTTTTACAAGGGACCGAGACTTGAGACTTAACTCTATCTAGAATTTGTCTGTCACTCAGATGGACTCGTTGAGGTAAAATTCTCATCTGCTCAAACTGAGAACTCTAATGTACTCGGTACTGGACTGGAAGTAGTTGTCAACATGTAACTAAAAAAGTATAGATCATACAGATAACCATCAGTAATTTCATGTAAGTTTACACAATTTTAACATATCTAATGGACTGAACTTTTCTCTATTATACGGCAAGTGATCACAAACTGATGATTCAGACTCTTGATTTTCAGTTTCTGGGAACTTTTGGTGGACTCGGAGCAGCTGGTCTCTCAGCTTCTCTTTTGACATCTATTCTACCAACCACATTAGAAGATCTTCTCGCTCTTGGCCTTTGTTCTGCTGGCGGGTATTGATCCTTTTCCTTGATATAAAATTTTATTTCTGGACAAATGTTTTTCATTGATATAAACTCTGTTTCCGGCTATTATTGTTGTTGAGGCGTGGTCTTTCCCTAAACTTGTTATTCCTTTTCTGTTTGGATGTGTCATAAGACATTATATCTCCAACCCCTTCAAGGTACTTGCTCCTACATGTTTTACCTAACATGCCTGTGATATTTGACATTTATCAAATGGATTGAGAATTCTGGGATGGAATCTCTAAAAGAAGGCCCGATGCCCAGGCTTCAGTTCTATGCAAACTAGTAAGGATGGTGGTGTCATTAGGATTCCTAAAAACACCAATAATTTTAGTCACTTTAAGAAGGTACAAGCATGTAAAGCTACAATCTAAAAAGTTTGACTTGTCAGATGGTAATTATTATTTTGGGCCGGATGGAGTATGATGTGATTTCAACAATATTCAACTTCATTTGATTTTCCGTAGTTTTGGGTTTTACATATTTTAAGTTCTGACATTAGTGTTTCCATTATTTTTCTCATAATCTGAGCCAGAGATGCAATGGAGCTTTATTGTATGTTTGCGTGCGTATATATTTCTAATGACCACATGACCTTATGTTTTACTCCCTGTCCCTAAATGTCAATTTTTTTTCTTTCAAATTGCTCTTGATCAATAGCAAATTTGAATTTTTTCGACATTCATTTAGGGACGGAGGGAGTACAATTTATCTCCCCTTATAAGGCACTCCCTCCATTCCCATTCCCCCCCCCCATAAAAAATAATTAAAAAAAAATCTCGTTCCTTTTTGTGTTGTCCCAACAAATTTCTTTCATTTCTAAAAGAAGCTATATGTTTATTGTAATTTCAAAGGTAGAAACAAGCTACATTCTTAATTAGATTGATTTGTCAAATGAGATTATATTTTTGAGACGGAGGGGGTAGTTTGCATGTACATCTGACTTGACCTTTGTTTTTTATTTAGGTATATAGCAATTGCAAATTTCTCAGCACGTAGGCAAAAGGTGACGGAAAAAGTTAAAAGGACTGCTGATGCCTTGGCTCGTGAACTTGAAGAAGGAATGCAGAAGGATCTTTTGGAGATGACTGCAAATCTAGAGAATTTTGTAAGACTTATCGGCAAACCATATCAAGATTTGGCACAAAGTAGATTGGATAAACTTTTGGCAACCCAAGAGGAGTTATCAATTATGGAGGAAAAACTCAGAGCCTTATATATTGAGATCCAAAATCTACATAGATTATGACGGAGCAAGACGGCGACTTGACTATCAGTATGGTCAGTGCATATGGAAGGTAAATTGTTGTAACAGCATTACGACTTTATATTGCTTGATCATGCTATAAAACAAAAGTATTTATGATAACCAATATAATTTTTTTTCATATTATTATCAATAAAATCTACGATTCTTCCCCATCTAAACAATTTTTTATTTCCGTTCGTTTAGGTATCTTTTATGTTAAGTACTCCACTAATATTGATGCATCTACAAGTGGATGGTCTCAGGCTGAAGTCAGAATTTATTGTTGTTTATGAAAGTCCAAACGTTGGCTCGATACAAAAATGACAACCATTATACATGGACATCATACATTAGTAGTAAGATAGTAATCATCCATGCCAGCTGAGATTCGACTGAAGTTTTATACATTTATAAGCCCGTTTAAACAGTAAAGTATAATTTATGCAGATAATCATTCTTTAGACCGTCCATAAAGTCTTCCATGCCTTAATTTATCTTTTTTTTTTTTTTTATGTTTATTCTTGTAATTAGTGCGTCATAGAACCATTGACATGCTTGTTGAGTGAGTGTGTGTCTCTTTTTGATTTTTCATAGCGTAGCTGTTTTAATATTAGGCTCATTTTCTTTTTGTATTGATAGGTGAATTTCAGCAGTGGTTATATGAGGCTGCCTTTTCGTTTTATATTGCTGGTGAGTTCAAGCAAGATGGGAAAAGTTGCGGCTAAAATGGTCAAAAGGAGGTAGAGTGCACGTACTTGTCAACTTTGTGTTAGCCATGAATTGATTCGCTTTTTCTTTCACCAAGGTTCCTAAGCGTGTGTCCGTGTGTGTGTGTACGTATATGTTTTACGTAGAAATTTACTACTGTATAATTTAAGTATATGATAATGTCTTTGTTGTTGCTAGAACTAGAACTTGTACCGAGTACGAGTTCAGTTGATTCATCATAGATGTGATTTAGTACCTTCTAACTAAAAAAATGAAAATATATTTTGGGACAATTTTCTTGGATATTGTCAGGGGAAGAAGGCTCTAGCAAATGGTTCCCTCTCCCAACACCGCTTGACGGGAAGCGTTTGGCGTATCGAGGTTTGCCCTTTTTTTATATAGATATTTATTTAGGGACGGACGGACGGAACATGAGTTGGGGGGAAGGGAAAGATTGAGATGACATGAGCAGTTCCACTGTGTATTAGTTGGGGGAGTATTTTAAATGTGGTCGGCCATTATTAAATTAAATTACAAAAAGGCAGAAGTATGGGAAAAGATGGATGGATTAGGAGAGCAATTGTGGTGGCTAGGGTTTTAACACAGTGTGTTTAGGAACATATTCTTCGATAGATAGGCCTTTTTTTTTTGGTACCTTGGGAGCAAGGAAGGAATCATACTATTAGAACCACCAAATTGTGTCTTATAATTCATCCTTCCCCTTTTTATTTCTTCACGTCCATCATCTTTGTGCCTTCGGACCACTCGGAAAGTTGTCGCGTTAGATGATGTGGTATGACGTATAATTTATTCTTTATAGTAGTGGTATTTTAACACGGTACATTAAATAAAATATAATTTATATAACCGTCGACTTGTCAAATGAGATCATTCCTGAACAGATGTAAACATTGTGTGCATATTAGCGCATTACGCAAAGCTAATAATGAATTTAGGGTTGGTACAATATGACTTTAATTCGAATAAAATGCAATTTATTTTAGTATAACACGTAACTCATATTACTGTTGTAACTAATCGTATTTTACTATAGCATGTAACTCATGTTACTATCAAATGTGATGTAACACATGTTACTATATATTCATATCTCACGTTGGTAAAATATAACAAACGTATTATAAAGTGCAAATCATAAACAAATTAGGTTGCCGTGCAAGTGCAACCGATTGTACATTTGCTATATTCGCTTTTATGTGAAAGATGTGGAAACACGTATTATAAAATGTAACTTATCGACAAATTAAATGGATATGCAGTCGATTGCACATTTCCTTTCCGGTTAAAAATGTGAAAACGACGACGCGATAGTCCCATAAAATAACTTCTCTATCTCATCTCTACATATTTGGTACATATTTGGAAAAAGGTTGTCATCGTGGATTGTTATAATTTTGGAGAAGACAAGTAATGTCCAAAAGATTTCGAGGATTTCCGAAAATCTAAAAACCATTATTCTAAAGTTGAGCAGGAAGGAAATTGCAATGCTGCCATTGGCAAAGTTCTTACAAGTTTCGATTTGCCATTGGTTCATGCTTGTGTTATGCTGGCCCACTCCTACTTTTATAAATTTTTGTTTTGTCGAGTTAGGGCAAAAGAAAACTGTCACTAAAATTTGCTCACAAATATGATCGATATTTGTTGAATTGATAAACCATTTCTTTTATAATTAGTGAAGTCTATAAATATTTAATTAAATATTGCCAATACTGTTGATGATCAATAATTAAATGCAGACACAAGACTTTCTAATTGAAAATTATTTTTTTCCCTTTCAAACTTATTGTTATTTCATTTTTTTTTTTTTTTGAATTGAGGTTGTCAAATAATCTATAGTCTACTCCCTCCTCCTTCCTGTTACAACCTGCACACTTTTCTCATTGGGCGTCCCATTACAAACTTCACACTTCCTAAAATGACAAATAATCTTTACTATTCCACCCACTAATTCTCTCTCCTACTTTACTTTTATGGACACAACACCAATCAAATCACTATTTTCTACCCCACTTTCTCTCTCCAACCTCACTTTTCATACTCATAATATTTTCTTCACTAACTTTTTCCTTAATTTGCATGCAAACAGTAACTGTGAACTTTGTAACGGGACGAAGGGAGTATATATTATATACTTTCTTTGCTTTATCAGAATAAATATCACATTTTTAATAAAAAACTAAATGTAGCTTTTCCATTTCTCTTACCCTTTAAGTCATTTTCACCAACACCTAGAAGCTTGTCACATGCATTTGAGAATTACTTAATTTGATAAATACATAATATTCTATATTAATAATTAATAATTAAATAATAAATCCAACTATCACTTGCACTAACATTTTGTTCACATATGAACAACTTTAAATATGTCATGTTTGATGCTTTAATTTTCTATTAATTGGTCAACTTAGGCTTTGACCTTAAAGACACAAACCCAATATAAAAATATACTCCCTCCGTCCCACCGATCTTAAGAAAATTTTCCATTTTGAGCGTCTCACCAATCTTAAGAATTTCCAAAATGGAAAGTTTTTATCACTATTCTCTTCACTCATTCCCTCTTCTACATTATTTTAATACTCACAACACCATTATAATTTACTATTCCCTCCACTCATTCTCTCTCCTATTTTACTATTACACTCACAACATTTACTTTTTTCTTAATTTTCGTGCTATTTTAAACTTTCTTAATATCGCTGGGAGGAGGGAGTATATAAAAAAAAATCTCGAAAAGCACTAATAAGAAAAGAATGAAAAAGTAGGGCCCTTCATATAAAGTGAGTGCCTATGATAAAGGTTTTATAATCAAATCCCTAATCATTGTAGGTATTCCCTAAAGCAACCAATCAGATTAAGGTTCCCATACCTAGCCAATCAATGCCTTTAAATTTGAGCAAACAACCAATGACAAATGTCCAAATATTTAAGATTTTTAATTGCATCATTTTATTCCTTTTTTTTTTTTCCTCCCATAATATGTGGACAAGTAATACTGAATAGAGTCTAGTGGCATAAGAAAAAGTTCCACTCTCTCATAAACAATGACACCAAGAGACCCCAATGGCCATAAAAAAATAAAAAATACTTCAGATGCATTTTTGGAGCATGAGCCAACTAATTAATAAAATATCATTAAAGGCTCCGTTTGTATGGGAAAAAATAGTTTTTGAAAAATGTTTTTTTTTATTTTTCGGTGTTTGATAAACACTGAAAATTGAAGTCAACGAAAAATATTTTTCGGATAAACGGAAAATGAGCTTGATTTCTAAGAAAAATGACTTTCTTATCTCTACCTAAGGAAGTTGTTTTCCAAAAAACATTTTCCTCATTTTCATTTGTTTGTATTGATTTTACCTTTAGAAAGTTACTTTAATGAAACTATCAAACGTCAAAAAATATTTTCCGAAAAATATTTTCTTAAGATTCACCAAACATCGGAAAACATTTTTCGGAAAGCATTTTCATTTTCTGAAAAATATTTTCCAACAAATCATTTTTCGAGGGTTATTTTTCGTATAACAAACAGAGCCTAAATTAGTATATTAATTTATAAATATTAGTATGATGATTAACTAAATGTATGCTTCATATTAGAAATTAACTTTAAGATTTTAATCTTTGAATATTTATTTTCTCTCAAAAAAAATTTCTTTCAATTTAAGAATATGATAATTTTATTGCATTATGTAGAAAATATAATTATAACTTTAGTAAAAATTATTTAAAATATAAATATGTAGCAAGGAAAATTCATAAATCAAACTTCCAAAAGAACTCTTTACATGAAAAATATAGATTATCTTAAATGGTTAAATTGCTTTATCACTCACCTCTTACCAATAAAATTTGCCCAAACTTGTTAGGTTCACAACATGTTTACATTCGTGCAAATGCAAGGTTTTAAAAATTGTTAGGCGGCTACTAGATGCTAAAGTAAGGCCTAGAATGCTTAAATGAGGCTTAGGCAGGACTTAAGCGTGGTCGAGACATTCGTCCTTACGGTGTGAATCCAATCCTGGGTGAATACTTGTAACATCAATACTCGTCAACTATTTGGGTCTTTGAGATCGATGGTTAACTGGGGATGTACGGTGAACCAAGTCTGGTCCTTGTTCCAAGTTGAGCTTGTTGAAAATATAAGTGGGTGTGAAGAAAATTTGAGAATTTTTCCTAAATGAGTTATTTGTTAAATGACCGAATTGAATGTGGGTTTGTGTTCTACTCCATGAGAACATTGAAATCAAATATTTATTTGTCCAAAATGGTTAATAGATGAATGAGATATTAATGCTCAAAGTTAGTGGGTTGAAAATGAGAAAATGTGATTATCGCACATGAAATGGGAATGTAAAATCTAGCAAGTTTAAATACTCCTACATTTTGATAAGGGGTACGAATGTGTGGAATAAAGGCTCTCTCTCGCGCACAGGTGCGCATGGGGGTGCAAATCATGAACCGAAATGGATTTCGGGCTATCGAACTCATGTGCATGAGCGTACTGCGTACACGAATGTGACTCCAAATTGGCCTACTCGCGCTAGCCCACTTTTTGCTATTTTTTATTTGTAAATCAAAAATAAATTCCCATAATCAGATTGCAGATTGTAACTGGTTAATACTTAATATCATATTTGATTCGTTTGTAACAGTTGAATCAAGATTAATACCAAATTAAATTTGTGTTAATTTCTTGATTAATTATGACTATTCATTTTGGGTAGTTTTGTTTATAAGGTGGAGATCACAAACCATTTTGAAGACACCAGATTTTTTTTCCAACAACCTCCCTATCTCTCTCGTTGCATTTTGTGGCATCTTTTCTTTAACCTGCTTGCAATCCTGTATCTTGGTGATAATGTACAGACACACTGTCAATTCATCGCTAACTTTAGATGCAGTCGGTCCGCACGTTCTATCTTAGGAGACTCGCGTACAAGGCAGACTCAAACACTATCAGTGAGGGGACGAATTAGTTTTAAGAAGTCTGATTTATAATGGCTCGTGCACAACAAATTCTGTTACTTTCGTTTTGTTTACTTACAGTTTATTGTTATATAATTGTATTTTTAATTTCTGTAATTATTTTCCTTCTATTATTGTAATTTTGCCAACAAAGCTATCCTCCTCCATCAGAGCATGTGCGAAAGATGAAAGACTTCCATCCCTTTACTGCAAATTATCATTGGAAGGGCGAGTCCATGCCTTACGAGTGCATATGAGACCTCCCTAAGGCCCTAAAAATAGCTCACATTTGTTGGCTCGTAATCCCTTTTCCTAGTTAATAATAGGCTTAGTGCGCCAACGTTATTTATGCATTAATTTTGGTGAAATAAAGTTGAAAATGTCACAAGAACTTATAAATAAATAATTTAAACGTAAATAATAATAAATTAATGCAAGTTTCAACTGAAAATACTAAAATAAAATTTGTAGGCGGTGAACTAGACGGATTTGAAGTTAATCACGGCGTTTTAAATGCAAATATTATCGTAATATGGTCTAAGCGGATTTGAAGTTAGTCGCGACGTTTTATAGCCACATAGTATATAGGCATGGCCTAGGTGAACGGTTTTTAGAACAAAACATTCGTGTAGATCGATCGATAAAAGTTGTTTTAGCTTATCAAAAGGTTTGGTAGAATTTGTTACCCTCATATATGAGCAATGATAGGGGTATAAAAGAAAGTCACAAAATCTTTCTGACAAAATGAGTTGACGATATTTTATTGGTTTTATCGATAGTGGACCCGCTACACTCTAATTAAAAATATCAATAAAATCATTACACATATGATTTTGTTAGCAAAATTTTGAGACTATTTTGTGCACCTAGTATTATTCTATGGCCAATCGACCAACATATGGATCGTACTTTATCCATTTGCATCAAATAATGCAACGTACTCCTTAGTGTTTAAAAAATGCAACGTACTTTTTAAGTGGTTATCAAATAATGCAATTAAATCCTTTTTTAACTAACGATGTTATTTTTTTAATGAAATGATGATGTAGCAAATGAGGTTTTGAAATTCTATCGAATGTTGATGTGAAAACTAACTTTTTCATCATCACAATCTCTCCAAAGGAGGAAAAAAATGGCATTAACGCTCGTTAAATATTTAGTTCGTGTTAATTTCGTCACAAGGTGTTAACTATATTTAACGTCATCCATTTTTTAACCCGAAAATTACATTATATGAAAAAAGTTATAAAAGTACGTTATATTTTAGATACTAAAAACTATGTTGCATTATTTGATATAAATGATTAAATTACGTTATCTATAAGATTCATTTTCTCATTATTCTACCTTTATCTAACTTACAAATTTGTTGGCACTCAACACGGTGATGGGATATGCACAATTTAATAATAATAATAAAAAAAACTTAGAACAATGTTTTTTCGACTTATTAGCCTCATCAAATTTGTTTGTGCTAAATAACTAAACTAGTTGTTCTAGCTTGCGACCATACCATAGCAACATGGTGGTCCCGTAGCACCAAATCATTCCCCATTGGCCATTGCCATTCCTTGGCACCTATAAATTGAAGCCCACTCCCTTCACTTATCTTTCATGCCCTCCCCTCCCCTTCCATTTCATAACACTTCCCTCCTTTCTCCCAACTTCAGGTTAACTAAGAATTTTCTCAGTTCCTTTGATTTCATCAAAAAAAAACCAAAAGTTTAAAAGCCCAAATCCTCTGTTTTGTGCACTAACTTTCTTGCACAGAGCTAAAAATGTCTTCAGTTGTCTGTCAAGGCCTGCGATCTTGCCTCAAACCTCGCCTTATCGAACCCATTGTTTTAAGGCACAAACTCACTCCACCCATTCCTTTGCCTCACCACCATCATCTTGAAGAGAATTCTCATGAAACTAATCACATGGACGATGAAGAAGATCACAACATTGATCACCCCACCAACAAAGTTATAAACAAAAAAGATGATTTGCAGGGTGGGTGGAGTTTCCTTAATAATCTCACTAACCCATCTCAAATCTCCAAACAAGTGTCCGAAAAACCGTATGTTCATCCAATGGTGAGGAGTTTTGCTTCACAATTGAGCTCGAAAAGCCTTGAAATGTGCACAGAAAGTCTGGGCTGCGAAACGGGCAGCAACATTTGCGAAAGCAATCAAGAATTTGGCTCTATTTCATGGGAGCAAGAAAGGTTAATCGCAATGCGAAATGCCAAGCAATTTAGTAAGAAAGTGGTGGCTACTAGCAGCAGCTTTCCGCCGCCACTGACATCCATAAGTGGCTCCGACGGCGTTAGAGTGAAGCCTCACCGGGAAGGTGGGCGGTTGGTTATAAAGGCTGTCAGTGTTTCTTCCTGTGGTACAAATTTCCAAGCTGAACGTTCAAATGGGAGGCTCAAGCTTTCTTTGGTCAAAAATGATTGCTCCATGAAATGTCAGTTTGAGATGGCGGCTGAGATCGTCGAAGAAGAAGAAGAAGCTTACATTGACGAAGAAGAAGACAATGAAGATGACGTTGTCAATCATGAGGATGACAACAACTGCCAAGAAGAGGAGGGATATTGTGTTAGGGACATGGAAGGAAATGTTGGAAAGGTTGAGGGTGGAATTGGAATAGGGGAAATTTCAAGGCCAAGTCGATGCAAGGAAGGTGAACATGGTAACAAAGGAATACCAAATTGGGGCTCGTTTTGGGTGGCTATTTAATGAAGCATCATAAATTTTTCGCTTTTCTGAACCTCGTGATAATGAAAATTAATGTAACACTTGTCTATTTTTACGTTTCGATTCCAATTATTTGGAGTCACTACTGCGATATTAGTGATTAATGTTTTTTCTTTCCTTTATGGAAGGTTCTAATAGTGGTAGTTATTATGGTTATTAAGTGACATGTTACATTCTCACTCTTATTTCTATCTATGCATGATTTTTTTTTTTTTTTTTTTTTTTATTTTTGCTTATTCTGATTTTACCCTTTGATGTGTAACCAAATTGGGATGATTTACCTACTATTGTACATGAGAACATGCCTAATTTTCCTTCTTTTTGATGGCAAACCACATGCTACATTAGGTCATCAATCTCATGGGTCACATGAAAGAGGCAGATTTCATGTGCTTTGTCATTCAATCAATGACAATGTCTAGAGAAAGAGAAGGTTTTCATCTGGATTTCGAACCGCTCAACCCGCTCTTAGTTTCATCTAGTTCTATTCGACAATCACGATTGAGCCACTTCACACTATATTTATGCTCGACGAATAAGATGTGTCGAACTTGTTGAATCCCACAAATTTTCGAGTCGTTATCAGCCACACATAAAATTAACAAGGTGATGTGATTGAATCGTATCGACAGAGTGAAGAAGAGGAGCTAACTTGGGTGTAGCAAAACCCAATTCCATTTTCATCGCATCAACTTAATAGCAGCCAAATTGGTGTTTGTTGGATATTTTTCCCCCACCATTAGAAATGAGATTTTCTCTTAAAATAATATTACTCTGGACCTTTGATAGGTTAAACAACGGTTAAAACCATATTTGGTCATAAAAGAAATTATGTTTTTGCAATTTACTCATTGATTTTGTTTAATTTTTTTTGCAATGTCCTCATTCAAGTACACAATTTTTCAATGTCTTCACTTTTCTAATGGAGACGTCAATTTTATAACGGTGTTTTGGCACGTGACTAACCACCGTTATAAACTTAACTTTTCGTCAATTTTTTATTTTTTATTTATTTTATATTTTATTTTCCCTAATATACCAAAAAAATTGGTTTTTTAATTTTTTTAAAATTTTTTCAATAAATTGTTCAATTTTATTTTTATTTTTATAATTTATTTTATTTTTATTTTTTATTTATTTTATCTGTATTTTTTTTACTTATGTACCAAAACATTTTTTTTATTATATTATTTTTCGTTTGCTTTTGCTTCTTTTTGTTTTTTCATAAAAATTAAAGAGGCTAGTTGGATTCAAGTTAAGTCCACTAATGAACCCATTATTTTTTAACGGGTGGTAGTCATGTGCAATCATTTGATATAAATTCGTCAAAATTTTGACAGCTCCGTTAGTGAAGTGAGCGTTACAAAATATTGATTCTTGAATGAGGATATTAAAAACAAAAAAAAAAACTTCAATTTCTTTAAGGGAATTTGACCCGGAAGTTCTTTTTGGAACAAATCATTTCTTCTCAAGTTCCTCATTAAATTGAAATGATTTGAAAGTTCTTATGCAGTATTATATAATACTGCATGCAATATTATTATATTCACTCATACGTACGTGAATATAATACTGCATCTATAATACAACATGGTGAAAAAAAATTTCGGGCATAAACCAAAATATGTATTTTGCCTTAAACAACCGTGTATTCCGAGTTCCGACTACTAAAAGATATTCGATCTTGATGAATTTCTTTATTAATGACACAAATTAATTAAGTTTTTTGGAATCTAACGGTCACGAACAATCATCTTCATGATCATGATTGATGGAGCTGTTTTTAATCAAGTGAAGGAGAAAAAGAAATCAGAATACTGCTGGGCCCCATTCTTTGGGGTGGGTGTGGTACTGTGGTCATTGTACGATCCCATGATAGCAACATGCACTGACATCGCAGCAGATGAAAAAATCTTGCAGTCCATGTGCATTTCTCAAGCACATCGTCACACTAGAAGAAATATTTAAGCATGTGCATGACACACGTTTAAGATTAAGTTTTAGAATATTTCTGATTAATTTGTGACGGCCAAAAGTAGTTTTTTTGCATATTACCATCCACATATCGATGTTGGAATGGGATCGGGTCTTTTCACGTCTCACCATAGTGCCGAGTTGCTGGAATAATCCCAGGAAAGTCGTTACATCGTCGGACCTAATTTCAAGGAGGTTTGTAAATTTTTACTTCCTTGGTGAAATCAATAACGAAAGAAATCAAATTTACTAATGTAAATTTACTAATGATTAAGCGTAAATCTGAAATTTTTTTGAACATACATTTTGAATTAAAGGGAGTATATATTATATATCAGGGGCGGAGCTACATAGGGGCAAGAGGGGGCAGTTGCCCCTCCTTGACCTTTTTTTTATTTCAATCGTGTTTTTCAATCATTATTCCCTTAATTTCATCTAAAATTACACTTTAGTTTTGGACCTGAAAGATTAAGTGTATGAATTTTTTTGAATAAAGAAGTATTAAAACAATTTCATTTAGAAAGTGTAGTTTTCATTTTAGAAAGTATAATTTTTTAACGAGACATCAATGAGGTAAAGAGTGTAAGTTTTAGTGAGACGGAGAAGTATATGTAGAAGTAAAATATTTTATATTTATGATTTTCTTTTAGCAGATAAGATTTGTAGATGTTGAACCTTTTGGTACTGTGTTGAATCGTATGAGAGACCAATTAATTTATTATTGTCGCCATTAAAGTAGGTATTTAACTATGTCTAAAGTTCTATTGTACAGGAGAAAAAAAGATAAAACAATTCGGGGGCAGCCTTTGCTCCCAATTTTTTGCCCCCCCCCCCTTTCCTAACATTTCTGGCTCCGCCACTGTTATATATGATCTATTTTGTAATTAATGTCATGACTAACTTGCTAAATTGGTACATTAGTTAGTGTTACTGTAATAAAATGTGACATGTATTTTGAAATGAAAAAAATAATAATATTATATTAAGGAATAAGAATAGTTATCTGTATGTAGGGATAAAGATGAGGCAAGGTGAGGAAAGATAGAAAGTGGGCATGCAAGATTCCTTAATATAAAGAGGATGGCGGCGTGGAGGCTGTCCTTCCATACATACTAATGTTTAGTGAATTAAAGTACTCCCTAGGATTTTTTTGCTAATTTTATTATATTTTAATCAATAATTTAAGAGTTGGTCTTATAAAAAACGCATTTTTTTTGGCACTTAGAAAAAACGTGTTTTGGGTTTCCCCGTTTGTGCCAGTGCCAGTTAAACAAAATGCCAGTGTGATAAAGTTCGCATGTAGCAAAATGCTACAAAAGTGTCGCACCAATTTAACAAAGTGCCAAGCAGAACCTGGTAATCGCACTTTGTTTAACCCAAGACTCGGCACTTTTACACGGACACTTTTATATACATGAATCGACACTATTCACACCTGGCACTGCTGTTACACTAACACCTGGCACTTTATTACACTAACATTTTTGTCACTCTCAAAAACACAAGCACTAAGATTCAAAAACACATGCACCGGGCACTCAAACACATGCACCGGCACTCAAAATACCGTAACAATTTTCTGCGGCTCTCAAAAATACAAGCACTGGCACTCATAAACACATGGACTGGCACTCCAAAACACATGGACTGGCACTTCAAAACACATATACTGGCACTCAAATTCTCATCTGATTTGTTCTGCACGACGGGTTGTACTGGCATTTCAAAACACATGGGCTGGCACTCGAATTAAAATGCACTGGCACTCAAATTCTTTTTGTTTTCACATTTCGAAAGTATTCTACTAGCGACAAAATGATGATGTACGAGTAATTCTACTGAACAGGTCCCCAAACCGAGAGAGAGAGAGAGATTAGGGATCTCACGTTTGGCGTACAATTCTTCCTCTTCTTCTGAGCTCTCAACTAGAGATTTTGGAACAATTCAATTTCCCAAGGCAAGACATCTCAGTCCAGAGTGCTTCAATTTTTTGGTATTCACCCAATTGATCTCCAATATTATTCAATCTGTTTGAATAATTTCGTTAGGTGTGATAACGAAAGTAATTTGATTTTGAAGAAGGCGACGGCGGCTGCGGTTCTTTATGTAGAAGGAGCACACGATGGGAGCGAGGGTTTTACGGTAATTTTAAAACCCGTTTTTTCTTAAGCTTATAAAAAACGCGTTTTTTACAAGTTTTTGGCATAATTTAAATAAATAATAATTATTTTAAGCCAAAAACTTATAAAAAATGCATTTTTTTGTTATCTTAACAAAAAACGTGTTTTCCCGATAACACACACACGACTCTCTCTCTTTCTCTCTCTATCCGGCTCTCTCTCTATACGCAAAGCCTCACCAAGCGTCTTCTTACACAGGGAACAACTCCCTCCATCACGCCCAAGCTCCTCCCTATCTCACCTCACCTGACAACAACCCAACTTCAACCACCACCATCGCCTAACCTCCCTCTCGTCTCAATTGCCTTCTCCCCAATCCAATCAAACACCAATTCAACCCCACCGCGTCCTCTCTCCAAGTCAACCGGAGTAACTCTCCCTCACCAAATCCCTCACCCGGCGAACTCACCAACCAAAACCGACCTTCCTCAACCAAACCTTCAATTCCCCTTCAACCTCCAACATCGCTCCAAGTCCGCCGTGCTCGATCTCCCTAATTGCTCTTGAATGGAAGACGATCGTCGTTATGTTCTTTTGTTCTTGGTGGATTAGTATAAAATGTGCCGCTTTCATGTGCCGCTTCTGGTGTAAAATAATGCCCGTTTTTGTTTTTTTGAGTGCCAATTCATATATTTTGAAGTGCCAGTTCTTGTGTTTTGATGCCAGTTTCCATGTGCCAGTTCCGGTGTAAAATAATGCCCGTTTTTGTTTTTTTGAGTGCCAATTCATGTATTTTTGAAGTGCCGCTTCTTGTGTTTTGAAAGCCGATAAAAATATTTTTGAGTGCCAGCCAGTACGTGTATTTGAGTGCCAGTAAGTACGTGATTTTGAATGCCAATCCTTGTTTTTTGAATGCCGCTGCTTGTGTTTTGAGAGCCGGAAAATATTAGTGTAACAAAGTGCCGGTGTTAGTTGAACAGAGCGCCGGTGTGAAGAGTGCCGGTTCATGTATATAAAAGTGCCGTGTAAAAGTGCTGCCGGTTTAACAAAGTGCCGGTGTCGGGCTTACTGGCTGGCACTTTGTTAAATTGGTTGACACTTTTTTCACCGGCAATTTGTGATACATGAACCGACACTTTATCACACCGGCTTGTTAAAAAACAGGTATTTGGCATAAACGAGGAAACCAAGAATTACAAAAATGCCACCGTTTATTTTGAACATGGTTGCCGATAATTACAAAATTGCCACCGCTAATTTGAAAACACGTTTTTTCATATCTTAAGAAAAAACTAGTTTTTTATAAGACCAACTCTTATTTTAATAAAATTTAAAAATTATTATCGTAACACGATTGATAATTTTTAAGAGTTGGTCCTTATAAAAAACGCATTTTTTTCTGAGCTTAAGAAAAAACCATTTTTACACTAGCACTTACTCCCTCCGTCCCAATCTAAATGACCCAAAATGAGTTCGACACGGGAATTAAGGAAAGTGATGTAGGAAAGAGAAAAAGTTTAAATTTTGTGAGTATGAAAAATTAAATAGGAGAGAGAATAAGTGGGAGGAATAGTTAGGAGAGAGAATGTTGTGAGTGTAAAAGTAAAGTAGGAGAGAGAATGAGTGGGCGGAATAGTAATAAAAACTTTCCTTTTTTGGGTTGAGACGTTTTAAATGGGACGCCCAAAAAGGAAAGTTGAGACATTTAAATTGGGACGGAGGGAGTAATATACATGCA
The DNA here is from genome assembly GCA_022495995.1 of Adenophora triphylla var. japonica. Classification (NCBI taxonomy): domain Eukaryota; kingdom Viridiplantae; phylum Streptophyta; class Magnoliopsida; order Asterales; family Campanulaceae; genus Adenophora; species Adenophora triphylla. The sequence goes on from JAFEMH010000006.1 coordinate 612,926, forward strand.
CTGACACTCTTCACACTGACACTTTTTTATACTAATACTTGCACTTTTTTACCCACACTGACACTCTTTATACTAGCACTTAATATACTTGCATTGACACTCTTTACACTAGCACTTTGTTACACTAACACTGTCACTTTTTTTACACTGACACTTAATATACATGCACTGATACTTTTTACACTGGCACTTTGTTACACTAATACTGGCACTTTGTTACACTGACACTGGCACTAGCGGGGGAAACAAAACACGTTTTTTCTAATCTTAAGAAAAAACGCGTTTTTTTTTTTGTAAGATTTTGGCAATTTTTAAATATTTATTAGGATAATTTTATTTTATTTAAATTTTAAAATTAAGTCGAGTATATAAGTAATGGTCAGAAAAGATTACCCTTTGAGATGCCTTAATTTGTCTACAAACACTTGATGAGATTTTAAGGTAATAATCATACCCAACTTATTGGTAGTGATAATCCTTTTTCTTGGCTATATTTGGCTTAACGTACGTAAGTGCATTGCATGGTTAAATGTAAATTTGATTAAGAGGAATATTTATTTATATAAATGTCTTCAAAATTGGTATGGTTTATGGTTCATCCCCTTTGCTTTACTAATGTCATCATTGTCTCACTCAACCTAATGGTGAAATCATGATCATGTTATTGAAAAGGGTTCAATATTGGTAAAAATAAAATAAAAAATTTACTACTGCCTCTACCTCTGCCTCTACCTCTACCTCTACCTCTACCTCTACCTCTATATGAAAATGAATAATCAAAATGAAAGATTTTCAAAGTTCCATCTTGATATGCTAAGAAAAATAATTTTAGGGTTTCAAACATGTGTTCTTTATTGATAATGATGAGAATATATAGTACATGGAAAACTTATTTTGCAAAAGAAGTCCAAAACAACTAGGTAACAATAAATAAGGAAAATATCTAATTTTCTAATTTGCATAAACTTATATAATAAAATTCTACTCTAATGCTGAAGGCAAACATAATCATGGTCATGGTTAAAATCACTGACAACCCATAAAATAGGCTTCTATTCACATGCTAAATCTAGACAGAATCATGACCACGATTAAAATCACTGACAGCCAATGAAGTCGACTGCACAATCTACTAACGTGATAAAAGTAAATTTTTTTTATCTGTATCAATCTGAATTCACACGATTTAGGTCATACAACCCTTTTTAAGAGTCACATAAAATGTTCATAAGACTATAAAAAATAAGTTGAATCTCAATCAATCATCATCAATTATCAGAAAAGCATTTAATAACTATGGAAGCATAAAAACAAACACAAGTGGATACATAAAATAAAACCCTACGAAAAGAGAGATTTTGTTGGGGTCTACTAATTACTTAGTAGCAAATATATATGGCCATTTTGAAAGTCCTATCCATATACACATACTTGAGGCATAACAACCACTATGTCCACCCAACCATAGACATTCACAAACCCACATCAAACCCTTGGCCCCCTAATTTTCGGAACAAATACTCAATCAACAAATAAATTTTGATTGATCTATTTTCGGTTAGAGATATTATTATGCATTGGAAATTGACAAACCTTGCCTATGACATATAAAGATTCCCCCTTGACATCAATTGATTTTAAGGTGAAACTTCATACTTTAAGAAAGTATCAGAGCTCATGGTTTGGCAAGGTCTAGGGTTCAAATCTTCTCGCTTGCATTTATCCTAAAAAATTATAAAGGGTACGTATTGGCCCAATTGCGGTGCTCTCTCTATCACCTTTTTATTATAATATTTTGGACAAGTTAAAATAATTCACGGTCATCAAACGTACAAAATTTATGAAAATTAAGTAAATTTTACATGAAATAATCATATGAGACTTGATTTCAACTGCACCACGAATATTCAAGGTTTTATCCATTATAAATTATGAAACTTTAAACTATTATTTATTTTATATTATATCATCAATTTAATATAATGTACAACAGTTAAAAACATGATTAAAATCTTAAATTATCTCCCTTTTAATCTCTATACAACAAAGATTCCACCATCAAAATACAAAAAGGAGATGCGAGGTCTTAATCAAACAAGATTGCTAAGCTTTGGATGGACCAATTCTTCTCTTTCCCTGTCATAAGGGGATTAGATCGCAAAGGGTTACTTCTGTCCTTTTTCTTGCTCCTTAAATGAGTGGATAACCTAAGCCTAAGCCAGGAATATTCATAAACCTACTCCAAACAACACCACACCCACAAAACACTCACACACATACACACACACACACACGGACATTCCATGGTGTGTGCGAATATGTCAAGGAGAACCGCACCCATGTATTTGAGCCCCGGCCCCGGGTGCTAGACATTGGCGAAGCCAAAAAATTCTATAGAAGGGTGTCAAAATTATTAGATAGTGCTTCTTTTTTTCTTCCAAAATTTGAGGGTCAAAAAAATTGCAAAATTATCATTTTTAATAGTGAAAATGTTATTTTTAACAGCTTGAAACGATTAAAAATGACAAAACTCAAAAATGAAGGGGAGTCGGTCGACCCATTAGCCTAGTGTGGCTTCACCACTAGTGCTAGACACGGTTTAAATTTTGTGGGTCGGCCTCATCATGCCACCACAGCAAGTGTGTATGTATTCTCCCCAACCATTTCCATTGTTTGTGGCCTAAGTTTTATTTTCTTGTCTCCCAATCAATTATATTCTACGTACGTACATTTTACATCCATAAATAATCAAGTGCGAATTTTGAAAATTTAGTAGAATATATTTATTCCATTAGTATGGATAAGGTCTAATTTTCAAGCCATTAAACGCTCATTTGGAGCTAAGGGAGACTAAGAAAAAAGGTGGTATGTAGATGCAATGACCACAAGTTTGGACCCAAGCGTCCCTCGGGCAAGACAGAATGATAAAGCAAGCGGCGTTGTTGGGGCCAGTAACCTCGGCGATGGGAGTTCGAATCTTTGGCGAGAAATTAATTAGCCACAATTAAATTGGTGATGTAAGAGAGTGATATAAGCGTCGTAGGGAGGCCCTGCGCCGTGAGTATAAGGAATGCTGCTACCCTGACTACCTCGGGCATCTCCCGTGGTTTACCTCCGTCAGTCACTGAGGGACCGGTGGCTGGTGGTTCAGGACATAGTTCGGCGAAGCTGAAAAACCTGGGTATAAAAAAAAAAAAAGTTTGGACCCAAGAGACTAAGAAAAAAGGTTGCACGTAAATCAGTGGCGAAGTCAAAAATTTAGTTGAAGGGGACAAAAATTATGATATACTACGTAGTATTATTTTTTTCCTAAATTTAAATGGGCCAAAATTGTAAAAATCAATATTTTGATGATAAAAATGTCATTTTCCTAAATTTAAAGGAGCGAAAATGATAAGATTCCAAAATCAAGAGGGTCGAATGACCCCAATAACACCGGGTGGCTTCCGCACTGACTTAAATGCAATGACCACAAGTCCGCACATTCTTCTTTCAATCAAGTTCTTTATAGATATCATGTCATCAACCTTATCCCAACACCTTTTCTAGAGAAGCTAAGATTGTATAATAGTCTATTTACTTGGGTTTAACTTCTGTACCTTGTGGAGAGTTTATCCATTCCTTTTCGTTCGTTCATTTAATAAAAGATTAATTTGTTCAAATAAAAATTAAAAAAAAAATAACTCATCAAAAATTAAATAAAAAAGATACACACTTTTTGTAGTTGTCTTGAATCACTAGCTCATTCTTGAGTAGGAGTCAAACTGCAAGATAGTTCGGTTGTTCCCATAGTCCAAATTAATCGTACACAAATCAAATGGCCACTTGATTTTGGGGTGTGGAGGGGTTCCGAAATACTTTTTTCAATTTATTTTTTAAATTGATTTTTTTATTAATGAATGTTTAATTTATTATAAGAGTGACGCTTGAAAGTGATATAAATTGCATTTACTGAGATTTGAATCTCTGACCTCTCGTATTAAAAGGAACATTAAATGTTATTTGATCTAAAACTCTTTTGCAATTACCGTTCTCAACATACTATCCTTTTTATGTCAAAAAGGGGGAAATTGCCAGACTATCCACAATTCGGCTGCATGCAAATCTTCTCAATTCCTCAATTGTAATCCTCTTGACCAATGGGAGATGTAATCAGAGTAATCATCATCAAACATTTGAATTAATATGTAAAGAGCAGTGTTCTAATAGGTGGGGACTAAGCGAAGAGGCCCAGGCGTCGCTGAGTTTTTATTATTCCGTCAAACTACTATGTTTAGCGGTCTAGGCGAATTTAGGCGGGTCCAGACGGGTGTAGGTGATCCAAGTATTTTTTTTTATGTTTTTTTGTTGTACTAAAACGACGTCGTTTTACACGAATTGAAAATGGAAACAAATGACACAAGATTGAATTTGATTTGATCTTAGTTTATGTTATAATTTTCATATGCTCTATACTTTTTGTGTCTATATTCTCGGCCCCGACTATGGTTCTAGGTGCTAGGCCTAGATTCGCCGCCTAGCACCCGTCTAGCGTTTTTTAAAACCTTGATAAAGAGATTAACGAAAACCCACGGGAGCGTATATATAATATCCTTGCAGAAGCAAATACATATTAAAGGGCTCAAAGAATCTTTTAACGCCCAAAGAAAAAACGACCGAGGTAGGCTCACAATTTATAATTCTCCGGGACAATAAAAATAAAAAAATCTCTGGTCAGGATCTCAGGGCCGGGGTTAAGATAAAGCTGCCCTGTGTGTGGACTCTGACTCTGACATACAAATTCGTGGCTAGTCTAGTAAAGTTCTTGGTTGGTTGGTTGACAATCTCAATCTTTCACTAGTTGAAGTGAACCAACAGAAGAAGGATATCAATATGGGACCCCACCCAATCACTCACTCGATGCATTCAGGATTTTCCATATCTACTCTTTATATGCTGCCTGCCTGCCGGAGATCATCACACTTTTTTTCGTCTTCTTACACTTAATTTTCTCTTCTAATGGGATCTCCAACAAACAATGGGTATCAAATTCAAAATTTGATATCTATGTAGGAGTATTAGTATCTCCAACAATGAAAAATCATGATAGCAAAATTTGGTGTAGTATTAGTAAAAATAGCATATTAAACTCAATTACTTATTCTCTTTCTCAATAAATGTTCAAATTAAAAAATAATCATCTCAAAATAAATGTTATTTTTGTAATATATATAAATATCCGAAATTTAAAAATAAATTAAATATAAAATAATTATTTTAATATTAATTTTAAATTTATTTGACTTTTTATATAATAATAAAATAACGATTATATTTTTTAATTAAAAATAATTAATTAAAGCATAGTCATAGTTTAAAATAATTGATAATGTTGAAAACATTAATAAACTTAACAAATATAAAAATATACTTTGATACCGGTATATTGTTGGAGATGAAATTCTTAATACTATGAATAGTGATAAGTAGTAATCAAATTTTGAATTTGATCCTCATGTAACTAGTACCATTGTATTGTTATGTAGCTAATACCATTGTTGGAGTTGCCCTAATCTAAAACCCCAAATAGAGTTTCCATTGCCTATAAGACCATGATTAGTGGTGAATTGGTTCACCAAGAGCAATTTTGTGAACCAATTTTGATTCATGACAATTAGTGGTGAACGAATATTCATTAATGGACATGAACGAAAATTTTCGTGAACGAAAATTGGTTCAAGCTATATGTATATTTTCTAATTTTGTCATTTTAAAATTATATTATTTAAATAAGAATATTAAAAATGTTTATAATTTCTTTTTCTCTATAAATAGAGTCTAATTTCTTAATATTTGACATAATTTTAATATTTTACTATTTAAAAATGATTAAATTTTTTATTGTATATATTTGACACAATTTTAATATTTTATATATTTAATTTTCTCTTGTGCCAAACAACCCCGTTTATATCAAAATATAAAAACGTTCATTTTCTTTTTCCTATATGTAGAGGTGAAGATTGAGTAGATTATGTACACTTCTTCTTCCATACTTCCTCTCTCTACGAGTATTTAATTTTTCAAAATTATGCAATTAAGTAAAATAATAAAATAAATAATTAACTTTTTTATTTTTAATGACGTTAATAAAACATAATATTTAATAATGTATATTATTAATTTTATAACATGAAATTATTATCAAAACAATATACTATATGTGAACGAAAATTCGTTCACCACTACAACATATAAGCTGGTGTGAACGAAATTTCGTTCACAAACCAGTTTCGTTCATGTCCAGTTGGATGCTCTAATAGGATTGACTTAAATAATCTATTCAGCACATAATTGTAGGTTCAAGTTTCTCACTTTGGGATTATGGCAGCCTGATTAGAATGAATCAGTGAATAAGATCTTCCCAGTTCCACAATCCTACCTCCCTTAAAATGTCAAAATATTCTTGGTTCCCCTTGGGAAATGGAACTACTCTTGCGTACGTAAGATTGTAAGACTTGCTCCTGGGCAGCTGTGGACGGTCCACAATCTCCACGTCTCCCCTGTTGGTAGGGGGACAACCATGATCAATTTGACATATGCGAGACCCACACAAACTCAAATTATTAACAACCACTGATTTACAAAAGGGCAGATGTGGCACAATCCTGCCATCTCGCAGCAGCACATAAGGCAAAAGGGGGCAGGAGCATTTCTCGGGTCCATTCCCCACCCACAACTGTGACTGTTGTCAGACTCATAGGTCAACAATTTCCCACTTCCCATACTCATCGATCAGCATCAAAATGAAATCATGTATGGGAACTAAGCTAAGAAAGTTGCTTAATGAAACTTTAGGGACGTTAATTAACAGTTTCTCTTCTAACCTGCTTCTATCTTAAATATGTGTACATTCAAGTAAAATCAGCATAACTTTGAACTTTTGCACACATGAGATTCTAAACCATCGACAGACCACAAAAATACAAATGAGTTAACAATTTAGTTAGGCAAGCTCTTTTGAGAAGGGAAATAAACTAAAGGAAAAGGACAAACGACAGAAAGAGCGTATCTTGTACTGGGGCATAATTGTGGAGTATATCTTTGAACAGACAACAAATAATTGGCTTAGTAACCAACATAAAGTTCACCCAACTCGTGTCTTTTTCACTACTTACAAGTTGATTGCTGCAATCAAAAAGCTCACGTCTCCATCCAGATAACCGCACAAGAGATAACTATTGGGAGTTTTCATTTAGAATACATAAACTTTAAAACACAGGAGATTTTTTGACTTTTTTTTTATACTGAGATTTTTCATTTTGAATACATAAACTTCACTAAGGACAGCATAAATACAGATATTTATCTTAGGGCATCTCCAATGGGAGGTAGCAACCAATAGGTAAAACTTGAGTTACCAAAATTAGATAAGGAGTTAACCAAGGTACCAAATTTGATACCTTGGCTAACTCTTTCCAATAGGTAAAACTTTGAATTTTTATTTAATTTCAATTATCATCTTATCATATACTTTCTCCGTCCCAAAATGTTTGTCCCATTTGACTTTTTTGTTGAACTTTGACCACAAATTTATGAGATTAATCATGTTCATGAAATTCTAAAAGTTATTGTTTATAATATTATTAATGGTGAATCAATAGGAATTTTTAGAATTTCATGAACATAATTAAATTGTCATATATTTGTGGTCAAAGTTCAACAAAAAAGTCAAATGGGACAAATATTTTGGGACGGAGGGAGTACTCCCTCCGTCCCAGCCCAATGGAGACTTATTTCCTTTTTGGTCCGTCCCAGCTCAATGGAGACTGTCCAAAAGGGAAGGAAATCTTTACTATTTTTCCCACTCACTCTCTCTCCTATTTTACTTTTACACTCACAACACCAATCAAATCACTATTCCTTCCACTCATTCTCTCTCCTATTTAATTTTTCATACTCACAACAATTTCTTCCACTTTTTCACTCTCTTACTTTTCCTTAATCTGTGTGCCCAAAAATTTGGTATCAATTGGACTGGGACGAAGGGAGTATAATATAGGTAGCAAATAAAAATATGACATGGGTGAAAATAGATTTTTTTAAAAAAAATTAAATAATTATTTTTTTTAAAAAAAAAGAGATTTTTTTTATAAATATTTAAAATTATTCATTTTAATTATTAAAATGTCTTTTCAATTAAATAAAATATTTTAAATGTGAAATAAAATTTAAAATATGGAAAAAAAAATCAATTTTGGTACCTTTGCTAATCCATTGAAGATGGAAATGTAGTACCTATGCGTGAAAGGTACCAACTTCCACTAACTCCTGCCATTGGATTGGAGTTACCTTAGTAAATACTCCCTCCGTCCCACCAAGAGTGTCACCCTTTTAGGGATGGCACGCAAATTAAGGAAAAAAGGGAGAAGAAAAAATATTGTGAGTGTAATTTGAAAATAGGAGAGAGAATTAGTGGAGGAAATAGTGAATTTAAAAAGTGTTGTGCCTGTAGAGGAGAGAGAATTAGTGGAGGGAATAGTGGATGGGATAATAGAATATTAATAAAACATTTCCTTTTTAGGAAAGGTGACGCTTCAAACGGGATGCTATTTTGAGTAAAAAGTGACACTTGGAGTGGGACGGAGGGAGTATGTCTTACATCAGCCTCTTGCTTCTGTCTACCCAATAGAAGTCTGAACGTTTATATCACACCTCAGCGTAAATTTTCTACATTAATATGGCTGGCCACACTAAGACAAAGGCTACATATATATGGCAAATATAATCCACAAAAGGAAAGAGTTCCTTAAAAATCAGAATTTGTAATCCCTCAGATCAGTTAAAAATCATAAAGGCTACATAAACATGGTGCAATGTCAATGGAAAATTGAGATCTCACTGTACTTTTGGTTTAGATATACTCCTTTTGTTCCTAAATGAATGTTGAAAAAAAAAAATCAACGTTCATTTAGGGGCGGAGGGAATACTAATTTGAATAGACAATGAGGTCACCTTTCCATCACAAAACTAGGTTATGATATCTAGCATTGACCTTCGGATGGTGAATGCTAAAAACATAAATGCAATATAATATGGATAGTCAATTTTGAATGTCTCACAACGGTACCAACTTAGGGACCAAAACATACAGAATAAGGGTTCAGTAAGAAGCAAATGAAATGCATTCTAGAAAAGGAAATGTCACAAATAATGGTAAGCCTTCAAGTGTTTCTTTTTGCATCGGACAAGTGTGTACCTTTTAATCGAATGTTAGTATGGAGGCAGAATGCAAGTTAAGTAACACTAACGAAATGGCTTTGCCTACTTATGTGCATTAGAACTAATAAAAGCTTATCATAAAGTGATACAACATTAAGATGGAGATAACTTGAGAAGATTATTATAATATGAATGGAGGTGGCATGAAAAGCCTACATAAGATATCGGTCTCCAATTACTTAGGGTTGGCTATGTGAATCGTTTTTCATACAAAATTATCTTTGGACTCTTAAGGAACTGAAACTACTCTATATGCGACTGGCATCCCGAGAATGCACTTAATTGACAGAATGAGAGTATGTTTAGTTGAACATTAGCAGCGAAAAAATTGTAGCACCTGGGCAGGTTTCGCTTTACCTAAGAGGTGGAGCTATTCTTTCTTGTAGCATAGGCACGATATGCTGCCAAGCCGACTACTGCAGCAGCAGCTCCTACTGTAAATTCGTTGCATTGGATGGAGTCAAGAACATGCCATATGCCATCAACATTTAAATTATGTCAGATGATGTGTGGGGGTGGGGGTCACAAACAGACAATCAACAAACAAATGTAATAATAAAAAAAAATATATAAAAACAAAAAGAGGGGGGGAGGACTGGAGCAAGAAACATATACATACCAGACACAAACATGAGAGACCGATTTACGAGCAGGCGGTAATGCTTCTGGTTTCTCCCAATTTCGGTTTCAGGAACACTTGCATGAGGTCGCTCCGCTGCATTTACAATTCTCCAGAACACATTATTCATATCTCTTTCTTTGACACTGATATGTATTGGTGCATCTATCTTCATATCCTGACAAATCTAAAGCCAAATTCCGGTGTAAAATGAGTATAATTACTATATAGAATGTAAATCAAGAAGAAACATCAGATGGGAGCGGGGGGTGGAGGGTAACAGGTCATTTTGCAACAGAGATCAAGGTCATAAAAGAGGTACCATTTCAGAATCCTTTATTGCCATTGGATATGAATCCAAATCATCCTTGGCTGCAATGAAGAGACAAGGCACACGAAAACGACTTTCTTCTCCCCGTCTGGCTACTTCCATAAGTAGTTCGGCTGCTCTTTTTAAGGAGTATTCATCCGAACTGTAACAAGAATCATTTACACATCATAATATGACAAGCAAACAGATTCAAGGACATCAAGAGAGAGGGAAAAAAACTACATACAGGGACGTTGAAACACCAATATCTGAAAGTTCTAGATGGACACTCATTTAGGGACGGAGAGGGCACCACTTTGTCTTTAGAAACTAATTAATTTTGCAGCATTTTTGAGAAAATTATTGAAAGTATTTCGCAGAAATCCTTTTCGTTTTTGCTCAGTCTTCTTTATCCTAATAGTTCGTTCTAAAGGTAAAGGGTGGTTTCACTCTATTGTTTCTAATTTTAGGGTATTGTTAAGGTAATAAATGTTGGTCAAATTGCGATCACCAGACGCAAAAACAGTCATCAATATTTGGCTGGTAGACCATAGCAATGTTTTAAAGAATTTGATTGCTGTTTCATGTAATTTTTTTGATCTTCAGTTCAAATAACCCGGTTTCCAACCTTATACCTTTTGTGTACCATTCTCAATATCACTTTAAGTAGTCCATGAGCCGTCTGAGGCTCTGAGCCATAATAATCATCCATTATGTAAAAGAACCACACTTGGCAATAATTTCAAGGCACATATTCTTAGGAGGAACTTCCACATTTTCAACCCTTGTAATTGTAACTTAGCAGAAGCAATGCATACTGAAAAAGGCTTCGTTAAGCTGTAAAAGCGAATGTCTAAGTCCATATATGAATATGATTATAGTTGAAGTGTAGCAACATGCCTACCTGTCATAAACAAAAACTGCTACATCACAGGCAGCCAAAGATTCCTTAGTGTATAGAAAACTTTTAACTTCATCTTCTTGAATTTCGCGCAATACAAGGGTCTTCTTAGTTCCCTGCAAGGCCAGTGCATACACAAAGATAAATGTATGGTCAGACGAAACCACCACCGAGGGTACAATCATAAGAACTACTACCTCTGTCCCAAAATGAATGACCAAAAAAAATAATTCAAATTTGCTCTTCAAGAGAAAATTTGAAAATTATTTGGTCATTCTTTTTGGGATGGAGGGAGTAGGAGAAGTAGCAAAGGCATAAGCTAAATGCAGCAAGGATCTTCTTAGTTCCCTGCAAGGCCAGTGCATATCACAAAGATAAATGTATGGTCAGACGAAACCACCACCGAGGGTACAATCATAAGAACTACTACCTCTGTCCCAAAATGAATGACCAAAAAATATAATTCAAATTTGCTCTTCAAGAGAAAATTTTAAAATTATTTGGTCATTCTTTTTGGGATGGAGGGAGTAGGAGAAGTAGCAAAGGCATAAGCTAAATGCAGATCACTTGAGATGTTTTCTCCTAGAAGTACTCACCCGAAGTCGATCAACAGCATTCACTGCAAAACACGCATCATTTGTCAAAGTATACTTGTTTTGGAAAGGCCTGCAGATGGATAGGGGAACCCCAGAAATTCATACATATATATAGTTAGTTGGCATGAGGGAGAGAGAGATGCATTAAGAAAAAGAAAAACTGAAGGAGTATAAGAATAAACAATTAATAAGTTTTAGGAATTTCAACCGAGCATTAGATCCCAAGCTGCACCTTCCTAGAAATGAGTTTAACAGTGCAGACTTTCCAGAACTTTTCGGTCCAAAAACATAGCACTGGAAAACACTTCTTTCTGTTTGTTGCTTTTTATAATCTGTAGCTCTTCTTCTCGTAAGACGAAGGGCTGATGCAGGATCGCCATTATATCCAATATATATCAAATAGGCCAAACTTTTAACCGGATCCAGTAGCGTCATGAGAGCCCACTGCAAACACATGTTTAATGCAATTGACATTTAATTGGCTGCTCAATCAGTAGAGAAAACCATCCCTTCTATGATATAATGGAATGGCCACTTATACAGCTCGTCTCCAGTAGATAGAACATGCAGACATGGAATACACAGGCAATATTTTATGCTCAAAAAGAAAAAGAGCACTGGTGGTACATAACAGCAGTAGCAGAATTTGCAAGATATAAAATTCCGACAGCCTATATATATATATATATACACACACACACACACACAAATAGCATCTTGATCTCATGCTGATCAAAAGATTATTAAGCCACTTAAAAGCAAAATGTTACCGATCCAAAACATTAACAGTTTGTTTATAATAGTACTATATCATGCTGGTCCAAAGAATTACCTCCATCCCAAAATAGATGTCCCATTTTTAATAAATGTCGCATTATAACCCAGTAAATAGCTGTGAAACTATACAATGGAACAAACAAGGTACAATTAAGTAAAGCATCATCCTTAAATGTTTGAAAATTCAAATGCAACATTCATTTTGGGATGAAGTATACACCAGTTCAAGGAAAACACAGTTTTACGTTCAAAATCACGAGCCATACCATCTTATTGAGGATATATGCGGAGTTTTGTACCCATTCAGTGGCAGATCTATCAGAAGTTCAATAACAAATCCAAAGATCTCAAAGTAGTAAAACAGTTCTGTAAACTTTTGCAGCCCCTTTTTCATTCTGAATCACTAGATCAAAAGGTCGGATGGACACGCACCTCAGAGAGAAAAGCGGAAAGCGATAAAGCCCCTAATGCTGCTTTCTCGGCTGCATTTATGTAAGGAGCTTCCTCCCAAGGACTGTAAGTACATAAAATGAGCAGTGCATGTAAGAAAATGCTTGAAGACGGAGGGGGGGGGGGAGCTATGTGGGCAGGTAACCACTTCTGGCAACTCCGTAAAGCATATAAAATCATCAAAGGTTATTTGTTCGCATGAAATACAGTATACAAAAAATATAATGACCAGAGGCCCTATATCAAACAGAAGGCTTTAAACCAGAATTATATTTTATTCACTGGATAGCATGCAGGTGAATGCAAATTCTTTGCATCACACTCAAATCAACATACCAGATAAGCAACATATTCATGCCCTACAACTTAGGCACGTGCATGCTTTATCAAAGCATGACATTTAGGCCACTTGTATGCACTGCAACATGGGATTTAAATTTATTCTGCTATCAACTGATACAAAACATAAACTTCTTCCTACAAGCAACCAACAAATGGACCATAAAGAGAGAAAAAACATGTTGGAGACCAACCTGTTGACAATCGAGTACAATGAAATATTTACCAGGCCCAAAAGCTTCCCCTTTTAAAGACAGACTTTTAACTCATAAAATGGACAAAGAAATAGAGAAATTCCATGTTGGAAGGCTAAAGTACTTCACAAGGACTTCACAGACATCTCTTGTTACAAATAAAGGTAGCAAACATCAAAGGGCTGATAGTATAAAATTCAGTTCTATTTTAAAGGTTATCAATTCCTGAATTCATAATGGAGATGCAAATGTACAAGGCTTCCACTAAAGACAAATTAAAGAAAGAATTGACTATGGACTCTAGCATATATTGGGCCAACTTTTAAGTGCGAAGGAGATTGCTCCTTGTTTATCAAGAAAACGTAAACAAGCAGAAATTAATATAAAAAGCAAGTATTAGGGTATATTTTCTGCATGGTGGATGAGTGAGAGCACTGACCTGGCTGCTGACCTACATGTAATTTCTTCAACATTGGGGGGTAGTCCATCCCAACCAAAGGACATTTAGAAAAAAATAAATTAGAAAATCTAATAGTGTTAGTGATCCTTCCTTGTTATATCACTCCAATTTTAACACTGGACAGAAATTGCCAGCTTGCAAACCTTTGATACACTTTGTTCTAGATTTGATGGATTTAATAAAGGGGAAGCAGCGGCACAATGGTAAGGCTGCTCCATTCTGAACTGGAGATCATGGGTTTGAACCATGGGTATGGTCTTTGTGCTTGTAGCTGTAAGAGTATGCTTTCTTTGGATGGACATAATAGACACGCTCCTCACAGAGAAAATGCCACATCTATCAGTGAAACAAATGCAATGGGAATGTAAAGAAAAACACCGTGAAGAATTTGATGCATAAAACATAGCATATCCGAATAGGTGCACATATGCAGTATGTGGGTGACAGCAGAATACCTAGCTCTGCTTACGAAAATCATTATACCTTTCAGGTGCAGTTGAAAACATTTCGTCAAGATCAGAATCTTGTAGAACTCCATCCTGTAAGTTCCAAGGTTTACAGATAAGATATTTGCAGATTAATGAGCTATAATCTTTAGCATCTCAGTTTAAGGCTTAAAGGTGGTTCACATGCTAGGCATATTGTACACCTAGACAACATCTTTAATAGAAAGTGTAACTGAAATGAGAATGATAAGATGTATCTATGCTAAAACATACAAAGGTTAAATTCAAAGTGAGATGGCCAAAAGTAGCCTAATAGGATATAATCAAGTGCGTTTAATTGATAATCTATCTTTAAGAATACTGCAGCAAACTGGCAAACAAGGATCTATAAAAGAGAATCCTTGCAACTGGGGCTGGCTGAATTAGGTACAATAGTCCAAGGCTTATAGAGGCAACAACCTATATTCTGGAACCCAAGAGCTTCCTACTCAAAATATCATCCGCGTGACTTTGATTCTTCAAGTCTAATATTCTTGTACTCGGCGGGCATACAAGTCTTAGTGTAATTTTCATCCAGGGAAATGTAGAAGAAATAATCCGACAGTTGGATTAAATAGAAGACGATGGAAGAGTCTGAAGTCATACAGGTTGAATGGAAGACGCCATGATAAATGATCGAGCATTTACTAGATTGAAAAACTGTTTCCTTGATATTAAATGGGGCGTGATTTCCCATAAAATAGTCATGTAACAATTATAATAACTTGTCACCAATGTGAAGCGGCTTTCCATTCCCTAAATGGCAAGGCTTCCTAGTAATTCTACATCTGGAAATAGATGAGAATCAGTGTCAATGCTTTTTGGATGACAACTACCCAATTGCTTCTAATATAATATTGAATCGTAGACGGGCTAAAGTAACTAACTCTAGTTAGGCAACAGTGGAGGAAAAACGCACAGGCAGGAGCAGGGAAGAGGGGACGGCAAAGGAGGGGAGATACTTATCCTAAGATTGAGATAAAAGACCTTTGATGCAATTCAAGTGATCACTAAATAAATTTGAAGATCACCATCCACAAAATTCACCGGCTTCACAAAAAAATGATTTATGTAACAACAAACCAAATCCTTCCTAACCTTGCAGGAGGGTCAATAATGCAAAGGCAAAGCTGTTTATTTTTTTTATTTCTAAATCCTTAAACTTTTACTCTATTATTGCATGATAGGCAGACGTTTCTATTACAATAAGATGCATACTCTAATAGATTCCTACCTTATTGAGGTCCAAGACATGTAACAATTCAATATCGGAGTACACATCTCGATTCTTTCCACAATACTACTAGTTATTAGTTAAATGAATGCAGGTTCACTTCTAGTCAAAGTGATGAAATATATACTTAAAATTCATGATGCGTGAACCAAGAAAGACTAAACCAGATGGCACCACAAGAAGATTTGTCACTTGTCTAGTAGTGTTTCAACATGAAAAGCGTAGAATGCTTGAGTTTTGAAGCATACAGCAGATAAAAGAAACATGTAAATCTACAATGTATTCAGAGTCCATTTCTGGAAGGGTCCTGCTAGAAAGTGCCTTAAGAGCACTAATTAATAATCCAAGAATAGAAATCTTTGGCAACCAACTCGACTGCACCATCAGCGTGTTGGCTGGGGAAAGGGTTCGGTGGATTGCCTTTTTTTAGAAGTAATTCAATGCAATGCTGATTATTTCCAATCTGATGTATTCCTACTCTTGGATTATTAGCAAGTGCCCTAAAGGTACTTTTTGGAAAATTACTTTGTGACCAAGAGATGAATATTGATAAAAAAGAAAGCATACGCTATCAGAGTCAAATGAATTGAAGACCCCCTTCAAAAACTCCAGAGCTTCACTTGTCAACTCTACACTCTACAATTGAAAAGGCAGCAATGGGTTACTATGGCATAAGATAAGATATACTAATTTCCATTAACCAAAATAAAGTAATAAATCTCAAAAATCATAATGCAGCACACTAAATTTTCAGTAATGCTAAATTGCTGGAATGCCAGAAAATCATGGTGCTGCTTAAAAGAAACAAGTTTTGTTAATTGCGTATATGATAATAGAGTGAGTTCAGCTCGGTCAAATAGAACTCTATAAAGAAAAATGCATCACCGGGTCCATGTTTCTATTACTCTTGCCTACCGTAAAAAGTGCTAATGTATCACAATTTGGGAACAAGCATGTGACATATAGTCATATCAAGGTCTTGTGAAAAACAATTAAAATCATATGCTTCTTGGCAACTCAATTGATTTTCCAATAATGGAGTTTATTAGAACGATAAGTGATTTTACTTGTATATTGCAACCTACACCCTCGGGCCTCAATTATAAGCAAAAAAGGACAAATTTTGTTGGCCTTGCATATAAGCAAATTCTATCGATTTCAATGCAAAAGCAATTAAATGCAATAGTAATTATTTCCCTTCTACCAAAAATACCCCTATTTAATTATTCATTTTCAAAGACAAGTGCACATTTATTACACATTTAATAGGGTTTAGCAGATACTAAATTTAATAACCCACTTACACCCCTCAATAGGGTCCTTATATTATATTTTGCTGAACATTAATGAATTTAACTGCAAGAGAAAAAAAAAAGAGCATTTAATTATTTAGACACTTACAGTCAATAGGTAAGATCACGAGATTTTAGCACAAGCTTAAAAATGTTATGACCAATCTATTTTTCTATATATAAACAGAATATAAAAAAATACTAATAATGTATACTCCCTCCGACCCAGAAAATGCTTCACCTTTTACCCAAAATGGCGTCCCGTTTGAAGCTTCACCTTTCCTAAAATGAAAAATTTTTATTAATATTCTATTATACCCACTAACTATTTCCTCCACTCATTCTCTCTCCTAATTCACTATTACACTCACAACACTTTTTTACTATTTCCTCCACTAATTCTCTCTCCTATTTTCAAATTACACTCACAACATTTTTTCTTCCCACCTATTTCCTTAATTTGCGTGCCAGACCAAAAATGATGAACCATTTCCTGGGACGGAGGGAGTATTTGATATAAATGAATTATTTAAACAAATTAAAGTTACAGAATCAAGATAAAACCTGAACGTCACAATTAGAATAGAGGCCTGCGATGTATGGTAGTGTCCTAAGACAGAAATTCTTCCCCACTTCTGCAGCAGTCTGGAAGTCTGACTTGGGGATACAACTATTCGGAACAAGTTCCTACAGAAGAACTTGTTCCCTGGCGAATGTACTATATGCTTTCAGAAGGATAGAAGGGAAAGAGAAGACGAAAACTTGTTTTTTCAGGAACACAATCTGATGTTTATATAGGACAATGTTTGAAAAGACATGTCCTTTCAAAATCAAACACAGATTTTCCAACAGATGACAATTGAAACTGTTATTTCAAAAGTCAAATCTGACATTATCCAGAACTAAAATAATAATTTAAAATAATATTAAAAAATTTTAATATTAATTTACAAAAATTAAATTAGTTCAGCACATCATTTGACTGCCAAGATTCGAGCTTTATGTTTATAAAAACCTGTGTCATGGGGCTATGCCCGATGAGTTTTGTCCGTCTCGAAAAAAGCTTCGATTTGATATGCGGTGCGTTCCGTGGTTCATCCGGAATCAAAAGTTATGCTCTTTTTAACGCACACACCTAAATTTTACCAAAAGCTCTATATTTCAAAAAATACCTTTAACTTTCATTTTTTACCATACAAGTCCACATAAGTTCCAACAATACCCCACATTTTCTATTCAAACTCTAACAATACCCCACATTTGAATAGAAAATAAGATAATTAAAGGAACTCATTTTTCTATCTCTAAGAAAACTAAATATGATATACATCAGAAAAGGTGTCTTATGGACTTCAACCGTTCGTAGTGAGTATTTATCGGACTTACTTTGTGGATAGTGATTGTTAAACTTGAACTAGCCACAATTTTATAGTAACTCTAGGCAATAAATATCACATATATCATATTTATACATATTTCAATTGTTACGGTTGAGTTCATTTCGGTCTTGAACAAATCCTTTCTTCATGAGAATTTTAGAAAACTTAGCCATCTCAGTTTTCAAAGATGCGACCCCACATCAATCTCGTATATGAATGAGAATATGTGTTATATGCTCCCTGAGTCTTCCTTAATTAGTTTGCCTATTGAACCTAGACCATGGGATCTCCAATGTTGCTAGGTTAGGTTGCCACCAAGTTGTCACGACCCTAAACCTAGGCATTATTTGATACTTGCTTAATCATGATTATGGCGTGCGTTGCATTTCATTTATATGTTTTGCATTTTGTTGTGGCAATTATGTGTTAGTTTAACATTTTTATAACTTATATGATATTTTAAATATATTAATAAATTAAATATAATTATTTAATGTCTTATTGAAAATATTAGGAGTGTGTAGTGAATTAGTAAATGTGGAAAATTTAATTATATCTTATAAATGTCAAGGTGCTTAAGTGTAAGAATTATAACTTAAGTTATTTAAGTTTAACAATTTAAAGTATGGAGGAGTCTTAGTGTAACTATGCTATGTTTATCTCCTTGTTTTAATTTAGGTAAAGAAGCTTCATTTTAAGAAAATCCATAGCTAAGCCATTTCCTCTGTTTTAAAAAGAAAGAGTCCAAAACCTAGTTTGCCATTTTTAAAATCCACCAAATATTCAAAGAAAATTCGTTCGTCGATCCGTTCGTTTCTAAATGTTCGGGAGGAAAAGGGGAGCATTTTCATCCGAATAAAGTTGAAATTTGTCATTTCCATTTTTAGGTAAGTTATTATAATTTTCCTTCAATTCATGCTCATGTAGTGTTTAAAGTGATATTGTTGTTGAATGATGGTTGCATGTTGTGTTGGACCATTTTTCTTGAGTTTGGAATGGTGGAAATGGTTTTAGTTTGAGTTGAAATGGTAATGGTATAAGTGTACTGAAGTTTTGGTTTATTGTGTTGTGTTTGAGTTGGGAAAATTGGTCATGAAAATTTGTTTCAAGAGATTGCTGAAGTTCAGCTGCTGTTCTGAATTCTGTAAGGGGCATGACTCGTGCCCTATGTCACGAGTCGTGCCATGCCTTCATTCGTACCCACGAGTCGTGCATTTGGATGCACTCGTGCTGCTTTTGAGTGGCACGACTCGTGCTGTAGGGCACGAGTCGTGCCCTGCCCTATTTCTGTTGAACCATTTTCAAAGCAAATTTGCCCTATCTACCAAATGTATATTTTCACCAATTGAACACTATAATCCAAGTAAAACACATGAGCTACAAAAGGATGTCTTTACTTATCAATTGTGATATTGGTAAGATAGTTAAATACTTGGTTAAAGTAGGTTGGAATACTTGATTTCCATGAAACCTAATTTGCTCTATATCCTTATATGGTTGATGATAGATCCTTGAATTGTTATAGTAAGTGTGTAGACCTTATGTGTTGCACATTATGAAATTGTTTGACATCTTTATGGTGTGCTTGATAGGGTTCCCTACTTTGGAATCCTATGTTGAAATGAATTGGTTCAAGGATTGTTTAGTCGTCATGCTACTTATGATTGATACTTGTTGTCATCTTGATATGATATAATTGGTATGGTTCCCTACTTTGGAATCATCTATTGGTTGTTTAAAGCAAGTATGTATTACTGTGCTTTTATTTAAAGTCCAGCTGGTACTTGATTGTTGGGCAGTGGTATGGGATTATAATGGCACCCGAGCCGAGTTCATTATAATTCATACACTGGGTCCCTTTTTCCCTTCCATTGGCCATGGTTTGGGTTGTGGGCTAGCTCCCCTTTTTGGGTGAAGTCTAGTTGCACATTGGGATATGACTTTGTGTCATTTTCACCCATTTGTTGATATTGTGATTGGGTTCCGGAACCGCTTCTTCAGCTGTTGATGCTGCTCAGATTGAGATATCCTTTTGGGATGAAACCTTGGCTTAGTATCCTTCTAAGTGTTATATTATTGCACTTATGTATTATTGTATATATCATTCTTTGTGTTGGCAAGATTGTGATATATATATATATGAGGAGTTTGATGTTATATGCTTTCATAATGTGATTGCATATCATATTGATGTATATATAATAGCTTGCTGAGATTTATCTCACCCCGTCCTTTTATTGCTTTCTTAGATAGAGGCGAGCCAGGGCATAGGCCACGTTGAGCACGGAGAGGACGCCGAGTTGGGTTATATTTTGGGCAAGGTATTTTTGTAGTGGTTTGCATTACGTAAATATAGAACTAAGGGGTAGTATACCCGAGGCTTGAAATGTTGTCACTACTTTGCAACTCTTTAATGATTGTAAATATTGTGTATTTTGGAACTATGTTCCTTGGTTGTAAAAGGTTTGTAAAGTGTTAAGTTTGGATTGAAGTTAAATGTTTTACCTTAAGTTGGTATGCTATGAAAGTTTCTTCAAGTTAAACAGGTTTTGTATTTGACAAATTTTAGAAAGGATATTTCGAAAAGTTTTTAAAAATAAAGGCGTCTTCCGAGCGTGTCCCGGGCGTGGGGCCAAGTAGGACCATGGTTCGGGGCGAGTCACAAGTAATGACTCATTGTATTGGCTTTAAGCCCATTCCCCTCGATGTAAATACTACTTGCTCTCTGTTAAGGCCTTTTGTCAAAGGATCTGCTATATTTTCCTTTGACTTTACATAATAAATGAAAATTATTCCATTCTTCAGCAAGTCTCGTATTGTTTTGTGACGACGCCTTATATGCCTTGATTTGCCATTGTATATTTGGTTCTTTGCTCTCGTAAGAGCAACCATACTATCACAATGTATGCAAATGGCTGTAACTGGCTTAGTCCATAATGGAATACCCTCTAGGAAATTTTTGAGCCATTCCGCTTCTTCAGCGGCTTTATCTAAGGCTACAAATTTTGCTTCCATAGTCGATCGTATATTCACATTTTGCTTAGATGATTTCCAAGATACTGTTGCACCTCCAAGTGTAAACACTTAACCACTTGTAGATTTACTTTCTGAATTATTGGAAATTCAATTTGCATCACAATATCCTTCCAAAACAGGAGGAAACTTTGTATAATGCAATCCATAGTTCATTGTATGTTTCAGATATCGCAGCACTCTTACTAGTGCAAACCAATGATCTTGTCCAGGATTATGTGAGTATCGGCTAAGCCTACTCACAGTATATGCTAAATCCGGTCTTGTACAGTTTATTATATACATCAAGCTTCCAAGAACTTGAGTATATTTTAACTGAGACACACTTTCTCCTTGATTCTTCTTAAGTTGACTAGAAGGATCAAATGGAGTAACAACCGGTCTATCGTCATAATGTCCAAATTTTTTTAGGACTTTCTCAATATAATGAGATTGAGTAAGTATATATCCATCTGAATTCCTTTGAACTCTAATACCAAGAATTACATCTGCTGCTCCCATATCTTTCATATCAAATGAGGAGTGCAACATTTTCTTGATTTGGTTAATTACATCTTTACTTGTTCCCATTATTAGCATATCATCCACATATAAACATATAATAACATATCCATGCTTATATTGTTTAATATAGACACATTTATCACACATTTATCACATTCATTTATATGGAAACCAATTGATAAAAGCACACACCTAAATTTTACCAAAAGCTCTATATTTAAAAAAGCACCTTTAACTTTCATCTTTTACCACACAAGTCCACATAAGTTCCAACAAAAAAATCTATAAGAGACTAACCTGGTCTGGAGCTTTCTTATGTGGAACTGACAGAAACTCATCCCTGAGTTTTATGTCATCATTATAACCAAATTTCCGTAAGACTGTCCATGTCGTCTCAAGGCGGCCTTTCTCAATAAAAAGAGCGTGGAGAAAAAGAAATCCTGTAAGAGTAAGCCCAAGATCATTGACTCCTTCAGCTATCTTCTCTTGTACAACTCTCTTAACACCAACTATTTCGGCAGGTTGTAGAGGAGCATTAAAACATTTAACCTGTTTACAGGGATTACATAATTATTTCATCACATTGGTTATTGGATACTGCGGCACTGCATTCATCTTGCCTAGAGAAAATTATCATAAATTTTACGTTACACAGGAGAAGGAAAGAAAATTGCCTGAAATTCATTTAACTCTGTATCATTTAGGGCACCATCCATATCATTATCACAAATAATAAATATCCTTTTCAAAGCTCTCACGCATCGAGGTTTCAAAGCTTGTCTTTCTTGATCAAATAATGGAGCTGTTGGATGAAGTACCGCTTTTTGAGCATAGTAAAATACGTCAGGAACCTGTTAAAATGAGAAGAAAAGGCAGATGTTTCTAACTTGCAACTTGCTAACATATTTGAACTCTTATATAAATCAATCAGCATGTGTAAAATCCAAAACAACGATTTATGAAACACTTGTTCATATGGTTTAGTTCACAGCGACATTGACATACTTATAAGCTCTAGTGCAAGTTGAACTGTCTATAGGATCTAAAACATCATATCTGCAACTTTGCACCAGAAACAAAATAAGCAAACGACCAAGGTGAAGAAATCAAAATAAACTTAGCATTGCACCTAATGGCAACCAGAATTCTAGTCAAGTTGTTTGTAAAGGACATTTCTAACTCGGTATAGTTTTAAAATTGAAAATAAATGTTATTATATAGAGAAGTCAGAAGAGAATGTACGAACTGGAAGAGATAGAGTCCACCTACAAGTACAGAGGAAACAAAAAGGGAAGCCAACAGACAGCTAGAAAATAAAAGGAAAAACTCTGTGAATGATCCACCATCCACAAATCCTAAAAGTCCCTAAAATTGCAATGTCTGTGAACCTATTACTAGACTATGCCTATGCCTGTACAGAGGAACAAAATTTGGGATATATATTCTACGGTTGTCGAGTGATATCTTACACCACTATGAGGAACTGACAAGATGACAATGAAGATAAAATGTTTACAATATGCAACATGTAATTCAAGGCACCAGCCCTAAAAGAAGTAGATGACCCAAAGCGGTAAATAAGGATGGTGTTCAATAAAATTTGGAATCTTCAAATTATTAAACCGGAGCAAACGCAAAATGACAAACCTGAACCAGGCTAGCTGCGGAACACTCAATACAAGTCTCAATCTCCCGGAACTGTTGCATTATGGGAGCCATCACCTGCTCGAGACTCATAGGGGCCTGCTCATCACGCAAATCTAGCTTGCAACCAACGACTATCACGGGTACCTTCACCTGCTTATTTACACAATATAACAATGAAACTCTATCACAAAACACTATGACAAACGACTCAAACTTTTCATCGGTAACTTTGGAAACTAAAACTTACTGTAACGTTGAGGGAAAATACTAATTGACTGAATTTACATAGCATTATAAGCTTAAGCACAAAGAAAAAAACACAAAAAAAAAAAAAGAAAAGAAAAAAGGAGTGCAAAAAACAAATGTATGGAGCTCGGCAATACCTTTAAACGGCGGAGTTCAAGAAGCCAGAAAGTCTTTAGCCGATTCAGTGTTTCAGGTCTATCACAAGCATAAGTTAGCACTACGGCATCTGCTCGCTTCAATTCATCTTCAAGCTTAGCTTTACCTTCCAAACTATGTTAATTTAGAGGGAAATAAATGTCAATTAGACATTTTATTTAGGTAAGTAGACGATAATTGGAAATAAATGTCAATTAGACATTTTATTTAGGTAAGTAGACGATAATTTTTATACGGAGTATGTAATTACTGTTCATATGCATGTCTTTCAGTATAAATTTCATTTCACATCATGAGATATTGAAGGCGGTCAGCATAGGAGCAGACAGACCAGCCAGGCCACGGGAGACTAAGCCACCAAGAGTGGCCAGGTCAGGCCACGGGTGGAGGCGTGCCACTTCTGCTGGCTTGGTTGCCCAAGGACTGGCCGCTCCTATGCTGACTGCCTTCTTCTATATCTCGATTATAATGACAGTTCAAACAGCAGGGAATAATGGTGATTCATTCCATATCGTTGTACAATTTTCATTTCATAATAGCTCAAATAGCGTGGAAGTTAATCAGAGCTATTTGTACCGAAAACAACACCTAGACATATAGAAAATGAAATAAACATCGGAGAATTAACCTGGAAGGAGTATCGATGATGGTGACCGGAATGTTATCCGGATAAAAATCAGAGGGAAGACGAGTAGGAGGTAAAACGGGAGCAACGCTATCAGGAAAGCTTTCGGAAGCCGCCGCCGCAATCAGGCTAGATTTCCCGGTGGCACGATCGCCGACGACAACGACGCGGACGTTATTGCGTTCACAGGACGCAGATTTCGGTGCAGAATAGCCAGACATTTTCCAAACTGCAGAAACGAATCAACGAACGAATAATATACTGAAAAAATAAATGCGGATCCGGATGAGGATGAGGATGAGGATGGGAGACTCATGAGATAGCATGTATGACAAGTACCTGATGGAATAAAAGTTGTACACTAGCAGGATTTGATGGAGATGTTGACGCAGGATCGAATCGGTGGCGGTAAAGGCGCACGGCGGACGATCGGAAATCAAAACTGGTCGGGGAGGGGAAGATGGACTCAGCTGATGGAGACTGATTTATGGAGGGGAAATGGGGAATGAGTGGCGCTGCTATGAAACTATCATGGTGGCTAACTTAGGCCACGCCAAAAGGGCTATAAACAAAGTACACAATGTTTTGTGAATGATCGAATGATCCGTTATAAATAATTAAATATTTCCTTAAAATAACAATTATTAAAATTAAATGTGCAAGAATTATGAAAAAATAAGATATTATGAGTATAAAAAAAACAGAGAAAATTGAGAAAATTAGGAAGTTGATTGTTGTTTCGAGGGATTTCATTGATATTTTGAGAGTAATATCTCCTTCGGAAAGCCAAAAAATTAGTTTTGCATGAAATTAAGGACATAGTATAATATGGTGGAGTAAGTGTGTGAGTATAAAAAGTGATATACGGGAAAGAATGTGGGGTAAATAATGTTCTTAGTTTAGTTGTTTTATTAGTTAAAATGGATAATGAGACTCACTTATCATCCTCACAACAAAAATTTCCTGCGCACTTTCTCTCTCCTACTTTACTTGTCTTACTCACAACATTTTTTTTTTAATCTGCTTGTCAAGTCAAACTAAAAACATTAAATCAGAACGGAGGAAATATTATTTTTTTCTCTTTTTGTTAAATTTAACATATGCTTATTCTCAATGCTACTTTTTGTGCATATCTAGTGTCAAGTTGTCAACGGATTTAATTAATTCCCTTCCCCACATGAAGTAGAAATTGCCAAATCAATAAAGATAGACTCGATGAAGTGTCTCAATTCTATGTGTAACATAAATAGGTTTTTTTTTTGAAGAATTATCTCATACAAATAATGACAAGGAAGAAACCCAACCCTAGGGTGTATTGAATATCATAGGTTAATAATTTCAACTATGCTATCATAAAGTTTAACATGCAATAAAAAAAAATCATCAGCTCAATGATTATGCTAAACTTGTTTGACTAAGTTCTATTATTGAGATTATTACTTTAAGGTCCTTGAAACTAATCTATTTATTAAATAAAACGAGTTATTCCTTGTATTTCTCTCAAGTCCACATGAAGGCTCCCCCTTCATTCAATTAATTAATGTAAACTCTAAACTACCCTTATATATCCTCATATAAAAACACGGATTTCTCTTCTATTCTAATGTTATTTTTTAATCCTTGTTCACTCTTTCTCTAGACGGTCTCTTCAGGGCCGTTCCTAGATTTTTGTGGGCCCCGGGCGAAATCAGATGAAGAGACCCCTAATTAATCGGACATTTTTACGATACTCAAATGCTATATATTTTTACCTAGATAAAACAAAAGTAAAGTTACTAGGTTTATATCCAAAATAACAAGATCATTTAAAGAACAAGAACAAAACTTATTTGTGCAACAATTAAGCATCCCAAAATCTGAAGAAGATCTGTTTTTGATAGCTGAACCATGTTGAACTCCAATAAAATCAAACATGAAAGATGACCAAAAGTAAAAAACGATTAAAGAAGACATTATGATCATATAAACAAACTTTTTTCGAGCTTTTATAGATGCAAAATCATTAATGACTGTATCAATATCATTCAATAATTTCAATTTTGAAAAACTTCTTTCAGTCGATGCCACGGTTACAGTCATAGTTAAAAAAATTCGATACGCGATACTAACGTTAGGATAACTGTGGGCCTCCCCAACCCTGGGACCTATAAACTCGTGCCCCGATGGTAGGGTCCTCGGCAGGCCGACTTAGAAGAAACCCTTTTAATTAAATCATTTCAAACCAAATGATGTTTTAATAATATTTTGGCATGACCGTTCTAAATGAAATATTAAGGAACCTGTTTAATAACATAACCTGCTTTCATTCATTCCACATTAAAAGAAAAGGCTCCTACTTTCACATTTACAACCACACCATTAATTACAACCACGGTTTGAAAAAGTTTATAAAAGTTATTTACAACTTGCCCCAAAAGAATAACAACCAACATAAATTCCTCCTAGCAAAACGTATCCCGACAACCAAAAGACGATCCAACTGTGTCCCGACCTTACCGGTCCTGACCTCCTGTCTCAGCGGTATCTAAAAAAATTAAAGGGAGACGGGGTGAGAAAGAATCTCAATAAGCTATTATGCATGTAGCAAGATGTCAAATAAGATGCAACACGTAAACAAGTTGTTCAACACCATATTTGGAAACAGTAAACACATTACGTTACATGACCTTACCTTTTCCCGTCTGAATAATAAGTCGTACTACATTGGGAATGAAACCCACTCTATTTGTGAACGGCTTAGGCCTATTCCCGCCTTACAAGATCCATTTTTCAGGGAACCATGTAAGGTATCAGTGTCCTATGAACTGCTTAGGCATATCTATAAGACCGAACCCCCAACCGCGGCCACAAGCCGGGAGGAGGTCACAGGTATAATGTAATCCGAGCACCTTATGGAACAATTCTCATGAGTGATCGTATTCCATTATACCCCCAAATCAGCTGATATCAATCACATTCAAGCACGTAACAGTTACTTGGAATTAAATCCACACATAGGGATAACAACGTTGAAATTACCCGGATCCGAGAGGCAGCGCGATCGCGCCCCGGCATCTGGCATTTCGCGGCCTTGCGGCGCTTATGTTGGAGGTGTCTCGCCGTGTTTTTGCTTTGTAGAGTCGCCACGCCGTTTTTATTAAGCCCAAAACATTGAAAAAGGGCATCAGTTTAAAAATAAACTGTTTTTGTTGTGTGATGAGATTTTTGAGTTCGGAGGTCAGATGACTCCTCGGGAAGAGAATATTAGAATCTTAGAGCTCACCCGAGTCGCCTCGTAAAAACGAGTCTTTCGGATACCCCTAATATTCTTTAACTGTTGTGTGTGTGTGTATGTGCTTTTAAAAATGCATGTTGTGTCGGATGTCTACATTGTACACTGCTTTATTGAAATGTATTTAAATAGTATAGGAAGGAAGCCTTACCAATGTTGGTTCGTGTCTGTCTTCCGCAGGGGAATAGTGTTTGAGGTCGGAATAGTGTTCCGGTACGGACCGAGATTGCTTCGGAAAAGGGGGCCGGTTGTCTGCGGACAGAGTTTCGGTGTGCGTTGGTGGGATCGCAGGGATCACTCGGGCAGGGGTTCGGCGTGCGTTGGGATCGCAGGGATCACTCGGGCAGAGTTTCGGCGTGCGTTGGAATCGTTGGTTGGATTCGGGCAGAGGTTCGGCGTGGTTTGGGATCGCCGGTTTGACTCGGAAAGAGTCGGGATGCCTCGGGAAAGACTAGGCAAGTCCTCGGAGTACCACGAGGGGCCTCAGAGTACCTCGAGAGTGCCTCGGGGCAGCGCGGGAGCGTCGTGAGAGCGCTCGGGGAGGCTTCGGAGCACCGCGAGAGGGCTCGGAAGGCCTCGGAAGGATCCGAAAGGGGCCGGGATTGCCCCGAAGGGTCTTAGAGGGGAGCCTGAAGGCTGGGGGAAGAGGAGAGAAGAGGGAGGTGTGTCTAAATGAGGGAGGGGGAGCCCTCTATTTATAGTGCCAGAAAACTGCAAGAAGGTCCGTACGGACCTTCTAGGTAATCTAAATTTTTGGCTTTCCTCGATTTGAGGGAATCTGTGATGATGAAGAAGATTCAGCCATGATGATGTTCCCTTTGCAATAAGGTCCGTACGGACCATCTCAGCATGCAAAGAGGTCCGTACGGACCAACCATGTAGGGGGGTAATGATGTTCTCCGGGATTTGAGAGAATATTGTGGACTTTAAGGGGATTCAGTAATTATTAAAACAAAGAGGTCCGTACGGACCTTAGTTGCTTTTCCAATTTTCTGAAAATTCCCAAGAGGTCCTTTTGTCCCTTTTTATCCCAGAAAAGTTCCTCCCTTGGTTTGGCTGAGGGTTTTTTGAGGGTTTTGAGTGCCAGAGGTCTTCGAGACTGCGTTTATGAGTCTGCAGTGTTTCCCATGTGCTCGGAAGAGGGTGATCCAGATTGGGGTACTTACAAACGTATAACATGGTACAATTACTCATGTTCCTCTTCAAATAGAGTCACATATATATACACTATTGAGTTACCATAATCATCAATTAACGTGTATGCTCATGATCAAACCAATGATGTCGTGCAACAATTATTTCACGCACCAAGTTAACATATAACCATCCCTAAGTAACCTCGTAGGGGTATAATAACGTACAAGTAGCTCTACGTGCTCGTAATATCACATTATACAACTCCCTTTCAAGTTCCATAAACAATTACCAAGTTTCTATAAACTTTGGTTCCCAATTAACAATGGCCTCCAACCCTTTTCCAAGCGATATTTAAAGCCCTTCCCAGTATCCGATTTGGCCAAGCAAAACATGGTTGTGAAGTACCAATGTTGTACTAGTATTATAGTTAAAGAGTGTTCCATTATACCTTAGATGAATCAGGTTTTCAAGGCTTGCAAAACAATTCAAAGTGTGCAGGGGAGGGCACGACTCGTGCCTCAGGGCACGACTCGTCCCTTCCTTACACCCAACCCAGAATCAGTCGTCCCTGTGTAAGGCACGACTTGGTTCAATTAGTCACGACTCGTGCCAATTTACCCCCAGCCAGAGCCATTCGTCCCCCTTCAAGGCACGACCTAATTCTTCCCAGGTCACGACTAGTGCTCCAGGGCACGAGTCGTGCTCCAGGGCACGAGTCATGCCTTAGCCCAGAATGGTTGCTGATGTTTACATCAGCTTCAACCAAAACCCCAAAACCCATTTTTGACTTCACACCACTGCATCAAACCAACCAAATCAAGATTATATACCAACTTTAACACATACTCACACTCAATCCATGTTTTAGAACCCTATACCACCTCCAATCCCAAAGTTGATCCACTATTCCATTACCCTTTTTATGTTCTTCAACTTCAACTCTTTACTAATCAATTTTCCCAAGCCAAGAAGGAGGCAAACAAGTTCCAAACATGAATTATAACACATTTCAACATTATATAACTTCATATGCTCAAAATCGGAAGGAATCATAACAACTTACTTTGGGAAAATATGAAAAAGAACAAGAAGCTTTAACCGGATAGATGAGTACTACGCTCCGCCGTGATCAATAATCCGCAAATACTTTGAAGAACTGAGTAACGGTTGATTTTCTAGAATTTTTAGAAGAGTTTTAGGGTTTGGAAGGTTTCTTGGCTAAGGAAGAAGAAGAAAGAACTTAGTAGAAGAAAATGGATTATGGGGAAGGTTTTTAAAAGGATAAATATCAAAATTTTCCATTAAGGCCCTCCAAATCTTAAGTACTACAAATAAACCCCTACACTTTTATTTACTCCTAAGCCCCTACTACTTTTATAATTCCTTCCATTTCAAAATACCATTAGGACATTTTTCCTACATTAATCCCATTAACATTTTATATCACAATTGAATTCATTCACATTCAAAACTCATAATGCAATCAAATAACCAATAACCACATAATGCTCTAAAAATCATGCAATGCCTCATATAAAATGAAGTGCAACCCCACTCCCACGTACTCCACGTGTGCCTAAACAGTGCCTAGGGTTAGGGTCGTGACACTCACTCCCCCTTAAATCAAATTCGTCCCGAATTTGACTTTCACTTACCGGGATGATCAAACAAACTCGGATACTTCTCCCTCATTTCCGATTCCAATTCCCACGTAGCTTCCTCGATCGTGTGATTCTTCCATAAGATCTTAACCACGGGGATGCTCTTGGTGCGCAACTCCTTAACTTGTCGCTCCAAAATCCTCAACGGAACCTATACATAGGTCATATCCGCTCTAACTTCCTCGGGAGGCGAACTCAATATATGTGAAGGGTCATAACAATACTTTTGTAGCATGGATACGTGGAACACGTCATGAAGTGAAGATAGAGATGGGGGAAGAGCCAAACGGTAGGCTAAATCACCCACCCTCTCTAGAATCTCAAATGGCCCAATGAATCTCGGTTCTAGCTTTCCCTTATTGCCAAACCTTTTGATACCCGTTCTCGGCGAAATCTTCAAGAAAACTGAGTCTCCCACCTGAAATGATAGTTCCCTTCTTCTCGTGTCCGCATAACTCTTCTGTCGACTTTGAGCTGTCTTTAACCTATCTCGAATCACCTTTATTTTCTCGGTTGAATCTCTCACCAAGTCCGGACCCCAAAGTCTCACCTCGCCAACTTCATCCCAACAAATTGGAGACCGACATTTCCTTCCGTACAATGCCTCATAGGGTGCCATTTCTATACTGGATTTGAGCTGCCATACCCTGAATAAAAGATCGAAACATGTTCATCAACTCCGTATTCGGATCCCCTCCGGATCCCCCCATATCTGGATCTCCTTCCACCCTTTGATGTTCTTTCCCAGTACCAGCCATTACACAATTACCTGCATCAAACACTCGGCGTCAGACATAACACACTCCCCCTTAGACTCGACTTCTACCCTTGACATCTAACCTTAGCTCTGATACCAACTGTGGGCCTCCCCAACCCTGGGACCTATAAACTCGTGCCCCGATGGTAGGGTCCCCAACCCGACCCGACTTAGAAGAAACCCTTTTAATTAAATCATTTCAAACCAAATGATGTTTTAATAAAATTTTGGCATGACCGTTCTAAATGAAATATTAAGGAACCTGTTTAATAACATAACCTGCTTTCATTCATTCCACATTAAAAGAAAAGGCTCCTACTTTCACATTTACAACCACACCATTAATTACAACCACAGTTTGAAAAAGTTTATAAAAGTTATTTACAACTTGCCCCAAAAGAATAACAACCAACATAAATCCCTCCTAGCAAAACGTACCCCGACAACCAAAAGACAATCCAACTGTGCCCCGGCCTCACCGGTCCTGACCTCCTGTCTCAGCGGTATCTAAAAAAATTAAAGGGAGACGGGGTGAGAAAGAATCTCAGTAAGCTATTATGCATGCAGCAAGATGCCAAATAA
This sequence comes from Adenophora triphylla var. japonica, assembly GCA_022495995.1. Classification (NCBI taxonomy): domain Eukaryota; kingdom Viridiplantae; phylum Streptophyta; class Magnoliopsida; order Asterales; family Campanulaceae; genus Adenophora; species Adenophora triphylla. Next base: position 644,842 of record JAFEMH010000006.1, read on the forward strand.
GATGCAACACGTAAACAAGTTGTTCAACACCATATTTGGAAACAGTAAACACATTACGTTACCTGACCTTACCTTTTCCCGTCTGAATAATAAGTCGTACTACATTGGGAATGAAACCCACTCTATTTGTGAACGGCTTAGGCCTATTAACGCCTTACAAGACCCATTTTTCAGGGAACCATGTAAGGTATCAGTGTCCTATGAACTGCTTAGGCATATCCATAGTAACTGAACCCCCAACTGTGGCCACAGCGGGGGAGGAGGTCACAGGTATAATGTAATCCGAGCACCTTATGGAACAATTCTCATAAGTGATTGTATTCCATTATGCCCCCAAATCAGCTTATATCAATCACATTCAAGCACGTAATAGTTACTTGGAATTAAATCCACACATAGGGATAACAACGTATAACATGGTACAATTACTCATGTTCCACTTCAAATAGTGTCACATATATATATACACTATTGAGTTACCATAATCAACAATTAACGTGTATGCTCATGATCAAACCAATGATGCCGTGCAACAATTATTTCACGCACCAAGTTAACATATAACCATCCCTAAGTAACCTCGTAGGGGTATAATAACGTACAAGTAGCTCTACGTGCTCGTAATATCACATTACACAACTCCCTTTCAAGTTCCATAAACAATTACCAAGTTTCTATAAACTTTGGTTCCCAATTAACAATGGCCTCCAACCCTTTTCCAAGCGATATTTAAAGCCCTTCCCAGTATCCGATTTGGCCAAGCAAAACATGGTTGTGAAGTACCAATGTTGTACTAGTATTATAGTTAAAGAGTGTTCCATTATACCTTAGATGAATCAGGTTTTCAAGGCTTGCAAAACAATTCAAAGTGTGCAGGGGAGGGCACGACTCGTGCCTCAGGGCACGACTCGTCCCTTCCTTACACCCAACCCATAATCAGTCATCCCTGTGTAGGGCACAACTTGGGTTCAATTGGTCACGACTCGTGCCAATTTACCCCCAGCCAGAGCCATTCGTCCCCCTTCAAGGCACGACAAGGCACAACCTAATTCTCCAGATCACGACTCGTGCTCCAGGGCACGAGTCGTGCCTTAGCCCAGAATGGTTGCTGATGTTTACATCAGCTTCAACCAAAACCCCAAAACCCATTTTTGACTTCACACCACTGCATCAAACCAACCAAATCAAGATTATATACCAACTTTAACACATACTCACACTCAATCCATGTTTTAGAACCCTATACCACCTCCAATCCCAAAGTTGATCCACTATTCCATTACCCTTTTTATGTTCTTCAACTTCAACTCTTTACTAATCAATTTTCCCAAGCCAAGAAGGAGGCAAACAAGTTCCAAACATGGATTATAACACATTTCAACATTATATAACTTCATATGCTCAAAATCGGAAGGAATCATAACAACTTACTTTGGGAAAATATGAAAAAGAACAAGAAGCTTTAACCGGATAGATGAATACTACGCTCCGCCGTGATCAATAATTCGCAAATACTTTGAAGAACTGATTAACGGTTGATTTTCTAGAATTTTTAGAAGAGTTTTAGGGTTTGGAAGGTTTCTTGGCTGAGGAAGAAGAAGAAAGAACTTAGTAGAAGAAAATGGATTAATGGGGAAGGTTTTTAAAAGGATAATTATCAAAATTTTCCATTAAGGCCCTCCAAATCTCAAGTACTACAAATAAATCCCTACACTTTTATTTACTCCTAAGCCCCTACTACTTTTATAATTCCTTCCATTTCAAAATACCATTAGGACATTTTTCCTACATTAATCCCATTAACATTTTATATCACAATTGAATTCATTCACATTCAAAACTCATAACGCAATCAAATAACCAATAACCACATAATGCTCTAAAAATCATGCAATGCCTCATATAAAATGAAGTGCAACCCCATTCCCACGTACTCCACGTGTGCCTAAACAGTGCCTAGGGTTAGGTTCGTGACAATAACAAACTGCATCTTTTACAAATTCAAAAACTTCGAGAGCTGACATTGACCACCTTGACAAAGTGAATTGCAACACTTTTAATTCAGAAAATAAATCATCCAAACCAACATCTGACACTTTATTGTGAGAAAAAGAAGTTGTGAACTTTATGCAACATTCTCTTAATTCATGAGATTTCAACGGCTTCAACCTGCTAAAATTAAGTAAAAATCCAAAAATATTTTCAAATGTTTTTAATTGATCAAACCTATTACGTAACGAAGTAATTGTCATATCCACAACGACAAGAAAATATTTAACTCTATATGACTCCTCAGAAGATAGCATTTCTTCATCATGATTACTTTCATCGAATTGTTTTTTCCTAATACTTCGACGTTTAATTGGAAACATTATCAAATAAAATTAAATACTGTGATATCCCCATCCCACATCAGAAATATGTGGAAATTTAGTATGATATATAGAAGACCCATACACTACTACTAAGCATCAAATCATCCATTGGACTTTTAGAGGCCTGTGATGGGCTGTGATTGACCCAATTGAAGAGGTGCTTAGTGGGCCAGTGTGTGGTGTCTACGTAGCAGATCGGGCTTCGAGCTCAGATCGTTACAAATGGTATCAGAGTAGAACCCCGACCTTAAGGCTTACGAGCTAGCCCGGGGGTACGATCTGGGTATTGATTGACCTTGACAGGGACGACAAGGGTTTGAGAGGGACGACAAGGATTTGAGTGGGGGAGATTGTGATATCCCCATCCCACATCGAAAATATGTGGAAATTTAGTATGATATATAGAAGACCCATACACTACTACTAAGCATCAAAACATTCATTGGACTTTTAGAGGCCTGTGATGGGCTGTGGTTGACCAAATTGAGGAGGTGCTTAGTAGGCCAGTGTGTGGTGCCTACGTAGCGGGTCGGGCTTCGGGCTCGGATCGTTACAAACACAATTGTAATACAAAAAAGAACATCAACACCTGAATTTTTGTAAGATGAAGTCTTGTGACAGATGATGAAATTGGGTAGTAAGTAGAACAATCAAACTTAATTCATGATCCTGCATCAGAACATGATAAATAAACAATTAGACAAAAAATACAAGGAAAAAAAAATTCCTAAATAAGCAAAATTGAGAGTAAAGAAACAAAAAGACAAACCCTAATATTTTTATTTTTTAATATTACCATTAGTTCAACCCTTCGGAGAAAGAGGAAAGTGCTGAAAGAAAGCCGAATTGATTCACCGTTCACGGCCGAAAAGAGCAATCCAGGACTAGGAGCAGAGCCGGCCGAAAAGAGCATTCCAAGGAAGAAATTAAGAGACGGTGGGAGGAGGAGTTATGATGAAGATTGAAGGGCTTGGTTAATTATGATATATTTAGGAGCTTTGTGTGCAAAATACAAGGGAAAAAAATTAAGAGACCTACGCAGAATACTAACAGACTTACAGACAACTATTTTCCCAAATTATGTGTGATTAGAAAACAAATAAATATTTATTATACTTATAAAAAAACATATACATACCATATACACTATAGCCTATTTAAGAATGGGCCCCTTACCACTAAGGGCCCCGGGCGGTTGCCCTCACTGACCCCCCTTGGGCCGGCCCTGGGTCTCTTCCTCTCCTTCCCCTTCTCCCTCCCACCATTCCACACGCGCTCCCAACCATCGTCTCTGTCGTTGCTTCCTCATTTACTCTCTCTTGATTGCCGCCCTTAGTTACTTCTTATTCGCCTCTGATATAAACCTCGACGGCTTACCACATCTACAAATCATTCGTCCTCGAGAAAATCCCTCGTCTCCAACAAAGTTCCCCTCCCCGCCCAACTAAGATCACCGCAAGTCTCACACATTCCTCTATTGATTCTCAAGGAGAACAACTAACCCTGCTGGTGCCTTAATCGCCATCTCACACATTCCTCTAGAGATTACTATCAGAGTTTTTTATCTGAAAATTGTCTATTAGAACGGGACACTGCCTTAAAAGTTTGGCATTCCTTTTTTTTACTCTGACAATTTTTTTTGGGTTGGAGCGCGAATGAGCAGGGTGTGGATGGGAGAAGCATGAGACATTTTTGTTCCAGGGGCCTTAGAGCAATTAAAAAAATTGTTGCTCTTTCTTTAAACAATGTTAGGATGAGGGCAATAGAGGAAATCTCTTATATTATTCAACTCAATGATTTTGCTCTACTTTTTGTTCATACTCATTGCATCCAAACAAAATAATATTCTGACTTTTCTCATTGGTTTGTTATTTTATGAAGTCTTTATTTTTCTTTTCTAAATATGAAATGATTAATAAAGATGGATGGCCATCACGAAGTAACTAACCTCAATCTGTATAAGATTATCTCCATCATCAGTGATCCAATCTCAGCCCAATCTTAAATAAAATATTGATTTCTCTCACTTTTATATACACAATCCTAACCTTATATAATTTATACTCCTATAAGTGACCCAACCTTTTAATAAAATATTTATTTCTCTTTACTCCAACTTACATAAAATACTTATCATTTTATTTTTTTAAATAATGTATTAGTAATAATATTTTAAAATTACCCGTACAATTATTAAAAATAATTACCTTATAATTATATAAAAAAAAATATGAATTTTGATATATTTTTTATTTTATATAATTATATAAAATATATTTATATAAACACATGCCAACCAATAAAAGGGTGACATGTGTACAAAATGGTGACCCAACCGGGTTGTGTTGGAGGTTGTCTGGCCAACCTAGGTTGTGACTTTTCATGCTTTTTTCTTTTTTTGGTGACTCTCACAAGGAGAGTCACCGATATAGATAGTCTAATCTATAACACCACGCAAAATATTGGGAAAAATACATTTTTCGCTTCACTAGAAAATATGTGTTTTTAAACCGGTTTGAACCATTCTAAATCGTGTCGCTGACATTTTTATAAATAACTGACATTTTTTTTAAAATGTGTGATTACATTTTTATAAATAACTAAAATTTCGCACATTGTCAACATTAGTTAAATGAATTGTCAACATCAGTCAGAAGGAGTGTCAACACAACATTGCTTAAATGAATTGTCAACATTAGTTAGAAGGAGTGTCAGCACAAGATTAGTAAAATGAATTGTCAACATTAGTTAGAATGAGTGTCAGCACATTTACTTGATACTCATGAACATTGATACTAAAAAACACTATCGTCGGCTATACCAATTTTATGCCACCTGTTCGGTTCGGTTGGTTCAAAAACCCATTTTTCTAAAAATCGAAAAATGCGTTTTTCATAAAACCAACTCATACTCGCTCTGTATAACAAATTGCACCGATTTTCTTTTTGTGTGTGTCACTGATAAGTCCATTTTTCTAAAATGCTCATCATTTATTTTTGTTATTTATCCTACGTCACTTATCATACTTACACATTTTAAAATTATGGATCTCACACTCACATCAACACACTTATAATCCCTTTTCCATTCGTAATATTTTTGAATATACTCTATAATCCCTTCATCCTAAAATAAAGTTTTTACTTTCCTTTTTGACATGTTTTAAAATAAAGTTTTTAGTTGCTTTATTAATTAAAATAAATAATGAGACCCATTTGTTATTTTCACAACAAAAACTTATTACCCACGATCTCTCTTCTATTTTACTTTTTATACTCGCATTTTTTTTATTATGTATAAATCAAACTAGAAAAATTATTATTATTATTGATGCTGCAGGAAATGTGCTTATCAATCTTCCTCCACGTGGCAGGACTGATCACCTGGCTTCTTGACCTGAAAACAGAACCCACGACTAGCCGGATGTGTCTCCGGCGAAGACGCTCGGGCGTGAGAGTAAGATCACGGTTGTATATAGCTCAAAATGTATTGAATAATGAACTCAGAATACAAAATGGCAGTTACCTTTCACCGTTTGGTAGTGATGAAGTATTTATAGGCAAGAGTGATGTATTTTTGGGGAGGCGGCATGTCCTCCGAGATTATAGCGGCGGTTACTTGGTCATGGGCACGTGTCTATAACGGTCCCTGATTTGTAGGGATGTAGTTGTGAGCATTGATTGACCAAATAAGCCGGCAAGTGTCAGGTCGTCACTTGCTGATTTAGGTCGAGGTCGCCACTCGTGGAATGGTCGACCCGACCGTCGGAGTAGAGCATGGTTCGTACCCGAATAGTAGCATGGATCATGAGGTCGGACTAAGTTAGGTCGGGACTTGTAAGTCGGACCATGGGCTTAGTCGACTGATGTGTGAGATGGGCCTTGGGCCTTGTTCTGATTGGATTAGTTTCATTGAGAATGTGAGTGCCAACGCTATCTGAGATTGGGCTTTACTCGTTTGGCCCAATTCGACACTTTTGGTATGTTCAGTGGCCCCCAACTTTCGAGTTGACTTCGTCGACTTGGAAGTTAAGAAGATTTCTTTGCCAAAAATTGCTTTACTCGAAACTCGATACTAGTCTTTGAAGTAGGTCGACCATGATGACGTGGCAACATCCTGATCGTTGGTGACGGACGGTTGGAGATGAAGGAGCGCCGGTTTTAGTAATGATTGCAGCCCTGACGTTTGGAACTCCTTCTCGAAAACCGTCTCAATCTTTAATTTTGGAAAATTAATTTTGATTTTCTTTTCCCCTTCCAAATTTAGGAAAATATAAATAGAGAAATCCCTCTTTGTTTAGAACTTTTACTGCTCTAGAACTTCTTCTTCTCCGGCGATAATCAAGGGATCCCAAAGAAGATTTAAATTCACTCTCTCGCTCCAAAGAACGAAACCACGTTCCGCAATTAATTAAGGTATTTCTTTCATACCTTTGCTTTAGTGGTTTTAATTTATGTCGTTTCTCCTTTTCCGCCATGGCTAGGACCTTTAGTTGCGAACCAGAGCGTGGTATGGTTATTGTACCGTTAACCGTAGGGCATGCAAGAACGTGAACGGTGAGTGGAGAGTGATGTCCCCTGGATGAGCGTGCTTCCATTTTGACTAGTTGGGGATTGAATTACACCGAGATAGGGCTGCCCATTGTAGTAGAAATTGAAAATGTGGTGATTGACGACTCAAATGTTGTCACTTTTCATCTGTTCCATGAATTGCTTGATCATATCACCCTCGTTTTACGTTAGGGACGTCCATAAGCCCTCCTTCCTTAGAAATAGGATAGGTTTCCTGTGGGAGTCTAGGTCGTCCTTAGGTAGGTCGACCGAACATGATCATAGGACCGACTCCCCGCTTCCTCTTTTGCTTGTACGCATATGACGACTCAAGAAGGGAACGCTGCCTCAACATCTTCTGGTCCTCGAATTGTCAACGCATTTGGGCCCAATGTGGTGCCGTGCAAGAATGAGAGGGGCTATGTTCCCTGGGCCGGCGCGTGGCAATCCGAATTTGCCCTCTAGGTACAAGATGATCAAGGATTTCGCGAAGTCGACCCGTTGGATTACCAAGTAACCATATATACCCAGAAGGAGTTCATGAAAAAGTATAGGTCGACCTTCACTAATGATGCTACCAAGGTTGCTTTCTTTTATGGTCAGTTTGTTGCTGGCCTCAGGCTGCCTCTTGACCCTTTTATCAATGAATTTCTAGAATGCGCAAATGCCCTTCCCCTTCAGCTTGGAGCTAATACTTGTAGGGTCCTCGTGTGTTTTGCCATGGTGTGTAGATTTTTAGGATACGAGCCCTGTATGAGAGTGTTCAAAGAGTTCTTCAGTATAAAGTATAGTGGAGAGGACTTGAGCATCAGTACCCCCTCTAAACCTAAATCTCCCAAGCTCTTCACCAGCCTCCCAAGTAAGCATAGTGGCTGGAACTCGCATGTTGTTGTGGTGGAGAGTAGATTAGGATGGGAATTCCCCCTGCCCAATGATGAAACAGAAACCATAGATGAGGGGAGCTATTGGGAGCCGACCTGGCATCTTAACTTGTATAGGGCTTTGTGTCGCTTAGTCAAGAGAAGACCCATTAGCTGGGAGAGCCTGATCACCACCAAGTATAACTTCGTCCAGGCTGGGATGATGCCGGGAGATGGAGTGGTAGAGCCCCTTGTCCCTGTGTTGAGAGGACAAATATATCCCGACTGGGTTACTCATTCTCTGGGGAGGTTTGGGAATTCGTGCCAGCGCTGCAAGAAGACAGAAAATTACTGCAAGGATAACGGGGAGCATGCCGGTGGTAAGATCTTGTTCTGCAGTCCTTTACTCGTCTATTGTTATCTTGTATTTGTATGCAACTCTTAGGTCGTCCGTTGCTTGCTCGTATGTAGAACTTAGTTAGCTCGTACATAGAACTATTACGAATTGCAACTTTATTAAATTACTTGCTCGTATGTAGAACTTAGTTAGCTCGTACATAGAACTGCTTTGAGTTGTATCAATTATCTCGTCAATGGTTTACTCGTAAAACTGTTTTGAATTGCCGAGCTAACACTTGATTTCTTCTATGTCGTGTAGTTTTAACTCCCGAGCAAGAAGCAAATATGGTGCGTATTGTTGGGGTTTCTGATAAGAAAAAAGCGAGGAAGGACCATGGGAAGGCCAATGCTCGTGCTCATAGGCAAAGAGAGGCCGCTTTGAGGACCAAACATTGTCGAAGGAGAACATCGGGCTGGTGCCAATGGAAGGGGTGGAAGAGGAAGACCCTTTGCAAAGTGGTACCCAGTCTGTGGGTGCTACTGATGGAGGTGAAGCATCTTCCAAATCGACTAGAGTAAGTCCGAGCTCCGACCCAATTCAAGATGTTAACATGGAGACCTCTGGAGCCGAGGTAGCAGGATCTAGCCCTATGAAGGTGGTAGAGATTGAGGATGATGATGCTGCCGAGGAGGTCGATGATCAAGCTCTGAATACCAGGAAAAGGCTGAGGTCTGGAAAGGGCAAGGCCGTTTCTTCTAATCAAACACCTCCACCTCCTCCCCCTTCCTCTCATCTTGATCAAGAATCTGTTGTAGAGATGATGCAAAGGTTGAGCGACGTCCCTTCTCTCGAGGGAGTTAACTGCCTGAGCCGCTCTTATCCCACTATGAACTTGGGTCAAGTCATTGTGAGGAGATCGTTGGATGTGAGCCTGTTAGCTCAATTTGCTGAAAAGGGGATGACGCCTGAGGAGTTCTCGGCTCGAGCTGGACTTGCTCATTGCGAGGTAACTCTTTACTTTCCTTTTCATTTTAATCGTTTATTCTTTTACTCGACCAACTGAAGTCTCGAGCTAACACTTCTTTGCTCTCTTTGGAATGCAGAATCTGACCATGATCGAGCAGGCCAAAAGCTCTTGGAGGGCCTCAATTGAAAGGGAGAGACAAGCCCTTCAGGACTATTCCAAAAGGCTAAAGAGCTTATGGATCTCGAAGGAGCTGTACAATGATTTGGACAACTCTTATGAAGCCAATGAGGCGGTGAAGACCAAAGCTCTAGCCGACCTTGAAGCATCTGAGTCCAAGCTTAAAGAGGTTAAAGCGGAGAAAGAAGCTGAGAGGAAGGAGCTGGTGAAAACCCAAACGGAGCTGGCAACAGTTTCCCAACTCTTGAAGGACAAGGACGATCTCATGGTCAAACTGCAAGAAGATCGTCGGCTTGAACGAGGGAAATGGCAAGAAGACCTCAAGGCCGCCGAGAAGGCCGCCGCCGACATTGCCGCTAAGAACGCCACCGAAGTTGCAGCTGAAAAATTCAAAGCAGGGATGAGTACTACGGCCATAGTGTCTAAGGCCCAGATTTTCTCGAGGTTGGGAAGAGGCATATGGCTCGCCGAGCACCGGTGGATCCAACATGACAGCTACCATCGAGCGCTTAGCTCGTTGGTTTTCCGAATCCCGCATGATATGACGGCTAGAGGTGGCCACTCGCTCGTTCCCTACCTCGAAAATGATCCGGCCTTCATCGCTCAAGAAGATGAAGAAGACCACTGTGAGAAGTGGGAAGCTCCCCGTAATTGATAGAAATTTCGATGTGGTCTTGGCGGAGCTTGACGATGCCGAAGCCACGGAGACAAGAGATGAGCAAATCTATTCTGAGTCGGGTAAACCTCGAGCCCTCAAAGCAACAAGATCCTATGATTGAAGATCAAGTTACCACCGACGATCGACCAATGCCGACCTCGGCCTCTTAAATTATTTCAAGCAAAGATTGTAATGAACAAGTTCCAAACAATTTTTGCCTTTTTTGATCTAACATTATTCGAATGCCTTGGCCCGCTTTTTGGGAGGCAAAATATTTTTGTAAATTAATTTTGTTTAAGTCTTAGCCCGTTTGGGAGACTTATTTCTATCGTAGCCGACTTTTGTTTCCGTAATGCTGTATGCTTTTCATTCCATATTGTATGTCGAGCTAGATGTAGATAATATAAATGAGTTAATTTGAGCCTAGAGGCGACTTGATCTTGTTGGTGTAGTCGACCTCGTACTTGATTAACTTTTGTGAACGAGATTGACCATAAGTCGAACCTGTTCACCCTTTGAACTGATTAAGAATCGAGTTAGTTGGAACGAAGTCGACTAAGAGTCGGACTTGTTAAATGAACAAAGCTGATTTAGAATCGAGCTAAGATGAACTGACTAAGAGTCGAGTTAAGATGAACTGACTAAGAGTCGAGCTCATTAGAACAAAGTCGACTAAGAGTCGGACTTGTTAAATAAACAAAGCTGATTAAGAATCGAGCTTGTTGGAACGAAGCTGACTAAGAGTCGAGCTTGTTGAATAAACAAAGCTGATTAAGAATCGAGCTTATTGGAACGAAGCTGACTAAGAGTCGAGCTTGTTGATGTTAATGTAACACTATACTTGATGGAATGAACTGCACTTTTTATTGAAGTAGGAAATATGCTTACATCAACTTGAAACTAGAACTTAATACAAGCTCGAACTTTGAAACCGAAAACTAGAAGTAGTATTTGATGAGGTGAGTAGCATGCCAAGGATGTTTCAATTCGTCACCTCCAGGATGAGCTATCATGTAAGTCCCTTCCTTGACGACTCGAGTAACCACATATGGACCTTCCCAATTAGGAGATAGCTTGTTCTGCTGGGTCCTTCTACCCGTTGCTTCAATCTTTCTCAACACATAATCTCCAACTTGGAACGACCTTGCCTTGACCTTCTTGTCGTGGTAACTCTTAGTTCGCTGTTTGTAGTTAACCATTCGGAGGTAGGCTGTTTCTCTCTTCTCGTCGATGAGATCCAAGTCGATCAATCTGTTTGTATCATTCTGCTCTTGATTGAAGAAGGTCACTCTAGCCGTAGGGAATCTGAGCTCAGCAGGTGCCATGGCCTCTGACCCATATGTGAGAGCAAAAGGGGTTTCCGTAGGCCTCGAGTGGTTGTACGAACCGCCCAAAGAGCAAGTGGGAGTTCGTCCAACCAATTGTTTCGTCGACCTACGAGTCCCGTCTTGAGCGAAGATAGAACAAGTTTATTTGCCGTCGCCTTGCCCATTTCCTTGAGGATAGGCGACAGAGGATTTCCAATGTTTGATTCCCACTCGCTTCATCTCTGTTTCGAAAGTCTGGGAGAACTGTAACCCATTGTCAGACACTATAGCTCGAGGAAAACCAAACCGACACCAAATGAAGTCGTGTATGAAGTTGATAGCATTCTCCTCTGTGATGCGAGCTAGTGGTTTGGCTTCAACCCATTTGGTGAAGTAATCTATGGCCACTATCACATACTTGCAGTTTCCTCGGGCGGGAGGGAAGGGTCCAATCAGGTCGACGCCCCACATGTCAAATGGCCAAGCTGCGATCACAGGAGTCTCGCTTCCGTTGTTGGCACATGAGGTAAGTTGGCAAACCTTTGGCATTGATCACATTGCTGAACAAAGTTGTGGGTGTCAGCTCTCATGTGTGGCCAGTAATATCCCAAAGTGATTAACTTGTCAGCAAGGGTCCTGGCCCCCGGGTGTCCACCGCAAATTCCACTATGCACTTCATGTATCAATGTGGCGACCTCTTGAGGGTGGATGCACTTTAATAATGGTCGAGTATAAGATCTCCTGAACAGGTCGCCTCCTTGAATGACATATCTCGGAGCTTTCTTTTTGATAGCTCGAGCTTTCGTCTCGTCCTCTGGCAGCTCGCCACTTTCTAAGTATGCTTTCATTTCCTCGATCCAACACTTCTGCTGAGTCCAATTTCTTGAGGGATCATCTATGCACTGAATTTTTACCCTCTCATAAGCTGGATTTTCGAGGAAGGAGATAGGCTCGCCATGTGGCTCATCTGAAGTAGCAAGTTTCGAAAGTAGATCACCACTCGTTATCTTCTCTTCCAATCCTTTGAATCTCCTGTAATTCTAAGTCCTTTATTAGTTCCTTCACCAGTGTCGCAGTATTTGATGAGAGTAGAACCGAGCACTTCGTACTCGCCCGACCTGGTTGACTATCAATTGTGAGTCACAAGAGGCCATGATCTTAGTCGCTCCAAAACACTTGGCATACTCGATAGCCGCAATCAAGGCTTCATATTCACTTGGTTGTTGGAAGCGTCAAATTTGAACCTTAGCGATTCCTCGTAAACAGCCCCGCACTGCTCGACCAAGACAATTCCACTCCACCGACATTTTTGGTTGCCGACCCGTCCGAATAGACCTTCCAACAATCGACGGGAAGAGAGTGATGGCGACTTGTGACTCGGCTCCTTCCCTTTGCCCTTTTCTTTTGGAGCTCGCCGCTCGTCATCTTCCTTGGTGAACGTAAGCTCGACTCAAGAAGTCAGCCGTAGCTTGAGCTTTCAACGCCTTCGAGGTCGATACTCAATGTCAAATTCAAGGAGGGCGATTGACCAATTGAGTAGTCGACCCGAACTCTCCGGCTTGTGCAAGATTTTTCTTAAAGGAGCATTGGTAAGAACCACGATTGATGAGCTAAATAAGCTCGTAACTTTCTTGAAGCTACGACTAGAGCATAAGCAACTTTCTCGGCGTTGTAATACCCGCTTTCCACGTCCGATAAAGCTTTGCTGATATAGTACACGTGCTTCGAAGCCCTTCATCCTCTCTAATCAATACCGCAAAGAACCGACTTGTCTCCTACGTATAGATACACAAATAAAGTCTCACCACCATCGGGCTACTGAGCAGAGGTGGGGTAGCAAGATAATCCTTCAATTGTTGGAACGACGAATGACATTCGGTCGTCCATTCAAAGCTTTTCGTCCCCGTCAATGCCTTGAAGAAGGGGAGAGACCTTTCGCCGACTTTGATATGAAGCGACCAAGAGCCGCTACCCTTCCATTAAGTCGCCGCATCTCTTTGATAGTGGTGGGAGCCTTCATGTCGACTCAAAGCCTTTATCTTCTCCGGATTAGCTTCTATGCCCCTTTCGAGATACCATGAATCCCAAGAACTTGCCACCGCCACTCCAAACACACATTTACCGGGGTTGAGCTTCATGTCGTTTGCTCGTAAATTGGCGAATGTCTCCTTTAGGTCGACCACGTGACTCCCGGCCTTAGTTTTAATGACCATGTCGTCAACGTAGGCCTCCATATTTCGACCAATCTGTGAGGCAAAGACTTTGTTCACCATCCTCTGATATGTAGCTCCCGCATTCTTCAATCCAAAAGGCATCATATTGTAGCAAGAGATGCCTCCTACCGCCCAAATGCCGTTTTCACTATGTCATCCTCGTGCATCTTTATCTCGGTGGTATCCCGAGTAAGCATCCAGGAAACTGAGAGTAGAGTGACCAGCAATGGAATCAACAAGCTTGTCAATTCTAGGAAGAGGATAGCTATCCTTTGGGCAAGCTAGATTGAGAGTAGTGAAGTCGACACACATCCGCCACTTGCCATTCGATTTCTTCACCATGACCACGTTGGCCAACCACGTTGTATGAGTGGCCTCTTTGATTATACCCGCACTCAAAAGTTTTTGTACCTCCGCTTTGATAGCCTCTTCCTTGTCGCGAGCAAAACTTCTCGGCCTTTTGGGGTCTCGGCTTTATGGTCGGGTTGACTTCCGGCCTGTGAACGCCGACTTCCTCCTTGATTCCCCTCATGTCTTCTACCCTCCATGCAAAGACATCATTACTTTCTTTGAGTAGCTCGATGATTTTTGCTCGCTCCTCAACCGATAGCCGCTTCCCAATCCGAATTTTTGATCGGGGTAAGAAGGGTTGGTGATTACCGACTCTAGCTCATCCACAGCCTTCTAGCTCGGTCCATCTCTCGAATTGTAGAGTCTCCACTATGATTTCCCTGACCTTTTGTCTTTCCTCGGCCTCCCAAGTGTGGAGCCTCGCCTATCATATCATCAAGCTTGTCTCGCAACCTTGTTGGTAGGGGCCCCCGAGTTATTGTCTATCCGAGGCATAGGTCACCCTATGACGACTTGATCGACCATAACTACATCTGAATCGACCTCGGTGGTGTTTGAGTGACGTGTCGACTCAAGCATGACCTCGTCATTTGAGCGATAGGTCGACTCTACCACGTCGGTGATTGTTGACAATCGGGTAGTTTTGGTGACCGATCGAGACAGCCTTCAAGTAACCATCGCCAGCCTCAATCTCCAGCTCCCTTTTCTTTCTTTCTCTCGTAACATGATCCAGATATGCACGAGCCGTGCCTTGTACGCAACCCACTCCAGCAGTGTGGGGAACTTTACTCGCCGGTGAGGAATTGATGCTACCATTCCAAGAGCGACCGTCCAGAATTCCAAGTATGGCGGCATAGTCACTATTTACATCAATTACGATAAATTGTACCTTCGAGACAATCCCGAGGGGGTGCCGGCCTAGGTCGACGTCGAGCACTATCTCGGCCTTTAGCATCAACTCGGTGGTTGGTGAAGCCCTCCAACTCCGCCATCATATCTCTCCACTGCTCATCATTAAGACTCCATCTCCTTGAAAGTTTTGTAAAACAAGATATCCTCGCAGCCCCCGTGTCGACTAAGAGTCTCGCTCGTCGTACATCCATCAATGAGACCTCGGGATGACGAGAACTTGCTCCCTAGCCGCCATATTAGTTGCCAATTCGTGGGGGTAGAAGCCGATCGCCTCATCTCTTACTTCTCTCCCGGGAGGCACATGTGGGGCCTTATTGAGCCGGGAATATCTTGTGCTTGATGGCCGTGTTGCTCGCTTGTTCAAGATGACCCCTGTGTTCCGCCTAGGCCGCCTAGGTCCTTGTTGTCCACCCGCCGGCCGCTCACCTCCCCAGCCTTGAGGTCTCTTTACATAAGCCTCGAGTCTCCCCGGTCGACCATTCTCTGGATAATACGCTTTAATCCCAAGCAATCCTCTCGTGAGATGACCAGTCTTTGTGGTAGTCGCAAGATTTGCCGTTGTCCCGCCTAAACTTGTTGCCTCGGATTCATTGGGACCGGAGGAGCCAGCTCGACAAAGCATTTAAAATCTCGCTCGACTCACCGTGAGGGGAGCGAAAGCTTCGGCACCTTCTCTGTCGCCCTAGTTCTCGTTTCTTTCCATTTTTATTGTTCCCCCATTCTTGTTGGAGTCCTTTTTATCGTCGCCGACTTCAACCTTGGGGCTCTTACCGTTCTTCTTTTCTTTCCTTTCCTCGGCCGAGCGACATTATACACCTTTTCAAACAACTCCCGTCGAGTTGTGACCGTTCGGACCGCGAGCTCGTAGTCCATGTCTTCTCGAGGAAATACCACTTCGGAAGCAATTGATTACCTCCCTGTCTCGTGAGGTCTTCCTCTATTTTATCAACCATCTCTTTGAACTTGGTGAAATAGCTCATCGAGCTTTCATTCTTACCACCGCACCAAGTTATTCGGATCGTGACGGTTATCTTTCGAGCTCCTGCAATGAGAAGCGATCTAAGAATTTTGTTCAAGCATGCCCATGTGGTGATACTACCAAGCTCAAACCATTGAACCAAGTTAAGGCTGCCCCCAAGAAGTGTGCTTAGGAGAGCTTTGCACGTATTTGTCATCCTCATTGGCGACAAAACACATAGTGGCTTCCAGATGGGATATGTGGCTCCTGGCATTTGTCGACCCAGTACTTCTCCGTAAGAGGCAACCCGAAAGTAGGAGGAGGTCGACTATCTCGATTTCTTTGGAAAAAGGTCGAAGAGCAAAGTCAATTCGTTCAACCTTTCCCGTCTCTTTTTCTTCTCCTCCTCCCATTGCTCAAATTTCTTTTTCATCAACAACCATTCTCGGCATCGGGTCTCTCATCTCCCGGAGGGGAGCAAATATTGGACCTCTGGCCTTCACTTCCGGGGAGTCACCTGCCTACTCCTTCGTCCCCGCGAGAATTGGTCCTTTCGATCTTATTGGAGATCTATGTCTCTGTTACTTCTGAGGCGACCTGCGCCTCTCGCAGCCAGACGGCGACTGCGCCCGTGATCTCCATGAGGCGACCTGCGCCTTTCCCCTCTCACAGCGACCTATGCCCATTTCGTCTCTTTGAGACCCGATCTCGTGTTCTGCCTGGGAAACATGTCCTGTTTCTATTGGCCGTTAACCGAGTCCTCAAATCAGATTGAGCCTCCCGCTCTCGTTTCGCTTGAGGCTAGCTCTTAAATCATTACTCGGCACATGAACTATAGTGGGAGCTCGACGTACCATTCTGTCCTCGCCGTTCTGTCCCACACCTTCATTTGGCCTAGCACTCCCGGCTCGTTGCCCATTAGAAACCCGAGCGGGTGCCACTCTCTCGTAGCGTATGTCGGCTGTTTCCGCTCCTCCATGGCTATTAAGTCGGCCTGTAATCTGGGCTCGCTCCAAGATCATTTCTTTCTTGCTCATGGGATTAGTGGAGGGACTGCCCCGCTTCCCACATTAGCCTCGCCTGGCCAGACGTTTGGGTGAGGTGGAGCTCCTTGTCCTTCCATAGGACGCTTTTCTCTCCTTGCATCCGGCAATCCTTGCCATCTGCCACGCTGTTAGAGCGTGTCGCCCTAGCATGATGTCGTTGAGGAGGGGGAGGAGGAGGCAAATCTGCATTTCCAACGTTGGTATTGTTGTTGTTGTTCACTTCCTCGTGCCCAAGTGAAGCCTCGGATACGTGTCCTTCTTAAGTCACCATGGTTGCAGGTTGATGAAGTTTTCGAAGTCAAGTCTCAAGCACGTTCCCGGCAATGGAACCAAACCGATGCCGCAGAAATGTGCTTATCAATCTTCCTCCACGTGGCGGGTCGATCACCCGGCTTCTTGACCTGAAAAACGTAACCCACGACTAGCCGGATGTGTCTCCGCGAAGACGCTCGGGCGTGAGAGTAAGATCACGCTTGTATATAGCTCAAAATGTATTGAATAATGAACTCGTAATACAAAATGGCGCTTACCTTTCACCGTTTGGTAGTGATGAAGTATTTATAGGCAAGAGTGATGTATTTTTGGGAGGCGGCATGTCCTCCGAGATTATAGCGGCGGTTACTTGGTCATGGGCACGTGTCTATAACGGTCCCTGATTTGTAGGGATGTAGTTGTGAGCATTGATTGACCAAATAAGCCGGCAAGTGTCGGGTCGTCACTTGCTGATTTAGGTCGAGGTCGCCACTCGTGGAATGGTCGACCTGACTGTCGGGTAGAGCATGGTTCGTACCCGAATAGTAGCATGGATCATGAGGTCGGACTAAGTTAGGTCGGGACTTGTAAGTCGGACCATGGGCTTAGTCGACTGATGTGTGAGATGGGCCTTGGGCCTTGTTCTGATTGGATTAGTTTCATTGAGAATGTGAGTGCCAACGCTATCTGAGATTGGGCTTTACTCGTTTGGCCCAATTCGACACTTTTGGTATGTTCAATTATTATTATGAGTCGAGGGGAGGGGAGTATTATGTTCTAAAATAGTGCAAGTTTTGTTGTTGTCATAGATGTTTTAGGACGGAGGGAGCAGAATAGACGTGTCCAAAGTTAAGCGTTAACCGGCTAACCGTAAGGTTATTAACCGGATTTTAACCGCCTAAACCGTTAACCGTCTAACCGTCTTAACCGCCTAACCGATAACCGTGTAACCGAGGTTAACAAAGGTTAAGAATTTTTGACTCCGGTTAACCGCCGGTTAACCGCCGGTTAATTAACCGGTTAACTTAACCGTTAATTAACCGCTCGGTTAATTAACCGTTAAGTTAACCGGTTAATTAATTAACCGGCGGTTAACCGTATATCCGTTGGGCTTTTAAAAAAAATATCCGTTGGAATTTTAAAGAAAATAGCCGTTGGAGAAATGACCGTTGGGCTTGGCTTGGGCAGGGCGGCCGCCTGGGCATGCGACGGCAGAAGCAGAAACAGCCAAACAGGCTTTAAAAGCCTTATAACCGTTAGTGAACTAACGGGATTCATAAAAAAAAAAAAAATATATATATTTGACAAATTCTTCACCTATAAATATCACCTCCCTCCTACCATTTTATTTCCACCTCAATTCTCTCTACTCTCTCTCTCTAAATACTCTAAAGCTCATACTCTCCCGTTAAGTTTCAATAGCATTTTCAGTTAGTTTTCTAACGAAATTTCAGTTTTTTACACTTTCATCCATTTTTAACTTACACACTTCGTTTTTTTAATTTTTCTACCACAAAAATGGCTTCACCTCATAGACCCGGTAAGGATAAGGAACAATATGTTGGTTCTTCCTCCGTAGACGCAAATGATGCTTTAAATGCTGCTTTTTTGACGATTTTCCGCAAAATGAAGAAGAAACCGTTCCAAGTAGTGGTGCTACTACGGCTAGGAGGAGGAGGGGAGGTCGGCGGGGCGGAGGTGGAGCTCGTGGTGGTGGACGTGTTAGAGAAGCAACATCCGACACTTTTACCATCCATTTCACAAAAAGGCAAATCACCCCGACGACTTCAACAATTTTACCGTTACTTGCAATTATTGTCAACAAATTTACCAATTCCAAAAGGTGGTGGGACGGGGTCATTTATGTACCACATTCGGACACGACATCCCGATAGGCTAACAAATCCGAGTACTCAAACTCAATTACGCAATCCAACCCAAACCCAAGGTTCGTCTTCTTGCTTATTTAAATTTGATAATCTTGTTTATAGGAAAGAATTGGCAAAATTCGTATGTGTGAAAGGACTTTCTTTTAATTTCGCGGATTGTGCATTTTATGAATGATTTATTCAAATGAGTTTAAATCCCCAAGGAAAAAGAGTACCACGTACGACTCTCGTTCGTGATATTCAAAAAGTGGTTTCGGAATATAAACTTAATTTAATCAATGTTTTATCAAACTTACCAAACAAAGTTTCAATTTGTGTGGATGCTTGGAGCGATCATTGGCAAAGAAATAGTTATTTGGGGGTTACTTGTCATTGGATAGATAATTCTTGGACTCTCCAAAAAAGATTAATCGCATACGACGAATTTTTGCCACCTCATTCCGCGGAAAATATTGCTAGAAAGTTGCATGGCATTTTTTCAAAATATGCTATTTTGAATAAAATTTTTACCATTTCATTTGACAATGCTAGTGCTAATACGGCTAGTTTACCCGAATTGATTAGAGTTTGTCAACCCTCTTTTGGTGGGAGGTTTTTTCATATTAGATGTATATGTCATGTTATGAATTTATGTGTTAGAGATGGTTTGGAAGCATTAGAGGTTCACGTACTTCCGATTAGGCAAGCTCTTAATTGGATTGCTAAAAAAAATGCTCATACAAGAAAATGGATCAAATTTCTAAGAAGTAAAAATTTGCGAGACAAATATTTTTCTAAAGATGTTCCAACTAGGTGGAATTCCACCTATAAAATGTTACTCGATGGTTATGAACATAAAGAATTGCTTACGGAATTTTTAATGTCTGTCGAGTATAGTGAACCTCTACTTGCTTATCAATGGGATGCTTGCACTAAATTATGTCAATTGTTAAAGGTTTTTAATACGGCAACTCTTAGTTTGTCGGGTGTTTATTATCCAACTTCCATTTTGACATTAGAGCATTGTTTTGCAATTGTTTTTAGTTTTAATAGTTTAAGAGAATGCCCCTTTTTACAAGGTTGCATTTTTCTATGAGGCAAAAGTGGCTTAAATATTATGCCGAAATTCCGTCTTTATTTTTGGTTGCAAAAGTTTTGGATCCCCGTATTAAATTGGACGAGTTGGAGTCCATAGTTGATTTTTATTATAAGAATTTATATCCCGACGGTGATGGTGAAAATGATTCTCCGGCGACTATTGTGGCACGCACAAAAAATGATTTGGTAAGTATGTTCAATGAATACAATGATGCATTTGGAAATACTTCTCAAAATGTTGGTGGAAGTTCTTCTCAAGATTTTGAAGCTAGTTTAAGTAATGAGGATCCATATAGTATCTTTCAAAATATTTATAACAAAAAACGTCCTCGAGGTAGTACTACTTCTAGCCTTCCCGCGGAGTTAGAAACATACTTCAATACCACTTTTGAATATGATCAATCACAAACAAGTGAGTTTGACATTTTAAGGTGGTGGTCAAGAAGGGCCGAAAGTTATCCTATACTTTCAATACTTGCGAAGGAAATTTTAGCGGCTCCCGCCTCAACCGTGGCGGTTGAATCGGCATTTAGTATTGGAGGAAATGTTTTAGATGAAAGGCGTGCCCGATTAACTACCGAAAATTTGGAAAATCAATTATTACTTGGTGATTGGGTTAGAGCGGAAGGGAGAGATCAAGATAAGCCTTATGAGGAGGATATGTTAGATCCAAATTATCAATATGATGTGGATAGTGATGAGTGAGAAATGATGTTTAGTTTATTAGACTAGGTTTTTAGGTAATTTTATTTTATTTTATTATTGTAATAGTTTTTAGGATGAGGTAAGGCTCCTAAATGTCCCCCTTAATTATAAAAGGGTAAGGTTGGTTGTCCCCCTCTTTGTAATTTTAATTTAATTAATAAAATTTAAGGGTACCGTCCCTTTTTTCTTTTATATACTTCCGTTTCTTTTAAATCCGTTAAGTTTTCATTTCTTTAAAAATTCATACCTATTTTTCTATAACTTTTTGCAAAAAATATTAGTCTTAACAACTATTTAAAATAGTTTTATTTATCCAAAAAAAAAAAAAAAAAAAAAAACAGCATATACAGCTACATATTTAAGTAAAACCGTTAAATATTTAACTGTTTTTTCAAAAGAGTGTTAAAAGCTTAACTTTTATTCAAAAACTATTAAAAAGTTATTTTTTTTAACTTTAGATCATATACGATTACATATTTATTTTTTTTTAATGGTTATTCAAACTTTTTAACTTTTGAAAAAAAAAAAAAAATAAATAAAAAATTAACCGTTTATTAACCGGGTTAACCGGGTTAACCGGATTAACCGTTAACCGGTTAACCGTAACCGTGACTTAACGGTTAACGGTTAAATCCGGTTAATAATATTTACAACGTTAACCGCCGGTTATTAACCGGTTAACCGCGGTTAATTAACCGTGGTCAAGTCTAGAGCAGAATGGAGTAGAATTAGAAATTTAAGAAGAAAGCCCAACACGAAGGAGGGAACAACAGCCCAACTCAAGCCCATAAATATATTATGGGCCTAAATGGCTCATGGTCAAGCCTTTTCCTCACAGCACATTGGACGGTACTGCGGAAGAGGCCGTTCCTGTAAACCTTTGTGAACACCTTAACCCACAATTCCCAAAAAATTAAAAAATGCTCCGACTAGCTCGAAGATCTCTGGCCGTCGTCCGTCATTTCTCGGCGGAAGCCACAACGGCGAGAGCAGTAGTGTCCGAACCTCCCGCCGACTCCACTAGAGGTGGCACTAATAATACCGGAGGTAGGGATACACTTGGTCGGAGGCTTCTAAGCCTCATTTACACAAAGCGAAGCGCCGTCATCACTATTAGGAAATGGAAAGAAGAAGGGCACATGGTTCGGAAGTACGAGCTCAATCGCATAGTTAGAGAGCTTCGAAGGCTTCGGCGCTACAAACACGCCCTCGAGGTTTGTTTATTTCTATTGTGATTCCTTGGTGACTCCAGTTTGTATTTCGGTATTTTGTGTCAATCTGTTGTTTGAAAATTTTAGACGAAATATTTATGGTATGTTTGGCCACCTCAATTCCAAGCCTAGCCTTTGGAATTGGAACGAATTCCACTTCATGAAAATTACCTTTTCAATTCCAGTTCAATGGTTTTGTATATTCGATCGCCAAGCATACCCTTTTAAAGTTGTTAAAATTGCTACTTTGATAAGTTTTCGGATGAAATTTGTCGCACATGTAATTAATTTGATGAACTATATAAGTGCTATGGAAAATCATGATTCTGTTTTATGCCATTTGAAATATGTAGTGAAATGTCTACTCCTTCACTTTGAGTTGCACTTTCAATTTCCATTCCCCCCCCCCCCACACACACACACACAAAAAAAGTAAGCATTTTTGAAAAACTTATGTTTAGTTTTACTGTAACTTCATCACAGTACAACCAAGTAAGGCTGTGGCCGTAGGAGTTTGACTTATCAAATACGGATTTAGTGCCACTTTTTCTTAAGAAAGGAATTGCATATGCCAATTGAGCACTGAGGTATGTAGTTTTGGACAAACTTGGTGATATCGCATCACAATTTCATTTGAAAAAAGGTTAATTCAAGACTCTTTCTCTGGGAAGGACTAGGATAACTTTGGAGAGGGGGAAGCTTTTTATCCTTGGTTGTAGTTCTAAATGCCTGTCAAGCAAGCGGGTTGAGTCAGGTAGGTACGAGTCGGGTAATGACGGGTTCAACTCATCACAACCCATTTAGTCATTTACATTTCGGGCATCACAGGTCGGGTTGTCACCGGGTACATGTCGGGTACAGGTCGACCCAATGTAACCTGATGCTTGTAAATATTACCAGAAGAAATATAACTATATGCCTTAAAAAAACTAGCTGATTAATATCAACTGAACACCCCAATGTTTTTAGTTCACAAAAACTACTGCAATATCAACTAAATAACATATGATTCACACAACTAAACAAATAAACAATACACCATAAGATTCACTTCTGTTGATTACTTCTTGCTTCTTAACCATGACCCAAATCTTCTTCAAATAATTTTAGTTCCAGCTACTTTCACCTCTGCTTGGTTTCGCCATTAGTGGAAGAATACCTACCACCAAAGTAAAATTTTGACATTTCAATCAGGGACGGAGGAAGTAATACCCTACTCTTTCCATCTTAAAATAAATGGGTATTCTTACCCTTAAAACATTTAAGAGCAGGAGTATATCAGAGCAGGAGTATATCCTAACTTGCGACACATGATTACCCATATTAAAACATGCCTAAAATTTAAAGCCTTACTGACGTCGAAAAAAAGAAAGGAATTATTCTAGATCCTGCATCTGGTGACTAAACGAGACTGCAACTCCACCTTGAAGTGTAAAAAAAATGGTGTCAATCTTACAAGACAGAAACATGCTGCTCAAGCTGTATAAATATTCTTGTAAGTGATTACTAACATCATCAGATTACATCCTTTGTTTGTTACGAGAACACCAAAGAGAAAAGTAAAATTTCTGTACAATACAATGATTATTTTTTCTTTCTTCTAACATACAAACCATGCTTGATTTTACAACTTGATTTTACAGTGCTTTTTAGAATTTGGAACCACAAAAGGACCTCAAAGTACAAGAGAAACATAAGGCTGCAATATTGGAGTGATAGATGCAGCTAATTGTTACTGAGATAAATTATATATACTTTCTAATCTTGCCATTTTAGTCAAAATTCCATTTTCATATACTCAATTAAGAAAATGAACACATTTATTAGAGATAAAAATTTGCCCAGTAGAATAAGAAATCTTAGGGTTGGCTAACTGAAAATACTGTATAGGACGACAAACAATGGAGCAAAAGAATGGCATAAACCAATTTAAATGATTTTATCAAGCACCCAGATAAACTAAACTACTCAAAATCAAAGGGATGAAGTTTTTACTGAACCCAAATCAAAATGGATTTCAAAAAGAACACAAATTGGTCATCAAATTACAATTCATGATAAAGAAAAATACCTGAATCTTCTCCGTCTTCAATGGAGATCAAGAAGGAGAAGTAGAAGAATTAGGGTTCATATTCAAATCGCTACACCATGTTTAATCTTCTCCGTCTCTCTGTGTGTGTACGGAGAAGAGACGAGAATAAGAAGACTGGAAGAGAGATTAGGTTTTGCCAATGCAAACGTCGTTGCCATTTCCGTTCGATGGAGACATTCGCCGGCTCGTTGCCGTCTGGTGCCTAGAGATGAGAACGAGAAGAACTGACTTTGCGATTTGGGAAATTAGAAATGCGATCTAGCCTAAGCGGGTAAATAGGTCGACGGGTTTTACCTGTTATGACCCGCGAGAATTAGAGGATTAAACAGGTTACCCCTTTAAACTTGTTTAGTTTAATGAGTCGAGTCCGGTCGGGTAATTAATGAGTCGGGTTGAGCGGGTTGTTGGGTAATGAGTCGAGATTTACCGGTCTATAATTCTTAGAAGATAACACGCAAAGAATGATAAGGGGGTGTAGGCCAATGTTACCAGAAGGAGGGTTCGTGGTCGCTTTTGAGGGTTTAGGGTTCCAAAGAAAATGAGTAACAGAACTTTAAGCAGCAACCAATACAACTTGGTGTACTTTTACAGAGTGTGACCTTTTTTACGCTTTCACAATTTGAAGGCAGTGTGAAGTGCAGATAACTGCAACCTTTCAACTGTGAAACATCAAAAGAAGAAGATAACTAATTCATTGGGATATCCACTTTTTCTAAACCTTGTAGAGGTTTTAGCTCTTGCCATTATAGTTAGAAGCTGATTTCGTAGCCATTCGGTACTGCAGAGCTGTCATTTATATTTTCTGGTTAAAAGCAACACGTGAAATTGTTGTAAAACTGCCAAATTTGTTGAAATTACATTTGATTTTTTGATTATCTAGTTTTTGATTTGAGATTTTCTTGTGTTGTATTTTTCTCGTGTCCTAACTACAAAGAAGATACGGATGTGTAACCTTATTTTTTTTATTTTTTTGCAGATCTGTGAATGGATGACATTGCAAGAAGATATCAAGTTAACAGCGGGAGACTATGCTGTACATTTGGACTTGATTGCGAAAATTCGTGGAATAAACAGTGCTGAAAAATTCTTCGAAGATCTCCCCGACAATATGAGAGGGCAGCCTACATGTACCGCCCTTCTTCACACTTATGTCCAGCATAAAGCATCTTCCAAAGCCGAGGCCCTCATGGAAAAAATGTCAGAATGTGGTTTCTTGAAGTATCCCCTTCCATATAACCACATGATGTCTCTATATATATCAAATGGGGAATTAGAGAAGATTCCAGGAATGATTCGGGAGCTAAAGAAGAATACTTCGCCGGATATTGTCACATACAACCTGTGGCTGGCAGTGTGTGCTTCATTAAGTGATGTTGAAAGTGCAGAAAAGATTTTACTTGAGTTACAAAAGGCAAAAGTAGAACCGGACTGGGTTACTTATAGTACATTAACAAGCATTTATACTAAACAATCTCTCCATGAGAAAGCAGCCACCACTTTGAAGGAAATGGAGAAAAGGGTTTCTCGAAAGGTTAGAATTGCTTATTCTTCAGTCATTAGCTTACATACCGCCCTAGCAAATAAAGATGATGTCTTTCGTGTATGGAAGAAGATGAAGTCACTATTTCGCAAGATGAACGACGCAGAATACATTTGCATGATATCTGCCTTAGTAAAACTTAACGAGCTTAAGGAGGCAGAGAAGCTGTATACTGAATGGGAGTCTGTCTCCACAACCGGTGACACTAGGGTTCCAAATTTGATTCTAGCAGCTTACATTAATAAAAACGAGATGGAAAAAGCTGAGAACTTTTTTCAGACCCGTATGGTGGATAAAGAAATAGTTCCTAGTTACACAACCTGGGAGCTTCTAACATGGGGTTATATGAAACAGAATGATATTGAGAAAGTTCTAAGTTTTTTCAGTAAAGCTATTGGGTCTGTGAAGAAATGGGAATATGACGGAAAGTTGGTTCAGAAAGTATATGAGATGCTGGAAGAGGATGGAAATATTGAGGGGGCGGAGAAAGTGTTGGTCACTCTTCGGAAGGCAGGCCATGTGAAAACAGAAGTGTATAATTTGCTGCTTCGGACGTATGCCAGTGCTGGTAAAATGCCATTGGTAATAGCAGAGCGGATGAAGATGGACAAGGTAGAGATGGACGAGGAAACACGTGAACTCATTGAGGTGACGAGCAAAATGTGTGTAAGTGAAGTTTCGAGTATGCTCTTATAGGGAAACACGAATGGTTTTGTTTGAAGATGGAGATCATAGGCTCATAGCATGCTTACCAAACTACTTATATACTCCCTCACTGCTCATTTGGTAAGTCAAATCTTTCAAGAGTGTAGCTTTAGTTCAAACTTTCTTGAAATTGTCGTGAATCAATCCTCTTAACTTAAATGACTATCTTGATGGCTAATAGACTTGCTATGTGGCTCACTAATTAGTTACATGCTTGCTTGTTACTCCTATATAGAATTGAATGGAAATTTATGCTACAAGAAAAAAACTACGTACCCCCCCCTCCCCTTCTCTTTATCCGCATGACTCAAACTCGGGACCTCTTGTTTAAGCGGGCGGAGCCCCTTTCACTTTGATCAATAAAATGATGGATTTGTTAATAATTTGTGAGAGTGATGTCAAGGCACTTGGGGGTGGCCTGGCCTGGCCGGGGTGGGATCCACTAGAGATCTCTTGTAAGGAGAATTGAACAGAAAGTTTCAGAGATGTTGGTGGGGTGGGTAGGGAAGAAGTGAACACCTGACGGAGGCTGCGTGACTTGGGTTTGATAGGTTACCACACTATTTGATGTTTACATATAGGAGTTTGGCGTAAGTGTAGGAGGGGAGATTAACATTGGGTTTTGCTAGCCGCCACGAAGGCGTTAAAAAGAAGGCGTAATTACGCTCTCGCCCTCTGTCCCTAAATATGTGTTCATTTAAAAAAAAAAATCGTTCTAGTTTTTGAAAAATCACTAAATTCTCATTCATCAAACACCAATTTATAATTTATTCTTGCACTCATTAATGCAATATTTTGAAATTATCCAGAATTTATATGTACTTGTGTTACTAAAAGTGCTAAGTTTAATTAGGATTTTTTATTTTATTTTTTATTCCGTAACCTAGTTCGCTGTGCAGATTAATTAGGATATTATTTGTAATTTTGTATGGAGCAGAGATTTGAGGCTTAAATGAAGAACAAATAAACTAGGTGATAAATAAGGGAAGTTTACCCAACCCAACACAACCTATCCACATTACACATCCCACTACACCACCTGTCCTTTCTTCCTAATCTTAGCTTAACCACCTTTACCAATTAACTCATTTGATTTAGGATTTGATTTAGGGTGAGTTTGGCATTGCTTCTAATTTTTTGAAATCGAAAGTGATTATTCAAAAGTTGTGATTTTATAGCCCAAGTTTGTATAAAATGAATTTTCTGATAGTATGTTTGGCAACTCGATTCCAATCCATTGAATTGGAATTGAAAGGGTTAAATTAGTTTCACGGAATTCATTTTGTTTTTCCAATTCCAAATCCAAGTCTTGAAATTGAGGTTGCCAATACCCTGAGTTCAACTAAAAACCCAAGTTTGTTGATATTATGAATTGAATGGACCATTATAGCCTTTATTTTTCAATATCGGGAATGCATGTGCATTGTTTTTAATATTTCTTTTAAAATACTTACAAATTAAAATTTATATTTTTCTAAAATAATAATTTCCAATTTACACTCTCCTTTTATTTATTATAGTAGACTTTGGGGTAAATAAAACTTAAAATTGAAACCCACACTTTTAATTTTATGATAAAAGTAGGCAAACACATAATAAAGACACGCAGTATGCGTGGTTCCATATACGTTACAAGTGCTGAAAAAAGTACAACGACCAAGTCCACAATTACAAAATTTTAATTGTCAAAAAAGTGTTTTACACTAAAAGATTGAAAACAAATTATTTTTCGTAATTAACAGTTCTAATATTATAAAATATCAGTTATAATATTATAAAATGTCAGACATTCAAACTGATCTTTTTAACATTTGATAAAAGAGGACTAGTGGTAGTATTAAATAGTGTTAGTGGTATTGTTAATGATTGACAGTTATAGTCTTAAATAGTGCTAGTGATAGTGTTGAAAATATACTCCTTCCGTCCCGGCCGACTTATGATTTTTTGAAATGACACGGGGATTAAGAAAAAGGTAAATGTTGTGAGTGTAATTTAAAAATAGGAGAGAGAATGAGTGGAGGGAATAGTAAATTATAATGGTGTTGTGAGTATTAAAATAATGTAGGAGAGAGAATGAGTGGAGAGAATAGTGATTTAAGGTTTCCATTTTGGGCCGTCCTAAGTCGGGTGGGACGCCCAAAATAGCAAAAAGTCCTAAGTCGGCCGGGACGGAGGGAGTATACTGTAGTGTCATTCCTTTAAAAAGCGTTAGTTATAGTATTGGAAAGTGTCAGTTATAATGTCTAAAAGTGTCATTAAATTTTTATAAGTTTCGATTATTTACAAAAATGTCATCGCATATTTAAAAAAAAATTCATTAATCTACAAAAATGTCACTTCACATTTTGAAAACACATTTTATACTATACATTTTGAAAACGCATTTTATACTAAAGCGAGTGTAAAACAGATTATTTAAGAAACTTTAATCGCGAAAGTCGAAAAAGGATAATTTCCCAAAAGCCTGTTTTAAAGAGGTAAAAGTAATAGTGGGTAGATATTAAGATGACGCAATTGATAAACAAGATAATTTCTAATACTATAAAATTTAAATGAGTCTCACCTCTGTGCCTCCCACGTAACTATAAAGTTAGTTGCATTGCTGGTTTGGAGTTGGAACTCCCACCTTTCCTCTACTCCATTCCCCCAACCAAATAAACCCCCCCCCCACACACACACACACACACACACCCCACCACCACCACTCTCTCTCTCTCTCTCTCTCTCTCTCTCTTCAACACACACACAAACATGGCTAATGGTTTGCATGAAGAAATAATTTGGCCTCCAATTCGAGTTTTCGCCGACGGATATTGTCAATTCAGTTCAAAGGTATATAGTTTTCTTCGAATTCATGTACTCATTTCATCAATTTTTTAAATTATTTATTCTCTGGTTAAAAATTACTTAGTTTGAGTTCATGCATGTCGATTAGGTGCACAATCGGCCGCATTATCTTCATTCGCCGGCGACACAACCGCCTCCATTATTGGTACTTCTCTCCTTCCATTTCTCAACATTTTGCGTGTTTCAAGGATAGGACTCAATTTTTGTTGAAAACTATTTTTACAAACGTTTGTGTAGTTCATTTAACTTCACTAATCATATCCGACACATTGAACCATTGTTATTTGCTCAAGTTAGTCTTAAATTATATTATAGTACGACGTTTCACCTTAAAATCAATTGGTGTCAAGAGAGTGACCCAAGATCTTTATATATTATAGGCAAGGTTTGTCAATTTTCAATGTAGGATAATATCTCTTACACGCCCCCCACATGTAGCGGGCTTTGCCAAAGCTTACAACGTGGACTTATCAATCTGGTGGCGCGGAGTAAAATCGTGGGCTGTTGAGCCTGCACGTGTAAAGAACTTGCTCTGATACCTTCTTAAAGTCTGAGGTTTCACCTTAAAATCAATTGTTATCAAGGAGAAGGAGAGTAACCAGGATCTTTGTATAATAAAATACAAACGTTATTTATTTAATTGAGCTACATTCCTGGGTTTGCCAGATCACTTTTTAGTTAACAGATCCTAGGGGTGCTTTTAAGTCCTATAAGATAGATCCAAATTTGTCCCCTCTTTTACTAGAAAAAAACAGAAACATTGGAAAGGTAGTATATAACAATAATGAAGTGTGTTTACTATCAATGTTCTTAAGGCATCCCTTAACAATTTGAATTCAATAAGTTACATGCTTACGCAATTCTAATTAAGACTGCTTAACACAGGTCCTAGTATATACGAGTATAATGTATATTGGAAAACTACTTTGATTGTTTTTTTTTTTTTAAGGTTCTTGACGAATTCTCAATGTGAACCAATTTGCGAATGAAAATTGGTTAGAGCTATGTGTTGTTTAGTTGTCATTTTCAAAATTATATTATATGGATAAAAATATTTATAATTTATTTTTCTCAATAAATAAAGTAATTGTATATATTTGACATAATTTTAAAATCTTACTTTTAAAAAATGATTCTAATATTTTATTATCTTATATATTTTCACAATTTTAATATTTTATATTATTAAGCTTTCACTTGAGCCAAACGACGTCGTTTATGTCAAAATATCAAAAACATTCATGTTCTATTTTCCGATAAATAGAGCTCAAGATTGTCTACGTTATGTTATGAACATCTCTTCTTTCATACTTTCTCTCTCTATAATTAGCAAAATTTTTTTTTTTAATATTTTAAAAATTTTTATAATTCAACAGTGAACCAATATAATAAATATAATTATTTTTTTAATGATGTTAATAAAGAAATATTTTAATAATTTATATTATTAATCTATAACATCAAATTACTATTTTAGAAATATATTGGTGAACCTAAACTTATTCATCACTACATAATGTAAGCTGATGTTAACGAAATTTCATTCACAGACCAGTTTTGTTCAGTGAATAAATTTTTCGTTCACCACAATGCATGATCTTAGAAATAAGATCTTCAGCGACATGAAAAGAGTCTCTTGACACACTCCTTGATAAATACTCACTCCATCACATTTGAAAAGGCATAAAACCCTCTTTTTGGTGCTCTATTTGAAAAGGCACAACCCAAAAATGAAAAGTATTTAAGTGCTTATTTATTCATTAGACCCAATTGTTATACTCACAATAACTATCCGCTTACTATTTAATATCTCACTTTCTCTCTCGCACCTCACTTTTTATACTCACAATACATAATCCATTATATCATTTTCTTAATTCTCGTTCAAAATCCATTTGTGTATTTTCAAATAAAACGGAGGAAGTACTACCAATAACACAATTTGGACATTAATTTTAGAATAGAGTATTTCAAAGTATAGAAGGAATCAACCCAAAATAGAAGAAATGAAACGATACTTGTTGGAGATCTTTGAAGATTCTAATACACCAAATTTGAACACATACAATAATTGGACACTTGACATTGAACATTGGGGAATCTGATAAAATATGGAGAGTGCAAAATATATTGTGTATTATTTTTTGTCTCAAAGTTTACTTAATCTACAAGACTCATATTTATACTCAAAACATGTGAGTCCTAATTATATTAGGATTCTAACAAATCTGTCTTTAGTCTAATAATAAATATAATCATAATTGAAAATATACTAACTAAGGTAACTCTCGTAAGTTGGCTCAATACTAACTTAACTTTGATAACTAAATACTTTATTTTCTTGAAAATATCTCTCAATATCCTAACAAAATCGGATGAAGTAGTGCTTCAACATTAATGTAACCGGAACACTTTCTCCGTTTCATGTTTTAACGTTTGAAAGTTTGACTTATTAATTTAATTTTTTTTTTTTGAGGGGGGGGGGGAGGGATCTAAGGCTCGTTTATTTCGCGTAAAACCATTTTAAAAAAATGATTTTCCGTAAAATATTTTCCGAAAAATGACATAAACATGTTTTCGATTGTTTGTTAAATCTAAGAAAAATTATTTTTGAAAAACATTTTAATGTGTTTGATTTTTTTTTTTTTTTAAAAAACACTTACCAATAAAAACACAATCTGAATAGGAAGAAAAGATAGGGTGGGGTGGGGTAGGTGGGGGTGAGGGTGGGGTAGGGTAGGATAGGGTCGGGGTGAAGGATGGGGTGGGGTTGGGGGTATATAGGTAGGGTAGGGTAGGGTAGATTGGGGGTGAGGTGGGGTTGGTGATGGGTGAGGGTATGTAAGGGGTAAGATGGGGATGGTAAGGTAGGATGTGTGTGGGTAGGGGTAAGGTGACGTAGGTCGGTAGGGGTGGGGTGAGTGGGGGTAGGAGGGTAGGGACGGGGTGGGAGAATTGTTAAAAAATAATTTTAATATACGTAAAAAAATTGATCTGGGGGGTAGGAGGGTAGGGACGGGGTGGGAGAATTGTTAAAAAATAATTTTAATATACGTAAAAAAATTGATCTGGGGGGTAGGGGTAGGGGTAGGGGTGGGGGTGGGAGGCGGTGGGAAGTTGTTAAAAAATAATTTTAATACGAATAATTTTTTTTAAAGGGGGTGGGTAGGGTGGGGTTTAGGGGGTGGGCGGTGGATGTGGGGTGTATGGGGTGTGTTGTTAATATTTAACGGAAAATGAAACGTGGTGGAGAAATCTACAAGTCATTTTATTTAGAAAAGTGGGGAAAACAATGTTTTCCTCATTTTTCGACACTTACCGAACATCATCGAAAAATGCAAAAAAACATTTGCCAAAAGCATTTTCCCACAATATACTCCTAATAGATTATAATTTGACTTTTGTTTGTGTTTAAATTTGAATAATACTGTGTTGTATTCCATGTTGGAGAGTTGTTGACATGTCATGAACACAAAATCATGCATGTTACCATTTCCACACTTCTAAAATGTGATTTATGATTTATTTGTTGTGGAGCTACTCTTTATAAGGTACATCTGTTACAGGAAATTAAATTTCTTGATGTTATTTTTTTTCTATTAGAATTGATTGTATATAAATATGTATCATAAACTGGGAATTACTCTAATTATGATCATTGCTTTTATGGTTATAGCCTTCATATACTACCTCAAAGCCATGTCCAAAACCAAGATCTCATGTCGGGGGTCCTGGAATGCAAGCAGTTTTCTTAGATTCCGGCCAAAAATCATGCGGCACCGGAGTATTTCTTCCTCGGAGTGCAGGTCCCAAACCAGCCAAAAAGCCCGGTAAGTGTGAGGAAACAACGTGGCTTGGTTCTTGTAATTACCCCTTTTGGAAAAGTAACTCATTTGTTTTCGCTTTTTTTTTTTTAAAAAAAAAAATTAAAATTTTGAACCTTAACTCTTTCATATGCAATGAAATATCGGATGCATAGTCGATCATTTGCCACTATATTTAATAGCTAGATTCTTATGTTGCAGCTTTCGCTCCTGTTCTTCTTCCTTCTCGAGTTGTTCAAGCTCTAAACCTTAACGTGCACGAACTAGGCTTACAAATCAAACCTCGAGGTAAATTTTTGTAATTTCATCATTTTGAACGTGAAGCTTTTGTTGAAATGGAACGTCGTAGTTACTAGCAACATTGTATTGTGTGTTTCAGATGGCACAAAAAATGTTTCCAAGGAGGGCTTGAATCGCGGAATGTACAGAAAAAAGAAGGGGAGAGAGGTGACACAGAACCAAAGTTGTCTTATCTCTCAAAACCGGCGTTCTTCACCGGAGATATTTCTCCCCAAGGAGTGGACTTACTAGCTATCTCTAAAATGAAATAACCCGGAAAGATAAATATGCCAAAGTTCATAAAATCCAAATCTATTGTACAGTAATTAATTATGTTGATTACTACTCGATGATGTATTTTATTCAAAATAATATGGGTTGTAAAATTCAAATTTATGATATTATTCAATTTCAACCCCTTAAAATAGTGTCGTTAATTGATGTTGGCAAGACATTTTCGTTATTATGACTCTTAAAGTCGGGACTGGCCAGCCCCTTAAAACTAATTGGTGCTAAGAGTAGTGACTCAGGATTTTTATATATTATAGGTTTTTAAAGATTTGTCAATTTTCAACGTGGAATAATATCTCTAACAATTATGACCCCACAAATAAAAATAGACTTCACTCATTAAAAAAAAAAAAAACCTAGAGTTACAAAAA
Source organism: Adenophora triphylla var. japonica (assembly GCA_022495995.1). NCBI lineage: Eukaryota > Viridiplantae > Streptophyta > Magnoliopsida > Asterales > Campanulaceae > Adenophora > Adenophora triphylla. The sequence goes on from JAFEMH010000006.1 coordinate 678,639, forward strand.
AATGTTACAAAATTTTGATTACAAAATATTTTGACAATGTTTCGTTGAAAGTTGTGTTTGTATGCTCTAGTATTCATTAATTATTGAATATATATCCGATCAATTATTGTCAAATCATTTGTATAAACTTTCTTTAGGAAAAATATAGAAATATTTTCCTATGCATAAGGTCAATATACAAATATGCCATTATACAAATTAAATGTCACATTAGCCCCGTATATAGGAAAAATGTGTGGATATTTGAAGAACATCATCTTTTCGTTCAAATTCTAACGAAATTGTTAACTAGACGTCTTAGTTGGCATGTAAAATTGACTGTATGAAAAAAATTGTTACAGTGAAATTTTCTGAATACGAAGGGCTTCAAACTTCGTCGTTTTAGTTGAAGGGGGGTAGAACATAAATATTAAAAAAAGTTACAATAGTAAAAAGATAAAATAAAAATATTTAGAGAATTGTTATTCACCATCGCACAATTGCTTAATACGCCCGCAAAGCAAATGTTACAAAAATGTCATCAATTGAAATGACAATGTTATACAACCAATGATGTATACGCGCAATTGGATTTTTTCAACATTACTTACATATTTACTAAATACACCCGCAACATTAAACCTCTCCTCCATCTACCTATTAAATTTTCACCTCCTTTAAACCCTTCAAACTTACCTTTCTTACATTCCTCTTACCTCCATCATCACCAATTAAACAAAATCTATTTTTCTCTCTCTCTCCTTCCCATCAAGTTTATAAATTCTTGCAAATTTCTCTTTTAAAGTTTAGTACTATAAGGACTTTGGTGATCCTTCAAACAAATGTCCACACTGTAATGCATACTTTTGTGATCCTTCAAACAAATGTCTCCTCCATCTACCTATAAGGACTTTGGTGATCCTTCAAACAAATGTCCACACTTTGGATCCAAAATATTCGGGACAATTGTACGTTGCGGGACAATTGTACGTTGGATTCAAAAACTACTTTGGATTCAAAACTACTTTAGATCCAAAATATTCGGGACAATTGTACGTTGCGTTGTCGAGGGTCACAATTCGACATGGGTTGAGGATACTAATGTGTGATGAAGATGGAAACGCCACCAATGAAACGACAAATGTTGTCTATAAGGAAAATTTTCAGAATTTGTAATATTATTTAGTATTTGATATACTTATATAAGTAACTCTTTCATTAATGTCATGTTTCTTAATTACATGAAAGTTCATTACAATATGAACTTTTTTGGTTGGGTTCCTATTTATGAAAAAAAACGTTTTGTCGTGCGTTTTAACGCACGGATGGCATACTAGTTGTGTTTAAAGATCAAGCATCGACGAAAGAACACTTTGACCTATGTGTAAATACAAATATTTTGAACACTTAACATCGTTTTTTTGAGATTTTTAACAAATCCACGTAACTACAGTTTGGTTGGTAGTGACCAAACATTTTTGCAATGTTTGGTGACCGTCGACCGATCATATTCACATTGTCTAGTCAAATACGACCGAACATTTAAAGGTTGTTCCAAGAGCCCTTGCCGAACATTGTAATCTTGATCTACCGAAGGTGGCCAAACATATTGAAATTGTTCTACCAACAACAACAACAATAAAATTACCTAAGTGCCTAAATGATTCGCACTTATGGTGGAGTAAGAGGGGTTGGATGTACGCATCATTGTCCCTAAATTAAATTAAAGCATAGATAGACTGTTTTTGGATATCCTATAATGAAAATTGCGTCGAAAATTGCATGAAATGACTAATGCTTTATAACAAGGAAGCACAGAAGACGAAGACAATTTAGTGAGTCTAAGAAGAATAAAAAATCAACCCCATCCTCATAAGTTAAAATTTAATATCATGTATAAATTATATGACTAAATACTTGCACGCATATCTTGTTTTACGGATAATTCCAAAGCCAAAAAAATAATGAAAAACCTTCTCAAACAAGTTGTGACGCTATCCTCGTTACCGGCATTTGGTTTGATAATTATGTCATTTTTGGTAAATGAAATTAATTTCTTCCTATATCTAAACTGCTTAGCCTTATTATCTACACAAAAAGCACTTATTCATTCAACTATAAATAAGGTTCAATTTCAATGACAAGAACACAATTTACGATTCACATTATTTGTAAGAAACAAAACTCAAATATTCTTCCTTTCCATACATTGTTGAAAATGAAGTCATCCTCGGCTCTTCTCGCTCTTTTGTTTGCTGTCGTATTAACTATGTTTTCTCTTTCTACCGGAGATCCGGTATGGTGTCCGGCGCCACCAATGAATCTGCCGGGTCCCTGCGGTGATGACGGCAATTATCAGTGCTTCCTTCGCTTCATGGGTCAATATCCGGCGAGCAAAATGCCTAAAAATGTTAGGTGTCAACCGGATGGACCTAATAACCACATTTGTAATGGCCTTATTGTTTGTGATAACTAGGCCCATTTTATTTTTCCAATTCAATCCAAGACTTTAATAATTTAATTTCAATCGTTTTAGTTGTTTTTTTTTCTTTACCTTTTGCTTTTGAGTTGATCTTATGAAAAACATGTTTTTCCTGTTCATTAATAAAAATGTGTTTTTGAATCGGACATCAACAAATACTCTCACTGATGATAAAAAAAACACATGAACTAATACAACCAAATACTTGCACTGACAGTTTGAGTGATAAATATCGTCAGTACATCCTAAAAATGTTAGTGCGTGCATTTAGTAACGCCAATTCATGTTTTTTAGAATGTCAGCGCACTGGCATTCTGAAAATAAGAACTGATACTCTGTAGCACACAAATATTATTCAACGCATGGACTGACAATCTTCAAAATGCTAGTTGCAGCTTTGAAGAGTAGAAGGTTCGAGAGTTTCTGATTATTTACAAAAATGACAACGCATGTTTTTAATTAAGGTTCAAATTATTTATAAAAGTATCACCGCGTCGTTCAGCTGGGTTTAGGTCTGATTCAAAAGTATGTTTTTCCCTTTAAATGGAAAAACACGTTTTTCACATTATTTTTGTTACTTTTTTTGTCACAAAAGCTATTTTCTGTGTTTCTTTCACGAGACTATGTCAGGCCCGTCTCAATAATTATTGGGGCCATGTGCGAAATGTGAATATTGGGCCCATAATATTTAAAAATGAATACAAAAAATATAATATGTATATATAAGCGTTTTTATATAAATATTAAAATTTTACAAAATTAAGTAATAAAATTCAAAAATAATTTATTACATTGATCATTACTTTTCGCACAACATTAATTATTTTTTGAAAGCTATATACCTAATGGACTTAGATAAAATTGGGGTCTTCTAAAATTTGGGGCCCGAAGCGAAGGAACCTCTTACACACCTAGAGACTCTAGCAGGCCCTGGACTATGTTATATTGAATTTGGAACCGCTGTTGTTATTATACTTATAGCACCGCAAATATCGGCCATAGAATGAGTAATTTTTTGAGCCCTACAAAATGCTCACATGATCTCATTTGTTGTCCAACATAAACTTCCGCTAGAGTTCGCACTTTGTCATAGTAAATCACTAAATCTCTCATGTATATCTATCAGAAAACCTAAGCAAAATATGTCATTTTAAAAGAAAGATTATTTATAGGGAGCAAATCAGGGGCATGTAAACAACTAGTAAAAGCTCATGTTCGAGAACACGTGATATTTTTTTAATTAAAATTTAAAAATGAGAGCAAAATGGGAAAGGGACAACTTAGTGAGGGTAAAATGGGAAAAAAACTTTTGGCACTATTCATAGAACTATTCATGTGGATCTCTTTTTACAAAAAATCAAATTTTAGGAGGGAAAAGTTATTTTGAAAATTAAGGGTAAAACTGAAAATAAAGAACCTTGGCAGAATTTGAGGGGCAAAATGAAAAAAATTAAATTGAAACTGTTCATAGAACTATTCACCACCGTTTCCATTTATACTATAGATTGCACATATCCAAAATTCACGATGACTTTTGTGAGGACCCCGACCCGGAACCTACACGTGTTCCGAGCTGGAGCGTCCTCAAACTAACCCCAAATATCCTAAACTTTTTTAAAAACTTTGATTTAACTTTCAAACACTACACCATTAACATACCCATTTCAAAATAACTCTACTCCTTTCTACTATGGAGGAAGAGTTGACCAACTCCGAAAGTAATAAATGATTTTAGTTACAAAAAGATGTCGAATATAAAATAGAATCAAAGTTTATGAATACAAACTCTTTAAAAGAATTATGCCAAAAATACACATTCTACACCAACCTATACATAACCCGACAATTCCCAAAATACCACTTCTAAACTCCTTTCCGCCCTTACTTGGTCGGTCCACCTGTCTCGGAATCTAAAACAGTAAAGGGAGAGGGGTGAGAATAAATCTCAATGAGCTATTATGAATGCAGCAAGATGCCAACAAGATGCAACACATAGCATGGTAGCACATAACACATTATGAAAGCGGTAAACACATTACGTTACCTCATTTTACCTTTTCCCGTCTGAACAATAAGTCGTACAACGTGGGAGTAAAACTCCACTCTTTGGTGAATTGCCTCCAGGACATTCACCTCTTATAGGACTTCATACCCCGTAGATCCATATAAGAAAAGATACCTATAATAGAGTATCCAAAAATAATATATTCCCTACACCAATCGCAAAGCAGGTCTGTAAAGGCTTCTTCATGCTCAATACAGTCGCTAGCACAGCCCCACTCTGTGGCCACAGAGGAGGGGAGGTCACCGGTATGATGGACCTTCAATCACTTATAGAACAAATCAATAATTGATTGACTTCCATCATACCCACCCGAACGCATTCAAGCACATAATAGTAACTTGAATTATAATCCACAAAAAGGGATAATCATATAACAACATGGTAAAATATACTCATGATTCATCCATACTATAGTGCAACAGTTCATGTAATACACTATGCATAATACCATTAACGAATTTAAATTCAAGTAAGGTATCCATATAAACACATAATCCACACCGGGATACCATATAACAATACCAAATAATCCACAAAGGGGATAAACAATATAGTCACATGGTAAAATATACTCATGTTCAACCAATATCATAGTGCAACAATTAATTAACACACCATGCACAATATAAACAATGTATATGAACTCAATTAAGGCAAGGAAGTATTATCGATCCATCCTACAAGGTCACTATACAATACTACATAGCTCCTATAAAGGCTCAAGCTCAAATTACCAAGTGGGAGTCACAATTTATAAGAGATCAACTAAGATTGCCAAACAATTTCGATTCGGACTTAACGTGCTTCCGTAGTTCCATAGTAACCCAATTAAGGTGTCATTAAAGGATACAATTGCCCTAAGTATAACTTAGGTTAAAAGGATTATTTCGTATCCGAAAGGGTCAGTTCCAAACTTTATATTGGTTAAGGATCAAGCTAGGAGGTTACTAGTGAAAATTCAAATAAACGGGGAACTAGGCCAGATCTGCCAACATGGGCGACCGCCCATAACCTCTTGGGCGACCGCCCAAGAGGGATTTCCAAGCACCCTAACTTCTGCCAAGATGGGCGGCCGCTCATCACCACTTGGGCGACCGCCCAAGACTATTTTCAGCACATTTCGAATTTCCAACTTATTTTTACATAGATTATTTTCCCTTAAATCTTTCTTCATTTCAAGAACACCAAGGAGGATTCTAACCTTACATAACTCATCTTAAATCATCCAAACCCAAGATAATATATACTTAGATTATTTACCACTTAATTTCCCACCCATTTCACTATCACATTCTAATTATAAACTTCTTAGTTTAATCAACCCAAATAATCATAAACCTAGATTATTCCCACAAGATTTCCAACCCCTTCACCAATACATTTCAAGTTAATTCCTTTAAACTAAATTCACCCATTTCATACAATCAACTCAACCTCTAAGAACCATAACATCCTTCCATGTCATTTATCACATTCTCAAGTCCAAAAGTGGTCTAAAGCAATTAAACAACCATTATCATTACAAGAACAACATTAGCTAGTTCATGAGCATTCATAGAAGGGAAGGGTCATAATAACTCACTTTGGAATAGGAGACGGATTATGGATTTCTTGAGCTTGAAGAACTCCTCTTGGTCTCCCGAATACAAAAGTGGCCTCGGATCTAAAAATGGTGAAGGTTTGATCTTGGTAGGAGCTTGAGAAGATGAAGCTTCATCCATGGAAGGTTGAGAGAGAAAGTGAAGAGAAGAAGATGAAGAAGGAGGGAGGAGTATAAATGTGGTCAAGAGAGAGGGGGGGGGCCGGCTCAAGAGGGATTTGGGGAGGATTTTTAGGGGAGTTGTCCCCTACTAAAATTACTCCCTACCAAAACTCTTTCATTATTTTTAAATTAATTCTCCCAACCCAACATTTTATTTGTCCAATTTATTACCACTCCATTTTATTACTTTATTCATTTCTACTTATTATTTTTCCTTATCATTCTATCCTAATATAAGAACTTTACAGATATAAAATAAACACATAAGGTTGATATTAATATTACAAGTATATAATGTTATATTAAAATTGTGTCTAGGGTTAGGGTCGTTACAACTTTTGGGCTTGTGCGCACATAAATTGGATAGGCCCGGGCCAATAGTGAAGGTAGCTAGGGTGACCTTCTTGGTTCCCCAAATTTTAGTCGATTTTGGGGTCCACAAATTCCTAACTTTATACTACATCCTTCCCACGTAGAGGTGGCTGGTTCGATTGAACCGGTAGTTAGCCGGTTGAAATCGCCGGTTTTCAACATCGAAATTCCTCAATCGAAATCGAATCGGATAACCGGCCAGACCGGTTACGGTTTGACGGTTATACGGTTTTAACAATTTTCCGGTTAATCGCCGGTTTATCCGGTTTGGATCTGCTCGGCCGAGCCTTTGGTGTTGCTCGGTCGAGCATACTCTTTTTTTAATTTCTGGCGTTCTGCTCGGCCGAGCAAGTCATATGACTCGGCCGAGCATGAGGCATAACCGATTAAATACACTGGAAAATGACCCCCTCGACCGAGCAACTCTAATGACTCGGCCGAGAATGACCGTATTGGACTTACTGGAAAATGCATTGCTCGACCGAGCAACCCTTATGACTCGGTCGAGCATAAAATCGGCGGTTCACGGTTTTTGAAATACACAAACCGAAACCGAACCTTGGAAAAACCGGTTACGGTTAAATCGGTTGACCGGTTTTGACCGGTTAAATACCGGCTGGTTTGTCGGTCCGGTTTATCAATTTGCTTTCTCTACAACCACCATCACCTTAGGTCACCCCTCCCCATCTTCTCCAGTCAACACCTCCGACAAACATCAACTCCGGCGACTTTTTTTTTTCTTTTTCTTTTTATGCCGGCGACCAAACAACTGTAAACTTAACTACTAATAACACGATCAACTCCGGCGACCTCTCCGGCGACCACCAACTCCGGCGACCAAACAACTAAAAACTTAACTTATCAGTAAGTTCTCAGTTGTCAACTAAACTACTAAAAACACGATCAACTTCGGTGTCCACCAACTCCGGCGACTTCCCCGACGACCACCAACTCCGGCGACCAAACAACTGAGAACTTAACTTATCAGTAAGTTCTTAGTTGTCAACTAAACTACTAAGAACACGATCAACTCCGGCGACCACCAACTCCGGCGACCTCTCTGACGACCAAACAACCGAGAACTTAACTTATTAGTAAGTTCTTAGTTGTCAACTAAACTACTAAGAACACAATCAATTTCGGCGACCATCAACTACGGCGATCGATCCGACGACCAAACATGTGAGCACCCCAACCCGGGACCTAACACGTGTCCCGAGCTAAGGGAGCTCAATCTAAGAAAAACCATCTCAATTTTTCAAAACATTTATTTGCCTTTAAAAGAAAACCACCTTTCAAACCTAAAATTTTAAAATCAATTAGTAATATCTCTACTTAGAGGAAATCCAACCATAACTTTAATAAACCGATATCTGATCAAATACATTGGAAACCTTAATTAACATCTGTTTAACAAAAGGGTTTTCCATACAAAATATAAAAGAGGAATACTTAACAAATACTCCTAACAACCCACTCCTATACCTATCTTGTCAAGTCCCAAAAGCAAAGTCCACAATGATACCCCGGCCTCACTGATTCGGGTCACCTGTCTCGGAATCTAAAACAGTAAAGGGAGAGGGGTGAGAATAAATCTCAATGAGCTATTATGATATGCAGCAAGATGCCATACAAGATGCAACACGTATCATGGCAACACTTAACACATTATGAAAGCGGTAAACACCTTACGTTACCTCATTTTACCTTTTCCCGTCTGAACAATAAGTCGTACAACGTGGGAGTAAAACTCCACTCTTTGGTGAATCGCCCCTACGCACATTCACCGCTTATAGGTCTCATACCCCAGAGATCCATATAAGAAAAACAGGATACATATATGACCCCTATATTTAGAGTATCATATACTATCATCGCCATCTGCGAGAGAGCCGTTGGCTTCATACGAAAGCATTCCCCGGTTTCTCCTAATCGCAGCAGTATGTAAAGGCTACTTATCACTCAAGCACGGTAGGCTGCCCCCACCCTGTGGCCACAGAGTGGGGAAGGGTCACCGATATGATGAACCTTCAATCACTTATTGAACAAATCAATAATTGATTGACTTCCATCATACCCACCCGAACATATACACATTCAAGCACATAATAGATACTTGAATTATAATCCACAAAATGGGATAATCATATAATAACATGGTAATGTATACTCATGCCAATCAATACCATAATGCAACATTTAAGTAATACACTATGCATAGTATCATCAATAAATATGAATGATAACAAATAAATCCACGATTGGGATAACCATACAACCACATAATAAACATATCAACATATTGGGATAACAATATAATCAACATGCCACATAATCCACAATTGGGATGTCACACCACCATATAACACATAATCCACACAATGGGATACCACATAACAACTTACCAAATAGTCCATACTTTAGGATATTAAGATAACCATAATATCAATAATTCCATAACTTGGACACAATGCCACAAGTGATACCTACCCATTACCAATTAGCTCAATAGTGAAACCTATGGCTTCTACACCATTGCAACTATTCACTAAAGATAGGGAGTGAGGCTACTATATATCATAAACCACTCTTACATAGTCATTATACGACCTCGAATAACATTTATTAAAGTTCAAGTTCTATTTCCCAAATTGGGACTATTTTGGTGAAGTCACAATCAAACCTATCAACCATTTTCGGGGCAATATTTAAACTACTTCCACAATTCCATTTTGATCACTTAAGATGTCATTGTGTAACCAAAGTATTCTACTTTAATCTAGGTTAAAGAGATTTCATTTTGGTTCTAGTTCGATTAGGTTTAAACAGCTCCCAAGTTGACCCAATGTCACCAGGCCAGGGCACGACTCGTGCCCCAGGGCACGACTCGTGCCAATTACACTTAAGCTACTCAGAACGACTTGGCTATTCCTTCACGATTCGTTATCACGAGTTGGCCATGGGCACGACTCGTGCCTAGGGGCACGACTCGTGCCACGGCCAGATTTCAGGCATCCTTAATGGATTTTGATCAATATTCCAAGAAACCCAAAACCAACCCAAGTGTTCTCTAAATTGTGAACCCAAGAAAGTTTATCAACCTTACTCCTATCATTATAGACCATTTAAATCTCCAATATAACATCAACCTAGGTTACTCACTCTTGGATTTCCTACTCATTCAACCATCACAATATCACATTTCACACTTATTTTCTAAATCTAGTTCAATCCTCTTTCTTACATTCTTAATCAACCTTTATGAACAATAATATCATTCTAAGGCATTATCAAATTCCTCCACTCTAAGAATGTTTCCAAGGCATCAAACAATCATTAATATAACAATAACAACATCAAATCATTTATGAACATTTAAAGAAAGGAAATCATAATAACTCACCCTAGATTTTTAGAATGAAAAGATGATCTTCTAAGCTTGATTTGATCCTCTTGATGATCCAACTTCAAAATTGCTTTTAGACTTGAAAATGGTTGGAAGATGAGTTAGCTCCAAGACTTCAAAGGGAGCTTCCATGGATTTGAGAGAGAAAGTGAAGGAGTAGAAAATGAGAAGGATGAAGGAGGGAGATGGGGTAAATGGATGGTAAAGGGGGAAGGGGGGGGCCGGCTACTAGAGGGAGGGTTTTGGGGGATTTTGTCCCCTACTAAAAAAATCCCCTACAACTATCCTTTCATCAAATTAAAATATCTTCCCAACCCACAACATTTTATTTGTCCATTTTATTACCACACCAATCTATTACTTTATTTATTTCTAATTATTATTTTTCTCTAGAACATTATTTATTTCCTTATCATTTTATCCTAATATAAGAATTTAAAGATATAAAGGAACACATAAAATAAATATAAATATTAAAAGCATCTAATATAATATTAAAAATAAATGCCTAGGGTTGGGGTCGTTACACTCACTCCCCCTTAAAGAAAATTCGTCCCGAATTTGACTGTCGCTTACCCTAAGGATCGATAGCAAAGGTTACCTTTCACACATTCCAACTTAACATTTTCAATTAGATTTCTCAATTGCATGATTCCACTATACACTTTCACAACTCGAATACTCTAAGACTTCAATTCTCAATTAGTCTTATCAATGCTATGATTCCTTCCAAGATTCTACTTTCATTAATAATATGATATTACAACTTAATATTCCGAGAATATCATGCCATCACCACTAATCCGAATTTTCACGACCTCAAAGAAAGTATATTAAAATAAAAAGTATTACATCTTATGTCTCCCAATACATTACGATATCACATTTAAACTTCAAATACTCTATAAGCTGCCCCAAATCGGTCTATAAGTCGACTCACCAACATTTCCTAAAACTTCAAATGGATTAACAAACTTTGGCGCTAAATTACCTTAGACCTTGCTTCCCAATTTCATCCCAACAAATTAGAGATCGATATTTTCTTTCCTAACAACGTCTCATACGGTTTTATCTTAATGCTAGAAGGATAACAGTCATAATACGCAAACCCGCTAAGGTTAATTAAACTTCTCAAGTCGAAGGAAAATCCGTCACACAACACAACCTATTCTTCCGTAATTTGGGTAGTCTTCAAATCTCTTCCTTTCGACTAACTAAATCCTCCAACTCTTAGGATCGGTAACAACTCTCAAAGGAAACTTCAAAAGATAAGGTTCCTATTTAAATGACGCAACACAAGTGTAGCTACTCCCGAGTAGAGGATAAGAAAATCCCACTTATCTAAGTTAAATTCCCCAAAGCACACATTATCACTTTCCCATTTCGCATAACACTACACCCTGATCTTCCTTTAAATATACACTTAAAATTTCACAAGATTCTCACGTCCACTAGGTAAGGTAAGAGTCAACCTATTTTCCATCACTAACAATATGATTCATCCTCATCACAACCTACACCATTCATACGCCCTTTAGATTCAACCAAAGTAATGACTTTACAATTCTTAAGGGTTCATTAAATTTCTTAGGTAGTACTTGCTAACTCAAAGATCACGGACTCAACCTCACAAGATCCTTGGCAACACCCGAGTTTAAGACTATAGAACCCAAAATTTGTAATCCTCTCGAGCTAACTCATACTAGCTAAACTTTGCATACAGGGACTCCTCACAAGGTATCATTAACCCAACTCTCAATTTATTTTTTTACAATCTTCCCGAAACTTTAATTAACAAAGATATCATCAATTCTAATTACCCTAAAGCCATCAAAATAAGAATTACAATTCTGCTTATCCTACTCAGAACCAACACAACAAAATATACCAACGAAAGCACATTTAACATTTACTCGCAACTAGCACATAAAATTTTGGAAAAGACTCCCTAAGCAAGTCTAGCATATACCAATTACTCTTCACATCTTAATTCAAAACTTTCACCCTAAACACCCTCAAAAAAAATCAGAATCTCACATTTAAGGTTCACTTATAACAATTACCAATATAAGCAATTTAGGCATGGAAAAAGGAGACTCACCTATTAGGATAGTCTATCATTATACAATAACTACTTAACCCTCCAGGTCAAGTATATCTAAGAATCGTAAAATAATAACTATACCAATTCAACTGGCAATACATGCTCACCATAACCACATAACCATCGTGGTAAACCAAAGAAGGTTCGAGGTATTCTCTCATAAGAGCAGAATCCTCTAACAATAAAACAAATGCTCAACAATGTATGTCACATGTAAGCAAAATGTGATGCCAATTATAAATGATATGCAACAGATCTATAAAACATGACCCCTAACCTTTGAGACAGAAATATACCTCTAGTGACCTTCCGAGGGATCTATCTCTCCGAACCCGAAACGCACACTCGACCACGTGCACCCTCTCTTTCGGTTCCCCTTTGTTATCTCTTTTGATACCACCTCTTTGACCACTTTCGACCGGCACCCGAAGCTAACTTCGACGAAATGCGGGACAATTTTTCTTGTAGTGCCCCGCTCCTCCACAATTCAAACATTTCCCTTGCTTACTCCAACACCCGTCTTCAGCAGTGACCCATCTTCTTGCAATATTTACACATCATCCCATACCGTTTGGGTACGGCCTAGACGAAGAAGCTACCACAAGTTTCTCTCTCATCCTTCCCGAAGTTAAAGCCCTTCACCGATCTCCAATCTCACCTTCCAATTTCCCACTATTTTCCTCAATGTTTTTCTCGATCTTATAAGCTCTCTCTAAGGTCAGTCTCGATAATTGGTGAAGCTATCAATCCCAAATTTCTTCCTAAACTCAGTCCTCAAACCTTTTATAAATCTATGAACTCTTTTCGCTTCATACGATACCAAATGAGGGCAACTTCTAGCTAATTCCTCAAACCTGATTACATACTGATTCACCGTCATGATCCCTTGTTCTAGTCCTAAGAATTCAATCTCCTTCTTGTCCCTTGTTGAAATTACCCGGGATCCGGCTCGCGCGCGGATGGTGCCCCCGTGCATCTCGCGTTCGTTCGCTGTTCGGGAATGTTCGCCCGGATCCGAGAGGCAGCACAATCGCGCCCTAAGCATCCGGCTTATTCCGTCTTAGCGTTTTGCGAGGTTGGAGGTGTCTCGCCGTGTTTTGCTTTGTAGAGTCGCCACGCCGTTTTTATTAAGCCCAAAACATTGAAAAAGGGCATCGCTTAAAGATAAATTTTAAACCTGTTTTTGTGTGATGAGATTTTGAGTTCTGGAGGTCGATGACTCCTCGGGAAGAGAATATTAGAATATTAGAGCTCACCCGAGTAGCCTCGTAAAACGAGTCTTTCTGATACCCCTAATATCCTTTAAAAAGTCATGTGTGTGTGTGTGTGTGCTTTTAAAAATGCATGTCAGATCTGGATGTCTACATTGTATTGAAATGTATTGAAATAGAATAGGAAGGAAGCCTTACCAATGTTGGTTCGTGTCCTGTCTTCCGCAGGGAATAGTGTTTGAGGTCCTGAGTAGCGTCCTGGATTGCTTCGGGATGCCGGTTGTCCGCGGACGAGTTTCGGCGTGAGTTGAGGTTGTAGGCTGCGTTCGGGCGCAGGTTCGGCGTGCGTGGGGATCGTCTGGATCACTCGGGCAGGTTCGGCGTGCGTTGTGGTGGCGGGAGTCACTCGGGCGCAGTTTCGGCGTGGTTTGGGATCGTCGGTTTGACTCGGAAAGAGCCGGACACCGGGGAAAGACCAGCAAGGCCTCTGAGTACCACGAGGGGCCTCGTGAGTACCTCCTCGAGAGTGCCTCTGGGCAGCGCGGGAGCCGTCTCGGGAGCGCTCGGAGAGGCTTCTGAGCACCTCTGTGGGGCTCGGAAGGCCTCGGAAGGATCCGAAGGGGCCGGAATGCCTCGAAAGGGCTTAGAAGGGGAGCCGAAGGCTTAGGGAGGAAGAGAGAAGAGGGAGGTGTGAAAAATGAGGAGGGGGAGCCCTCTATTTATAGTCTCGTATTTGGTGCAAAGAGGTCCGTACGGACCTCCTTCGTTATCCAGATTTTGGTTTTCCTCGATTTGAGGGAATATGCAATGATGGTGAATATTCTCTGAAATGATGATGTCCCTTGCAAAGAGGTCCGTACGGACCATCTTGCATGCAAAGAGGTCCGTACGACCAAGTCTCGCATGGAAACCATCATTTCTCCCTAGGGATTTGAGGGAATATTGTGGACTTTAAGGGGATTTAGTAATTATGGAAACAAAGAGGTCCGTACGGACCTATATTGCTTTTCCAGCTTCCCCGAAAATTCCCGAAAGGCCCTTTTGTCCCTTTTTATCCTGCAAAGGCTCCTCCCCTAGTTTGTCAGGGGCCTCGAGAGGGTTTTGAGAGGGTTTTGAGTGAGAGAGGTCTCGAGACCGCGTGGATGAGTCTCGCGGTGTTTCCCGTGTGTTTGAAAGTGGAGTGATCCAGATTGGGGTACTTACGAAGCCCCTCGACGACGTCACTTATGAAGGAAGTGGGGTCGCCGATAAGATAAGTGGTCCTAACTGGATCGCGTGGCCGGGAGAGGAAGCGACCGTGAGGGTCGCGAGGACGTGGTGGCGTCCTTTTGGGTGACCGTTTAGGTCAATAGGCCGGACCCCGCGATAGGATTCCTACGTATCCCCGGGCGGGAATCAAGCCCGGTCGTAGTTCGTGTGGGGTGAGTGTTTTGTGAATGCGGGCGTGGTGGTGCCTCGGAGTGTTGTGTGACCGCCGAGGTCGGTGGTGATAAGTGACGTGGAGGCGTCCCGGTGACCGTATAGGTTGGTGATAAGGACGTGGCGGCGTCCGGGTGACCGTATAGGTCGGTGATAAGGACGTGGTGGCGTCACCGGTGACCGTATAGGTCGGTGATAAGGACGTGGTGGCGTCGGGGTGACCGCATAAAGTCGGTGATAAGGACGTGTTGGCGTCGGGGTGGCCGTATAGGTCGGTGATAAGGACGTGGTGGCGTCGGGGTGACCGTATAGGTCGGTGATAAGGACGCGGTGGCGTCCGGCGACCGTATAGGTCGGTGATAAGGACGTGGTGGCGTCCGGCGACCGTGATAGGTCGGTGATAAGGGACGTGGTGGCGTCGGGGTGGCCGTATAGGTCGGTGATAAGGACGTGGTGGCGTCGGGGTGACCGCGTAGGTCGGTGATAAGGACGCTGGTGGCGTCGGGGTGGCCACGTATAGGTCGGTGATAAGGACGTGGTGGCGTCACAGGGGTGATCGCATAGGAGTCGGTGATAAGGACGTGGTGGCGTCGGGTGGCCGTATAGGTCGGTGATAAGGACGTGCGTGGCGTCTGGGTGACCGTATAGGTCGGTGATAAGGCGGACGCGCGGCGTCCGGCGACCGTATAGGTCGGTGATAAGGACGTGGTGGCGTCAGGGTGGCCGTATAGGTCGGTGATAAGGACGCGCGGCGTCAGGTGGCCGTATAGGTCGGTGATAAGGACGCGGTGGCGTCCCGGGGTGACCGTATAAAGGTCGGTGATAAGCGCGTGGTGGCGTCCGGGGTGGACCGTATAGGTCGGTGATAAGGACGCGCGTGGCGTCGGTGGCCGTATAGGTCGGTGATAAGGACGCGTGTTGGCGTCGGGGTGGCCGTATAGGTCGGTGATAAGAGCGCGGTGGCGTCGGGGTGACGCATAGTCGGTGATAAGGACGCGCGGCGTCCGGTGACCGTATAGGTCGGTGATAAGGACGTGGTGGCGTCCGGTGACCGTATAGGTCGGTGATAAGGACGTGGTGGCGTCCGGGTGACCGCATAGGTCGGTGTGAGGGACGTGGTGGCGTCCCGGGATGGAAATTTTACGATTTTCCTAATCGGGTGGTTTAAGGCCTTCCGGCCGAGATAGTCAGGAGGACTTGAATCGTCATCCGGCGCTGGCTGGGTGCCATTTCAGGTTTTTGCATGTTGATGTGAAGGTCGGACTTACGATGACCGCCGTGCTTGGCCGCCGTTGAAGTGGCAAGGATGATGGCCGATGATTGCTTCATCATTTGGCGCTTGGGAGGCGCTTCGTGCTCGGGACTCAGACTGAGGTGTCGGGCTCCTTCGCGTGCTTGTTTTGCCGCTGAGCGGGCGAGAATGATGGTCGATGCCGGGGTATGCAGCCTTGCACGACTTCCCTTCGACTTGCCGGGAGGAGCTCGGGCTTACTTTGATGGCCGGTGCTTGCGTTGCCGTTGAGGTGGGCGAAGTTCGGGCTTACATCCGATCGCCTGCTTGAATTGCTGGGGATGCATGACCGTAGGGGCCCTTTTCTATCGGGAAGATGACTTCTGACCTCCTTCGAGGCCAGCGAGTTGTCGTTGAGCGCTGGAGGCGTCTCGTGCCTCGGGATTCGTGGCCGGGAGGTGTCAGCTCCTTCTTGAATTGCCGTCGGGCGTTTTGGAGGCGTCTCGTGCCTTGGGATTCGTGGCCGGGAGGTGTTGGCTCCTTCAATTGCCGTTGAGCGGGCGGTGGTTGAATTGCCGTTGGAGCGGGCGAGGTTCGGGCCATCTCGATCACGGGGATTGAATTGCCGCTGGCTGGCGAGGACCGGTCTTACGTTGACGGCCGGGATTGGAATTGCCGTTGAAGTGGCGAGGACCGGTCTTACGCTGACGGCCGTGGTTGATTTGCCGCTGAAGCTGGCGAGGTCCTGGCCTTACGCTGACGGCCGTGGTTGATTTGCCGTTGAAGTGGGCGAGGTCCGGTCTTACGCTTGACGGCCGGGGATTGATTCGAAGGGTTAGTGGACCATTCTCCGCACTCGGGATTTGCTGAAAAAGGCCTTAGGACGCCCAGGGGCAAAGTTTGTAAGGTGCGTGAAAGTAATTTGGCCACCCCTTGCAAAGAGGTCCGTACGGACCAACCTCCGGTTGCAAAAGAGGTCCGTACGGACCACCTTGGTTTTTTTTACAGCTCCTGTGTTTGACCAGGCTTTAAATACCGAGGCCCTTCCCCATTCCTTCTTCCTCATTTTCCAGCTTCGTGAACCAAAGCGAGAGAGAGAGAGAAAAATTCCTCCATTGTTAACCAAAATCAAAAAATTTTTGCTTGAATTTCTTGCCATGGCCGAAGGATCTCGAAGGAGTCGTCGTCAACGCAAATGAAGTGGTCGAAAGCAATGGATGGAGCTTCAAAGGAATTGGACTTCGTTCGCTCCATCTTCGAAGAACCCGGATGTTTTGTATCCGAATCCGGAGGTGCATAATCGTCGCTCCATGAACGTTGGGGAGGTAAGAAATCTGTTCCGTTTTGATTCCTGTCGAATTTTTGAATGCTAGAACTAGGTTTTAGTTTTTCGCATTTTTGAATTTTTTGTTATTATTTTATGCCTTTTTTGTGAAATTCTTGATGAATTGTTGAAAATGGACATGTAAAAATTGTGGGTATGTGTATTTTGTGCAGAAATGTGTAGATTAGCTCTTATTTGTGAAAATAAAGTGCCTATCTAGTGAATTGCATGCTTTGGCGTTTTGTACCGTATGCTATTTATGTATGTACATTATGAGAAAATTATCGTGTAGTGATAATTTTTGTGAAAAAAATGTGACATGTGCCGTGTTTTGTGACGGGTTATATGTGAAAGTGTGTGCCGTGTTGGGACGGATTTTCTTTTGAGAATGTGCTATATAGTGTGTGCCGTGTTTTTGGGTGACGGACTTTGTGGGGAAAATATGTGCGATATGTGCCGTGTTGGGACGGATTTTCTTTTGAAAATGTGTCGTGTAGGGTTTAATCCCCCTTTTTTTTCTTTTGAGAAAGATGTATACAGTGTGTGCCGTGTTTTGTGACGGACTGCATGGGAGAAATTATATGCATGATATATGTGAAAATTATGTGCATTGTGTGCCGTGTTTTGTGACGGGTTACATGGAAAAATTATATGTATAATGTATGTGAAAATTATGTGCATTGTGTGCCGTGTTTTGTGACGGGTTATATGTGCCTTTATATTAAGTACTGTGATTGACGTACCTTTGCTGTGTTTACCTGCAGGATGCGGGGCTTACGGCCGGGAAGGCCAAGAGGATGAAGACTCGGGGATCGCTCGAGGCTGTTGTGGAGCTATGGCAATGATGCCCGATATTTCCGTGGGCGGTAGGCCGAGTCCCTGAGGTCAAGTTTATGCTTCGGCCTAGGTGTGTTCGTTGAGAACCCGGGCCGGAGCTGCCCGACACGAGGAAGAACAAGAGTGTCTTCCCGGGCCTTTCGAGTATCGCGGGATACCACCCACACCTTCCACCCGAGCCGGGCGAGGTGACAGCGACGCCCACCGATTTTGCCGCTATTACACGGCTCTCCTTCAAAGTGGGAGCCTCGCGAGGCGGAGAGACATGATCTCGGATGACGTGTCGACCGAGCCGCCGGGCTTTGAGCCTCGTCCTCGCAGGGCTCCGGGGATGCCGTACGCCGACGTAGAGATGAGGATCACGGCGCATTGGGCCTACATCCGGGTACCGGCCAGTGACAATGAGCAAGCTGGGCGCGCTCCTTCTGGTATGCACCGTCCGAGACTTTGTTCTCGAACCACGCGACCGCAGCCTCCCTTTGCTGGCTGAGAGCTTCGACCGATCTCGGATAGTGGTCTCGCGACATTGCTTGGGGCGAGGCAGCTTGGCCGAGCTCTACTTTTCTCCTGGACCGGTTTAGCTGGGGTGGCCAATTCGTTGGCTCGCTTTGATTTTGCTCGAGGTAATGAGTTTATTGTCGTTTTTGATTTAGCAACTTGTCGTTTCTCCATTTTTTTTTTTTGCCGAGCTCTTCTCTCGCTTTTGTCGCAGTGTGGTTTTATGAGGTCTTTCGCTGCTTCCCGTGGGATAGAGATCCTGGGCCGTTGCCGCGTATCCCGCTATGCTCTACCGGGCTCGTACGGCCAGGAGGAGGAGGACCAGAGGGTAAGCTCACCATCGCCTACGGGGAGGTGCAGAGCGTTTGGAGCGAGATAGCCGTGAGGGTTTCGTCTTGTTCCCACGGGCTCGGTATGAGGGTGATGAAGCCTGAGGAGCTCCCGAGGCGACTGCGCAGCCAAGATGCCGCGGGGCTTCGACTTGCGACGCCACGTATCCGGGGAGCGAGTCTTCCGGGCAAAGATGGCCCGGTGTGCTTCCCGTGGCTCCGAGGGATCCTCCGTTTGGGATGTTTGACTCCTGTGGATATGGATGTGCTGGATTTTGAGAGGTACCTCGCGCGCGGGCGCCGAGGAGTTTATTTTGTTTGGTGAGGAGTACGAGACCTTGTTAGGAGGAAGCCGAGGACGCCGCAGTAGTGGCGAGGAGAGAGAGGCCGGTCCACGTGCTCCCTGCAGGTTCCGATGCCGGGGCCGGATTTCACTTATGTCCGCGGGGACGGATCGCGGAGGAGGGTGTCTCGTACCCGTTCCCGAGCAGTGCTCCCGCCGCGTACAGAGCGGACCCCGACAGATCGGTGAGTGTGCCGACTCTTTTCCATCTTGGCATCTTTTCCGAGTTTTTCTCTTTTTGTTGTTGAGTATAACCGCATTTGATGAGCGTTTCTTGGCCGTTTGCTTGTGCAGTCCCGGGAGAGCCTACGATGCGCCGACTCGTCGTTATGTGGCGATGAGATCCTTTCATAAGAAGATGGCGTCGAAGATGTCTTGCCGGTCTTCGCGTCGTATGCCAACAGATGAGCCGATGCCTTCGAGGCATTCAGCTGGATGTTCCTCCACCGGAGCCGAGACAGGCCGCAGCAGAGGGACCTTCGAGAGGGCGGCATGGCATGGATGCCGGGACGTCTTCGGAGCCGCAGTGGCCTTCGAGGGAGCAGCCCTTTTATCGCTCATGCCTCCACATGCCGCTCAGGGTGAGGGATTCTCGTAGCCTTCTTTCTTCGACCCTTTCGCCGGATTTGATCCTTCGATTACTTCTCGTGGGAGCCTCAAAGTGTGCTCTAGATTCGACGACGAGGATGTGACGGCGAGTTCATAGGATGCCCGACTTTTCTTTGGAGGATCTTGGCGAGGAGGATGATGACGAGGGCCTGATTAGTATTCATTTGCTTTCCTCTCTTTCATATCTCTCTCCTTTTTTTTTTTTTGTTTAGCAAATGCATATTTTGTACTGTAATAAAACACATGTATTTGCATGGCAAACAAGATTTTATTTTAAGATGTAATGTCATTTTGTGATTCCCTGAATTGTCCTAGAAATTGTTGCTAGTATTTTTTTTATTTGTGCATGCCACGTGAGCCGAGAGTGCGTTTGTGGGTAGTGTATGTTTACCGGAATGGCTTTGGCCGTTGTTTGGGCAATTTGGGGCAAGGTCCCTGGGACAAATGCTTGTTTGTAATCGTTTGCTGGGGAAAAGGGTTCTGATTGCAAAGAGGTCCGTACGGACAGACCTACATTGCAAAGAGGTCCGTACGGACCAACTTTGCTTTTCAGGAGGACTTAAATGTTTTCCAAGTTGTCCGGACTTTCTCCCATTCCCCATTTGCAGTACTCATTTTCGAGCTTTCTTCCCCATTTTCCCTAGGAACCTCCATTTTTGCCATGGATTCTTCGTATGTCCCTAGAATTTTGCCGAGGCTTTCGCAGAGAGGCAAGCACACTTCCTAGAGCAAAGCTTGAAAACGTGGATGCGGCGCCGTATGAGGCATCGTAGACGGGCTTTCGAGGTAAGGTTTCGTCTTTGCTCTGGCTTTGGTCTTTTTAAGGAGTCGGGTTCCCGATTGGGATTTGTTGCGGGCCGCCGCGGTTCTCGGGATGTTAGGAGGCACGTGTACTGTTTCTCCTATAATGAAATGGTGCCCACTTTTGAAGATTTTCGGGCTTTGATTGGAGGACCTGAGGTGGAGGCCATCTCGCTTCCTTTCGGGTTCAGTGGTGCCGTCGCGAGCGTGAAGCTTGCAGACTTTCTTCGTACTTCGTTGGAAGAAGTGCAGGGCATGATCCTTGATTCGGGTCATATTGACATTTCTGCGCTGCCGGAGCGGTTCATGGTCGATGATGAGAGTGACGTCTCTTGGGATGTATTTGCCTTGTGTACGATAGCGACGCTCTTTCCGGTCGCCTCCTTCGCATTTGTGGATGGCGCTGCTAGATGTGGTAGGCACCGCAGAGCCGAGAGGATATTGTCCCGTTGGTGCCGGGGAGACTCTTCATGGTATCGACCGTCCGGCGACCGGGGATCGTTTTATGAGAGGGGGAAGCCCCGCTTGCTCACCTTGTGGCCGCGAGAGAGACTTCAGCCATGCCCGAGGCTCCGACGTCGTTTAGCCCGCGGTCATTTGCTCGCCGACCTCCGGTGTCGGATATGGATCACCCGCCCGGGAGAGATGGATGGCACAAATTTGGTACGCATCGATCCGCTCGCGGGTTCCGCACCGGAGGATCGAGACCGTGAGGATCTGCAGAAGGGTCCTACGTTGTCGAGTTCCGTGTTTGTCTTCGTCCTCCTTCTATATTCCGTCGCTTGTTTCCTGCTAGCTTGGGATGAAGCAGAGCCTTTGTTGGGCCGGGATGACCTTGCTACCGCGGAGGTAGTTCCTCTTCGTATGGCGCTCAGTGCCTTCTTGTATTGTCTCGAGGTATGGAAGTATTCCGCTTTCCCTCCCGTGGTACTCCTTAGACGTCTGGGAGAGTGTCGTGTTGACGACTCAAGCATCCGGCCCGGTATGAGCAAAGATGTCAAGGGCGCCCCAAGTGGTCTCGGGAGAGCGTGCGTGCAGCCGATTCTGGGACCCGGCTGCCGTAGCAGCCTATTGCCTTAGGAGTGCCGAAGCCCGGTCCGACCCTTCGATGTAACGGGAGACGCTTGTTTGACTACGAGACTAGAGTTGACCGACCGACAGGAGAGGTCCTCTTTACGTACTCAGGGAGGAGATCCGAGCCGAAGCACGGCGAATGAAGCCCCGAGAGCTACCGGATTGTTTGACTCTACGGGGAGGACCCCGCATCTCTGACCGAGAGACGCAGAGTTGGTTCACGTGAGCGAAAGAAGACTCGCCGGACGAGGGAAGAAAGGAAAGAATGGCGAGGGACAAGCGCAGATGGCGCGGAATGACCTCCTAGGTATCCATTCATCGCATTGCAAACACATTATTAGTTAAATGTATTAAGTCCGTCTTTTAGCATGTTGTGAACTTGAGAGTAGACCGTGCTTGAACTCATCAAGAAATGTTGTAACCGTTAGTGATTTGTGATTTACTTTTAAAGCTTTGTCGAGACGCAAGATCTTTTGTTTGCCTTTGCTTTCATGTGCACTTTGTCGGCTGGTCCATCTTTGGACTTTTCGTTGCATTTGCGGACCGAAGCTAGCCTGAGCCATGACGGCAATCCCCTTTGCCGAGGCTTTCAGGCTTGGCCGAGAGGTTGAATGCTCCCTTGACAAGTCGTTTCCGACGGTCTTCTTTCGTAGCTTCCTTGCCTTTTGTTGGCGTCGGGCTCGACCTCAATTTCGCAGCCTTCGCTCGAGCTTCTTTTTTTTTTTTTTTTTTTTTTTTTGTGAGCCTCAGTCGAGCTCTTTTTTTTTTTTTATTGTCATGAGCCCTCGTCGAGCTCTTTTTTTTTTTTTATTGAAGCGCGTGAGGGCGAAGACAAGCCCCCGGCTTGGAAGCGCATACGAGCCGCCGTTTGATGCCGAGCGACTCTGATGTCCGTTGATGTTGCCGCCGCTGCTTGACTTGGTCAAGGTGACCGCTGGGCGTGTTCTTGAAAAGTGCGTAGCTTGATGGAGGTCTTGATTGACATTCAAACTTTTGACTTTTTTGTGTATTTTTAGACCGGACCAATTAAGGTTGCCTACGTCTCCTGACTGAGGGCTCAGTCCGCGTAGTTCGACACTACATGGAGTGCCAAGAGATGCACGCTGTTCTTCTTCGTGCGAAGTATCTCGCGAAGTTTGCTTCCGTTGACCGGATTCATGAAGGGATTGCCGTCTAGGTCCGTTAGCTTCATGGCACCTCCGGAGAAGATCTTTTGAACCACGAAAGTGGCCGATCCACGTGGGTTCCCATTTTCCCAGCTGGGTTGGTTCGAGCGGGAGGCTTTTCTTTGAGTACAAGGTCACCTTCCCCGATGTCTCGGGATTTGACTTTCTTTGTCGAAAGCTCTAGCCATCCCGCTTTGATAGGCTCGGACGTGTTCCATGGCCTTTAGTCGTCGCTCGTCTAGCAGAGCCAATTCGTCATGTCGGCTTCGAGCCATTCGACTTCGTTGATGTCATTTTCCAAGAAGACTCGGAGCGAGGGAATTTCTAGCTCGATGGGAAGGATCGCTTCCATCCCGTATGTCGTGGCAAATGGGGTTTCTCCCGTGGTCGTTTCCGACTGATGTGCGGTAGCCCCAAAGTGCAAGGTGCAGCTTCTGCCAATCTCGTCCCTGTGGTCATTTTTCTGATGATCCGTTCGAGGGTTTTGTTTGCCGCTTCCACGGCGCCGTTTGTTTGTGGCCTGCAGGGAGAAGATTTGTGGCGTGTGATCTTGAATTCAGCCAGCCTGTCAAATTCTCCTTCGAAGTGTGAGCCGTTGTCCGATATGACCTCATTGGGATGCCGTATCGGCATATGATGTTTTCCTTGAGGAAATGTGCGACCTTCTTGGAGGTGAGTACCTTGTAGGACTTCGCTTCGACCCATTTGGTGAAGTAGTCGATGGCTACTAAGATTGAACTTCGCGACCGTTGCCGCCCGGCGGAGCGATTTTCCCGATGACGTCAATTCCCCAAGTGGCAAAGCGGCCAAGGTGTAGTCATGCAAGAGAGATCGTGGGGCGGCAGATGATTGAGGTTGGAGAACCGCTGCACTTGTCGCAGCCTTCGGACAAAGTGGATGCAATCCGCTCCACGGAGATCCAAGAGTAGCCCATCCCGAGAATGATTTGCATCGTGGCTCAGCGTTCATGTGGGGACCGCAAGCCCCATTGTGGACTTCTGCTCATGAACTTGTCTCGCTTCTTCCCGGGCCGACGCAACAGTAGGAGCGGCCCATGGTAGCGTTTCTTGTATAACATGTCCCCGAGGATGACGAAGTGAGAGGCAAGGCGTTTTAGTGGCCACGATGCTCTTGGTTTTGACCCCTCCGTGTGTTGACCTTCCTTGTTCATGAAGGCGCTTTCCGTTCTTGAGGTATTGGAAGATCCGGCTTGTGCCGGAAATGGCGTCTGACTTGCGTCTCTTTCGCTCTTCAAAGAATCTTGCAAATCGTTGTGATTAAAACCTTCTCGCACTTGGGCCCGGTTTTTCTCTCGTTTGACAACATGCTTAAATGTTTGCTTGATGCATTTATTTAATTAATGTGTTTGCCTTTTGTATAGATGAGTTTAACTGCTTTTGATTAGTTAATGTCATCATTTGTTAAAGATGCAATGAGATGGTTTTTTAGGAAGGTCGGACCTTTTATTGAAAGCGTGAAGACCGTACATTGTTGATCAAAGATTCACAATCGTCGGGCGTAAAGCCGTCAAAAGACACAAAAGATGTGAATACACGTACAACAAGACTCGAAGCTAGACTATAGGCGACGAGGATTGGACCAGCTTCATTACTCCTGCACGGCCGTAGCTCTGCAGGGAGCGGTGCCGGTTCGGCGGCCAATCTTCCTCGTACGAGTCCCGGAAAGTAGCTTGCATGCGGTTCGATTTCAAACCGGATCGCGGAGGTTTTTGGCCGCTCCCCGATGATGTCCCTCCATTAGTGTTGCCACCACCCTGGGGTTTTTGCCGATAGAAGTCGCCGAGGGCTACTTCTGAGGGCGAAGCATTCGCCGATCTCGGAGCGGATTCTTGCCGATGTTGATCACTTTCATAGAATCCGCCTCTTTATCCGGGATCTTTGCTTGGACGACATTTACAATGTCCGATTCGAGCGGCATGCTATATCTCCTTCCCCGATTAAGCCCTTCGAGGAGGTTGCGCCATTGTTCGTCCGTGACGGACACCGAATGTTCAATTGAACTAAGCCGTGATGGCCGTCCCCGTAAGATCCGAGAGTGTCGGCTAGAGGGTTGTCTTGTACCTGGGGATCGGTGATAAGCCGCTTGCAAGAGGGTTTTCGGCGAAGTAAGTGGTCTACTCCTCGATCAATCTCCATTAGGGCATCCATCTCTTGATCCTCTCTCAAGCATTCTTCACGCCGCATATATCGTAGTTGTCATCCCGGCCCATGAAGTTCTTCAATTTCCACTCGTCGCGGCTTAGAGCGTGGATGTAAGGATCCACCTCGTAGCGGGATAGGTAGGAGAATCATCTCGGGAAGAGTATTCGGTCATGTCGGGACCTTCTTCGGGTCATAGCTTGCCGGCCAAGCACTTGCCATCGCACCGCTTCCGCGGATCACTTCGATTGCTCCGTTGGCATTGATGAATTTCACGCATTGGTGAAGAGTAGATGATACCGCTTTCATCCGATGTATCCAAGGCCGTCCCAACAAAGGTAGAAGGTTGGTTTGATTTCCACGACTTGGAACTCTACCGACTCCAGTTGTACGTCGAATTGGATCCTCAAGTTGATGATTCCTACGATTGGTCGTGCAAGAGAGTCGTAGGCTCTGACACCCGAGGTGAAGGCCTTATCGAGAACGGTCGATGTGGAGTCGTTTCAGTGTGCTTAAAGCGATGATGTTGACTGCGGAGCCGTTATCAATCAAGACGTTCGGGAGGAAGAACCTCTCTATCTTTATGAGGATGAGGAGAGCTTCGTTGTGCCGATTCTCACATATTGGCAAGTCATCGTCTCGCGAAGGCTAAACCGCTTCCCGTGCTACCGCTGGACTCGCCTTCGTCTGGGAACGTTCGATCCAACCATTTGTATGCCTCTGGGCCGGGGCAAAGATCGTAGGGAGACAGTGGCCCTGGGGCGTTCGTGTCGGAATTCCCGGTCACGAGACCTTTTGACTCTTGTTTCACGTTCCCAGTCATAGCGAGACAAAGATGCTGACGGTCTCGGAAATTGCAGGGAGTCTGCTCTCGCTTGGGGTTTCGTCAATGGCTATTGAGTTTACCCTGTCGTTCTGGGGGAATGGATTTCCAATGGTATTGGGACCACGGGGGCGTTCCAATTTTCCCTCCTCAATGAGCCCCTGAATCACCTGCTTGAGTACGAAGCAATTGTCGGTGGTGTGGCCGGGGTAGTTATGGAAGGCGCAGTGCTTGCTCATATCCATGTTGGGTTTGAGGGTCTTCGGTTGGAAATTCTCGAGTGGTTTGAGAAGATTTCGCTTCACCAAAGCTTCAAATACTTGACCCAAGGGCATTTCCAGGTTATCAAAATGCTGGAACTGTGGGAAGCGAGGGGGGTTGTTATTCTTTGGGGCTGCCTGATCGCGGTTTACTTGAGCTCCGTTACGAATGTAGTGCACTGCTCCTACGCTTCCTTTCCTTTCGTCAGCGTGAGTTCAAGTTGCCAGGTTTGTTCGATAGCGGTAAGACGAGGCGGGGTTCTTTGTTGCCTTTTGAAGACTCGAGTCTTTTCAAACTTTGTCCCGGCGTTGACCATGGCACGGAGATCTGGATAGAAATGGTGGCTGATCAAAGTCCTCAAAGATGGTTTGAGGCAGAATGGAAGATGTCCATCTCGCTCTTCTTTGGAAAGTGGATCCATTATCTCGCTTAGCTTCCAGCCCATCTTTTGTAGAATTCGCCCACCGGTTCGTCATCCTTTTGTTCGGTGGCTTGCGTGTCATGGCGGTTTGTTTCCCATTCAAGATTGGCACGGTACTTCTCCAGAAGATTTCACTAATCCGATCCCACGTGAGCGGTTTTACGCCTTCACATCGAGGAACCACCTTAGTGCCGTGGATTTGAGGAATGCTGAAAATGATCTCGCCATCTGTTGAGGGGTTGCCCTTTCGCTCTCATACCCGTGACGTAGGTGTCGATGTGGGTTTTGGGCATTCTGCTCCGTCAAACTTTTCCATTTCCCGCATCCCGAACTTTGGAGGGAGAGGGACCACTTTGTTCGGATCGGTAGGCGTGAGGGAGTCCTTTCGAGAACTAGCTAGCTTGCCTTGCATGTCTTTCATTTGTTCAATCGGCCACGGGCCATGTGGGGATCGAGTACATTTTGAGGTGGGTTACCATTTTCGTGGACGGACACCGAAGATGGAGGTGGATCGGGCCGATGGGATCGCCATTCGGGAATCTTGGGGAGGTAGTTGAGTGTATACCAACCCATACCCCTGGGTGTTGAAGTTGAGGGCGTGATTGCCAGTCCGCTAGGGTTGTGTTTGGGAACCGGGAAACGATTCGTTAGCCCCTAATTGGCGGACTTGCGGGTGTGGCAAACTTGAGATGTCGGGATATCCGCTCGGGATGCCCGTCCCTGGTAAGAATGGGGACTTTTGATTGTGATTGCGAGGCTCGTATAGAGGCAAAGGATTGAATCCTGGGGATACCGAGATGCATTGGGATCTGCGGAGCGAGGCACGTATGTGTGCTGTTGGTACCGAGCTTGATGTGCGGGCCGGAAACCGACCGATCCGAGGCGGGCATGTCTGAGCCGCTGACCGACGCCCGAGGGGAGCTTTGAGCGAGAGCCGCTTGCGTAGCCGGGATCTCGTAGCTTGGCGGAGGCGGGACTGGCCGATAGCTTTGAGAAACCGGGAGCCGGTATATCTTCGTCCTCTATGAGAACAAAGGTTCCGTCGGGTTGGGAATGCAGCTGTTCCTCGAAGGCGCAAGGTGTCGACGATCCGGAGCTTGCTTTGTTCTTCTTGGCGCTTCTTGATGGCTTCGAAGGCTCGCAGCACCTCCTCCATTGTCTGGAGATTCCTTAGTGGCGGGGTTCCGTTTCCTCACCGTTATCCGTGGATCCCGTCATGGGGAGTATTGGACGGTGCGGGCCGTTGAACCGGAAGCGGCTATCGGACCTTGTGACCTCGATACTGAAAAGGCGGCTTCCAGGGATTCTCAACCACTCTCGGTTCGCTGGAGGGGGTGATGGGCAAGGTTTAGACACGGGAATGGCCTAACGGGATAAAAGGGGAAAGCTCACGTGGCATGCGGTTTCCGTTTCTTTTATTTTCTGATTTTTTTTTTTGTTGTTTTAATTTACTTAAAACAGTATTTTCTCAGAATCCTAGGTAGGTTGGAAAAGATTGCTCTTCTTTTTCGCAACTATGCTAGATCCTGGGTCAGTGGAGACCATCTGTGCGGCTATAAGCCCCTCGTTTTGCACCTGTATTTCGACATCCCGGGGTGGACAGCCCCAGGCGAGGGTCCTATAGTGCAAGCGGTTTCCACCGGCCTAAAAGAAAAATCGAACCTAAGGACCGAGCCTGTCATGTTCGTTTTGATGCGTTAGCCATGTGAATAGTGAACCGAGCCGGCCACTGAGTCAAGATCAAGTCAAGAGTTTGGCATGACCTCTCTTTACCTTGCTTGCGCAAGGGATCTGTGACGTTAGGCGTTGGCTGGGTCATATTGTCATGGCTGACGTATCAAAGGCGTGATGACATGGTGTCATGTGAGCATGGATGTATATCCGGGACGGAACATCGTCTGGGTGTAGCTTCGGAAATCAAGATCAGGTCAAGATTTTAGCATGACCTTTCATCGCTTTGCTTGCGCTAGTGGATCTTGAGTTCCGAGCCTTGACTCGAAAATGGCCTACATGGTATATGTATCCAGGCCGTATGACACCTGACCGGGTAAAACCAACCGAGTCCGGGACAGAGTGTGACTCAAGACTCAAACGTGCAGGGTTGACGCTTGGCTAGGATGGGATGTTTGGAATGATCCGTGCGCGCCCAAGAGGCCTAGGAAGACCAAACGGACCGCAACCGAGACCACTCCGGGTTAAGGGTTGTAGTGTGCGGTGTATCCAGAGCGGCCGGTGCGCATAGTGTGCGGTGTAGCAAGGCGGCAGTGTGAGTAGAGTGCGGTGTAACCGAGGCAAGAAGTGCGCGTAGTGTGCGGTCTCTAAAATTCTTTTCTCTGAGTAAAATAGAAATTTTTGAAGAATTTTAAATGTATGCGAGATGTATATTGATGCATTTTTTTGTATTTTTTTATTTTTTTTTTTTTGTAAAATAAAAACGAAGCACGTGCACACACACACAACAGTTAAAGGAAGGGGTAAAATGAAAGTTTGACCCTCATCATTGTTTTAAAAATCTTTTGTTTTGTTTTAAAAGTTTTTAAAACAAAATTCCCCAATGAGTCGCCAACCGAAATTACCCGGATCCGGCTCGCGCGGATGGTGCCCTGCATCTCGCTCGTTCGCTGTTCGGGAATGTTCGCCCGGATCCGAGAGGCAAAGACAATCGCGCCCGGCATCCGGCTTATTCCGTCTTAGCGTTTTGCGAGGTTGGAGGTGTCTCGCCGTTTGTGTTTTGCTTTGTAGAGTCGCCACGCCGTTTTTATTAAGCCCAAAACATTGAAAAAGGGCATCGGTTTAAAGATAAATTTTAAAGCATGTTTTGTGTGATGAGATTTTGAGTTCGGAGGTCGATGACTCCTCGGGAAGAGAATATTAGAATATTAGAGCTCACCGAGTAGCCTCGTAAACGAGTCTTTCGGATACCCCTAATATCCTTTAAAAAGTTGTGTGTGTGTGTGTGCTTTTAAAAATGCATGCTTTGTATCGGATGTCTACATTGTATTGAAATGTATTGAAATAGAATAGGAAGGAAGCCTTACCAATGTTGGTTCGTGTCTGTCTTCCGCGGGGAATAGTGTTTGAGGTCGGAGTAGCGTTCGGATTGCCGGGGATGCCGGTTGTACGCGGACGAGTTTCGCGTGAGTTGAGGTTGTAGGCTGCGTTCGGGCGAGAGGTTCGGCGTGCGTGGGGATCGTCGGGATCACTCGGGCGAGGTTCGGCGTGCGTTGTGGTGGCGGGAGTCACTCGGGCGGAGTTTCGGCGTGGTTTGGGATCGTCGGTTTGACTCGGAAAGAGCCGGGACAGGGGAAAGACCGAGCGAGGCCTCGGAGTACCACGAGGGGCCTCGAGTACCTCGAGAGTGCCTCGGGCAGCGCGGGAGCGTCTCGGGAGCGCTCGGAGAGGCTTCGGAGCACCTCAGGGGCTCGGAAGGCCTCGGAAGGATCCGAAGGGCGGGAATGCCTCGAAAGGGCTTAGAAGGGGAGCCGAGAAGGCTTAGGGAGGAAGAGAGAAGAGGGAGGTGTGAAAAATGAGGAGGGGGAGCCCTCTATTTATAGTCTCGAGATTTGGTGCAAAGAGGTCCGTACGGACCTCGGCTTGGTTATCCAGGATTTTGGTTTTCCTCGATTTGAGGGAATATGCAATGATGGTGAATATTCTGGAAATGATGATGTCCCCTTGCAAAGAGGTCCGTACGGACCATCTTGCATGCAAAGAGGTCCGTACGGACCAAGTCTGCATGGAAACCATCATTTCTCCCGGGATTTGAGGGAATATTGTGGACTTTAAGGGGATTTAGTAATTATGGAAACAAAGAGGTCCGTACGGACCTATATTGCTTTTCCGGTTTCACGAAAATTCCCGAAAGGCCCTTTTGTCCCTTTTTATCCCAGAAAGGCTCCTCCCCTAGTTTGGTTGGGGGTTTGAGAGGGTTTTGAGAGGGTTTTGAGTGAGAGAGGTCTCTGAGACTGCGTGGATGAGTCTGCGGTGTTTCCCGTGTGTTTGAAAGGGAGTGATCCAGATTGGGGTACTTACACTTGTAACCATCGAAACGAAATAATCCTCGAAATGTTTGGTGAAATTATCCCAAGTCTGGGGCGTATGATCCCGCTCCCAACTTCCCTTCAATATTTGCCACCACTGATCAGCTAAACCTTCAAGTTTGAACACGGCATACCTAACTTTCTCCTTGTTGGGACTTTCTATAACCTCGAAAATCCTATTCATTTCTGCTAACCATTCTTCTGCCTTTAACGGGTTCGGACCTCCGTTAAAGCTCGGTGGGTTCATCTTCACAAATCTTTCCAATCCATCACTTTGACATCCTTCAAGTTGATTCGAAACTGATCCTCTCGTCTCCATACCTTGTACAAACTCCCTGAATAATTTCATCATCTCTTCATTCTGAATTCCACCTATACCCATATCTACTTCCTTTCCTAGCACCTTTCGCTGATCATCCTTGCTTCCGGCCATTAGAACGAACTCCTGCATAAAACACTCGACGTCAATTTCCACACATTCCCCCTTAGTTTAGACATCTACCCTTGACCTCTAAACTAAGCTCTGATACCAACTGTGAGCACCCCAACCCGGGACCTAACACGTGTCCCGAGCTAAGGGAGCTCAATCTAAGAAAAACCATCTCAATTTTTCAAAACATTTATTTGCCTTTAAAAGAAAACCACCTTTCAAACCTAAAATTTTAAAATCAATTAGTAATATCTCTACTTAGAGGAAATCCAACCATAACTTTAATAAACCGATATCTGATCAAATACATTGGAAACCTTAATTAACATCTGTTTAACAAAAGGGTTTTCCATACAAAATATAAAAGAGGAATACTTAACAAATACTCCTAACAACCCACTCCTATACCTATCTTGTCAAGTCCCAAAAGCAAAGTCCACAATGATACCCCGGCCTCACCGATTCGGGTCACTGTCTCGGAATCTAAAACAAGAAGGGAGAGGGGTGAGAATAAATCTCAATGAGCTATTATGATATGCAGCAAGATGCCATACAAGATGCAACACGTAGCATGGCAACACTTAACACATTATGAAAGCGGTAAACACCTTACGTTACCTCATTTTACCTTTTCCCGTCTGAACAATAAGTCGTACAACGTGGGAGTAAAACTCCACTCTTTGGTGAATCGCCCTACGCACATTCACCGCTTATAGGTCTCATACCCCGTAGATCCATATAAGAAAAACAGGGATACATATATGACCCCTATATTTAGAGTATCATATACTATCATCGCCATCGCAGAGAGCCGTTGGCTTCATACAGAGCATTCCCCAGGTTTCTCCTAATCGCAGCGGTATGTAAAGGCTACTTATCACTCGACGGTAGATGCCGCACGCCCCCACCCCGCGGCCACGAGTGGGGAAGGGTCACCGATATGATGAACCTTCAATCACTTATTGAACAAATCAATAATTGATTGACTTCCATCATACCCACCCGAACATATACACATTCAAGCACATAATAGATACTTGAATTATAATCCACAAAATGGGATAATCATATAATAACATGGTAATGTATACTCATGCCAATCAATACCATAATGCAACATTTAAGTAATACACTATGCATAGTATCATCAATAAATATGAATGATAACAAATAAATCCACGATTGGGATAACCATACAACCACATAATAAACATATCAACATATTGGGATAACAATATAATCAACATGCCACATAATCCACAATTGGGATGTCACACCACCATATAACACATAATCCACACAATGGGATACCACATAACAACTTACCAAATAGTCCATACTTTAGGATATTAAGATAACCATAATATCAATAATTCCATAACTTGGACACAATGCCACAAGTGATACCTACCCATTACCAATTAGCTCAATAGTGAAACCTATGGCTTCTACACCATTGCAACTATTCACTAAAGATAGGGAGTGAGGCTACTATATATCATAAACCACTCTTACATAGTCATTATACGACCTCGAATAACATTTATTAAAGTTCAAGTTCTATTTCCCAAATTGGGACTATTTTGGTGAAGTCACAATCAAACCTATCAACCATTTTCGGGGCAATATTTAAACTACTTCCACAATTCCATTTTGATCACTTAAGATGTCATTGTGTAACCAAAGTATTCTACTTTAATCTAGGTTAAAGAGATTTCATTTTGGTTCTAGTTCGATTAGGTTTAAACAGCTCCCAAGTTGACCCAATGTCACCGAGCCGGGGCACGACTCGTGCCCAGGGGCACGACTCGTGCCAATTACACTTAAGCTACTCGTAACGACTTGGCTATTCCTTCACGATTCGTTATCACGAGTTGGCCATAGGCACGACTCGTGCCTAGGGGCACGACTCGTGCCACGGCCGAATTTCGTGCATCCTTAATGGATTTTGATCAATATTCCAAGAAACCCAAAACCAACCCAAGTGTTCTCTAAATTGTGAACCCAAGAAAGTTTATCAACCTTACTCCTATCATTATAGACCATTTAAATCTCCAATATAACATCAACCTAGGTTACTCACTCTTGGATTTCCTACTCATTCAACCATCACAATATCACATTTCACACTTATTTTCTAAATCTAGTTCAATCCTCTTTCTTACATTCTTAATCAACCTTTATGAACAATAATATCATTCTAAGGCATTATCAAATTCCTCCACTCTAAGAATGTTTCCAAGGCATCAAACAATCATTAATATAACAATAACAACATCAAATCATTTATGAACATTTAAAGAAAGGAAATCATAATAACTCACCCTAGATTTTTAGAATGAAAAGATGATCTTCTAAGCTTGATTTGATCCTCTTGATGATCCAACTTCAAAATTGCTTTTAGACTTGAAAATGGTTGGAAGATGAGTTAGCTCCAAGACTTCAAAGGGAGCTTCCATGGATTTGAGAGAGAAAGTGAAGGAGTAGAAAATGAGAAGGATGAAGGAGGGAGATGGGGTAAATGGATGGTAAAGGGGGAAGGGGGGGGCCGGCTACTAGAGGGAGGGTTTTGGGGGATTTTGTCCCCTACTAAAAAAATCCCCTACAACTATCCTTTCATCAAATTAAAATATCTTCCCAACCCACAACATTTTATTTGTCCATTTTATTACCACACCAATCTATTACTTTATTTATTTCTAATTATTATTTTTCTCTAGAACATTATTTATTTCCTTATCATTTTATCCTAATATAAGAATTTAAAGATATAAAGGAACACATAAAATAAATATAAATATTAAAAGCATCTAATATAATATTAAAAATAAATGCCTAGGGTTGGGGTCGTTACAAAACAATTGAGAACTTAACTTATCAGTAAGTTCTCAGTTGTCAACTAAACTACCAACAACCCCGACGACCAAACAACTGAAAACTTAACTTATGAGTAAGTTCTTAGTTATCAAGTATGCTTAGAACACGATTAACTCCGGCGACCACCAACTTCGGCGATCAAACAACTGAGAACTTAACTTATCAAAAGTTCTCAGTTGTCTCCACTAATAACACGATCAACTTCGGCGACCACCAACTATGACCACCAAACAACTGAGAACTTATCATTAAGTTCTCAGTTGTCAACTAAAATACTAAGAAAACAATCATCACTAAATAAATGTTCAAATTTGATTTGAGGGACATTTGTTAAAATGTTCAAGTAAAATATTTTTAATACTCCCTCCGTCCCAATAAAAGCTTCACTAATTTCCTAAAAGGGCGTCCCGTTAGAAGCTTCACCTTTTCTAAAATGGCAAAGAATCTTTACTATTTCACCCACTCATTCTCTCTCCTATTTTACTATTACACTCACAACATTTTTCAAATTTACTATTTTCTCCACTCATTCTCTCTCCTATTTTACTATTACACTCACAATATTTTCTCCACCCTTAATTTGTTTGTCGAACCAAAATGGTGAAGATATTATTGAAACGGAGGGAGTAATATAAACACATAAACCTTTAATAATTTCACCACATTAAAATAAAAAGAAAATAAATATTTAAATATTTATTTAGACGAATGAAGTGCTATTAATAAAAACTTAAGAAACTAAAAGCTTAATTGCATATTTCACTGATCATATTTATTTATTCACATATCCATATCCTTACGATGCGATAGATCAAATTAAACTACATACTTAATTATCTATAACTTCAAAAGCAGCCATTTAAATCAAATCAAAATTTACAAAAAATAAAAAATAGAGAATTGCTTGGGTGCGTGAGATAACTTCACAAACAAAAAGTAACTTCCATTCCTTTCTATCTTGGCGCTTAACCTTCAATGACACATTTTAGACCGTATCGGAGTAAGCGAACTACACGAAGTTGTGCCCATACATGTCAGGGTCAGCCGAGGCTTTGTTTGGCAACGAAACAGCAGTGTACTGTGACGAGAAAATACTGAACCTAAAATCGTCTTTCTCGTCGAAATGACTGTTGTTCCCAGTGCCTTGGTCGAAATTGAGCAAATAACTGAGAGGAATCGGATTGCCACATCTGGGCGCAAGGAAGGCTTAAGAAAGGGATAAGAAGCTCCACCGAAAATGGTATGTTAAGGCGGTGGAGATCCAGATCTCGCCGAAATTTCTTTGGTCCGACGAAGAGAGTGGTGACCATAAAATGAGAGAGTGATGGCAAATTTTTCACATTGCCCATGTTAATTTAAGCCATCAGTATGTTATCTAAATTTTTGAAATTACTACTCCCTCCGTCCCACTATACTTGACACCTCAAGGGTGGGCACGAGAACTAAGAAGAAACAATAAAATAAAGAAAATGTGTGGTAAAAAATGAAGAGAGAGAATGAGTGGGGTAAATAGTAGTGTTGGTTGAATAAATTGAGTGGTGGAAAATGAAGAGAGAGAATGAGTGGTGGGGTCCATTAATATAAAAATATAAAAACTTGGTTATTTTTGGAAGGTGTCAAGTGAAGTGGGACGGACCAAAATGGAAAGAAGTATCAACTGTAGTGGGACGGAGGGAGTATATGTCAATTATTTTAAAAGTTGTGTCATAAAACTGTTTTTTCGATTGTTTAGTAAAACTAGTTTTTCACAAATTTTTCTTTTATTACCAAAACTAGTATTTTCCTACCCGTGTCAATGGCACGGTGACAGTAGTAAAATTAAAGAAATAATGAAATCGCATTCCTCCCATCCAAAAAAAAAATTAAAAAAATATACCCAACATCCTGATGATTACTTTGTTTTATAATCAACATTTGATGGAGGGTGGTTTTTGTGTAACTCTCGTAGAGAATATGTGGAATTCGATTATTCGGACCGTTATCCATTGAGAGTTAGTAAAAAATATTTTCTTAATCCCCATTTTACCATTATTCTTTTTTCGTAACCCCAACCCAACCCATTAATCATATAAATAATTAATAATAATTATAATCCATAACCCATCCCCCTATCCAATTTTTACCCAAGGTTCGAAACAAAAAATTTAAGTAATCATGACGAACGATTTTTTAATTGATTTAGGTACAAACATTTTTCTAAAATCAGTTTTTTTGAAAGATTCTAAAATCGTTCAAAAAACTTAATTATATATAATAATAATTATTATGTTAAGATACACTCCTTAAATAAATGATCATAATAAAATAAAAGAGAAAAATAAATAAATCAAATTGGAATACACATAAATAAAAAAGAAAAAAAAACTAATTCAATTTTTTTTAAAGAAAGAGAATATATAAAGCCTAAACCTTATTTTAAGGAATATACTAAATAATTAAAAAATAAACAAAAAAAAATGCTCATTTATTTATAATCGGTTACTAACAAAATACAAATCACCCCTAAACAAAACAAAATAATATACTCCAATATGTCTCAAAATAAATGTCTATTTATTTTTAAAAAAAATATCACAAATTGAATGTCTCTTTCTTACAAATTTTGATTCTAATTGATTCTTTATCAATTACGACTCATTATATATTTGCAAAACAAAAAAAAATAAAAGTGAATAGAAAGATTATTTATGTATCTTTGCTATAAATATTTATAAAAAAAAACTATTTTAAAATATAACTTAAATGAAAATTATTCATTACCATTATTCTTTTTTCGTAACCCCAACCCAACCCATTAATCATATAAATAATTAATAATAATTATAATCCATAACCCATCCCCTATCCTATTTTTACCCAAGGTTCGAAATAAAAAACTTAAGTAATGATGACGAATGATTTTTTAATTGATTTAGGTACAAACATTTTTCTAAAATCATTTTTTTTAAGATTTTAAAATCGTTCAAAAACTTAATTATATATATAATAGTAAATATTATGTTAAGATACACTCCTTAAATAAATGATCCTAATAAAATAAAAGAGAAAAATAAATAAATCAAATTGAAATACGCATAAGTAAAAAAGAAAAAAAATACTCAATTCAATTTTTTTTTGAAAGAAAGTATATATAAATCCTAAACCTTATTCTAAGGAGTATACTAAATAATTAAAAAATAAAAAAAATGTTTAATTATTTATAATCGGTTACCAACAAAATACAAATCACACCTAAATAACACAAAATAATTTACTCCAATATGTCCCAAAATAAATGTCTATTTTTTTTTAAAAAAATATCACAAATTGAATGTCTCTTTCTTACAAATTTTGATTCTAAATGATTCTTTATCAATTACGAATCCATAACCCATCCCCTACCATATTTTTACCCAATGTTCGAAATAAAAAATTTAAGTAATCATGACGAATGATTTTTTAATTGATTTAGGTACAAACATTTTTTTAAAATCATTTTTTTAAAGATTCGAAAATCGTTCAAAAACTTAAATAAATGATCCTGATAAAATAAAAGAGAAAAATAAATAAATCAATTTGGAATACACATAAATAAAAAAAAAAACCAAATTCAATTTTTTTTTGAAAGAAAGAGTATATATAAACCCTAAAACTTTTTTAAGGAGTATACTAAATAGGGTCTTTGCCCCATAAGTTCTTTTTTTTTTTTTTAAATCTATGCTCAATAAGTTCCTTTTAAATGAATGTATCAATTTTTTGTCATTTTGGATGAAAATACCCCCCAAAGAATGTTGTATTATATTTTCAGAATGTTGTATTATATTTTCAGAATGTTGTATTATATTCAGAGTGTTGTATTATATTTTCAGAATACTGTATTATATATTTTCAAAAAAAAATTATATATTTTTTTTTAAAAAAATTTAAAATTAATTTTTTTTAAAAATCAGAATGTTGTATTATATTTTCAGAATGTTGTGAGGGCAAAACTGGAAGTTCACTTGTAAAAAGAACTTCCTGGTCATTTTAATACAATGAGGAACTTAGTGAAAAGTGATTTGTTCCAAAAAGAACTTATGGGGCAAATTCCCTACTAAATAATTAAAAAAAAAAAAAAAAGATCATTTATTTATAATCAATTTTTCTGTTAAAAAAATCATAAAAAAAGCGTAAGTCATCTGCAAAAAAAAATAATAGTTAAAAAGGAAAATAGGAAAGAGAAAATGGAAAAGGAAAGTTAAAAAAGAAAATAGGAGAGTGTTTAAAAGTGAATAGAAAGATTATTTATGAATCTTTGCTATAAATATTTATAAAAAAAGCTATTTTAAAATATAACGTAAATGAAAATTATTCATTACCATTATTCTTTTTTCTTCGTAACCCCAACCAAACCCATTAATCATATAAATAATTAATAATAATTATAATTCATAACCCATCCCCTACCATATTTTTACCCAATGTTCGAAATAAAAAATTTAAGTAATCATGACGAATGATTTTTTAATTGATTTAGGTACAAACATTTTTCTAAAATCATTTTTTTAAAGATTCTAAAATCGTTCAAAAACTTAAATAAATGATCCTGATAAAATAAAAGAGAAAAATAAATAAATCAATTTGGAATACACATAAATAAAAAACAAAAAAAGATCATTTATTTATAATCAATTTTTCTGTTAAAAAAAAATCATAAAAAAAACGTAAGTCATCTGCAAAAAAAAATAATAGTTAAAAAGGAAAATAGGAAAGAGAAAATGAAAAAGGAAAGTTAAAAAAGAAAATAGGAGAGTGTTTAATTTCAGCCGTTGGATCTTTTTCTAACTTTCAATCTTATTAGATTTCATCCTGACCACTATTTGTCTTTTCTAAGATTGAATCCTGACCACTATTTGTGTGGCGGTTTAAAAAAATCAGAATGTTGTATTATATTTTCAGAATGTTGTGAGGGCAAAATTGGAAGTTCACTTGTAAAAAGAACTTCCTGGTCATTTTAATACAATGAGGAACTTAGTGAAAAGTGATTTGTTCCAAAAAGAACTTATGGGGCAAATTCCCTACTAAATAATTAAAAAAAAAAAAAAAAAAAGATCATTTATTTATAATTAATTTTTCTGTTAAAAAAAAATCATAAAAAAAACGTAAGTCATCTGCAAAAAAAATAATAGTTAAAAAGGAAAATAGGAAAGAGAAAATGGAAAAGGAAAGTTAAAAAAGAAAATAGGAGAGTGTTTAATTTCAGCCGTTGGATCTTTTTCTAACTTTCAATCTTATTAGATTTCATCCTGACCACTATTTGTCTTTTCTAAGATTGAATCCTGACCACTATTTGTGTGGCGGTTGAAACCCACCCTTATTGTAATATAGATAGTAATATAAATTTTAG
This sequence comes from Adenophora triphylla var. japonica, assembly GCA_022495995.1. Classification (NCBI taxonomy): domain Eukaryota; kingdom Viridiplantae; phylum Streptophyta; class Magnoliopsida; order Asterales; family Campanulaceae; genus Adenophora; species Adenophora triphylla. The sequence goes on from JAFEMH010000006.1 coordinate 718,027, forward strand.
TCTTCCATAAAAAATATTCAAATATAAATTCGTAACTTAAGTTTTATATTTAAGATGTATAATTCTAATTATATAATTATTCACCACTTTTTCTTATCAATTATATAATTATTACATAAGAATTTATTCATTTATTTTTCTTGACATAATTGAAAAAAAATATATGTAAGTTAAAATAAAAGTAAAAAAACCTTACCAAAATATAGGAAATAAACCATAAAAAAACTACAATTGTTTAGAATGTATTTGAAGAATAATCGTGTCAACAAGATATTAAATTATATTAATAAATCTAGTGAAAAAGCAAAAAATGTAGTGACAATAAACGAGAGCAGTATATAATATCTCATCTCAATAATCATATGTATCACTAATTTTAATTTTATTCGCAAGTTGGTCACTTTACTTTGGATTCTATTGTAAAAGTTGACTTCCATGTCTAAGTCTAAAAGTCGTTAGTCTATAAGTCGTTAGAATATGAACCACAATTTTATTTTATCTTTGTTTTGAAAAGATAACTTTATTCTATTTATTTTAGTCAAAAGACTATTATAGTTGACCATAAGTCATGAGAATATGAACAAAGAGCTGCCCAATGGCACAACAATTTGATTCTCTGACTCAATTTAATATTGATCATAATTTTCTTATTATTATAAATACTATCAATAACAATTTTTAATATTACGCTTGAATAATTAAATTTTCATAAAATCATAATCAAAGTTTAATTGAGTTAATTATAAAGGTCAAAGTAAAATAAATTTTACTAGAGGATACATGAAGTATCAAGTAATAACCACTTTTCCGTTATTGTCTATCATTGTGATTTTCATTGTAAAAAACTAATATTATCCACCCGTGCGGGTTGCACGATGACAATACAAAAATGACTGTATAAAAATTAAAGAAAGGATGAATTGCCCCCCTCCCCCCCCCCACAACCCCACACTACCCTCTAAAAGAACACATTCTACTCACTTTCATTTTTCTACCTAGCTTAAGACTTTCATCTTAGCCTCTTAGTACAATAGTTGTATCGCCCCGATCCAAATATAGCCAAATAAATACTGAGGTAATGAGGCATTTTCACAAACAGATTGTGAGTGAAAACGGAGAAAATAAAAACAACAAAACAACCAACCACATACCATCATAACCGTACAAATGCCATATTCACATAAACATTTAACAATAGTTATTTGACAGCAAAAAGTTCTACAAAAATATAAACCAAGCAAAATAGACATTATCAAGCAAGCAATAGCACAATACAAAAAATATTTGTTAGTAAATTCATCATTTAGCTTAATACTTAAAATTAATACTCCCTCAGTCCCACTTCAATTGAGCCATGACATCTTTGCACGCTTTTTAAGATTTTTTTTAAAAATGAGTAAAGAATTGAAAGTGGGTAGAAGATTAGAGGAGAGAGAATGTAAAAGTTCAAAAATATTTAATAGGAGAGAGAATGAGTGGGAGAAATAGTAAGTTAATAATTGGTTTTTTTGTAAATATGCTAAAATTATAAGGGTATAATGAATGATTTTTTTTGTAAATATATAAACATTATGAGGGTATAAATGTCCGAAACATTGTTCACTTATTTCCATTTATGGAATGACTCATTTGAAGTGGGACGTCCCAAAAAGAAAAGTGGCTCAATTGAAGTGGGACGGAGGGAGTAATTATTTTGTAACTGTCAACATAGTAAAATTCAATTTTGTTAATAAAAATTATTAATTATTTATATTAGTTAGTAACCGGTGTAGGGAAGTTTTTTTTGTTTTTTTCAACTTTAAATCTAGGCCGCTCTTTGTCTTTTGAGAGATTAAATCTGAGCCACTCTTTGTGTGGCGGTTAGAGAGGTAGTAACCGTTGTAGCAGAGTGGGAAGTTAAAAACAAATTTATTTTTCATATTCAGTCCTAGCCACCAGTTATGTTTTCTCAAACTCAATCTTGGCCATTGATTGTGTGGCGGTTAGATGTGAGCTCTATTGTATTATAGATGTACTATTCCCTCCGTTCCATTCAATTTAGGGACAATTTGTTATTTTGAGAATTATATTTTTTTAAATGAATATTTTGAGAAAAAAATCATTTACTTTGAATTCTATTGTAAAAGTTGACTTTCCTGTCTAAGTCTAAGTCTATAAGTCGTTAGAATATGAACCACAATTTTCTTTTATCTTTGTTTTGAAAAGATAACTTTATTCTATTTATTTTAGTCAAAAGACTATTATAGTTGACCATAAGTCATGAGAATATGAACAAAGAGCTGCCCAATGGCACAACAATTTGATTCTCCGACTCAATTTAATTTTTATCATAATTTCGTTATTATTATAAATATTATTAATAATAATTTTTAATATTATGCTTGAATAATTAAATTTTCATAAAATTATGATTAAAGTTCAATTGAGTTAATTATAAAAGTCAAAGTAAAATAAATTTTACGAGAGTATACATAGAGTATCAAGTAATAACCACTTTTCAGTTATTGTCTAGCATTGTGATTTTCATTGTAAAAAATGTACTATTCACTCCGTCTCATTCAATTTAGGACAATTTGTCATTTTGGGCGTTACACTTGATTTAGGACGTTTCAAAATGACAAGTTTATATTATTTTTATATTCAATGATATTCACTTCTCATACTCACAACAACAATTTTCTTACTATTTTTTCAACTCATTCTCTCTCCTATTTTAATTTTCATACTCACAATACCTCATCTACTCATTCTCTCTCCTTTTATTATATTACTATTTCTTAATCTTCGAGAATATATCTCAAAATAAATATTCAAAAAAATTAAATTTGCTTTTAATTAGTAATAAATTCAATTTTTTTGGACAATCATTTTGAGACAGAAGAAGCGGGGTCTGTATCAAATATTAGTAAATAACAAAAAAAAAAGGAAAATAAGGAGAAAAAAAAAAGGACAGAGGGAGCAGTATCTATAGTATAAATGGCAACGGTACTATGAATAGTACTATAAACATTACCAAATTAATTTTTTCCATTTTATCCTTACTAAGTTGTCCCTTTTCCATTTTGCTCATTTTTTTAAATAAAAAATAAAAAAAATAAAAATAATAAATAAAAAAAAAATACCACGTGTCCTCGAACACGAACTTCTACTATACTAGTGTTTAATAAGGAGAAATAAATGACCATGGTTAAAGTTTTCCAAATAACGTCGTCAATACCCCGAAACTTTTCTCAAATAATACCTTTTTACTTTTTTATTTACTAAAGTGACTTACTGTTCAAAGTTTTGCCCAAAATGTCCCACTTTTTTTAAACTCGCTACGTCGTGTAGCGATTTTAAAATTTTCCGTTTAAAATCGCTACACGGTGTAGTGATTTTAAATTTGTTAAAATTTATTTTAATATTTATGATATTTGTGATATTTAAAAAAATAAAAAACAAACTAAATTGAAATCACTACACGAAGTAGCGATTTCAATAAAACCAAGCCAAAGTTCGTACGTCCAACACTCCAACCAAAACAATAAATAAAGTTTGTACTTCGTCCCGTCCCACTTTAAATTACAAAATAATAATATAAAAATTATATATTAATAAAGAAAATTAAATAGAAATATTATTTTTTTCATATGTACTTCTATAAAAAATTATATTCTTCGTTTCAAAAATAAATATTACTTTCGATTCAAAATGAATAACCAAAAAATAATACTACATTTTTTATCCCAAAAAAATGAGCATTACTTCCTTCATCCCAATAAATATTTTAAAAATTAATACTACTTCATTCACCTCTAAAATTAATGTTTGTAATGTTAGTGCCTTCGTCTCAAAATATAATATTAATTTTTGAGGCAAATGAAGAGTATAATTTTTTTAAATATTCATTGAGACGAAAGAAGTAATGCACATTTTTTTGGGATAAAAAATATAGTATTAATTTTTGATTATTCATTTTGAGTCGAAAGTAATATTTATTTTTGAAACGAAAAATATAATTTTTTATAGAAGTACATTTTTTTAAATATTTATTTGAGATAGAAAAAAATAATATTTCTATTTAATTTTCTTTATTAATATATAATTTTTATATTATTATTTTGTAATTTAAAATGGGACGGAACGAAGTACAAACTTTATTTATTGTTTTGGTTGGAGTGTTGGACGTACGGACTTTGGCTTGGTTTTATTGAAACACAAGATTTTGGGGGAAACTAGTTTCTCCTTAAGTTATAGAAAGTCCTGTTTTATAAACTGTTCCTAAATATTCGCTAACTACTTGCAAGTAGAAAAAAAATGAACTTTTTATAATTTATGAAGAAACTAGTTTCTCCCAAAACTTGCTCTTATTGAAATCGCTACTTCGTGTAGCGATTTCAATTTAGTTTTTTTTTTTTTTTTTTTTTAATATCACAAATATTAAAATAAAATTTAACAAATTTAAAATCGCTACACCGTGTAGCGATTTTAAACGGAAAATTTTAAAATAGCTACACGGTGTAGCGAGTTTAAAAAAGTGGGACATTTTGGGTAAAATTTTGAACAGTAAGTCACTTTGGTAAATAAAAAAGTAAAAAAATATTATTTGAGAAAAAATTCCAATACCCCACCCCACCCCACTCACCCACCCACCCACCCACCCACATGATTTTATCACTATCTTTATGATCAGATTATCTTTTTTATACATCCCTCTTTTCATGTTTTTGTTATGTTGTCTCAATCTTTGATTCATGAATCTACGAGGATGATATTTTATGTGAGCAAAAATATTCAATCTATATTTTGATGGACACCCTTTTGAAAATTGGTCGGAAAATGATCATATTTTTCTTTTTCAATTTTCTTCACTTGTTTTTGTTTTTATTCAATAAGTTTGCAATTGAATTTCTCTTCATAGTCGATACCTCTTATATTCTATTCTCCCTATTGTGATGGGAGCATTTATCTATTGTTTGTATATCTTGAATTGTTATTTTGGAACGCGATTTGATTCTTTTTGTCTACCTATATGCTTTCATTTTTCGTGTTCGGAAAGCCAAATTAAAACATTAGAGATTTTGTTGTGTCTAAATTATATTTGGAGAATTATTTGTGCGTCTCAATCCCAAGTTATCGTTCAGCAAAACATTCAATAATGAAGATTTGATTCAGACTATTTCAGTATTTCTATATTGTGTTTGTTAATAATATTATACATGATGATGAGGCTCTGATCTATGTGGAGTGTCATTTTTTAACTTTAATGTAAATGCAATTAATTTACCTAAAAAAATTACTTATTAGTACAAAAAAATAAAAATAAATAATAATAATAATAATAATAATAATCAGCCAAATAATCATCACATTGTTCCTACGATTCCCCCCGCTGTCTCCCTGCTCCTTTGACTCCACCAATAATGACCCTAAATCGGCCGTCGAGAAGGAATTCCTCCACTTCCTCTCTCTGCAAATTAGGGTTTTGGTCATCTCCTTCTTCTTCTTCTTCGTCTTCACGGTCGATTAGGTTTTCATCGATGAGTACTTTTCTTCTTCTAATAATTCATTTTGGTGTTCGCCGATAACGATTGCACGACGGCTCCGCTCTCTCTCTCGTCTACCGCTTGGTCAGGTCAGCTACTGATCGGTATGTGTTTTTGTTTCGTTAGTATAATTTTCTTTCCATTGGTGAAGCTTTTTATCTTCTCAATGTTTGAATTTTTTTGTTTTGGATTAATTAACTTCTTCATTTGAAGTTTTACTTTAACTCTGCAGTTGGGCGACTAACTTTCGTTAAGTTTTTAACGAAATTGATGATGTAATGATGACATTCTTAAATTAAAGGACAATAGAGTCTTAAACATTTAATATTGCAAACCAGGGGGACAAATGAACCCCTAAGAAAATGAAGTATGAACAGAAAATGAAAGTCAAGCCAAAAAATAAATGTTATTGCAAGGAAACTAAAATTTTATTGGTCAACTCTTGTGCAAGCTGGAAAAAAAGTGTACAATTTAGTCTGATAGTACCCACTCATAATTGCAATTTCTGAGTTGGTTCCAAATTATTGACTTCAACCTGGAAATTCCTCTCCAGAAAGTGAACCTACCATTAAAATCCACTATAACCCACTTGTTTGACAAATTCTTCTGTACCACACACACACACACTGCGTGTATTGTGCTGTGTTTTTAGTATAAAAGAAGATAGCAGTCCACTATATGTGACAAGCTAAGTGAAAGGCAAAAAACAATGACCATAATACAAAAGCAAAGTCTTGTTCTTTGTTACATTTTCTTGCTCTGTTTTCTTCCATTGAAGATCAATTCAACACCAATTACAGAAGCAAGAGCTCTTGTTTCATGGAAGACAACCTTATCATCATCATCACCATCTCTCGATTCTTGGTCACTTTCCAATATCGGAAACCTCTGCAGATGGTCTGGTATCTTGTGCACCAGGTCTGGTACTGTTTCCGAAATTCGCCTCTCAGATTCCGGTCTCGCCGGAACACTTGCCCAATTCAGCTTTTCCTCGTTTCCAAACTTGACTTATTTGGACTTCAACACCAACAATCTCTCCGGTCCGATTCCACCCACCATTGGCAACCTCTCAAAGATCAAATTTTTGGACTTGAGCATTAATCTTTTTGATGAAACAATTCCATCAGAGATTGGAAAGTTGTCTGAACTTGAATACTTGAGTGTTTGCTACAATTTTCTCAATGGCACAATTCCATTCCAGCTCACCAATCTTCACAAGGTAACACATTTAAACCTTGGTTCAAATTACTTGGAATCTCCAAATTGGTCAAACTTTTTGAGCATGCCTGCGTTGACCCATCTCGACTTAAATCTCAATCTACTTGAGAATGGTTTCCCAGATTTTATACCCACATGCAGGAACTTGACTTATATTGACCTGTCATTTAACATGTTGAGCGGTTCAATTCCAGAGTCAATCTTCACCAATCTTGGAAATCTTGAATATCTCAATCTTACAGATAATTCATTTCAAGGTCCCTTGTCATTTAATCTTTCTAGACCTTCCAAATTGAAAGATCTTAGACTTGCCATAAACAACTTTTCTGGCTCAATTCCTCAGAACATAGGCTTGTTCCCCAACTTGCAGCTCTTAGAATTGCTCTACAATTCATTCCAAGGAAGCATTCCATCTTCAATAGGCCAACTCAGAAATCTCCAAAGCCTCGATCTTCGGAATAATAGTTTGAATGGCTCAATTCCTAATGAAATTGGTTCTTGTTCTAACCTTTCTTACTTAAATCTAGCCGTCAATTCACTCACTGGAGCCTTGCCGATATCTATGTCCAATTTAACCAAGATTTCTGATTTGGGTATCTCTGATAACTTTCTTTCGGGTGAAATCTCTCCATTTCTCCTCACCAACTGGACTATGTTGACATCTTTGCAGCTCCAAAATAATTCATTGAGGGGAAGAATTCCCACTGAAATCGGTCTCTTGAAAAATCTGAACATCCTTCTTCTGTATGGTAACAATTTGTCTGGTCTGATTCCATCCAGCATAGGAAATTTGGAAAATTTGTTAGGCTTAGACCTCTCAGAGAATCAACTTTCGGGTCCAATTCCTTCCACAATTGGAAACCTCATAAACCTCCAAATCCTTAATCTTTTCTCGAACAATCTCAGTGAAACAATCCCACCTGAGATTGGAAACTTAACTTCATTGACTACTCTTGATCTCAATACCAACCAGCTGAATGGAGTGTTGCCTGATACCATTTCAAACCTCAGTAATCTAGAATCACTCTCTCTTTTCACCAACAATCTGTCAGGCAGTATTCCTATGGAATTCGGAAAGAACAGTGTCTGGCTTACCAATGTAAGCTTCTCAAACAACAGTTTCTCTGGAGAAATACCCCCTGGACTGTGTTCTGGCTTTCATTTGAACCAATTCACTATGAATGGCAACAATTTCAGTGGGCTGCTGCCTGGTTGCTTGAAAAACTGCTCCAAGTTATCCAGACTCCGGCTGGATGGAAACAGTTTTTCTGGAAACGTTTCTGAGGCATTTGGAGTTCATCCGAATCTGATTTTCATCAGCCTTAGTGGGAATCAGTTTACGGGTGAAATCTTGCCTCGGTGGGGAGAATTTGAAATGCTCACCAATTTGCAGATGGATGGAAACATGATTTCTGGTACTATTCCAGCTGCGCTAGGGAACCTGACTCAGCTGCGTCACCTAAGCCTGCAATCAAATCAACTGAGTGGTGAAATTCCAAGTGAACTGGGAAAGCTAAGCCAGTTGTACAATCTCAATATTAGTAACAATCGTCTGACAGGAGAAATCCCTCCTAACATGGGTAACTTGACAAACCTTCAGTTTCTTGATTTATCTGCTAATAGGTTGAATGGGAGCATCCCGGTGAGGCTTAGCAACTGTAACATTTTATTGAGCTTGAATTTAAGCAGTAATGGCTTGTCAGGGTCGATACCACATGAGCTAGGCCAGTTGGTGGGATTGCAAATCCTTTTGGATCTCAGTAGTAATTCCTTCTCGGGGACGATTCCTCCAGACTTGGGAAAGCTCAACAAATTGGAGAATCTGAATCTTTCACACAACAATCTTTCTGGTGGGATTCCTTCTGCACTAACTAGTATGTTCAGTTTGTCGTTTGCAGATTTCTCATACAACAGGTTGTCTGGACCCATTCCCACTAGATTCCAACAATTCCCAGCAAGTTCTTTCATCGGAAATGCTGATTTGTGTGGGAATGTGACAAGTATGTCCACTTGTAGTACAACCTCCTCATCTCGAAAGTCAGGAGGGGTCAACAAGAATATGCTTATTGGTGTCATTGTTCCAATTGTTAGTGTCTTGATTTTGGCATCGATATGTGTAACATGTTTCTTGATGCGGAAAAAAGAAAAGCAGCATGATGAAGAAACTAAAAGCTTATACAAAGATGAGAGTTCTGAGTCACTGATTTGGGAAAGAGAAGGGAAGTTCACGTTTGGTGATATAGTGAAAGCCACTGAAGACTTTGATGACAAGTATTGCATCGGAAAAGGAGGTTTTGGAAGCGTGTACAGAGCAGGATTGACAAAAGGGCAGGACGTAGCAGTTAAAAAGCTAAACTTTTTGGATTCAGGTGACATTCCTGCCATCAACAAACGGAGCTTTGAGGCAGAGATTCGTACTCTGACTGAAGTTAGGCACCGGAATATCATTAAGCTCTATGGATTCTGTTCCAAGGAGGGGGAAATGTACTTGGTTTACGAGTATTTGGAGAGGGGTAGTTTGGGAAAAGTGTTGCATGATGAAAAGGGGGCAAAGGAGTTGGGGTGGGCTGAAAGGGTGCAAATTGTTCAAGGAGTTGCTCATGCACTTGCTTACTTGCACCACGACTGTTCTCCGCCTATTGTCCACCGCGATGTGACACTAAATAACATCCTATTAGAGTCAGATTTGGTACCACGTCTCTCAGATTTCGGCACAGCTAAACTCTTGAGGACAGACTCAAGTAATTGGACCCAAGTCGCTGGAACTTATGGCTATATTGCACCAGGTACACCAAGTTTCTCTCTCTCTATATATATATGTGTGTGTGTGTGTGTGATTGTCTTTTGTGTTCAAATTCAATGTTTCTCTGTTCTGCAGAGCTTGCGCTTACAATGAGGGTGACCGAGAAATGTGACGTGTACAGCTTTGGTGTGGTTACATTGGAGATTATGATGGGGAGGCACCCGGGAGAGCTTTTGTCTACGCTGCAGTCATCAAAAACAAGCACCTCGTTATCCAATGACCCGGTTCTCTTCTTGAAAGACGTGCTAGACCAAAGGCTCCCTCTTCCAACTGGGAAGTTAGCAGAGGACGTCGTGTTTGTATTTAATGCAGCAATAGCTTGTACACGGGCCACCCCAGAATCCCGACCCGCCATGCGTTTTGTTGCACAAGAAATATCTGCTACTGTTCAGGCTTATCTTCCTGAACCAGTGGACTTGATAACTGTCAGTAAACTTACAAGCTTCCAGAAATAGAAAGCAGTTGAAGAATTAGTCACTCTGTTAGTATTTTCCTTGTAAAAGTTTTGTATTCAACTTCTCGTCATTCTAGATTGCTTATAGCAATGTAATTATATATAGTAACTAGAGACATAAAACATGCTTGTATCAAATATAAATCTCTGGAATTTGTAGTACAATCTTGATATTTTCTAATTTACAGAAGCAATTTTCACTCGATTCCTGGAAGTAGAAGCAAAATTTCCATCACCAACGATGAACAGATCAACTTCTGTGAGTACTTTGATAAAGTGTCAGAGCTCTGACAACAGGGTCTAGCACTCGACTCCATATTGCTTAAGAATGGGACCGGTTTGTTTAGGCAAGAAAGGGTCGATTCAGACCCAAACCAGAGAGAAAATTGAAGCAAGAAGAATCGACCACAGAACAACAATGGTAGGAGTCCTGTTTTGCCTTCCCATGAGCCCTTTTAAGGAAAGGGTAAAGATGGACAATGACCCAAAAGGAGAAGAACAGTTTCCCAAATAACGGGCCCCACGATCCGTACCCATTATTTATGGCGTCAGAAACTCCGGCCACAACTCCGACCATGTTCAAGATTATCAGAGTGGTTGGCGGGATGAGAAGGGTGGTCCATTTGAAGAGGTAAAGCTCTCCAAACTCTGCATCATCAGCTGCTTTGGTTGTGACAGTAAAATTTGTGTCGACTCCACCAAGAACCTTGAGAAGGCCCTGAAAGACTGCGAAAAGATGGGCTGAGACACCTCCGATGACCCAGAATTGCTCATTACACCACCAATCAGTGATGCTGACATTGCTCCACCTTAGCTCGAGAACACCAATTACTATGATGAAGAGGAAAAGTGCAAGAAACCACACACTAGCAAGATTGTTCAACTGCAAGAAATATCACGTGTCAGAAAATCTGTGTGTTTTTGTGTGTGTGTGACGTGTGTTCTGACTATACTTACAGTTGGGATGATGAACTTTCTGGTGAGAAGACAACAGGAAGTATGCAGTAGGCGAGTAAAGGGATAGAAGTGAAAGGGTAAACAATGGTGTTGATATAAGCCAATCTTTCTAGCGTTTTCAGCTTTCCAGCGTAGCCATACCAAAGAGGACAATGTCCACTGAGAAAGATTTCGACTGAGCCAAGAGCCCATCTCAGAACTTGGGGCAGCCTATCTGATAAATTGATTGGAGCTGAACCTTTAAATGCAGGTCTTTTTGGCATGCAGTAAACTGACTTCCATCCTCTACAATGCATCTTGAACCCTGTCAGAATGTCTTCTTTAATGGATCCGTAAATCCATCCAATCTGCAAGTTTTTGACGGACATCCATTAGATTTGTTAGATTGCTCGAACAAAGTCTGATTTTTATCTATCTATGTATATTTACCTCTTTGCCCCAGTCGGTCTTTTCTTCGTAGCCAATGCTGATAACATGAATAGCTTCTTTGATAAGAGAAGTGCTGTTTGTTCCTTCAGGAAGGCCGCCGTTTTCCATGAGTGTAGAAGTGATAAAAACCGGTCGTTTTTCGAAATTCTTTTGAGACATGAGTAATGATTTTTATACTGTTTCCGGATGAAAATTTGTGGAACTTACATCAAAGAAGACAACGTTGCGATTAGCATATCTATCGTGGCGATCTATACCATCGAATCTTTGTGGAAATTAAATGTAACAGAGCTTCTTCCCGAGCTGAGGATCCATTAAAAAGCACATTGCTTCTCTAATAGCTTTGCTGTTGTTAATGTAGTGATCACAGTCCAAGTTCAACATGAAGGGTGCATTTGTCAGAACTGCAGAGACTCGAACCTAAAAACACACACAGACACACAGTGAGAAAAACACCATTTCTGCCATTAACAGAGATTCAGCTGAGGTCAAACACATAGATACACACAGTGAAAAACTCACCAGGGCATTCATGGCTCCAGCTTTCTTGTGGTGTAGATATCCAGGGCGTTTTTCAAGAGAAACGTAGACCAATCGTGGTAGCTCCTCGCCTTCTACATCAAGTGCACCAGCAGATCCCAGGTAAACCTGTCAATCACAGTCAAGTTATATATTTTCCGGTTTTTGATTCAAGTTAACAACCAAAAAAGTGGGCAAACTTTCCGGGGTGGAGAGAGTATAAGAATGCTTTGCAAAAACACACACATACACACACTTAAATGTTACCAAAACACCATTGTCAGAAGGGATCAAACCTAAGACCTCGGACTTTACGAAGTATGTTGAATTAAGGTTGTTATAATGAGCTTACCTTCATGGCTCTGCGGTCCTTGACAAATGTGGGCTCCACCTATCCTTCAAATAATCGATCTTTTCAGAGAAGTAGAACTCAGGTGCCCTTGGCTTAATGCTGTACTTCTTGCAGAAAGGAACCCATCTCCTAGCAAACTCTGCTGTTTCTGATGTATCGAAAAGCAACATTGACGCACCATCATCTGACACGTAGCAGCTCACCTTCTCAACTGGATAATCGACGGACAAGATTGATAGAACTGTGTTTGCTGTTATGATTGGTGGTTCCTTTAGAGGGTCAACTGAGCTCACAAACACATCAACTGGTAGTAGACCGTTGGGCTCATCCTCTCGCTCGAACCTCAAGGAGAGACGGTCCACGTAGGTTTCACGGTTGATCGAAGACCATTTCGGGAACTGGTCAAGAATCCAGGAGAAACCGAACCATTTTTCACAGATTACTGATATAAGCCATAGAGGGTAAGCATCGTAAGCCGGAGTCAAGATGCGGAAACGGAAGAAGAAGATGAGAATGATGAGACGTAGAATAATGACTATTCGGTAAGGGTTGATTAGGTTTGAGGAAATCGGGACTTTCCTCCATAACGGTTGCCGAGCTTCAGCCATACTGAAATGATAGTGTTAATAACAAGATATTGTATTTTACAAAAAATAAAAAATAAAAATGACGGGTACAGGGGAAGCAGAAATCAGAATTTACAGGTGATGCTACAGGAATTGTGCTTATCAATCTTCCTCCACGTGGCAGGACCGATCACCTGGCTCCTTGACCTGAAATCAGAACCCATGACTAGCCGGATGTGTCTCCGGCGAAGACGCTCGGGCGTGAGAGTAAGATCACAGTTGTATAAAGCTCAAGATGTATTGAATAATGAATTCAGAATACAAAATGGGCAGTACCTTTGCACCGTTGGTAGTGATGAAGTATTTATAGTTTGTGTAGGTAGTTTAAATGACAGGGCTACATAGCTCCGAAATTATAGCGGCAGTTATGTTCATGGGAACGTGCCCGTAACCGTCCCCGATTTGTAGGGATCTTTGTTATGGAAAGATTGACCCACGTGCGTCAACACATGTCGTCGACACTTGATGATTAGGTCGAGGTCGCCACTTGTAGAATGGCCGACTTTGGCGGGTAGAGCATGGTTCGTACCCGAATTATGATATGGATCATGAGGTCGGACTAAGTTAGGTCGGGACACGATAGGTCGGACCATGGGCTTAGTCGGCGATACAAGAGATGGGCTTTGGGCCTTGTTACGATTGAGTCGGCCTCATTGAGAATGCGATGGCCAAGGCGCTTGTGATTGGGCTTTACTCCTTTGGCCCAACTCGACACTTTTGGTATGTTCGGTGGCCCCCAACTTTCGAGTTGACTTTGTCGACTAGGAAGTTAATGAAATCTTGTTGGAAATTTGTTGTTACTCGCAGTCGTTACTCGTTCGGAGGTTTAGTCGACCAAGATGACGTGGCACAATCCGGGGCGTTGATGATGAACGGTCGCGAGATGAAGGAGCGCCGTTTTGGCCGTCATGATTACACTTTTGACGTTTGAGAGTCCGCCTAGGAAGCTGTTTCCGCCATTAATTAGGAAAATTAATTTTGAATTTCTCTTTGCCCTTTCCAATTCGAGAGAACTATAAAATCAAGAATCCTTCCCCATTTACAACTTTTGCCTTCTTCGAACTCGTGCGTGATTAGGCGGTGATAAAGGACATTGATTCTTGCTATAAATTGGTGTTTTTGCCCTCCATTGTTCCGTTTTCTCCATTGCTAAAGGCATTCTCCTTATTCTTTAGAATTAGGGCTTTAATTTCTGCAATTTCTTTGATTTCGCCGTGGCTAGGACCTTTAGTTGTGAGGCGGGGGTATGGTTCTTGTATTGTCAATCGTAGAGTCTACAAATATTTGAGTGGAGAGTGGAGGAGATAACGGTAGAGGAGTGCTCTTCAATTTTGACACATTGGGGCTGCGTTTCAATGAGCTAGGTTTGCTGTGGGGGATGAACTAGGTGCCTTAGGAACGGATGACCCAAGGGTTGTGCCTTTTCACCTTTTTCATGAGCTTCTCGATCATATAGCTTTGTTTTATGTCAAAGATGTCATTAAGCCTTCCTTTATTAGAAATAGGATAGGATTTCCGGGGAATCTAGGTCGCCCCTTAGTACGTCTACTAGGGCTCACGAGACTTCATGTAGAGGCTGATTCCCTGTTTCCCCCTCTTCTTGTACGAGATATGGAGACCCGAGGTGAAGCTCATGCACCGACCTCGTCGAAGCCCACGCATCGTGGATGCTTTCGAGACCATTTGTGGTGCCGGGCGGGAATGAATACGGGGTTATGCTCCTCCCAGGCACTTAGGGGAAGCAAAATTTTCCATCTCGTTTGAGTATGATACATGAATTTTGCGAGGTTGATAGGAAAGAATTCGATGTCACCTTGTATAGCGAAATGATTACTTCAATCGGCTTGAGGATACGAGACGAGGAGGATCCCACAAGGGTGGCTTTCTATTATGGCCAATTTGAAGGCTGGTTTAAGATTACCCACTGGACCCCTTTGTAAATGAGTTCTTAGAATGCACAAATGCCTTGCCACTTCAACTAGGGGCCACACACTGCAGTGCTTGGTTTGTTTCATTATGGTTTGTAGATTTTTAGGATACGAGCCTTGTATGAGGGTGTTCAAGGAGTTTTTCAACATTAAGTTCGACAAAGATAGGGGATAAGTACTCCTCCAAGCCAAAGATTCCCAAGCGTTCGTCAATCTCACAGTAAGGCCGGCGGATGGAACTCCTACGTAGTTGCGGTGGAAAGTAGAAGGGGATGGGAATTTCCCTTGCCTGTCTTGATACAGCTGGTGTGAGCGAGGAGAATTCTTGGGATCCCTATTGGCACGATGATCTGCGTAGAAAGTTGATGGAGTTTACCAAAAAGGGGCCTATTAGTTGGCATGCCACAGGGACCGACAAGAATAACTTTATCCGTCTTTGGATTGATGGTCGGGAGTGGGGAGGTTGTACCCGTGGTTCCGGTAGTTAGATGCCAAAGATATCCAGATTGGGTCACCCGTAGGGAGCTCGACTTCAGTTCGAAAGAATGCCATTATTGTAAGAAAGGTGTTGATCACTGTAAAGAAAAGGTGGAACACTTCGGGGGTAAGAACTCGACCATTCCATGTCCCTTGACACCTCCTGTCTTTGTTGATAAGTAGATGTCTTGCTCATACTTAGACTAATTGCTCGGGTGTTGAACTCATTAGTTAGCATATATTTTAACTCGTTGCTTGCTTACTTGCAATTTGAATTCGTACATAGAACATTCTGCTCGTATGTAGAATAATTAGCTCGCATATGTTTAATTCGTACATAGAACCATTTGCTCGTATGTGGAAATTACTTATGTCGACCTAATTTTTTATTGTTTCTACTTTGGTGCAGTTTTAACTCCCGAGCAAGAAGCAAACATGGGTCGAGCTGTTGATGTCAGGAAGAGCAAGAGAAGCTGCGGGGCAGCCAATGCTAAAAATCATCGAGAGAGAGAGGGCGTCCTTCGTCATGAGATACTAAAGACAGTTGATGTGAATCCTGCTGCGATATCCCAATAGAGGATAATTTGGAAGAAGAGCATGAAGACCCGGTGGGGAAAATGTTGAGGGTAATAATGCCCCGAGGCTCGAGAAGAGGCCCGTCTTTGGCGACATGGATGGGGTGGAGCCAAATGTAGAGCACGAGGAGGAGGTCGGCCGCGCCGGGACCCGAGCTCAAGCCAAGTCGAAAAACAAATCCAAGGCGAAGGTGCCTCGAAAAGAAAATCTCACGTCATTTCTTTGGATGAGGATGAAGATGAAGACGATGGTGCCCCTATCAGCAAGGTAATCAAGATCGGGCCCCCAGTAGCGACCTCGACCTCTGATCAAGTCAATGCCAGTGAGCCTGTGGGCACTGAGACTTTGGGCCCCCAATCCTCTCTGTCCAAGTTTCTTACGACGAATTGATTCGAGCCGGGTAGGCGGGCGAGTGAAGTGACTCCTTTGACCGGGGTCAGCGGCTTGGCGAGAGTATCCAGGCTGGAATATGGTCGGTGGTTGTCGGAGGGGCTGACCAAGACTGATCGAGAGAGTTTACCCATGCAGCCATTGACACCGAAGCTGTCGAGCTAGGGTTGGTTTGGCTTCCTCAGAGGTAACCACTTATGCTTTTAATTTTTTAATCTTCTGTTGTTTTTCCTTCCTTTCTTTTCACTTGATCGACCTCTTATATCTACTCGTCATTTCGGACTCTTGCCATGATTGATTTGGCCACCACCTATTGGAAGAGGCTGGCGAGGAGCGAGGAGAAGTTAGCCAAATCCATGTTGGCTAAAAAGAATAGCGATGCTTGAAGGCTGGAGGAGGAGGTAGCCAAGGTAGGGGAGTTGCGGGGAGGACAAGAAGAAGCTATGAGTGAGCTTGAGAAGGTAAGGGAGGAGCACTCGACTTGGATAGCTCCTATGAAGCCTTGAAACTTGTTAAAGATAATGAAATTAAGTTGAAGGAGGAGGCTGGAAGAGCTTGGGGAGGCTAACGGTGAGCTCGCCGTCTCGAGGAGGAGAATAAGAAGATGGCGGTGACCTAGAGCGGCCAAGCATCGGTTGGAGGAGGTTCCGTGACTTTGGCTAAGAAACGGGAAGAGTTGGATCTTCTTGCTAGAGCTCAATGGGAGGTTGACAGGCGTCTTTGTGAAGACCACTAAGGAGGATGCCATCAAAGCTTACAAAGACGGTGGCGAGCTTCATGTACATGTCACGAGGAGGCCCAAGTATTTTTCAAAGCAGTCTAAGCCATATGGCTCGGCGTATCATCGTGGATCCTTCGGTTGATATATCAATCGAGAAGGCGCTCGATGGGCGTCGAGGATCCTTACAACACTGCTGGCTCGACGGGGCCACTCCTTGGTGCCTTATGCGATAATGACAAGGAGCTCATAGCCAAGGATGATGAAGAAGGCTGAAGCCGCACCATGGGATCCTCCTGTAGTAGAAAGTTAATTTTGACACTATCCTTGCCGAGCTCGAAGATTATGAAGATCCGAGGCTTCGATGATGAGACTCCAAAGTATACGATCGGCGACTCGAGGAAGGTTGTCTATCATACAGAGAATGTTCTTGGTGAGCCATCTACCGTAGGTGAACGGGCGAGATCAATCCGGCATCCGTCATTTGGCGAGTGGAAGGCACTCCCCTTGAATAGACTTTGATTTTGATGGTTATTGTAACGAACAAGCTCCGAACATTTTTGCTTTTTGTTTTTAATACTTGGATGCCTTGGCCCTATTTTTTGGGAGGCATGATACTTTTGTAAGCTTATTTTTGTATTGCACCAGTCTTGGCCCACTTTGGGAGGCTCTTTGTGTTTAATCTTAGCTGACTTCTCTTTAGAGCATGTTGTATGCTTTTCTTTGCGAGTGTCGAGCTAGATGTAGATAGGATAAATGTATCATTTTGAGCTTAGAGGCGACTTGATCTTTATTGAATTAGTCGACCTCAAACTTGGCTTATCTTTGTGAACAAGATCGACTATAAGTCTAACTTTGTTCAAACTATTAAAGCCGACCCGGGATCGAGCTAATTAGATTGAAGTCGGTTAGGAATCGGGCTTGTTAAAATAGTAGAGGCTGATTAAGAATCGAGCTAATTAGAACAAAGCGACTAAGAGTCGAGTTTGTTAGAACGAAAGTCGACTAAGAGTCGGACTTGTTAAATGAACTAAGGCGATTAAGAATCGAGCTAATTAGAACAAGCTGACTAAGAGTCGAGTTTGTTAGAACGAAAATCGACTAAGAGTCGGACTTGTTAAATGAACAAAGGCGATTAAGAATCGAGCTAATTAGAACAAAGCGACTAAGAGTCGAGTTTGTTAGAACGAAGTCGACTAAGAGTCGGACTTGTTAAATGAACAAAGGCGATTAAGAATCGAGCTAATTAGAACAAACTGACTAAGAGTCGAGTTTGTTAGAACGAAATCGACTAAGAGTCGAACTTGTTAAATGAACAAAGGCCGATTAAGAATCGAGCTTGTTAAATCGAACGACTAAGAGTCGAGCTCATTGGGATTGGTGTAACACTATGTTTGATCGAATAAAGCTGCGCTTTTTATTGAAGTAGGAAACATGCTTACATCAACTTGAAACTAGAACTAACACAAGCTTGAACTTTGAAGCGAAAACTAGAAGTAGTATTTGATGAGGTGAGTAGCATGCCAAGGATGTTTCAACTCGTCACCTCGGGATGAGCTATCATGTAGGTTCCTTCCTTGACGACTCGAGTGACTACATAGGGACCTTCCCGGTTAGGAGATAGCTTGTTCTGTGGGTCCTTTTACCCGTTGCTTCGATCTTTCTCAATACATAATCTCCAACTTGGAACGACCTTGCCTTGACCTTCTTGTCGTGGTAGCTCTTAGTTGCTTGTAGTTGACCATTCGGAGGTAAGGTTTCTCGCTTCTCGTCGACTAGATCCCGGGTCGATCAATCTGTTGGTATCATTTTGCTCTTGATTGAAGAAAGTCACTCTAGCGATGGGGAATGCGAGCTCGGCGGGTGCCGTGGCCTCGACCCGTATGTGAGAGCAAGGGGTTTCCCCAGTAGGCCCCAGAGTGGTTGTACGGATTTGCCCCGAAAGAGCAAGGGGAGTTCGTCCAACCAATTGTTACGTCGACCTACGAGTCCTGTCTTGAGCGAAGATAGAACAAGTTTATTTCTTTGCCTCGGCTTGGCCATTTCCTTGAGGATAGGCGACGAGAAGATTTCCAATGTTTGATTCCAACTCGATTCATCTACGCCGAAGGTGCAGGAGAAGCGTAAACCATTGTCGGACACTATAGTTCGAGGAAAACCAAACCGACACCAAATGAAGTCATGAATGAAGTTGATAGCATTCTCCTCTGTGATGCGAGCTAATGGCTTTGCCTCAACCCATTTGGTGAAGTAATCAATGGCGACAATGACATACTTGCAATTTCCTCGGGCGGGAGGGAAGGGCCCAATCAGGTCGACGCCCCACATGTCGAATGGCCAAGCTGCAATTCGGAGTTTGCTCGGTTGTTGGCACATGAGGTAGGTTGGCAAACCTTTGGCATTGATCGCATTCTTGAACAAAGTTGTGTGTGTCGGCTCTCGTATGCGGCCGGTAGTATCCCAAGTGATCAACTTGTCGGCAAGAGTCACGGCCCCGGGTGTCCACCACAAATTCCACTATGCACTTCATGTATCAATAGAGCGACCTCTTGAGGGTGAATGCACTTTAGTAATGGTCGAGTATAGGATCTTACGAGCAGTCGCCTCCTTGAATGACATACCTCGGAGCTTTCTTTTTGATAGCTCGAGCCTTCTTCTCGTCATCTGGCAGCTCACCACTTTCAAGGTACGCTTTCATTTCTTCGATCCAACACTTCTCCTGAGTCCAATTTCTCGAGGGATCATCTATGCATTGAATTTTCACCCTTTCATAAATTTGGATTTTCGAGGAAGGAGATGGGCTCATCGTGTGGTTCATCTGAGGTGGCTAATTTCGAAAGGAGGTCGGCTAGCTCGTTGTCTTCTCGATCAATCCTCTAAATCTCCCAGAATTCCAAGTCCTTTATCAGCTCTTTCACCAAGTCGCAGTATTTGATTAAAGTGGAACTTAGCACCTCGTACTCGCCTCTGACTTGGTTAACTATCGGTTGTGAATCACGGTAAGCCATGATCTTAGTCGCTCCAAAACACTTGGCGTATTCTATAGGCTGCTATCAAAGCTTCGTATTCGGCTGGTTGTTGGAAGCATCGAATTTGAACCTCGGTGATTCCTCATACACAGTTCAGTTACGGCTCGACCAAGACAATTCCGGCTCCACTAACGTTTTTGGTTGCGGACCCATCTGAATATACCCTCCAACAATCGTCGGGTAGGCTAATAGCGACACAGTGACTCGGGCTCTTTCCCTTTAGCCTTTTCCTTTGGAGCTCATTGCTCGTTGTCCTCCTTGGTGAACGTAAGCTCGACCAAGAAGTCTGCTAGAGCTTGAGCCTTCGGTGCTTTTCGAGGTCGATACTCAATGTCAAATTCGGTAAGGGCAATTGACCAATTGAGTAGCCGACCGAACTCTCCGGCTTGTGCAATATCTTCCTTAAAGGAGCATTAGTAAGAACCACAATTGGATGAGCTAGAAAATAAGCTCGCAACTTCCTTGAAGCCACTACTAGAGCATAAGCGACCTTCTCGGCATTGTAGTATCGGCTCTCCACATCGATAGGGCCTTGCGATGTAGTATCTTGGTTTCTGCGACTTTCATCCTCTCTAACCAGGGCTCTGCCACCGACCTATCTCCTACGAGATAGATATACAAACAAAGTTTCCCCGGTGGTCGGGCTACTCAACGAGAGGTGGAGTAGCGAGGTAATCCTTTAGGTTTGTTGGAACGACGAATGGCATTCGGTCGTCCACTCAAAACTTTTCGTCCCCCTCGATGCTTTGAAGAAGGGGAGAGATCTCTCTGTGACTTTGATATGAAGCGACCAAGTCTTGCTACCCTTCCATTAAGTCATTTGCATCTCTTTGATGGTGGGAGCCTTCATATCGACTAAAGCCTTGATTTTCTCGGGGTTAGCCTCTATTCCCGTTGTGACACCATAAACCCCAAGAACTTGCCGGCCGCTACTCCAAAGACGCACTTCTGGGATTGAGCTTCATGTCGTTTGCTCGCAAGTTGGCGAATGTTTCCTTCGGGTCGACTACGTGACGTCCAGTCTTAGTTTTGATGACCATGTCGTCCACGTAAGCTTCCATATTTCGACCAATTTGCGAGGCAAAGACTTTGTTCACCATCCTCTGATAAGTCGCCCCTGCATTCTTTAATCCAAACGGCATCATGTTGTAGCGGTAGATGCCTCAGTACTTGAAATGCCGTCTTGATTATGTCGTCCTCGTGCATCTTAATGCGGTGGTACCACTGAATAAGCGTCGAGGAAGGCGAGGTTGAGTGGCCGGCAATGGAATCGACTAGCTTGTCGATTCTAGGAAGAGGATAAGCATCCTTTGGGCAAGCTAGATTGAGAGTGGTGAAGTCGACACACATCCGCCATTTGCCATTTGATTTCTTCACCATGACCACGTTGGCCAACCACGTTGTATGAGTGGCCTCCTTGATTATTCCTGCACTCAAAAGTTTTTGTACCTCAGCTTTGATAGCCTCTTCCTTGTCACGAGCAAAACTTCTCAACTTTTGGGGTCTAGGCTTTATGGTCGGGTTGACTTCAAGTACGTGAACGGCGACCTCTTCCTTGATTCCCCTCATGTCTTCTACCCTCCATGCGAAGACATCATTACTTTCCTTGAGTAGCTCGATGATTTCTACTCGCTCCTCAGCGATGTTTGCTTCCCAATCTGAATTTTTTGGTCGGGGTAGGAAAGGTTGGTGATTGCGACTCTAGCTCATCCACGGCTTCTAGCTGCTGGTCCATCCACTGAATTGTAGAGTCTCAATGATTATCTCCTTGACCCTTTGTCTCTCCTCGGCCCTCGGGTGTGGAGCTTCTTACGCTATCATATCATCTAACTTGTCTGCGCAACCTCGTGGTGGTGGTGGTGGCCCCAGAGTTATTGTCGAGTGGAGGCATAGGTTGCCTATGATGACTTGGTCGACCATAACTACATCTGAATCGACCTCGGTGGTGTTAGAGTGACGTGTCGACTCAAGCATGACCTCGTCATTTGAGCGATAGGTCGACTCTTCCACGTCGGTGATTGTTGACGATGCAGTAGTTTTGGTGGCGATTGAGACAACTTTAAATAACCGTCTGCGGTCTCGATTTCCAACTCCACTTTTCTTTCTTTCTCTGAGAACATGATCAAGGTAGGCTCGAGCCGTGCCTTGTACACACCCTACTCCGGCGGGTGTAGGGAACTTGACTCGGCGATGAGGGATCGATGCCACCATTCAAGAGCGACTGACTGGGATACCAAGTATAGCGGCATAGTCACTATTTACATCAATCACTATAAATTGTACCTTTGATACGATCCTGAGGGGGTGTTGGCCTAGGTCGACGTCGAGCTCTATCTTGCCTTTTGCATCAACTCGATGATTGGTGAAGCCCTCCAACCTACCATCATATCTCTCCAACTGCTCATCATTAAGACCCATTTCTTTAAAAGTTTTGTAGAACAAAATATCCTTGCAGGCCCCCGTGTCGACCAAGAGTCTGCTCGTCGTACATCCGTCTATGAGACCTGGGATGACGAGAACTTGCTCCCTAGCCGCCATATTAGTTGCCAATTCATGGGGGTAGAAGCTGATCGCCTCATCTCGACTTCTCTTCTTGGAGGTACATGTGGGGCCTTGTTGAGTTGGAAGATCTTGTGCTTGATGGCCGTGTTGCTTGCTTGCTCTGTAATGACCCCCAGGTTCAATCTAGGTTGCCTAGGTCCCTGCTGTCCGCCTGCTGGCTGCTCGCCTCCACCAGTTTGAGGCCTTTTCACGTAAGCTTCGAGTCTCCCCTGGTCGACCATTCTCTGGATGATGCGCTTCCAATCCCAAGGCAATCCTGCTGTGAGATGACCAGTGTCCTTATGGTAGTCACAATATTTGCTATTGTCCCTTCTAAATTTGTTGCCTGGGTTCATTGGGACAGGAGGAGCCAGCTCGACAGCGTTCATAATCTCTGTTCGACTCACCGTAAGGGGAGTGAAAGCCTCGGGCACTTTCTCCGTTGCCCTAGTCCTGTTCTTTCCATTTTTATTGTTTCCTCCATTCTTGTTGGAGTCCTTTTTATCATCAGCGACCTCCGTCTTGGGGCTTTTACCATTCTTTTTCTCTTTCCTTTCCTCAGCAAGAGCGACATTATACACCTTCTCAAACAACTCTGTCGAGTTGTTCTTGTCTGGCTGTGAGTTCATAATCCGTGTCTGCAGGAAATACCGTTTCGGAAGCAATTAATGACTTCCCTATCGGTGAGGTCTTCCTCTATCTTATCAACCATTTCCTTAAACTTGGTGAAGTAACTCATCGAGCTTTCATTCTTCGCACTGTACTAAGTTATTCGGATCGGTGACGGTTATCTTCCGAGCTCTGCGATCGAAGCGATCCAAGAACTTTGTCTGAAGCATGTCAGTAGTGATGCTACCGCGGCCAGACCGTTGAACCAAGTTAAAGTTTGCCCCGGTGAGTGTGCTTAGGAGGGCTTTGCACATATTGTCGTCCTCATTAGCGACAAAACACATGGTGGCTTCAAGATGTGCTATATGACTCCTTGCGTTGGTCGACCCGAATACTTCTCGGAAGGGCAACGAAAGTAGGGAGGCCGACTATCTCGATTTCTTTGGATAAAGGTCGAAGAGCAAAATCAATTCGTTCGACCTTTCCGGCATCCTTTTTCTTCTCCTCCTCCCATTGCTCAAACTTCTTTTTCATCAACAACCATTCCACTAGCATCGGGTCTTTCATCTCTTGGAGGCGCGGCATTTGACTTCGGCCTTCACTTCTAGGGGAGTCACTGCCTACTCCTTCGTCCACTGTGAGAATGAGCCCTCTCGATCGTGCGGAGATGCATGCTGTCACTTCCTTGTGGCGACTGCGCTATAATCTCCGAGATGGCGACTGCGTCTGTTATCTCCATGTGGCGACTGCGCCTCTCCTCTCTTACGGGCGACTGCGCCCATTCACTGTCTCTATGAGACCACGACCTCTGCGTCTGGTGGCGAAACACATGCATTTCTATTAGGCCATTAGCGCGTCCTTAAGTCGGGCCCGAGCCTCTTGCTCCTGTTTACGTTGAGGCTAGCCCTTAGGTCGTTACTGGGCACATGAACGACCGTAGGAGCTCGTTGAACTATCTGTTTTCACCATTACGCCCCACACCTTCATTTGGCCTCAAACTCCTGGCTGTTGCCCATTAGAAACACGAGTAGGGGCCACTCTCTCGGGCGTATGTCGGCACATTA
Organism: Adenophora triphylla var. japonica; assembly: GCA_022495995.1. Classification (NCBI taxonomy): domain Eukaryota; kingdom Viridiplantae; phylum Streptophyta; class Magnoliopsida; order Asterales; family Campanulaceae; genus Adenophora; species Adenophora triphylla. Next base: position 742,242 of record JAFEMH010000006.1, read on the forward strand.
CGCCTCCTCCATGGCTATCAAGTCGGCGAGAATGCAGGCTCGCTCCAACATCATCTCCTTCTTGCTCGTGGGGTTGGTGGAGGGACTGCCACTGTTTCCAACATTAACTTTGAGCGGTTGGACGTTTTGGAGGAGGTGGAACTCCTTGCCCATCCATATGCCTTTTCCCTCTCCTTGTGTCAGGCAATCCTCTGCCATCAACAACACTGGTAGAGCGGGTGGCTCTACCATGGGGACGATTCGGTAGGGGAGGAGGCAAGTTAAGGTTCTCAGCGTTTGCGTTCATGTTGTTGTTGTTCACTTCTTCATGCCCAAGTGAAGCCTCGGATACGTGTCCCTCTGAAGTCACCATTGTTGCAGGTTGATAGAGTTTTCGAGGTCAAGTTTAAAGCACGATTCCCGGCAATGGAACCAAACTGATGCTACAGGAATTGTGCTTATCAATCTTCCTCCACGTGGTAGGACCGATCACCTGGCTCCTTGACCTGAAATCAGAACCCACGACTAGCCGGATGTGTCTCCGGCGAAGACGCTCGGGCGTGAGAGTAAGATCACAGTTGTATAAAGCTCAAGATGTATTGAATAATGAATTCAGAATACAAAATGGCGGTTACCTTTGCACCGTTGGTAGTGATGAAGTATTTATAGTTGGTGTAGGTAGTTTAATGACGGGGCTACATAAGCTCAGAAATTATAGCGGCGAGTTATGTTCGTGGGAACGTGCACATGTAACCGTCACGATTTGTAGGGATGCTGTTATGGAAAGATTGACCCACATGCGTCAACACATGTCAGGTCGACAATTGATGATTAGGTCGAGGTCGCCACTTGTAGAATGGCCGACCTGACTGGCGGGTAGAGCATGGTTCGTACCCGAATTATGATATGGATCATGAGGTCGGACTAAGTTAGGTCGGGACACGATGGAGTCGGACCGTGGGCTTAGTCGGCCCGATACAAGATGGGCTTTGGGCCTTGTTCTGATTGAGTCAGCCTCATTGAGAATGCGATGGCCAAGGCTGCTTGTGATTGGGCTTTACTCCTTTGGCCCAACTCGACACTTTTGGTATGTTCAACAGGTACTCGTCTTCTTCATCGCCTTGATCATTTCCTCCTCCATCTGCTTTGTTAACCAAACCTTTTTTCTCTTGCCTCGTCTTCCATTTCTCTACTCTCTCTTTCCATTCAGCGTTTGTGTAATTTTCTCTCTCGCCTTCAAAGTCCTTTCCAACAACTATACTGATAAGGATGATTACAGTGAAGTGTCAAAAGTATAAGGGCTTGTATGTAAATATGTAAAGAGGCAGTTAGTCACTTAGAGTTGTTAGAGGTTGTTAGAGTTGTTAGAGGTTGTTAGAATAGAAAGTGTATATATGGTTTTCCATTCTCTTCTCTGTAATTGAGTAACAGAAATGAATGAATCATTTGTTCACCATTGTGCATTCTATCATGGTATCAAAGCTTCGATCCTTCTTCAAGCTTCCGCATTCATGTTTTCTTTGCAAATTAGGTGATGTTCTACCTTTATTCTTTGTATGCGACCTGCTTGCTGGTGAATTTTGCTCAGTTTGATTCTGTTTGTCGGTGCTATCTTCTCGTTTTGTCGAGATTCTGCCCTAATTTCATTTTGCTCTTGAGATTTGATCTCTGCTTGTAGTTCTGATCTATATTGTTCTTGTGCGAATTGCTCTCTGCTAATTCATCAATGGCTACCATCACAGATGAATTTGAAACAGATGATACTCCAGAACTGTATGATCTACCTGATACTCAGGTTCAATTAAGCCCTAATCATTCCCTGTTTCTGCATCCTAATAATAATCCAGGCATGAAACTCATTTCGCATGTTCTAACTGAGTCAAATTACTCTCAATGGAGTCGTGCCATGTGCCTATCTCTTGAATCAAAGGTTAAACTAGGAATGATTAATGGTCTCTCTCCCAAACCTCATCCTACATCCAAATATGTCTTGCTTTGGAATCGCTGTAATAGCATGGTCATCTCATGGATTTCCAATGTTGTCTCACCTGATATTGCTACTAGTATAGCCTATCTGCCTACTGCACAAATGGTTTGGGATGATCTAAGAACTAGATATTCTCAGACAAATGCCCTAAAAGTATTCCAAATCAGAAAAGACCTTGCATCTTTCTCTCAGGGTCATCTCTCAGTTTCTGGATACTTTACAAAATTTAGGGCCCTTTGGGATGAATACAATGAACTCACTCACTTAAGTAAGTGCATCTGCAATTGCACATGTGGTCACACCAAGGAGCAAGAAAATTTTGAACTATTACATAAGCTGACTCAGTTTCTCATGGGATTAAATGACCCATTTACTGCAACTAGGGGACAAATACTTATGATGAAGCCTATTCCAAGTGTAAATGAAGCTTTAAGCATGCTTTTGCAAGAAGAACAGCAAAGAGGTCAATCAACTGGTAATGATGTTCTACCAATGTCCGATCCTACTTCCTCCACTGCCTTGCTTAGTAAGGGGGAAATAATTACAGAAATTCTACATACAAAGCAAAGCAAAGACCTTCAACATTCTGTGAGTTTTGTCATGGGGACAGTCACAATAAGGATAGATGCTTCTTTCTTCATGGCTACCCATATTGGCATCCTTTACATGGTTCCAAACCAGATCCTGCAAGAATGCCAAAATTCAATAGAGGAAGATTCAACAAGCCCAATCCTACTTCTCGCAATCATTCAGGTTTCAGCGACATGACATCTATCGGCTGCACTAGCATAACACTAATATCGGCCTACATCCCTAGCATCAGCGGCATCTCAGTGCCGGCTTCGGCCCAGTCAATCAATCTGCTCAATAATGGATCTGTGAACAACTCTGAGGACTCATCAGCAGGTATAATCTCTGCTAACACCAGTATTGTTACATCCTTTTGCATGAATACTTTTTGTCCTAGGATTTTGGACACAGGAGCTACAGATCACATCACTTTTTCCTTCCAATCTCTTCTTGATCCAACTCCTATTTCTTCATATATTCATTTACCAAATGGTCAAAAGTCTCATATAACTCACAAAGGCACCATCATTCTTTCTGATCAAATAACCTTGTTCAATGTTCTATATGTGCCTGAATTTACTTATAATCTTGTCTCAGCTAGCAAACTCACTTTTGATAGCAAATGTTCTCTTGTTTTTCATTCAAATGTTTGCTATTTTCAGGACTCTCAACTGAAGAGATCCACTCTGATTGGTGAACTTCATGAAGGGTTATACAAGCTTCATCTTTCAAATGATCGTGTTCCTCAATTTATTTCCAATACTGATCATAAAGCTTGTTCTAGTATATCTCAGAATGCAAATTTGTGGCATCTTAGACTTGGCCATGTTCCACTTCAAAAACTTAAGCTTGTTTCTGATATTGATTGTAATTTGAATCATAAATGTTCTGAATTCTTGTGTGATATTTGTCATTATGCAAGACAAACAAGAAATCCTTTTCCTTTGAGTAATTCCAAGAGTAATGCTCCTTTTAATCTCATTCATTGTGACTTGTGGGGACCTTACAATACACACACTCATGATGGATTCAATGGTTTCTTGACAATTGTGGATGATCATTCAAGAGTCACTTGGGTTTATCTTCTAAAATCCAAGGATCAAGTACCAAATACTCTACTGTCTTTCATTCTTATGGTGACCAATCAATTCAATGCCAAAATCCATGTCATTCACTCTGATAATGGTACAAAATTTTTTAGCAAATCTGTTACCTCCATTCTTTCCCCTCTAGGTATCTCTCAAACTAGTACATGTGTTGATACTCCTCAGCAAAATGGCAGAGCTGAAAGGAAACATAGATACCTCCTTGAAATTGTAAGATCTTTGAAATTCCAAGCCAATCTCCCTTTGAAGTTTTGGGGAGACTGTTACCACTTCCAGCGATAGAAGAAAAGGCAGGGCCGTTTGGATGATACTGCTGTGGATTATAGTCTCCGTTTTCCTACAAAACTCAGCAGTTTGAGCGATTTAAGTCGAGAGATAGTAAAAATCTTGACCACAGAAAGTTCAGTAACTAGCTTGACTCACTGAAAGAGCATTGGCATGCTTCTTCTAAGTTTCTTGATGATTTTTCATCTGAAATTCATCATCAAAATCATCTGCATCATATTTTTCTTCATCATCTCCTGCAACTCTTAGACAACCTGCAGACAGAATGCCTCACACGAGTTAGTTGATTTTCCCATTACAAGATACTGAACATATGGAAACAAGAGAGAGAGAGAGAGAGAGAGAGAGAGAGAGAGAGAGAGAGAGAGAGAGAGAGAGAGAACCTTTGTGACGCTTATAGCGAGTATTACGCGAGGACGGCATTGGCCACCTTCACTTCTCTCATACTGCACAAGGCCGACAAACCAGGAATCCCACTCATGACATGCCACAAACAGCTCGCCATTTTCCTTGAAACCGATCTTGTCCCCACAAACTCTGCATACTTTAGACACCGATTCTCGTGTTGGAAGCCGTCTTTACTTGATATATACAAGAAATGAACAAACAAGATGATCAATATGTGTTTTTTTTTAACGGCATATCAAAGAACCAAGTCTAGGTAGTACGTACCTCATCAGCGCCATACAGAATGTGGAGTTCATTACGGCCATGAGAACAGGGGCGGAGCCAGGAATTGCCCGAGGGGGGGGGGGGGCAAGATTACACAGGGGTTCGGGGGCAGCGGCCCCAAAAAAAAAAATCGGATCGGACAAGTAAAAAATGGGTCGGATCCATGAAATACAATGTATTTTAGTTAAAAATGTAAAGAATTAAGAAAGTTAACAAAAATGATAAAAGCAAGTAATTCAAAGAACGATTGAAATAATGTTGAAGTATTTAACGCAAACAATTTATTAAAATATATTACTCGTACAAAAAAGAAATTCAAATTTGCTAATTAAACTTGGGATAATAGGAAGAAAGACCAAAAACAAAAAAAATGGGAAAAGCCTAACTAATTAATTAAGATTGAAAAAATGTGAGGAAATTAGGAGAAAGAGAAAAGCAAAACTGTTAAGAGAAAGAAATTGAGAGAGAGAGAGAGAGAATAGCAAAGATGGAGGACAAATAAAATTAATTGAAAATGTAGGTAGCAGGGCTCGAACATGGATTTGAAAGGAAACACCAAAGGCTTTAACTTCACCCCTTCTACCGCTGAACCACATCACTCAATGTTGTTAATCTTGAAGTTAATTATATATAACAAAAAAATATCGGGGGTGGGGCAAAAAATAAAATAAAAAAAATTTCACTGCACTTTCGCCGCTGGGGGGGGGGGGGCAAGTGCCCCCATGCCCCCTGGCTCCGCCCCTGCATGAGAACCCGTAAACAGGCCAGCCATGGCCAACCAGAGAACTAATTTGAAGATATAGAGAGAGGGGTTTGAGGTGAGAGAGAAACACACAGTGTCACATCAGTGCCACATCATCAAAACAGCTCCGTTATTTTTTTAACACCGTAAGTAAAAAAAAAATTGTTGAATTATTTGATAACAAATACAAAAATACGTTATCCATATATGTTGTTAACAAGTATGTTTCATTATTTGAAAAATAGGACAAAATACGTTGCATATTTTAGTAATTATATAAATATTTAATTTTAGTTGGGATGTTACTAAATCAACTTTTCGAATTAATTTAGTTGGTAACCATTTCTTTAGGTGAATTCATTTAATTACTTGCTCTATTTTAATTTATTATCCTTACTATCTACACAAATGAAATGCATGTATTCATTCCACTATATATATATAAATAAACTTTGATTTTCAATGACAAGAGCAAGAACACAAATTAAATTTCACAATATTTTTTCGACACAAAATCGCAATCATTCGTTCATACATAGTGAAAATGAAGTCATCGTCGTCAACACTCGTCGCTCTTTTGTTTGCGGTCATGCTAAGTTTGTTTTCTCTTTCTCAAGGTATTTTTTTATAAACTTATGTGTTTTTCACTAATTTTTCTTATTTCTATGTACCGATTCCAAATAAAACAGAAACAAAGATTTATATATATAGTATATATATATATATATATATATTTATGTATATTTGTTAATATTTTTGATGAATTTTTCAGGGGATCCAGTATGGTGTCCCGCGCCTCCAATGCATCTGCCGGGGCCTTGCGGAGATGATGGCGATTATCATTGTGTTCTTCAATTTTTGGGTAAATATGGAGCCAGCCAAATGCCCAAGGGTACTGGGTGTCACCCCGACGGACCCAATAACCATATTTGTACCGGCCTTATTGTTTGTAATAACTAATTACCCCTTCGTTTTTTTTTTAGTTCAATCAAAGACATGAGTAATTTTATTACAATCTTCTAGTTGTTATATTTCATTTTAATGGACGCAATCCTACTTTTTTTTCTCAATCATACCATTGAGATGTTAAGATCATGGTAGGTAAATTCAAGCTCATCCACTGAGTATGATAAAATCTGAGTTTTCATCTCAAAATCAACACGCCCCTCACGCACAGCCGAATTATCGGGCTTACGCATGAACATATAATTGGGTGTCGTGGGCTAGAACATCGTGGGACTCTTTTGGGCTCGCATGTAGGGCCAACTCTGATGCCAAGATAAATTATAAGGTTCCTTCTCAAAATCAATTGTCAATGAAAAAAGTGACCAAAATCTTTATATAGTCAATGTTTTGACTAATTAATTTTCGATGGGATAAATTGCTCCAACCATAGTATATAATATTTCTTCTGTCCCAAAATAAATGAATTTTGTTTGATCAAGAGAAATTTTATTTTTTTTAATTATTCATTATTTTATGATGGAGGGACTAAATAATTTTGAATGTAAAGAGAAATCGAACCCTAAACATGTACATAAAATCTAGGGAGAAACGTTTCTCCATAAGTTATGGAGAAACGGGTTTACGGGTATCCAGAACCTTTTGAAAGGATATCCAGAAACTTTTTGTATTGGCCATGACCTTGTCCCATGGTTACTTCTGGATATCGATCTGAAAGGTTACGGATATCCGTAACTCTTTGAAAGGATATCCGTGTTTATGAAAGTGATATCCGTAAACCTTCAAAATGATATCCGGAAACTTTCAAAATGTTTCGGATATTCATTTGATGGTTTCTGATATACATTGAAAGGTTTCACGGATATCCGAAAACCTTCAATAAGCAATTTCGGTCTTGGCCTTGGATTTGGCTTCAAATCTATTTTTTCGGATATCCGCCCAAAGGCTTCGGATATCCGTTTCAAACTGGATATCCGTAACCCTTTGAGGCCCGATATCCGTAAATTTTCTTCTGATTATCAAACGTATAGCTTCTGGCTATTAAAAATGCGTTTCTCCATAGTTATGGAGAAACGCGTTTCTCAGCAGACCTACTCAAACATATAATACTATAAAAAATAATTTTCAACCAAGGGCAATTTTAAAATGAAAATATTATTGTAATTATTGTATTCTGTGTCAACAATGATTAACTTATAGTAAGGGAGTAGGGTATTATTATTTACTTTTTATTAAGGGCTGTTTGGTAACTCAATTAAATTATTAATTTGAAATATATTAAAAGATTAAAAAATTAAACTTGTATGATAAGATAAATTTAAGTTACTTAAATAATTAAGATTATCTTGAAAAGGCTATTACTTTTAAGTTGGAAATGGATGTATTACTAAGGTAAAAGGAGGAAAAAAAGAGAAGAAAAAAAAGGGAATGAGTTCAAATTCATGCATCAACATATTTTATTTTATTTATATTGTTACTTTTTTTTATAAAACTCATATAATTATATTTGACTAAGTATTAAAATTTATTTTTCTTAATATTAAATTATTGATAATATTTATAATTAGAGTATTATAGTTAAATTTTCTTCATTTTTTTAATCAAAGTTCAGTCAAGTTGACCGAAATAGTTAAAATAAATTTTATTATAGACAAAGAAGACCAATATACAAAATTTGAATATTATAAAAATAAAAATATAATCTATTATGTCAATGATGACTTTATTTTACTATACAATCATTAAAATTATTCAAATAATTTTTGAGTGTTGAGTTGAAAATTGATTAAATTCAGATGTAAGTGATTTGTCATTATTCAACAAACTCAATTCTTAAAATTCAACAACTTAATAATTTTAATTTTACATTTTCAGAGCTTAATTTTCAGCTTTATCAACCAGGCTCTAACTACCTGACATATGGCGAATCAAATTTATTAATTTTTCAGGGAATTGAAGTTGATGTACTTGCAACAATTTATAAAAGTATAGATCCGCTCCGAACCGATAAGAGGTTTATCCGCTCATTTAAGTATTATTTTTATGAAAAAGTAATACTCTCTTTGTCCAATTAAAAACATGGGTTTGATCATATATGAAATTAAGAAAAATAATTGACAATTGAATAATGTTCGAACTTATTTTTAATTGAATTCATAAAATCACTTAATTCAACCGAAAAGTAACAAAGTTGGTGTTACACGAGAATTAATGAGAGTATAAGCGTATAGTGAAGTAAGTGTTGTGAGTATGAAAAGGAATGTAAGAGAGAGAAAGTCGGGTAGATAATAGTTGGTAGATAGTTATTGTGATTATGACAAGTGAGTCCCACAAATAAAAAAATATTAAAATGTTTCCGTTTTAGGAATGTGTCATTTTAAATGAGACACCCAAAATGAAAATTTGTGTCTTATCAAATGGGACTGATGAAGTACTATTTATCATAAAATTTTGTAAAAAAATAGGTAAAAGTTTTAGTTTTCACGTAATTATAAAAGCATTATAACAATAAAGTTGTCTAAAAATATTATTTATTTGTTATTTTGAAAATTGGTATTTATCTTTCAATCAGTTAACTGATTGAAAGATAAAGACCAATCAGATGGCCCAAATAATATTTTAGTCTATTTATTTAAGCTGGCAACTAAAAATGCATATTCAAACATGCCATTTTCTCAAATTCTTTAAAATATTAAAATGAACACACACTTAGGAAGAGAAAGATTAATTTATTAGGCTTTAAATAAAAGTAAATTCAAAAGTATATAATTATATGGAAATTTAATTAACTAACAACTTGCATGCATATCTAGTTTTATGGATAATTCTAGAGCTAAAATAATAATGAAAATTAAAAACATTCTAAAACAAGTTGTGACTTGTGACGCTATCCTCTCCGTCCACATTTTACATTTGGTAAGTAATTTAGTGACCAATTGATAAATACCATGTCACTTTTGGTAATTGCTTCCTCTATTTAAATTTCTTATCCTTAATTATTATGATTATCTACACAAATGTATACTCCTTCCGTTCCAAAACTTTCCATTTTGGGCGTCCCACTAATCTTAAGAATTTCCAAAATGGAAATCTTAAATCACTATTCTCTCCACTCATTCCCTCTCCTACATTATTTTAATACTCACAACACCATTATAATTTACTATTCCCTTCACTCATTCTCTCTCCTATTTTTAAATTACACTCACAACATTTACCTTTTCCTTAATTCCCGTGCCATTTCAAAAATTTCTAAGATCGGTGAAACGGAGGGAGTATATTCAATCAACTATAAATAACCCTCAATTTTAGCGACAAAACCACACATTACAGTTCATAATATTTAGCAAAAACACACACCCCAAAAAATGAAGTCATCATCTGCATTTGTCGCTCTTTTGTTCGCTGTATCTCAACCGTTCATTATATATATAAAAAAAAAGATTCTGATGAGCCCGGATCTACTGGACCGGGCCCGCGCTCGGTCTAGCCCAAGGAACCAGTGACGTGGCAGTTGCTAGACCGCTGGAGGGAAGACCGCGGACAAATAGGCCCTTGTGGTCAAGATCGTGTCCCTCCTCGCATCATCCTCTTCGAGGACCATTGGGACCCTGCTCATTTGGATCCGTGCCCGCATGAGTCATGCCCGCATCCAGCCGTGCTCGCGTCATATATCTTTGATTTGCGGGCACAACGTTGACCGCGGGCACATGCTTGCTTCCCGGTTAATGTCAAGCCTTGCGAGCAAGTTAGCTTGCGCTCTCGACGGAGCCACTTCTTGAAGCTCCCCATCACGCATTCAATGCGGCTCGGTCCGGCGCCTACTATTCCATTTAATGCAATAAGCCGGCTACACGGCTCATGTCCCTTTCGGCCCACATGTCCCCTGGACGGCCAATGTTCCCCTCACGACGGGACCAATTAGGCTGCGGACACGTGTAGCGGTCAAATACCAAAGTGCCCCTAGGGGCGATCTCATTGCTTACCTCAACAAGCACCATGGCATTGCCTATAAATAGAAGGCCTTTACCCCCTTGGGCAAGGTAAGTTCCATATACAATTAAGTAAGCTCTTTTACTCTCTAAACCTAAACACACACACACTCCAAAGGTATTCAAAGCCTTATTACTCAGTATTCTTACTCTCACACCCGAGGGCTGAGGTTGGAGTAACATCCAACTTTGACCTTAACGGTGCTTGTTTGTGTTGTGATCTAGGTACACAAAACCACCAAATATATCCTAGCCGAGATATCCTTGAACCGCTCCCGACCCCAAAAGCTGTGGCGTCATCGGTGGTTCCATTCTTAGGAAACTCGACTTTCTTTCGTTTCTCGTTAAAAATCTTTTGTTTTCAAGGCACCTCACGTGTCCTAAACAAATTCGAGTCTTAGAAAGGCTCTTCTATTTTACGTCACTAAGTTTTTCCCATTTAAAAACTTTTGTTTTCGTACACACCTTAGTCTAAACAACCGGCCGTCAAAAGACACTTCTTTTCGATCATTTTCACCTTTCGTGACATGTCTCAAATTCTAAAAATCTTTGGTCATTTAACCGTAGAGGAGGAAAACCAAGCCGAACCCTCCAATAACAATAGGGAAAGGCAAACCAACTCTGTCTTCAACGAGAATGGGGGCCCATTCTCGGCCTCAAAAATCCCGGCTCAACGAGCTCTCCACCGGTTAACCGAGGAAGCACGTCTTTGAGAAAGCCCCGAAGCCCTACTAAACATAGCCCAAAAACTCCCCAAGCTCGCATAAAAAACACCAATCGACCACCCCACTTTCCCCGAACGAGATCCCGAGAAGGAAGGAAATCCTAGCCTCCAAATCAAGGCGGTCGCGGAAGCCGTGGCCGTCAACGACGCGGAGATGGAAATATTTGAAATAGAGGCCAATGGAGGGCTACGGTTCCCTCAAGGGTCACAAAGGTTCTCCCAACGAGCTCCCGCACACTCGCTTGCTAGTCAAGCCTGTGGGGCAAGCCGAGTTGACCCGGCCCTTGAGCGCGGACGGCCAGGCCGAGACGGAGCGTGGTGCGTAGATGATAGCGAGGAAAGGGGGAAGAGGCACGTCAAATCACCGTGCGAAGTCCAGCCCGGACCACTTGGCTCCGGCCAAGGAGAAGGCCGTGACTCACGAGCTAAAAAGCAAGGTTGATGATCGGGACCCCGAGTTTGTGGAATTCATGCGGAAGATGTGGGAAACCCATCGGAAAGGCGCCCCGAAGTGTGGCCGCACTATGGACGCCTTCGGCGATAAAATTGCGCGGGCACCATCCGAGAAGGGCAAACCCCCGAGATGGACACCTATGACGGATCCAAAAATGCCAAAAGTCATATGGGAAGATTTGAGGGCCGAGATGGCTTTATTCTCCGCGGATGAGTCGGTGATGTGCAAAGCTTTAGGCTGCGACCTTCACTGCGCAAGGCCCTATCTTGGATGCTAGCCCTCAAGCCCGGTGTATCCGATCATTCGGTCGGTTCGAGTCCTCTTTCTCAATGCCTTTGCGGAGCGAGTGTGCCGCTAGACCAAAGACAGATCTTGTCCGTGTCAAGCGGGCCCCAAATGAGCCTACAAAAGATTATATATCCCGGTTCGGGAAGGTGAGCGAGGAGATTGTGGATACGGACGAGGGGGACATCGGACTATGTTTTGAAGGCGGCCTCGGTAACTCCTTCCTCAAAATGAATTTTGCCTCCAAAGCAAACCTAAATCGATGGAGGAAATGTATGAAAGGGCATCGGCCATTGCCTCCGCCGAAGAGCCTAGTGTGCCCGCTCCACGAGCTTACGCGAAAGAGCGGATAAGCCAAGTCCGGGAGACCACACGGAGCCCGCTCGGGCCCGATAATCGGGGCAAAAACGAGTAGGGGATCGAAAGGCTCAAAAGGCCGTGGCCGAAACGGTTTATACGAAGCTCACCGACCCAAGGGTGGTGATCATGAGAAACTTCGAGACTTTCCTCCTCCTCCCCATGCTTCGAAAGCCAAATGAGAGGAGTAGACTTAAATTTCATGAGTTTCACAACGACCACGGGCACGGGCGAGGATTGTTTCCAGTGAAGCGAGTAATCCGGCGAGAAAATTAATAACGGGAGCTAACCAAGTGGGTTAAGGGAAACAATCTTGCCCCCAATAACAATGATCGGCGGCGGGCACGACACACGCGGGGACCAGACAGAATGAAAGAGATAATAATGATGACGATTTTGGGGACTACGACATTAACTTCATTGGGGAGGAACCTCCCCACTAGTAGGCGATTGTCTCTCCAAATTCGGACATTAGAGAAGGTTTTTCCATCCCCGGCCCCAGGAGGAAGAGCTGAAATTGGGTTCAAAAGGAGTGAACTTGCCTCCACCCTTTTTCATTCCACACGGCCACTCACCCTCGAGAATGAGAATCAACCGGGCAAACATAGGCCGTGTGTTGGTAGATCTTGGAGCGCCCGCGACATACTTTACTACCATACTTTGATTGGAATGAGAATGACGGAAGCACATCTCACTCCATATGCGGGCATGCTCGAAGGCTTCACAAACCACGCTGTAAGGGTAAAGGGACGATTGTGTTTGACGTAGCTATTGGAGAAAAACCCATGCGAAGACGGCCAAGATAACTTTCATGGTGGTCGATCTTCCTTCCCAATACAATGCCATTCTTGGCGTAAGCTTGCTCGAGCCGAATTGGGAATAGTTGCGTCCGTCCCCCACCAAAGGGTGAAATTTAACACCCAGGCGGGGTTGCTACCATCAAGAACCGGCCAGGGAGATTCCTCCAGAGCACTTTGGAGGAAAAAGGAAAGAACGAGAAAGGCCGAGACATCACGCCGCGAGATAGAGAGCGAGGACAAAAATAATAGAGGGAAAAGGCGAGGACAAATCAACAAAGGGGAAAGCCCTTGCGCTCCGCCGCCACCCGTACCAATTGGCATGCTTTCTTTCCATTCCACAAGGTGGAGCTCAAGATGAAGCGAGAAAATCAAAAGCGGTTAGGCCCCTGTTGAGGAGGATATATTGATCGAGGAATAGAGGGGAAATTGACCGTGATATTATATATTCAATGGCAACACCGAAGCTCAGTCAACCCCCAACTATTGTCATTGACTCCTGCTGCACAATCGTGAAATCGGCGACCTTCAACCTAACGACGAGCTCGAGGAGGTGGTAATCAATCCCCACTTCCCCGAGCAAACAGTTAAGGTCAATGGGGTGAAATTCACGGCGAGGAAAGAAGGATACTTATTGAGTTCCTTAGAGCAAATTGCGATGTATTCGCTTGGAGGGTGGAAGATATGCAAGGCATCGGCGAGGACGTGATCCTCCATAAAATCAACGATGACCCCTCCTTCAAAAACATTCACCGTAAATCCGAGATATTTCTCCCGGAGAAAGAGATTGCCATCAAGGAAGAGGTGGAAAAGTTGCTAAAAGCGGGGATAATAAAGGAGATCTCCTACCCCAGTGGGCTGATGTGGTCGTGGTTAAGAAATCCAATGGCAAATGGAGGATGTGCGTTGATTTCACCGATCTCAACAAAGCATGCCCCAAAGATTGCTTCCTCTTCCTCGCATGGACAGATTGGTGGATTCTATGGCCGGACACAGAGTTCTAAGCTTCATTGATGCCTACTCAGGCTACCACCGAGATCCAGATGGCTCCCGAAGATGTCCGCTCTGTAGCCTTCATTGCTTTGCGGGCAAGACATACTGCTACACTATGATGCCCTTTGGGCTAAAAATGCGGGAGCCACATATCGGCGCATGGTCAATCTGGTCTTTAAAAACCAACTAGGCGAAATCTGGAGGCCTACATTGACGACATGGTCATAAAAACTAAGGAAAACTCCCACGAGCTCGATGTGGAGGAAACCTTCAAAACTTGCGCCATAACGGCATGAAGCTAAACCCCCTTAAGTGCGCTTTCGGGGTCAAGGCGGGCAAGTTCCTCGGATTCATGGTCAACCAAAGAGGGATAGAGGCTAATCCAGAGAAAATCCAGGCCCTATTAGACATGAAACCTCCTGCTGCGTGAAGGATGTACAAAAACTCAATGGTCGCATCACCGCACTTGGCCGCTTCATCTCGCGGTCGGCGAGAGATGCCTCCCCTTCTTCAAAACTCTCGAAAGGGGAAGAGAGGCGATGAATTTACATGGAGCACGAGTGCCATCAGGCTTTTGAAGAAGTCAAGACATACCTCGGGCGGCCACCTCTACTCGGCGGCCGGTGCCGGAGAAGAGCTTTTTCTATATTTAGCCGTCACTTGATCTCAGTGTTAAAGCAGCCTGCCTTGAGGGAGGAGAATAACTCCCAAAAACCGGTTTATTATGTAAGTAAGGCCTTGTCGCCGTAGAAGGGCGTTATCTTAATATAGAAAAGTTAGCTTACGCCTTGCTTGTATACGCTCGAAAATTAAGAGCCTACTTTTACGCCACATCCTATAAGCTGTACTAGCGAGGCCCCGCTTAGAAAGGTTTTACATAAACCAGAGTCCTCGGGGAGAATGCTAGCTTGGTCTATAGAGCTCACCGAGTTCCGGATCACCTACTCCCGAGAAAGACAATCAAAGCGCAGGCCTTAGTTGATTTTGTAGTAGAATCATCATTTAAATTGGCGGACGGCGACCTCGGAAAAAGAAAGCGAGCGAGAATCGGAAGATGACCCAAAAAGCCCGAGCACAGAAATTGTTCAACCAAGGGAGCGTCCCGAAGAGGTGTGGACTTTATATGTGGGACGGCTCCGCGAGCAAGTTAATCGGTGGAGCGGGCATACTTGATTGCACCTGCGGGGAGAAATTCATGAGGGCCTCGAGGTTCAAGTTCGAGGCATCAAACAATCGGGCGAATATGAAGCGATTATAGCGGGCATGGAATTGGCAAGAGACTTGGGAGTGCGAGAATATTGAGATCAATAGTGACTCTCACTCATAGTTAATCAAATTAGGGGGAGTATGATACTATCAACCCGAGTACTAACTCAATCGTGACCTTGCAAAAACCCTCATCAAAAATTTCACTTACTATGAGCTGAACCAAGTCATGAGAGAGGACAATGTGGAAGCCGACCTCCTCTCAAGAATAACCGAGCAAGAAATTGGTGAGTTGGAGACAAATTGCCGGATTGAATTCACGGAGAGACTGTATAGATCGAATACGAGATAAACAATATTGAGGATCAAGTAAGGGGACTGGGTGGATGAAATGAAGGATTACATCGAGAAGCAAACCCTCCCCGAGGATCCAGTAAAGGCTAGAGCAATCGAACGGTGTCCGCGAAATACCTCGTCCTCGATGGGGTGCTTTTCGGCGATCATTCACCAAGCCTTTGCTAAGATGTGTTAAGACTCACATGGTCACCAACTTGCTCTATGAGGTTCATGAAGGAGTTTGTGGCGGACATCCAGTGCTCGCACCCTCTCGCACAAGATCAAATTCCAAGGATTCTTTTGGCCCACAATGAGAAGGGATGCGCAGAATATGTTAGAAAATGTGATAAGTGCCGGAGATTTGCGGACATCCCTAGACTACCATCAACGGAAGCGGACTTTGGTAGTACCATCGTGGCCGTTTGATACGTGGGGGATAGATCTTATTGGACCATTTCCAAGCTGCTAGAGGAAGCATCAAGTATCTTTGTGGTGGCCGTGGACTATTTTACCAAGTGGACGGAAGCAAAGGGCACGGCCACTATTTCCGAGGATAACACTATCGGTTTGTCCACGACCACATCTATTGTCGATTTGGGGTTCCCAGAGCAATAATTTCGGATAATGGCACCCAATTCTCCGCAAAATTCACCTGCGAATGTGTGAGAATGAAGGTGCAACACCGTAAGTCCGCATTGCCTATCCTCGGGAAATGGTCAAGGCGAGGCTGCGAACAAGCTAGTCCTAGCGCCTTAAAGAAAAATTTGGAAGGACGAGGAGGACGTTGGTTGGGACGAGCTCCGGATCGCATTGTGGGTTGTCCGCACCACGATAAGAAATTCAACAGGAGAAACTCCCTTCTCGCTCACGTATGGGTCGAGGCAATGGCTCCGGTTGAGGTAGCCCTACCCTCGTACAGAGTCACATACTTCGACGAGTCTCAAAACGAGGCAAACGAAGGTGTGACACTGGACGATCTCGAAGGAAAGAGAATGCGGGCACATGAGAAAATGGTGAACTACAAACGAAGCGAAGAAGCACCATGATAAAAGAGTAAATAAAAGGAGTTTTTCGGTTGGAGGCTGGGTACTCGAAGCGTAGAGGTCCAAGGGACCCGACCTCGGTTTCAACAAGCCGTCCCCGAAATGGGAAGGTCCATATGAGGTTACAAAGATAGTCAAAGAGGGCACCTATATGTTGCGACCAAAAAAGAGGGAGAAGAGCTTAAGCACTCCGGAATAGCGACCACCTTAAGAGATACTTCTTTTGAAGTCTTTGTAATTTTTTGGAAGGAGTATAGACTATATATATATAAGGGAGAAGTTATAATCATATTTTGATGCAAAAATCAATTCCCACCGGCCTCAAAAGCTAAGGTGGATGCCCGCGTCGGATGCCGGTAAGTTCAAGAGCCAACATATGAGCTCCTGCTAACGATGCGCAAAGATCTAAGGATCCGCATGCCTATATATGTACAAAGATCCATTACGATCCGTACTATGATCGCGGGAGGACTCCCTCTGCTCGCGTGACACCACCAAGAATAAGTGGATATAGATGAACGTAGGTACAAAGGCCATGATGCCCGTGCCTACGGACTCTAGTGGGGACAATGACACGAAGTCCGGACCCACTAATTGCGCGAAGGACCTCGTTAGGGCCGTTACTCGCATGCCTGTATGTGACAAAGGCCTACATATAAGCCCGTTCACCAGATCGCCACGAGACCCTCACGAAAAACCCTAGGGAGTTTTGAATAAAGGGTCAAATAAGTGAGAACCTCCAATAAGGGGATACGGATGCCGGGGTTAAAGGGCCTCTATGCTAAAATATGCTCCTACCTTTACATTGCGCGGACAATAGCCTCACGGCCACCTTACGCATGCCCTATGAAAGTATGCTTGCCTTGGCTACTTTTGACTTACACCACAGCTCGCAAGGCTGGGAATAAGTGTAAATGGATGAGAGTGATCAAACTAGTTTAACAAAGCCAAATAGACAAACTGGGGTCAAGACCCCTAACTTTGCCACAAGGCTAAACAAACGCGATCATAGAAGAATAAGGCTGACTCTCACAAAAAACCTAAGGGTTTTGAATAAAGAGTTAGGAAAACTCAAAAAATGCGGGCAAAGGGCCTACTAAGCTTTGCCCGCGTAAGGAGAGTATAAAGTTAATTGCAAGTCAAAAACGCTGGAAAAAGTGGTAAGGCAAGAATGCAAGTATTAAGATGCTCGAAGATTGCCAAACTACTCAAAATAGCCTACGAGACAAGCAATTAAGATACAAATAAAGGAGCCAAGTTGAGAAAAATGCTTCTATTAATGATTGAGAAAGTATTTACAATCTCCTACACTATTACAAAAGGTCCTATTCTACTACAACAAGAAAAAGCAAAAAATCCTAAACTTTAGGAGCTTGGTCCTTGGCTGCATCTGCAGTCTCCCCGGCAGCACCATCTGTGCCCGCTTCTGAAGTTGGAGTTGGGGAAGGAAGACGGGTCATCGGAATCCCTGTTATAGGGTCGGAGATGGGCTCGGCAGAGGCCGGGTGGAGCCGCCCGCGAAGAAAAGAGATCTCCTATGGCAGGCCCATTTGGAAGAACCTGAGCCAAGGCATCCCCCAATGATATAGGGTTATCCCCGAACCGCAGTTCATCCAAATCAGCGATCAGGCTAAGAGCCGTCACTTCTGCCACAGGAGGCAGAGAGGCCGCGGCGGACAGCTCCAAACTTTTGACCTCGTCCTCGGACAAGGGAACTAGTGCGTGCCCGGCAAGCACTCATCATCCGTAGCAACAAGCGAGCCAATTACGGCCAACTCTGCACGGTGAACTTGCCGTGGCCGCAAAATTCCTTATTTGCGTCCGGACCCCAGCCTCATCTTGAGCCGGGTTTTCGGCAACGAGCCGTCCTTGAAAGCTTGGGAGTTCTTGTATTCCTCCACAGCTTCCTTGCGGACATCGTCGAGGCGGACTTCCCTCTGCCTCCATCCTTTTGTAGGGAGCGGCTCGTCGGACGGCTCGTCCACCTTCTTCCCGAGCCTCCAGATCGGCCTTGGCCGCATCCCGGCTGGCCATGAGCTCTTTATTTCGGGCTCCCACTCGTTCTTGTGCCCGCGGAGCTCATCCCGTGACCCCTTATCCTCTCAAGGTCCTTCTCGAGTGGGTCATCCTCTCCTGGAAGCCCTTCAAATCATTCTCCTTCGAGTGAAGGCCCTTTCCTTGTCCTCCGGCAGGAGTTCAAGGTTCCAATTTTGGTTTGAGCCTCCTCCAGCTCCCGAAGTTTGGCCGCCAAGATGGAAGTTTTGTTCTCCACCTCAGCGGTCAGAGTGTCACAGCTTTCACGCAGCCGCAACACCTTATTGCTCACCTGCGGGCAGAAAGATCAAAAGTTAATACAGTGAAAAAAATGAAGCCAAAAGATTATTAAGATCAAGCGAGCATCTACCTCGGTCAGTGCGAGGCCTATATCCCCCACCAGGGCAGAGGCATTCTCCTCGGCGACTATGCCTTTGTAGAAGTCCGGAGAGTATAGGCGGTTCGCCAGCCCGATCCCAACGGATGCATTGGCAGAGTTCCGGGCATAAATATCCACCCCGGTAATGGGAGACACCTCGGACAGCTTCCTCCTGACCGCCAGAGCCTCCTCG
Source organism: Adenophora triphylla var. japonica (assembly GCA_022495995.1). Taxonomy (NCBI): domain Eukaryota; kingdom Viridiplantae; phylum Streptophyta; class Magnoliopsida; order Asterales; family Campanulaceae; genus Adenophora; species Adenophora triphylla. The sequence continues at coordinate 761,339 of JAFEMH010000006.1, forward strand.
CGAGTGGTCAAGGGGGAAATTGGGTAAACAGCTGAGCAGAGAGTGCCCCCAACAGGGGGAGAAGAAGCTGAAGCCACAGTAGGGGCAGTCATAGTCCGAGGAGGAGCATCCCCGACCTTCTGCAGCTTCCTTTGTCCTTGTCCCTGCTCTCCATCCCTCTCATTTCTCTTCCGAGAATCCATTTGATGGCCGGAAGGAATGGTGCGGCCAGGGGGAGAGCGGGAGCCTCTAGAGCTGGAGGGAGGAGGACCCCTGGGGGGTGGAGGCAGATTCCCCGTAGTAGGAATAGTCTTGGGAAGGCTAAGGGGATCCCCCGTCTTTCTGCTCACCACGGGCACCGTCTTATCCTTGGTGGGGACCCCGCCCATCTCATTCTGCCTCTTCAGGGCAGCTTCCTTGTTGGCCTTCATGTTCCCGGGCCTTCGGTTAGGCAAAGCATTTAGTGGAGGAGCCATCGAAATTGTATTCTTACGGGTCTACTCTGGAGGGAAAGAGAAAAGGTTAGAATGCGGTCAAAAATCAAAAATAAAGATAAAATTGGCAACGGATTATATGAAAACGGTTAGAGGCAGATAAGTTCGGGAGGATCGCACTCGGCGCCCGGCATGCGGGTCTTACAATCCGCCTCAGGTGGTAGTGCTCGTGCACCCTCCAATCGTGGTCACGAGGCAACGGCTCTATTGCTACTCTGGGGGCATGTGGGGCGCCCTCCCTACGAGGAGCCACCCCCGAGTAGATCAATAAGGGCTCATCCACTACAATTGTGCCTACATCATAGACGGGCTCCTCCTCCCCGCTGTCCAAGTAAAGGGCCAGATGCCTCTCTATGGCAGTGCGCATAGCATCGGCGGAAGGACGGGTCCGGATAACGCTAGCGGACACCTTCATCGGGGCTGGACTACGAGGCTTGGAGAAGGGCCATCCAAACCTAGACTCAATGACCAGATATCCTTCTCGGTTCCATTGGTCAAACTTGTTCGAAGGGAGAGAAGGTCTTGGTAGAGAAATTCCTAGCCTTGAGCCCGAATATTGCGGGCGATTTGGTTCGATAGTAAGCGTAGAGCCCGGCGGGGTGGGTTCATAGCCCGTGAATCTGCAAACGGCTATGAAAGAAACAATGGCCACGATGGCATTGGGAGTCGGAGTTCGTGGGGAGCGGCGGTTGAACTCCGAGGAAGTCATAATAGAAAGGATCCAAGTGGCGGCCTCGGAGCCATTCTCAAATTGAGCACCATAGAAAACTAAGGCCCTATTATCCTCGCGGACATCGGCTACTTTGTCTCTGCCTCAGCTTATCCTTCCCCTTTATCGGAACGTATCCTAAGGTGCGGACACGGTAGGCGTTGCGGTCCACGTTATAAACCTCATAAATATCCTCCTCCCAGTTGAGGATGGCCACTTCCTTGGCTTTTTTACTGCGACCATGGCCAGGGTTCGCCTCAACAGCTGGCCGTTTGCCTTTATTGCGGGCAGGGGCCTCAGCTACCTCCTCCTCGGAATCAGGGTCAGAAAAGGCATCCACGATGTTCGTGGTCTCAGCGGCCTTCTTAGAGGTCCCCGCAGCCCTCCTAAGTTCGACCTCGCGGTCATCCTCCTCGGTCTCCGTGCTCGTCGAGCCAAAGAGACCAGTGGCATCACCGCGGGCAGAGGTCACTTCATCCTCATCCTCCCCGCCTACAGTAGTCTCAAAATTTAGAGGCTCCAGCTCCTCACTACTACTTAGTTCAATGGGTTCAGCACCAGGGGCCGCGGGCACCACGTTGGGAAATACAGTCCTCAGGGGCAGGACATCCAAGGGGTCATTCAGGTCTGTGCCCGGTGCCCGCGCAGCATTGGTTTGTTCAGGGTCCATTAGCTCACACTTCTCCCAATCAGTTATCTGTTCGGGGACACGGATCGCTCTCCTCACAAGTTCAACGGCGTTCAGAGCCTGATCTCTCTCGCGGGGAAACCTGCACAAAACCCCCATTACAAAATTTCTTAGCCTTCGGTGATCCCCCAGCACCAGTACATTACGATTGTAGATGTACTTTTTCTTGGCCTCCCACAACCGGGGTGGGACAAAAGGCCCCCAATCATCTCTCTCACAGAAAAACAGGAAACACCTAAGGGATAGCCTTATCCACCCCAATCCTACCTTCCTAAAGATACCACCAGTCCGTTTACAGACGGCAAAGATATCAGGGGTGGATCCATCTCCTAGTTCTATGGGACGGCGGGGTCCAAATTCACGAGTGGTCATCTCGTTCAAAACTCAGAAAAGAAAAAGTAGAAGGAGATGAAGGAGAAAAGCACCCAATACTTACGAGAGAAGGATTGAGAAAGGGATTCGGAAAGCACTAGCACTAGCTTGATTTCGCAGCAAGATTTCTCTCTCAAAAGCTCTCTTGAAGGTTTGGAAACGGTAAAAGGATTTGAGGTTTAAGGGTTTGGTATTTATAAGGCCTCAATTTCCACGCGGGTTAACCCGTTAACCCGTATTAATTAGCCCACAAATCCAACCTCGGACCCTCAACCGTCTCCAAACGTTTGAAAATTCGAAAATTAAATACCTTTTGCATTTATTACCCCCCTTGGATGGCTGACACGTACCCCCGACGTACCACTAACCCGTCTTTTCATCCGCGAGGGCCCACCTGTTAACGGGAGGCACGCCATGCAAGGGACCACGTGTCACTCACTGGTGCCTCCCGAACGTTCCCTTTGGCCCGTAGGGCCAAGCAACAAACGAGGAAAACGCCAACACCGGTGCTCGCTCGAGGAGCGGTGGAGCGAGCCGAGCTTCTAGTAGCTCCTCACTCGGACCATAAATAATCACACTTGGAGCTAGGGGCCATTGATGAGCCGGATCTCTTGGGCCAGGGCCCGCGCTCGGTCTAGCCCAAGGAACCAGTGACGTGGCAGTTGCTAGACCGCTGGAGGGAAGACCGCGGACAAATAGGCCCTTGTGGTCAAGATCGTGTCCCTCCTCGCATCATCCTCTTCGAGGACCATTGGGACCACCTCGGCTGGATCCGTGCCCGCATGAGTCATGCCCGCATCAACCGTGCTCGCGTCATATATCTTTGACTGCGGGCACAACGTTGACCGCGGGCACATGCCTTGCTTCCCGGTTAATGTCAAGCCTTGCGAGCAAGTTAGCTTACGCTCGACAGGCCACTTGCCGGCTCCCCATCACGCATTCAATGCGGCTCGGTCCGGCGCCTACTATTCCATTTAATGCAATAAGCTCTGCGGCTACACGGCTCATGTCCCTTTTCGGCCCATGTCCCACACAGACTGATCGATGTTCCCTCCCCGACGGGACCAATTAGGCTGCGGACACGTGTAGGCGGTCAAATACCAAAGTGCCCCCTAGGGCTGATCTCATTGCTTACCTCAACAAGCACCATGACATTGCCTATAAATAGAAGGCCTTTACCCCCTTGGGCAAGGTAAGTTCCATATACAATTAAGTAAGCTCTTTTACTCTCTAAACCTAAACACACACACTCCAAAGGTATTCAAAGCCTTATTACTCAAAAGATTCTTACTCACACTGAGGGCCCGAGTTGGAGTAACATCCAACTTTCGACCTTAATCGGTCTTTTGTTTGTGATCTAGTGTGACACAAAACCACCAAATATATCCTAGCCAGATATCCTTGAACCGCTCCTGACCCCAAAAAGCTGTGGCGTCATCAGATTCTATTTAGATCGACTGGACAAAGTTGTCGGCAAGAATGAGTTCATATCTCTCTTTTTATATCGAGCGGATGTGATTTATTGGGCCTCGCAAAGTGCTAATTGGGTCTCATATATTTTTCAACCAATTTCAATCGTTCATTACATAAAAAAGAGCCACTGAACAAATGGCGGTAGCAGATTCCAAATTAATTGGATAAATTGCAGATCCAAAAGATTAACAAATAAAAAAAACATGCAGAATTTGGAGGCATAGCATCCAGCATTCCACTTTTCCTTAGTTATCAACAGCCCTCGGAACCAGCTCGGCCTGCACAACCAAAATAAAGTGAACAAAAAGCTTAAGCAACAAATATTTCTGCAGTTTTTAGCTCTAATGGCTGCAAAATGAATGTTACCGATTTGCGATATCCGAGAGCGTAAAACATCTCGAGATAGCGACTGGTCACGCGTTCAAATGCATCACCTTTGGTAACAAACTTTGAGAATCCGTAAACGCCAGCCAGAGTTAACACCTTCTCGGAGTAAATCTCCCATGTATACCTATCACCAAGAGAATCAACATGTGACGGTTTTAAAGAAAAAATAATCACTAGGTAGTAAATCTTCATGATGGATCTGGGGCTTGTTCAGTGAGACTGGACATGCCTCGAATCCATCATATTAATAAGCTCATGTAATCTTACTTCTCGCGAATGCGCTTAAGCCCTCCATTCGAGATAGTCTCCCAATGTCCCGGATCCTCCTTACACTTCTCGAAAAATTTAACAAGAACATCCACAACTTGTTCACCATTATACGGATCAATATGAAAACCCGACTTTCCATGGACTATAATCTCAGCGGGCCCACCATTGAATGTAGCAAACGTAGGCAAACCACAAGTCATAGCCTCGACTACAGTCAAACCAAACGCCTCGTAAAATGCAGGCTGCACGAAAACTCCTTTCGTATCTGCAATGTACCTATAAAGCTCCCCGTTCCTAACACGGTTCATCTGAGATGAAATCCATCTGAACTGTCCATTTAAATTAAATGTTTCAATAAGCTCGTACATCTTTTTCATTTGAGCTTGTTCTTCCAAATCCTTCGAATCTTTCCTTCTGTCCCCACCTACCACGACTAGGTTGACCAGTTCGCGTAGTTTTGGACTTTTTGCGTACCATTCAACTAGTCCTGTCAAGTTCTTCACATTATCGAGCCTTGCCATTGTGAATAAGATTGGCTTGTTCCTATCTTTCAACACGCACCTATCATCGTTGAAATCAAAATCTTAGTACAAAAAACATAAGAACTTAGCGAAAAGAGAGGAAACGAGAATACGAAAAACTCACAAGTGTTCTTTGTTCTCTACAGAACTATAAAGAAGTTCTTCGATTTCAGGGTGGAAGTTTTTCAGTCTTCTTGATTTATCAGTATACGGGAAGTAGATATTTGTATCAGCTCCCGGAGAGACAATGTTGAACTTGGGGTCAAATACGTCGATTCCATGGACTACACGGTATAAACCAGGCATGGTGAAGGCTGTGTGGCTCTCATACTGTCCTACTTTGCTCTTACTGAAAAATATACAATGTCAGAATCAATTCTCTTAATTCAGATATTAAAAAAGAAAGAAATATGAATACCTTCCAGCGATTTCTTGGAACGTGCTCGTGATAATGAAATCGGTATGATTCATTGCATATAAATCAGCAGAAAATTGACTCGAGAAATGATATTTATCGTCGATTTTCTTCCAGTAAATGTCAGAGTTCTGATATTTGGTCTTCTCCAGTGCATGAGCTATGGTAGCCTGCAGGTGCCGGGAGAAAATAGCCATTTAGTTTGTCATAGTTCAATTACACGAATGTCTTTACGCTACAAAACGATGAGAAATTGAACCTGAACTGCTCCAAACTTGTGAGCTAATAAGGAGGCGACAAGATTTCCCTCACTATAGTTGCCTATAACCAAGTCCGGTTTCCCCTGCAACTCTGCGACAATATCTTTTGCAGCATCCTAAAAGCACAATGTAAACGAGGTAAGAAGGAAATTTCTCGAGACATACTAATGAGAAGCTGGAGAAAGGGTCAAGATAAGTCAACCTACCTCGGTGAAGGTCTCCATGTATGGCCATACTTCAAAGCGTGAGATCCATTTTCGGACCATAATACCATTCTCATCTCTAAAGGGTACACGGATTATATGTGAATGCTCCGCCCCATAGACTTTCTCTAGACGTTGACCACAAGTAGTGCCTACTGCATCCGGGAGAAGGCGAGTCACCTAGTCATTAGGCACGGGAGAAAAAAAACCGTCAGCAAAAATGCCTACAAATGGTTAAATAAAACAGAAAAGACCAACTAGGATCATGTTTCTCTTACAATGAGGATACGAGGAACAATATCTTTGAGTCCTTGTTCCTTAAATCGCTTAAGCATTTCACGTTCCATTGCAGGAACTTGATCCAAAATGTAAACAACCTGTATGCCAATCAAGATGCAAGATTAGAATTGGAACAAAGAAAAATGTTAGCGACGTGCTTTTAAGATGAAAACTGATAGGGTTGAGAACGGATTTGGGGCATGTGCAATCTAACTCCACAGAATTCCGACTATTATAATAACTATTACATGAGTTGCAGTAAGAATTACAGACCCCAGATCCGGTTGAGAAAAGAGTTACCTGGCCACCAGTGTCGGGATAGCCCAAAACGTTGTCTTGAGCAAAGTAACCGTGAGGAGAAAGGATGACAACGTTGAACACCGTAGGAACTTTACTAAAGAACGTCTCTAAATTAGATGCATTAGGGGTCTCGAGAAGCTGGGAGAGAAGATTGATCATCTCCAATACGCCCTCGGCATTGTTACCCCAACCCCTCTCCAAGCCAATCTCTTCAAACTTAGCTTCAAATTCAGAATAAGGAGTCTCTTGTGGGAGCTTAGAGAGGTGCTCTTTTGCAGTCCTCAGGACAATGTGGAGATCACTTGGGCTTTTAACTCTCTCATTCAACATCAATTTCTGGCCATGAAAAAACACAAATATATTGTCAGAATACGTCAGGAGACGAAAACAATTTTAAAAAAAAGAGAGCAAAAAGAAGAGGTTTTGCTTGAGATTTACCTTCCCATTGTAGTTATGGAGACGTAAGAAATCCACGAGCTTCTGCTTGGTGGCAATATCATGGAACATTTTTGAAGAGAGGTGATGGTTAAGGAACTCAACACCATTCCCAATCGACTCTGTAAGCGTTGGATGTTTGCCCAACACGTTAAATGGTTCAAAATCCAACTCAAACACAATTTTCCCATCGCTGCTATAAGAACATACAAGAAAATTGAGAAATTTAAGATAGCATAATGAAGCGAAAAAAATCAATAAATTGATCAAAAGTAGCAGATTAAATAGTCCATGTATAAACCTTTCATCATCAACAATCTGTTCTTTGAACTTCAAATACTCAACGATGCTGAGTTCATTGATAGTAACAGCTTTGAGGTCTAAGCACATATACTGCCATTCCCCTGGTCTTAATCGGACAGCAAGAACAACACGAGGCGATACGACTATGGCTTCCTATATATATAAGGAGAACACATATTATCTTGTTATCTACGCATAAAAAAGAAAAGAAAAAAATCAACTAAATAAACATGTCACATAGAATTTTTTTTAAAAAATGTCACCTGGCTAAATTTTAAGGCTTCTCCGAGGACGCCATTGATGAGCTCTTCTTCACCGTGTTGGCAGTCGCCATTGGTGAGTTTTTGACCTTGTTGGCTAAGGGATGTCAAGTGATTCAAGAGTTCAACTGGTTTTATGAATCCCTTCCCCTGGCTCTCAATCCTGCATTATAAAGAAAGTACATTAATCAAAAACATTGATCTGATCTATTGTGCATAACATAATTTTATCAACAGTATTTGGAGCATAAATTGCAAAAAAAAAAAAAAAGGGTTTCCGTCCCCATATGAATATCCAATTTTTATTTTTTCAAAGAGCAAAATTTGTACATTCATTTTGGGACAGGGGGAATTAGGAAATATAAACAAACCATGGCAGAGCAGCTGCTATCTCAACTGCATGACTAGAAACAGCAGACTTCAAACTAATGAGAAGGCTTTGAGCTTCCATATTTTCTTAAAATTTTGCAACTACACCTTCAATAAAACAAATTAAAAATAATATTATTATTATTTTTAAGTCAACTAATATTAATATTTAAACTCAAGAAAAATGACAAATACTAATAAAAAAAAGAGACTTACAAAGAAGAATGATATGAAAGAAAAGATAATGAATGTTTATTGGAAGGAAGTGAGTTTATATATAGAGGGGATTTAAATTAAGAAAGGTGTAGACCAAAAACTATGGATAAAATTAATAATTGTGTTTGCTGGTGAAATATGGTAATTAGAATGATGAGTGGTGTGGTTTCCATAATTATGGTGACTTGTTAATCAAGAAAAAATCGACCTAACTTGACATAATTAGAATATGGCCCAAGTTAATGGTGCTTTTGATTATGGTAAATATTACATTATCCAAGTGAGATTTGGACTTACATTGTGAAAAAGTGAGATTTTAGGAAATATTTTGTTTCCTATTTCGAACCAAATATGTATATTTGGTAAGTTGATTTTATGACTTTCTTGAAAAGATTTATATTGTCCTATTATGAAAAGGACATTGTTAATATTGTAAATATCTTTTATTTATGTACATATATTTACAATAGGACTAACAAATCTCTTTTCTTTTGAGTGTGCTTTATTTTTCCTTGTAGGATTTGAAAACTCACATATGAAAGAGTTTGGATTCGTGAAGATCTTTTGAAGGTGCTTATAAATGCAAGTGATCAGCACAAAGAGAAGACAGGGCTTTATAGAATTATTTGGAAAACATATTAATATTTAATCTCTTTCCTTGTGAGTGTCCTTTATGTTTTCTCTCTCTTTTTCTTTGATCGGCAATTTCGAAAGTGATTTTAACCTAACTATTTTGAAATAGTATTTTTTTTTTTGTATAAACAAAAATGACGAATGGAAATATCTTTATATTATATGAGAGATTTGGGATTAGTGCAGTCGATTGTATGGTAGTAGCGGATTAAATGAATGATTGAGAACGTTAGCAAGCTGAATTAATGGTCTAGAAGCAAGAACTGAGCAAAATATATTTTAAATAGTCTCTAATTGTGAAGCGTCGAGATTAGAATAAAAGATGAAACTCTGACCCGATCAATAAAAGTGTGGAATTCATATATTGGAATAAAAGAAAACTTGATAATTAACGGGACAACATCCACAGTTGGATTCTTGTGACATTTGACTTTACAAAATGGCTAAGGACATGACGCCCCACCATGGCATTGCTAAAGTAGTTAGGCCTTAACTTTATTTTCATTTTCATGCAAAAAATATGGTAAAGTAATTAGGTGTCACCATAATTTAGGTGAGTCCGGCAAACCTCACATCTGAACCAACCATATTAATTATGTTACAATGAATGATTAAGGGGAAAAATTGCAATTCGATAACGTGTGTTTGTAGTACGTTTGCAATTCCCAACCCGAGTTTCAAAACGTGTCAATTCATATCTTAAAATTGTCAAATTGTTGAAACGTGATAAAAAAATAGTTAAAAAAACTAATGAGTGTTAATTTTTTACAACCTGAGTTTCAAAACGTAACGAGCTCTTTAGGGTGGTAAGAACTTGGTATATGTCTATAAGCTCGATGATCAAGACCATGGCGACAGCTCGGAATTTCTGCAACAACATAGAGGAGGAGTTAAGGGCATCTTTTGTTGAAGCTGCTTTTACTTCCTCTTGGTTTCTTCATTATTTAGCACCATTTTACTCGTTGATTTTCCTCTTCGTCTTCATAGCTCAATCAAAAAACCAATGCAAACCCCTCATCTTACTGCCCTTCCAACCACTTTTTGCCTGTTTTCGGAGATGCAGCAAAACGACTTTTCTTTTTGCTGTCTAGCAAGCGCCTTGGTTAACGGTGGCTTCTCCTTCGTACTTACCCAAACAACCACCTGTCCCTCCCTCACCTAATCGGGAATTATGCTCTGTTGTAATTTCATGTGAGTGGAAGGAGGGAGGTTTCTATGTGCGTTGATTGACATTTAATGGAGGTAAAATTGCTCTGTTGTAATTTCTTTTTGAATCATGGTTTATTGCACTTGTGGTGGCAGGATTTGAGAGTGTTTGCTAAGGCTAGAACTTGGTGCCCGTACTTTTTAGCCCGCCACATGGTGCAATTTGCAAATGTGGTGGTTTATAGTTACCGGTATTTGCTTGTGTTGAAACATAAATGATCCAATGAACACTAAACCAACTCACAACTAGATTAAGTAGGAGAAGAAGATGAAAACGGAAGCGTGTACCTGAAGAATTCATGATTGTGATCTTGATACTTGTTCTTGAATGAAGGAGAGAGTAGGGAAGAAAGTACTTCTAAATGATTGTGCCCACACTAGTTCTTCTTTGATGAATGAAGAATGATTTTGACTGAATTGTGTTGTTGTTAAGTGTTTCAAATGGGCTGATGGATAGCCTATATATAGATTGAGAAGGGGCACTTCATTTAGGGACTACACCCTTTCACAAAGTTGGTGGTGAGAAGTTACCATTATGCCCATCATTTAATGGTAATTTCACCTAATGGAATTCTACATATTTTGTCTATACTTTAACATTATTAAATGATTATAACATATGAAATTCAATAACACATATTATTTAATCCATGTTCTAACAATCTCCCACTTGGATTAATATTAATATATATCTTTTACTTAAATGAATTCATTAATCATTTATAACATGAATGACAACCTTTATGTGCACTTTTATTGTCATCCAATACAATCTCGTCCATTAGTCTTATAAGTATAGGGACTAAAGGGGCAGTCGTTGTAATTGATTCGCAACTAAACCCACATTAATCACATATATATATATCCAACTAAATGACATAGATTAAGTATAGATATGTAGCATGAAATATTAATGAATATATATGAAGAATGCATATATATATTCTCCAACTAGTCCTATTTAATCAAATGAGATCATTATATAAATAAAAAATAGACACAAATAAATGAAAACAACACAAACTCCTACTGAATTAAGCATTATCAAAAGTTGTTACACCCATATGAGCAACATGCTCGTGAAATACTAAAGGAGATGATGCCTTAGTAAATGGATCCGCTAACATGGAATTTGTCCCTATAAATTGTATATCTGTTTGTTCATTTTGTACTCTTTCTCTTACAACAAGAAATTTAATATCTATATGTTAAGATTTAGATGAACTCTTGTTATTGTTGGAGTACAAAACTGCTGTCCGATTGTCACAATACAACTTGAGAGGTCTCTCAGCATTCTTGACAATTCACAGTCCTTCTATGAATTTTCGCAGCCATATAGCTTGATTGGATGCCTCGTAGCAAGCAACAAATTCGGCTTTCATGGTGGAAGTAGTTACTAATGTTTGCGTGGCACTTCTCCAAGATATCGCTCCACTTGCCAATGTGAAATCGTAACCTGATGTCGATTTGCAACTATCTTGGCATCCAGCAAAATCGGAATCAGAATAACCAATTGAACATACCAAAAGTGTCGAGTTGGGCCAAACGAGTAAAGCCCAATCACAGATAACATTGGCACCCACATTCTCAATGAGACTGATCCAATCAGAACAAAGCCCACGGCCCATCTCACACATCAGTCGACTAAGCCCATGGTCCGACTTACAGGTCCCGACCTAACTTAGTCCGACCTCATGATCCATGCTACAATTCGGGTACGAACCATGCTCTACCCGACAGTCAGGTCGACCATTCAACGAGTGGCGACCTCGACCTAACTCAGCAAGTGACGACCTGATACTTGCCGGCTTATTTGGTTAATCAATGCTCACAACTACATCCCTACAAATCAGGGACCGTTATAGACACGTGCCCAAGACCAAGTAACCGCCGCTATAATCTCGGAGGACATGTTGCCTCCCAAAATACATCACTCTTGCCTATAAATACTTCATCACTACCAAACGGTAAAAGGTAAGCGCCATTTTGTTATCGAATTCATTATTCTATACATTTTGAGCTATAAACAACGGTAATCTTACTCTCGCGCCGAGCGTCTTCGCCGGAGACACATCCGGCTAGTCGTGGAGTTGTTTTCAGTCAAGGAGCCGGGTGATCGGTCACCGCCACGTGGAGGAAGATTGATAAGCACATTTCTGTAGCATCGGTTTGGTTCCATTGCGGAACGTGCTTTTAACTTGACCTCGAAAACTTTCTTAACCTACAACGATGGTGACTTCAGAAGGACACGTATCCGAGGCTTCACTTGGGCATGACGAAGTTAATAACAACAACAATACAAACGTCGGAAATGCAGATTTGCCTCCTCCTCCCCCTCCTCAACGACATCATGCTAGGGCGACACGCTCTAACAGGCGTGGGCGATGGCGAGGGATTGCCGGATGCAAGGAGAGAAAAGCGTCCTATGGAAGGACAAGGAGCTCCACCTCACCCAAAACGTACTGGCCCGGGCGAGCTAATGTGGGAAGCGGGCGGGTCCCTCCACTAATCCCATGAGCAAGAAAGAAATGATCTTTGGAGCGAGCCCGGATTCGGGCGACTTAATAGCCGTGGAGGAGGCGGAAACAGGCCGACATACGGCTCCGAGAGAGAAATGGCACCCGCTGGGGTTTCTAATGGGCAACGAGGCCGGGAGTGCTAGGCCAAATGAAGGTGTGGGACGTAATCGGCGAGGACAGAATGGTACGTCGAGCTCACACTATAGTTCATGTGCCGAGTAATGATTTAAGAGCTAGCCTCAGCAGTAAACGAAGCGGGAGGCTCAATCGATTTGAGGACTCGGTTAACGGCCAATAGAAATGCAGACATGTTTCCCCGGCCCGAACACGTAGATCGGGGTCTCAAAGAGACGAAATGGGCATAGGTCGCTGTGAGAGGGAAAGGCGCAGGTCGCCACATGGAGATCACGGCGCAGTCGCCGTCTGGCTGGAGAGGCGCAGTCGCCTCAAAGAAGTAACGACATAGATCTCCAATAAGATCGTAAAGGACAAATTCTCACGGGGACGAAGGAGTAGGCGGTGACTCCCCCGAAGTGAAGGCCAGAGGTCCAATCTTTGCTCCCCTCCAGAGATGAGGGCCGATGCCGAGAGAATGGTTGTTGATGAAAAAGAAATTTGAGCAATGGGAGGAGGAGAAGAAAAAGAGACGGAAAGGTTGAACGAATTGACTTTGCTCTTCGACCTTTTTCCAAAGAAATCGAGAGATAGTCGACCTCCTCCTACTTTCGAGTTGCCTCTTACGGAGAAGTACTGCGGGTCGACAAATGCCGGGAGCCACATATCCCATCCGGAAGCCACTATGTGTTTTGTCGCCAACGAGGATGACAACATGTGCAAAGCTCTCCTAAGCACACTTCTTTGGGGCGACCTTAACTTGGTTCAATGGTTTGGGCTTTGGTAGTATCACCACTTGGGCATGCTTGAACAAAATTCTTAGATCGCTTCTCGATTGCGGGAGCTCGAAAGATAACCGTCAGCGATCGAATAACTTGGTGCGGGGTAAGAATGAAAGCTCGATGAGCTATTTCACCAAGTTCAAAGAGATGGTTGATAAGATAGAGGAAGACCTCACGAGACGGGGAGGTAATCAATTGCTTCCGAAGTGGTATTTCCTCGAGAAGACATGGACTACGAGCTCACGGTCCGAACGGTCACAACTCGACGGGGAGTTGTTTGAAAAGGTGTATAATGTCGCTCTGGCCGAGGAAAGGAAAGAAAAGAAGAACGGTAAGAGCCCCAAGGTTGAAGTCGCTGACGATAAAAAGGACTCCAACAAGAATGGGGGAACAATAAAAATGGAAAGAACAGAACTAGGGCGACAGAGAAGGTGCCCGAAGCTTTCAGCTCCCTCACGGTGAGTCGAACTAAGATTTTGAATCTTTGTCGAGCTGGCTCCTCCGAGTCCCAATGAATCCGGGCAACAAGTTTAGGCGGGACAAGACAGCAAATGCTGCGACTACCACAAAGACACTGGTCATCTCACGAGGATTGCTTGGGATTAAAGCGTATCATCCGGAGAATGGTCGACCAGGGAGACTCGAAGCTTATGTGAAGAGACCTCAAGGCTGGGGGAGGTGAGCGGCCAGCGGGTGGGCAACAAGGACCTAGGCGGCCTAGGCTGAACCCAGGGGTCATCACTCGAACAAAGCAGCAACACGGCCGTATCAAGCACAAGATATTCCCTTAATAAGGCCCCACATGTGCCTCAAGGAGAGAAATAAGAGATGAGGCGATCGCCTTCTACCCCCACGAATTGGCAACAAATATGGCGGCTAGGGAGCGAGTTCTCGTCATCCCAGGTCTCATTGATGGATGTACGACGAGCAGGCTCTTAGTCGACACGGGGGCCTGCAAGGATATTTTGGAGATGGGACTAAATGATGAACAGCTGGAGAGATATGATGGCAGGTTGGAGGGCTTCACCAACCACCGAGTTGATGCTAAAGGCCAGATAGTGCTCGACGTTGACCTAGGCCAGCACCCCCTCAGGATTGTCTCGAAGGTACAATTTATCGTAATTGATGTAAATAGTGACTATGCCGCCATACTTGGAATTCCTGGACAGGTCGCTCTTGGAATGGTAGCATCAATTCCTCATCAGCGAGTAAAGTTCCCCACACCTGCTGGAGTGGGTTGCGTACAAGGCACAGCTCGTGCTTATCTGGATCATGTTCTAAGAGAAAGAAAGAAAAGGGAGCTAGAGATTGAGACTGCTGATGGTTACTTGAAGCTGTCTCAGTCAGTCACCAAAACTACCCGACTGTCAACAATCACCGACGTGGTAGAGTCGACCTATCGCTCAAATGACGAGGTCATGCTTGAGTCGACACGTCACTCTAACACCACTGAGGTCGATTCAGATGTAGTTATGGTCGATCAAGTCGTCATAGGAGACCTATGCCTCCAGATAGACAATAACTCGGGGGCCCCTACCAACAAGGTTGCAGACAAGCTTGATGATATGATAGCTGAGGAGGCTCCACACTTGGGAGCTGAGGAAAGACAAAAGGTCAGGGAGATCATAGTGGAGACTCTACAATTCAGAGATGGACCAGAGCTAGAAGCTGTGGATGAGCTAGAGTCAGTAATCACCAACCCTTCTTACCCCGATCAAAAAATTCAAATTGGAAAGCAGTTATCAGTTGAGGAGCGAGCAGAAATTATCAAGCTACTCAAAGAAAGCAGTGATGTCTTCGCATGGAGAGTAGAGGACATGAGGGGAATCAAGGAGGAGGTCGGCGTTCACGGCTCGAAGTCAACCCGACCATAAAGCTAGACCCCAGAAATTGAGAAGCTTTGCTCGCGACAAGGAGGAAGCTATAAAAACTGAGGTACAAAAACTTTTGAGTGCAGGGATAATCAAAGAGGCCACTCATACAACGTGGTTGGCCAACGTGGTCATGGTGAAGAAATCAAATGGCAAGTGGCGGATGTGTGTCGACTTCACTACTCTCAATCTAGCTTGCCCAAAGGATAGCTATCCTCTTCCTAGAATTGACAAGCTTGTTGATTCCATTGCTGGTCATTCCACTCTCAGTTTCCTGGATGCTTACTCGGGATACCACCAGATAAAGATGCACGAGGATGACATAGTGAAGACGGCATTTCGGGCGGTGGAGGCATCTCTTGCTACAATATGATGCCTTTTGGATTGAAGAATGCGGGAGCTACATATCAGAGGATGGTGAACAAAGTCTTTGCCTCACAGATTGGTCGAAATATGGAGGCCTACGTTGACGACATGGTCATTAAAACTAAGGCCGGGAGTCACGTGGTCGACCTAAAGGAGACATTCGCCAATTTACGAGCAAACGACATGAAGCTCAACCCCAGTAAATGTGTGTTTGGAGTGGCGGTAGGCAAGTTCTTGGGATTCATGGTATCTCAAAGGGGCATAGAAGCTAATCCGTAGAAGATAAAGGCTTTAGTCGACATGAAGGCTCCCACCACTATCAAAGAGATGCGGCGACTTAATGGAAGGGTAGCGGCTCTTGGTCGCTTCATATCAAAGTCAGCGAAAGGTCTCTCCCCTTCTTCAAAGCATTGAGGGGGACGAAAAGTTTTGAATGGACGACCGTATGTCATTCGTCGTTCCAACACCTAAAGGATTACCTCGCTACTCCACCCCTGCTAAGTAGCCCGACCACTGGAGAGACTTTGTTTGTATACCTATCTCGTGGGAGACAAGTCAATATAAAGCAGCTGTTTGGACAGAGAGGGAGTGAGGGGCTCGAAGCCATGTACTATATCAGCAAAGCTTTATCAGATGTGGAAAGTAGGTATTACAACGCTGAGAAGGTCGCCTATGCTCTAGTCGTGGCTTCAAGGAAGCTGCGAGCTTATTTTATGGCTCATCCAATTGTGGTTCTTACGAATGCCCCTCTAAGAAAAATTCTTCACAAACCGGAGAGTTCAGGTCGACTTCTCAATTGGTCAATTGCCCTTACTGAATTTGACATTGAGTATCGACCTCGAAAGGCGTTGAAGGATCAAGCTCTAGCTGACTTCTTAGTCGAGCTTACGTTCACCAAGGAAGACAACGAGCAACGAGTTCCTAAAGAAAAAGCTAAGGGGAAAGAACCAGAGTCCCAGGTCGTCATTAGCCTACCCGAAGATTGTTGGAAGGTCTATTCAGACGGGTCAGCGACCAAGAATAGCAGATGAGCTGGGAATAGTGTTGATTGAGCCAGAAACTGGGACCGTGTATGAGGAATCACTAAGGTTCAAGTTTGATGCTTCTAATAACCAGGCTGAATACGAGGCCTTGATTGCAGCTATTGAGTACGCCAAATGCTTCGGAGCAACTAAGATCTTGGCTTACTGTGACTCACAATTGATAGTCAACCAGGTCAGAGGCGAGTACGAAGTGCTTAGTTCTACTCTCATCAAATACTGCGACCTGGTGAAGGAGCTAATAAAGGACTTAGAATTCTGGGAGATTCAAAGGATTGGAAGAGAAGATAACGAGCTGGCTGATCTCCTTTCGAAACTTGCTACTTCAGATGAACCACATGACGAGCCCATCTCCTTCCTCGAAAATCCAGCTTATGAAAGAGTAAAAATTCAATGCATAGATGACCCCTCAAGAAATTGGACTCAGGAGAAGTGTTGGATCGAGGAAATGAAGGCATACTTAGAAAGTGGCGAGCTGCCAAATGATGAGAAGAAGGCTCGAGCTATCAAAAAGAAAGCTCCGAGGTATGTGATTCAGGGAGGCGAGCTATTCAGAAGATCCTACACTCGACCATTGCTAAAGTGTATCCATCCTCAAGAGGTCGCCCTATTGATACACGAGGTGCATAGTGGAATTTGTGGTGGACACCCGGGGGCCAGGACTCTTGCTGACAAGTTAATCACATTGGGATACTACTGGCCACACATGAGAGCTGATACTCATAATTTTGTTCAACAGTGCGATCAATGCCAAAGGTTTGCCAACTTACCTCATATGCCTACAACCGAGCAGACTCCAGTAATTGCAGCCTGGCCATTCGACATGTGGGGTGTCGACTTGATTGGACCCTTCCCTCCCGCCCGAGGAAATTGCAAGTATGTGATCGTTGCTATAGATTACTTCACTAAATGGGTTGAGGCTAAACCATTAGCTCGTATCACAGAGGAAAATGCTATCAATTTCATTCATGATTTTATTTGGTGTCGATTTGGTTTTCCTCGAGCCATAGTATCAGACAACGGACTGCAATTCTCCAGAGCTTTCGAAGCAGAGATGAACAGAGTGGGAATCAGGCATTGGCAATCTTCTGTCGCCTACCCTCAAGGAAATGGGCAAGCTGAAGCAGCGAATAAACTTGTCCTATCATCACTCAAAACAGGACTCGTAGGTCGACGCAACAACTGGTTGGACGAACTCCCACTTGCTCTTTGGGCAGTTCGCACAACCACTCGGGGGCCTACGGGGGAAACCCCTTTCGCTCTCACATATGGATCAGAGGCCATGGCACCTGCGGAGCTCAGATTCCCCACTGCTAGAGTGACTTTCTTCAATCAGGAGCAAAATGATAACAACAGATTGATCGACCTAGATCTAATCGACGAGAAGCGAGAAACAGCCTACCTCCGAATGGTCAACTACAAGCAGCGAACTAAGAGTTACCACGATAAGAAGGTCAAAGCAAGGTCATTCCAGGTTGGAGATTACGTATTGAGAAAGATTGAGGCAACGGGCAGAAGGACCCAGCAGAATAAACTATCTCCTAATTGGGAAGGTCCATATGTGGTTACTCGAGTCGTCAAGGAAGGGACCTACATGATAGCTCATCCTGGAGGTGACGAATTGAAACATCCTTGGCATGCTACTCACCTCATCAAATACTACTTCTAGTTTTCAGTTTCAAAGTTCGAGCTTGTATTAAGTTCTAGTTTCAAGTTGATGTAAGCATATTTCCTACTTCAATAAAAAGTGCAGTTCATTCCATCAAGCATAGTGTTACATTAACATCAACAAGCTCGACTCTTAGTCAGCTTCGTTCCAACAAGCTCGATTCTTAATCAGCTTTGTTTATTTAACAAGTCCGACTCTTAGTCGACTTTGTTCTAATGAGCTCGACTCTTAGTCAGTTCATCTTAACTCGACTCTTAGTCAGTTCATCTTAGCTCGACTCTTAGTCAGCTTCGTTCTAACAAGCTCGATTCTAAATCAGCTTTGTTCACTTAACAAGTCCGACTCTTAGTCGACTTCGTTCCAACTAACTCGATTCTTAATCAGTTCAAAGGGTATGAACAGGTTCGACTTATGGTCAATCTCGTTTACGAAAAAGTTAATCAAGTCTGAGGTCGACTAAACCAACAAGATCAAGTCGCCACTAGACTCAAATTGACTCATTTATATTATCTACATCTAGCTCGACATACAATATGGAATGAAAAGCATACAACATTCTGGAAACAAAAGTCAGCTACGATAGAAATAAGTCTCCCAAAACGGGCTAAGACTTAAACAAAATTAATTTACAAAAATATTTTGCCTCCCAAAAAACTGGGCCAAGGCATTCGAATAATGTTGAAGCAAAAACAAAAATATTGTTTGGAACTTGTTCATTACAAATAATTTAAGAGCCCTGGCCGATAGCAGCTTGGTCGTCAATGGAAGCTCGACTTTCACCATTTTCTTGTTGCTGAGGCTCCAAAGGCTTACCCGACTCGGAATATGTTTGCTCAGTTTCAATTTCCATGGCTTCGGCATCGTCGAGTTCCGCCAAGACCACATCAAAATTCCTGTCAAGAACAGGGGGAGCTTCCCACTTCTCGCAGTGATCCTCCTCATCCTCTTGAGCAATGAAAGCAAGATCGTTTTCAAGGTAAGGAACAAGCGAGTGACCACTACGAGCCGTCATGTCATATTGGGACTCAGTAAACCAACGAGCTAATTGCTCGATGGTAACCGTGGCCGTTGGATCTACAAGCGCGCGACGGGCCATATGTCTTTTGCCGACCTCAAGAAAATCTTGGGCCTTAGACACTATGGCATCGTAGTACTCATCCCCTGCTTTGAACTTCTCAACTGCTGCTTCAGAGGCATCTTTAGCAGTTTTCTCGATGGTAGCCTGGAGGTCTTTCTGGCTTTTCTCTCTCTCAAGCCGATGCTGATCATGCAGCTCGAGCAAGAAGGCATCCTTCTCCTTCAGGAGTTTGTTGACTGTGGCCAGCTCAGTTTTGGTTTTTTCCAACTCGTTCTTCTCTGTTTCCCTCTCCGCTTCCATCTCCTTGATCTTAGATTCAGCAGCTGCCAGATCGGACAAGGCCTTCGTCTTCACCATTTCATTGGCTTCACACGAGTTGTCCAGATCGTTGTATTTCTCTCTCAAGTCAGCCAACTCTTGTGCCTTCTTGGCATAATCGCGCAGGGCCCGCTTCTCCCTCTCAATTGACGCCCTCCAGGAGCTTTTAGCTTGCTCGTTCATGGTGAGAGACTGCATTAGAGGAAACATTGAAGTATTAGCTCGGCAAAGAGGTGAAATGACGAACTAATATAATAAGCGACCAAACAGAAAGGGAAAATAAAGGTTTACCTCGCTGTGTACCAACCCAGATCGGGCCGAAAATTCCTCTGGAGTCATACCCTTATCCGCAAAGTGAGCTAGGAGATCTACATCCAGAGCCCTTCTCACCACCACTTGACCAAGCGCCACGTCAGGATAGCGCCGAGTCATGCTGTTGACCCCAATGAGAGGGGGAACATCGCTGAGCTTCTGAATCAAAGCATCTACAGATTCTTGGCTCCTCGGAGGGGGGGCTAGAGGAGGGAGTAGACTTGGGGAGACGGCCTTGCCCTTTCCAGACCTTGATCTTTTTCTCGTCCTCAATGTCTGATCATCTTCCTCTTCAACAACATCATCAATTTCAACTACATTCATTGGACTGGAGCCCGCCATCTCAGCCCCAGAGGTCGCAGCATTGGCCTCTTGAACAGGATCAGAGCTCGGACTTGGCCTAGGCGACCTGCTGAATTCCTCCCCTCCTTCATTCACATTCATGGAATGGGAACCACTCTGTTGAAGTTCCTCTATAACGACCTCCTCCATTGGGATTAACCCAGCATTGTCCTTTGGGAGAAGGTTATTCCTTGCAGCAGCATCCCTCTCTCTGCTGGCCTTGGCGTTCACAGCTCCGTGGGCCCTCTTAGACTTCTTCTTGTCAGAAACTCCAACAATTCGAACCATGGCGGCTTCTTGTTCGGGAGTCAAAACTGCACGACATCAAAGTGTTAGCTCGACAATTCAAAACAGTCCTACGAGTAAATCATTGACGAGGTAATTGATACAATTCAAAGCAGTTCTATGTACGAATTGAATAACTCTACATACGAGCAGGCAATTTGATAAGGAGTTGCAATTCGAAATAGTTCTATGTACGAATTAATTCTACATACGAGCAAACCATTTGATAAATACAGAGATACGATTACAAGCAGTTCTATGTACGAATTAATTGATTCTACAAGCGAGCAAGTAAGTGTCGAGCTGAAAGTTAAGTATGCAGATCAAAGCAATCCTATACACCTATAAAAAAAAAGCACTTATGCAAGTTAACATTGGACGAGCTAATGAGCGAAGGCGAATAAACCCTTACCACCAATGTGTTCTCCATTGTTCTTGCAGTAGTCAGCTTGCTTCTGACAAAACTGACAATTCTCCTCTAATCTACCCAAAGAGTGGGTTACCCAATCAGGGTACACCTGGCCTCTCAATACAGGTGCAAGGGGCTCTGCTGCCTCATCTCCAGGCATCATCCCTGCTAGAACATAATTATACTTGGTTGTCACTAATGACTCCCAATCGACGGGTCCATCCTTGACCAGGGCACACAGCTTTCTATACAAAGTTTTACACCAAGGAGGCTCCCAGTAATTTTCCTCACTTATTGCATCAGATTCATCATTGGGCAACGGAAATTCCCAACCCAGCCTGCTCTCAACTAAAACTACATGTGAGTTCCAGCAATTGTGTTTATTTGGAAGGTTGGTAAACAACTTAGGGGAGTTGGGTTTGGAGGGAGTACTAATTCCCCAATCATGCTTATCCAGCTTGGCACCAAAAAACTCCTTGAAAACCTTCATACAAGGCTCATGGCCCAGGAGCCTACACACCATTGCAAAGCACACCAGCACTCTGCAAGTGTTAGCACCGAGCTGAAGAGGGAGGGCATCCATACATTCCAGAAACTCATTAATGAAAGGATCCAGCGGCAACCTCAAACCCGGCCTCAAAGCGCCCGTAGAAGAAAGCTACCTTAGTTGCATCTTTAGTGAAGGTCGTACGGTATTTGGCTAAAAATTGTTTCGACTAAGGATAGTCACCTAAAGTACGCCCTATCTACCCCACGAAGTTGTAGATCACATCATAACGAGACTCCAAGTTCTTCCTCCCACGAGTAGGTCGTTGAGGTACATAGCCCCTCTCATTCTTGCTGGCACCACATTGGGCCCAAATGCATTGACAATTCGAGGACCGGAAGAAGTTGAGGCGGCGTTCCCTTCTTGAGTCGTCATATCTGTACAAGCAAAGAGGAAGCGGGGAGTCGGTCCTATGATCATGATCAGTCGACCTACCTAAGGACGACCTAGACTCCCCTGGGAAACCTATCCTATTTCTAAGGAAGGAGGGCTTTTGGACGTCCCTAACATAAAACAAGGTGATATGGTCAAGCAATTCATGGAATAGATGAAAAGCGACAACATTTGAGTCGTCAATCACCACATTTTCAATTTCTCCTACAATGGGCAGCCCTATCTCAGTGTAATTCAATCCCCAACTAGTCAAAATGGAGCGCACTCATCTAAGGACATCACTCTCCACTCACCGTTCACATTCTTGCATGCCCTACGGTTAACGATGCGATGGCCGTACCACGCTCCCGGTTCGCAACTAAAGGTCCTAGCCATGGCGGAAACGGAGAACAGTGCAAAATTAAAATCCTTAAAGCAAAGGTACGAAAGAAATACCTTAACTAATTGCAGAAGGTGGGTTCGTTGCTGAAGCAGAGAGCTGAATTTAAATCTTGCTGAAATCCCTTGATTATCGCCGGAGAAGAAGAAGTTCTAGAGCAGTAAAAGTTCTAAACAAAGAGGGATTTCTCTATTTATATTTTCCTAAATTTGGAAGGGGAAAAGAAAATCAAAATTAATTTTCCAAAATTAAAGATTGAGGCGGTTTCGAGAAGGAGTTCCAAACGTCAGAACTGTAATCATTACTAAAACCGGCGCTCCTTCATCTCCAACCGTTCATCACCAACGATCAGGATGTTGCCACGTCATCATAGTCGACCTACTTCAAAGACTAGTATCGACCTTCGAGTAAAACAATTTTTGGCAAAGAAATCTTCTTAACTTCCAAGTCGACGAAGTCAACTCGAAAGTTGGGGGCCACTGAACATACCAAAAGTGTCGAGTTGGGCCAAACGAGTAAAGCCCAATCACAGATAACATTGGCACCCACATTCTCAATGAGACTGATCCAATCAGAACAAAGCCCACGGCCCATCTCACACATCAGTCGACTAAGCCCATGGTCCGACTTACAGGTCCCGACCTAACTTAGTCCGACCTCATGATCCATGCTACAATTCGGGTACGAACCATGCTCTACCCGACAGTCAGGTCGACCATTCAACGAGTGGCGACCTCGACCTAACTCAGCAAGTGACGACCTGATACTTGCCGGCTTATTTGGTTAATCAATGCTCACAACTACATCCCTACAAATCAGGGACCGTTATAGACACGTGCCCAAGACCAAGTAACCGCCGCTATAATCTCGGAGGACATGTTGCCTCCCCAAAAATACATCACTCTTGCCTATAAATACTTCATCACTACCAAACGGTAAAAGGTAACTGCCATTTTGTTATCAGAATTCATTATTCTATACATTTTGAGCTATAAACAACGGTAATCTTACTCTCACGCCCGAGCGTCTTCGCCGGAGACACATCCGGCTAGTCGTGGGTTCTGTTTTCAGGTCAAGGAGCCAGGTGATCAGTCCTGCCACGTGGAGGAAGATTGATAAGCACATTTCCTGTAGCATCACCAATGATCTCAAGATGATCCGACTTTGTATATGTAAGCATGTAGTTCTTTGTGTTTTGTAAATATCTCATCACTCTTTTGGCTGCAACCCAATGTTCTCTTCCCGGATTGCTTTGGTATCGTCCAAGCATGCCAATAATAAAGGCAAGATACGGGCGAGTACGGGCTGTAGACATGTGCATACATTAAGCTTCCTACTGCCGATGCATAAGGGATATTTTCCATATACTTGGATTCAAGATTATTTTTAGGACATTGCTTTAAACTGAATTTATCTCCCTTAGAGACCGGGGTGTCATGTGGCTTACAATTTTCCATGCTAAACCTTTGTTATACCTTCTCTATATAGCTCTTTTGTGATAATCCTAAAATACCTCGTGAACGATCACGATGTATTTGGATTTCTAATACAAAAGAAGCTTCACCAAGATCTTTCATCTCAAATTTGTTTGAGAGAAATTTCTTAGTTTCCTTAAGAAGGTCCTTATCATTACTAGCAAGTAAAATGTCATCCACATATAAGACCAAAAATATAAATCTACTTCCACAGAACTTATGGTACACACAATCTTCACCAAGATTCATTTCAAAACCAAATGAAAGAATAACTTGGTTAAATTTTAAGTACCATTGACGAGATGCTTGCTTAAGCCCATAAATGGATTTCTTAAGTTTACAAACTAATTGATTAGTTTGATCCGAATCTGTCACCATTTCTGGTTTCTTCATATAGATAGTTTCCTCAATGTCTCCATTGAGAAAAGCTGTCTTTACATACATTTGATGAAGCTCAAGTTCAAAATGTGCTACTAATGCCATAATGATCCTAAAAGCATTTTTAGAGGATACCGGTGAAAATATTTCTTTGTAATCAATGCCTTCTTTTTGAGTAAACCATTTAGCGACAAGACGAGTTTTATGTCTTTCCACATTACCTTGTGAATCCCTTTTGGTCTTAAAGACCCATTTACACCCAATGGGTTTCACATTTTTAGGTAATGGGACAAGATCCCAAACGTCATTATCATTCATGGATTTTAACTCTTCATTTATGGCATCAATCCACTTATGAGAATTTGGACCACTAATGGCTTCATGGAAGGTGATTGGTTCATCTCCCACTAGACCTAACGGTTCCTCATTCTCAGCAAGATATACATCATAATAATCCGGTATAGCACTCCTTCTTGCTCTATTAGATCTTCTTAAGAGCACCGATTCTTCTTGATTTTGAGGGTGTTGAATTTCCTCATCAATATTTTCATGTTGTTCATTAATAGGAGAATTAATGTTATTTTGAATTATATGTTCTTGTCGAATTTCAGGCACAAGTGCTTAATTTTCGATAGGAACTATAGGAAGAGGTACAGAAACAAATTCCTCCTCTAACTCTTTAAATTCAAAATTACTATTCAAATTTTTCCCTCTAAATTCAACATCCTCAAAGAACCTAGCATTTACCGTCTATAGAATTTATATCCCTTAGATCTTTGAGAATATCCTACAAAATAACTACTAATGGTCTTAGCGTCCAACTTTTCTTCGTTAGGTCTATAAGGCCTAGCTTCGGCTGGACAACCCCAAACATGAAGATGATTTAGGGACGGTTTCTTGCCTGTCCATAATTCATAAGGGGTTTTGTCATTAGCTTTTGAAGGAGCTCGATTAAGTAGGTAGGTTGCGGTTTTCAAAGCATCGCCCCATAATGAGTGAGGTAAAGAAGTACAAGAAACCATACTGCTTACCATATCCTTAAGGGTTCTATTACGTCTCTCGGCTACACCATTCATACTAGGTGTCCCCGGCATGGTGTAGTGAGAGACAATCCCACACTCTTCCAAATAGCGAGCAAAAGGACCTGGACGTTGTTCTCCCGAACCGTCATTCCGACCGTAATATTCACCACCACGATCGTCTAACGTTCTTAATAGTCTTTTCAAGCTGATTTTCAACTTCGGCTTTAAAAGACTTGAAAACCTCCAATGATTGAGACTTTTCATGAAACAAATAAATGTATCCATAACGTGAGAAGTCATCTATGAACGTAATGAAATATGTTTGTCCGTTCCATGAAGGGGTAGAGAACGGACCACATATATCTGTATGAATCAGTTCTAAGACTTTTGTAGCTCTCAAGGATTCTTTATTTTTGTTGCTGTTTGTAAATTTTCCCTTAAGGCATTCAATACAAAAGTTATTTTTCGGAGTATCAAGCTTTTGTAATATTCCCTCGGACACAAGCTTGTCAATTCTCCTTTTAGAGATATGACCCAAACGCCTATGCCACAAGGTATAAGAATTTTTACTTGAAAACTTTCGTTTTATGCCTCTAGAGTTAGTTTCATTATTATGGGACTCATTTAATGAATTGATTGTGTCAAATAAATATAGATTATCAATATAAGATAAAGAACTAGTACCAAAAAGCTTTGAATTGAAAAATAAATTGCATTTATTATTACCAAAGATACAGGAATAACCTTCCCGATCTAAGATAGTGATATAAATCAAATTCGGTATAATAAATACATTATTCAAAACTAAAAAATATCTGGTACTAAGAGATAATCTAAAAGTCCCTATGCCCTCCACCTCTACCGGTTTTCCAGCTCCCACGTAGATATACCTTTCATCTGCATTGGGCGTTCGGTAGTTCAGACAACCATGCATACATGAACTTATGTGAGTAGTTGCACCAGAATCTAACCACCATGCATACGAAGGAATTGAAACTAAATTTGCCTCAGTATAAACAAAGCCAAATGACATACCTTTCTTAATTCACCATTGGCAATATTTAGGGCAGTCGTTCGTCATGTGAGTAAGGTCCTTGTAAAGAAGCATTTCTTCACCTTTTGATAATTTGATGATCCCTTAGGCTTCTTTGTTGCAATCGCAATCTCCTTACCTTTTCTCTTTGTCCCACGAGAAGAGGTAGATGCATAATGAGCACTTTCGGGTTTAGTTTGTTTCAATCTATCCTCTTCCTCTGTCACATGTGAAATTAACTCATTGATATTCCACTTGTCCTTTTGATAGTTATAGGTCGTTTCAAAATGACCAAATTGATGGGGAAGAGAAATTAAAGCCAAATGCACAAGCAAGTCTTCCGAAAGGTCCAACTTGAGTGCCTTTAATTTAGAAGATAGGTGAAACATCTCCATTATATATATTCCCTTAAGCTTCCGGTGTCCTTGTACCTCATGGAAACAAGCTTCCTTAAGGTAGCACTTGTTTCCGATTTTTCGCTTTTAGCAAAGCGTTCTTCTAGGGCATCCAAGAAACCTTTAGCTCCAACGTCCTCGGAGACACTGTTCAGAAATGTCTCTGGGACTGTATTTTTCATTATGCTTAGGCTTATGCGATCAGAACGCTTCCACCTCTCTAGACTTGAGCGGTCTTCCGCAGTGCTCTTGTCAGTTAGAGGGGCGGGAGCTTGTTCTCTTAATGCGAGATCAAGGTCTAAACATCCTAAGACCATTGTAATCTTGTTTTTCCATGTTTTAAAATTCGTCCCAGTAAGCAAAGGTATAGAGTTTAAGGCAGTAGTAACAGATGAAGCACTTATCAAATCTGAAGCAAAAGAACAAGAATGAAAAAAAACATATATAAGAATCTACACAATGATTAATTATATCAAATGAATTCCATCAAAATAAAAGATAATCAACATGACATCAAGACTAATCTTTGGATTGCGAATTGACTCACAATTTGATTTATCTTAGGATAAACAAATAATTTAAACAATACTGTACATTTTAAATACTTGCCTTCCTTTGGGCCGGTTCAAGTATAAAAAATGTCCTAAAGTTTAAGGTACTTGTTACCCGGTAATAAAGAATATAAATAATTCACTTTAAACACCCGCCTTCCTTTGGGATGGTTCAAAGTATTTAAAATGACCTAAAATTTAATTCAATTATTACCCATGAATGCACACACTTAGTCAACAACAAGGTCTCCTTTGAGAAACAAGCATGTTATCACATATCAATATTTACATTCATCTTTTAACAAGTTTGAATTTAATAAACAAAATCACTTTGGCGATGATGTTAATTTTGTCCAAAATGTTAAGAATATAATTAATCGGAAATATAAGGCCTTAAGGTAATTTCTGAAAATTTAAAGGGTAAAGAAATAAGTGAAATTTATTATTTAAAAGATAATATCTTTTTGTTCTACCTGTCCATTCTTAAAGTTTGATAACTCTAAGAACCACCGAAGCGCGACTGGTGTCCAGATACTATAATTTATTAATAAATTATCAAAATTCTGGGCAAAATGGCCCCTAATACCCTTCTAAACTAACCCAAACCAAAGCTAAGACAAACCATGGCCTTGAACGCCACCAAACCAAACTGCCAAGGGGGAGCGGACGCTCCACTACAAAGGGAGCGGACGCTCCCAGAAAACAGAAACTTCATCACATGCGGGGACGAGTCATCCTGAAAATCACGACTCGTGCCATCAGGTCCACATGTGTCGCACGACTGGAACATGCCCACTTCCCAGATTGACGAAAAGTCATCAATTTTACACCTTTTTATGAACAGGTTTGATCCAAATTTCCATACTCAATGCATTGTAAAATGCTGGCTATGTAAATGGGATAAGTTTGCACTTTAATTAACATGATTTAAACAAGTAGACCTAGATTTACACACTCCAAACATTACACAATGTTGGCTATGTAAATGGGGTAATCTTGTATGAACCATTGTGACTCTTTAAAGTTTGATTTTACCATTATTTTCAGAAATTGAATGAAGTTATGAACATAATACTCTTAGACAATATGAGTATCATGTACAAGAACAAAATAAAATGAAATCACACAAGGATTAAACATGAAATAAATTAAAGCACAAGGCTTTACTAGAAACTCAAACTCAATTAATCTAGTATATGAGTAAGCTCTGATACCAATTGTTGGAACATAAATGTTTCAATGAACACTAAACCAACTCACAACTAGATTAAGTAGGAGAAGAAGATGAAGACGGAAGCGTGTACCTGAAGAATCCATGATTGTGATCTCGATACTTGTTCTTGAATGAAGGAGAGAGTAGGGAAGAAAGTACTTCTAAATGATTGTGCCCACACTAGTTCTTCTTTGATGAGTGAAGAATGATTTTGACTGAATTGTGTTGTTGTTAAGTGTCTCAAATGGGCTGATGGATAGCCTATATATAGATTGAGAAGGGGCACTTCATTTAGGGACTACACCCTTTCACAAAGTTGGTGGTGAGAAGTTACCATTATGCCCATCATTTAATGGTACTTTCACCTAATGGAATTCTACATATTTTGTCTATACTTTAACATTATTAAATGATTATAACATATGAAATTCAATAATACATACTATTATTTAATCCATGTTCTAACAGCTTGATCCTAAGGTTGCTGGTATCATATCATAGAAGATGCAAAGAGAGTCTGTTGTGGTGTTCGATGAGGCTCACAATATTGATAATGTGTGCATTGAGGCCCTGAGTGTTACAACGATGAAATAGAGCAAAATGGCTCAATAATCTTTCTTTGTTATGAAGAATCAGTCAGTTCATGCAATTTTCGACGCAATTTTCATCGTAGGTCATCCGAAAACAGTCTCTATGTGCTTTAATAAATGTGCAAGACTACGTATATGCGACCCCCTTACTCCACCGTATGTAGGAGCCTTTGTCGAAATAGGGTAATGTTGTTGTTACTCCCTCGGCTTCCCTGGTTGACTTTCATCCTCTACTCTCTGCCTCTTCTTCCTTGATTGACAATTTTGAAATTTCAATGATTTAAAAATGATGTATGGTATCGTCATATAATTAGTATGTTACATATATGGATCATGAATAAATATATCAAAGTGGGGCTTTGTAAATGTATCATATTCATTCAAACGGTTGTTTTTTAAGTGGATGTCAACTTAAAGTTGAAATCCAAAATTGAAAGGCTGTTTTACATTGGATAAATAAATTTATAGTTATAATCTTTGCTACAGATTATAAGAGATAAATAAATTTATATAGGTCCATGTAATTGTTGTAAACTAAGTGAAACAAAATTTTGACCAAGTAAAAAAATCTTTAGTTAATGTGATGGATGGTGGTTTCAAATGAATTGGGATAACTGACTCATTCATTCAACAATGTGGCAAAATTAATGGGATAACCCATTATTTTGTGAACTACCGTGGCCAGTTAACAAGATCTACAAACAAATGGGTGTATATATTAGGCCATAGTGGTTGATAGAGAATACACATGAAAAAGTTCCACTTTCTGATAAATTGTTCTTACTCCGCAAATACCAAGTAAAAGCTCCTCATTAGGTACTGATATTTAGAAATAGTCAAAGTAAATCGAAAAATAAGTGCACTTGTTCCGATTTTGCAATCGAATTATCCAGAAAGTATTTTGCTGCATCTCATATGCGGTGCACCCGTAAGTACGAGGACAATATTTCTTCAAGGCTAGTCCGTTTATTGGTCGATTCGATAAGTTTTTCTTTACTTTTTATAATTTAGTTTCTAATTTTATTTTTATTTATTTTGTCTATGTTTCCATTATTGCTTGTTTGGTTTGCCTTTGGTTGTTCTACAATTTAAATATCTATCTGCTAAAAATTTATTTTAAATCTGCTTAATTGAATTATTTTATAATTTATTTAATTTGGTTTCAACGTTATTGTTTAAACTTTGTGATTCTAAAATACATACTACTCATGTTTAAATCAAATCAATTGGTATCCAACTATCTGATTTTAAAATTCTAAATCATTCTGTTTTGATTGGCATCTTATTGTTTGGGTCTTAAAATTACTACTCCTTTTATTTTAAAGGTTATTCAAATTTTTGTAGTTAATCAAAGTTTCTGAACCAAAATTTGTAAATCAGCCATAGTGTTTATCAGATTGATAACATATTTTATCCTATCAATTTTGAAAATGTAATTATCTTTTTAATATACACAGTAATGGCAAATGAGAAAATCTTTATGAAATGAAACGGAGGGAGTATATCTTATGAAACACTACGTGATTAGTCAAATGAGTTTTCTTAATCTCTATACCAGTCCCAAGTGGACACTTGTTTAGGATCAGAGTGAATCGTTCTTTTATAATCAAATATGATTCATATATATGGGCATGTGCATGGGCATGTGCATGTGCATGTGCATGTGCATGTGCGGGTATACCAGACATGACAAGCGATCTAAGTTGGCCTGGATGGATACTTTCACATTTACGTGAAGCACATCTTAACGTGAGTACAGATATGGCCGTGCATATAGCAAGAGAGGTACACATTTATGCTTCATTGTTTATTTCTGGAACATGACTTCACGCATCACCCAGTAATTATTCTCATAGAATATAAGACTTCCTAAATATACTCCATCTGTCCCCAAAAGATTTGGTTGTTGATGGTTAATACGAGTTAATTGAAGTTTGAAAAAATATTCAAATCAATCTGATGATTGATTACGATTTTCTGGGTCTCATTGTATATGAATATCTGGCTTTTATAGAAAGTTTGTACCTATAATACAACGAAGACACGAATCAACGTTAGAGATCAAACCGGAGTTTAATCAGTTCGGTCTACCGGGTGTGAGTAATATCTTTAAAGATTAATAACTGAGAATAAGACTTGCAATGTTTCTACCGAGTTGTGTGCTATGATTTAGATAATTTGGCTTATAATGACTGTTTTTCACTTGCGTTGTCCATGTGTACAAGGGTTGATATTTAATTATTTATAGTAAGTGAGAGCCGATGATGTTAGCCTCGTAGGATATCTTTGTATTTTTGACCTAAAACACGTGTCCGCACTGATGGACTTATACGGTAAATTAAGATTTATTGCGAGAGGATGTCTTTGATTGTATAAGGACGAAATAAGATGGGGATAAGCACATTATTGACGTCATTGTAAGTACGAGGCCTTTGTATAACTAGCTTTGACTTTAACCTGGGAGTATAGTTGAATAACCGGAAAATGCGGTATGAGACTACGGTCGCACATGGGCGACGCGGTCTTGCATATCACGATTACTGATAACGCGGTCTTTTATATCACGATCACGCGGACAACTTGTTGCCGGTTATTACGATCACAGCCTCGACTCTTACGGTCATGATACCCGCGGTCTTTACTCTAGCGATCTAAGTGTTTGCGTTCTTGGATAGGACACGTCGTACTTGGCCTTTGTATCGGATCGAACTTTGGGCGTGGTGTGAAAGGTCCGGGCTCATCACAATCAATCTATGTGATTCTAAAAATTGTTATAGATAAATTACTATCAAAAACAGTTTCTATTTATAGAAATTCATCGGGGATCACTAATGACCATGTTTCAAATCCTACTTGCTACAAAAGATATTCATCAGAAGCATGATAAATTAAGAGGATGTCATGCTCCTTCCTGATTTTAATATCTCAAATTCTTTGTGGATCGAATTAGATTAGTGGGGAAGGTCGTAGAAGTTTTGTCTTCTGTTTGATGTCGACATTTGTTGATGGCTACTGAAGTTATGGTGAATTATTTTGCAGTTAATTTTCTGAATTTTATTTTGTGTAACTACTAACTACCTTGCATGTTCTTCGGTTGCGCATTTTGGTAACTTGTACAATTAAATAATCACGAATCACAAAACAAACTTGAATTTGAATCAGGCTCTAAGTTTTCCATTGATATGCACTTTGGTTTTCATTCAATTAATTAAAAGAAAAAAAAAAAACTACTTTAGAAAGATGAAAAATATAAAAAAAAAAAAAACACATAAGTAAGAAATTACAAAAAATTGTTTTTATCGGTTTTGATCAAACAACGGATAATTTCAATTATCGAGTTATTCAATTACTATTGATAACTGGAAATTATCGGTTGTTTGAAGCACAAATTACTCTTCAAACAACCTGATAACTCGAAATTATCAGTTGTTTGACCAAAACTGATAAAAAAAAAGGTTTTTATAAAAAAAAGAAAAAAAGTAGTTTTTTGTAATTTCCCATCTTACATGTTTTTGTTTGTAAATGCCATTTTTTAATGAGTTTTTGTAATAAACCAAAAAAAAAAAAAAAGTCAAGCTATAGGCTAAGGAACAAATTGAGCAACCAAAGGGAACATGCATTGCCTACTTAATTTAAGCTATTAACCTTAATTCAAACATTCTTTTGGCCTTAAAAAACACAATATAATTAGCTTTTTTTTTTTTGTAAAATAATGTTCATTACGCTAGAGCGTTAATATATATATATATATATATATATATATATATATATATATATATATATATATATATATATAAAAAAATCATTGGTGAGATATGATTTGATTTATTGCCCTCTTTACTTCCATGATACTAACTTTCTTCCCATTAACATTATCTTTAACCTGAAAATGAAATCAAAGAAAGCAATTAGTCAAATTCATTACTAACTCAGCTACTCTTAAGCAACTTTGTTTTGATTATAATAATTATTATTATTTTGTTAATATATTTAATCAATAAATATGATTTTTTATTATGTTTATGTAATTTAAAAAGTTGTTAATAGAAAGCCGATACCTTAGCTCTCATCTCAGCCACAAATATCCCATCATTTAAAGACGACTGAACGGCCGTGATTTCCACCCGCAGCTCCCTCAACACCTGCATCACATCCAATAACAACCCTTCCATGTACTGACACCTTATTTCCACCAAAGCATCGCTCTCAATGATAGAAACCTCCACCTGCACCGCCACACTCTTCCGTGGCTTCCCGGCACTGCAGCCATCCAGTACCCGCAACTTCCTCTTCTCCGTCGACGGCGCACGTGCCTCGAGATCTTGAATTTTCTTACGGAGTTGCTTCAAGTACTCAATCGTGTCGCCTAAAATTGAAGCCTTATCCATTTTAGTCACAAACGGCACGAGCGACCTCAGTATTATGAACCGCTCGTTGAGCTTCTCCCTACGACGTCGTTCCGCCATGACGTGATTCACGCTGAGTTCATCCTGTAGTGTCCCTTTCCGGAACCGATTCACCGACTCGGCGGCGGCGGTGCCGTCGCGGGTGTGGAGTAAGGGGACGGTGACGAGTGTATATTTTAGCAGCCATTGGGAGGTGGATTCAGTGGGCCCGTAATGGGGAGGGGTGGGTGTCCAGTTGGCGAATGCTGATTGGGTGGAGTGGAGAGAGTATACGGCGGAGGTTGAGTCGGAGAAAAAGTTTGACTGGTGGTGGAGGATCGTTGACACGGTGTTGGAGTAGTGGGTGTCCTCTATTGCTAATTCCTCTAACTGAGGGGCCCCTGTGACACTCAAAGAAAGATGGAGCAAAATTTTAGTGAAATTAACAAAATAATCATAGTGGTTTGTAACTCCACCTAATTCTACGCTAGATTTGGAACTACAGCTAGAATATTTTTTTATGTTTTTCTTAAATTGATTAAAATAGTGCCCAGTTTTCGGTTGATAGTTTAAGGATTCAAAATTATTGGGCCCCGTGGTATTAAATGAGGAGTGTCAGGCTACAACCCTTTTGTCAGTTGGGCCCCATGGTATTAAATGAGGAGTGTCAGGCTATAACCCTTAAAAAAAAAAATGTTCGACGTAGTATTTGAAGCTTTTTAAGAAATTTTTTAAAAATGAATAAAAAATTGTAAGTGGAAAAAAAATTAGAGGAGAGAGAATGTAAAATTTAAACTTTTTGTCTTTTCTCCTCTTTTTAATTGATTTTTTTTTAAATATGTTAATATTATAAAAAGTATAATGAATGTTTTTTTCAAATATATTTACATTATAAGCGATACAAATGCTCAAAATATTGTTGAAATTTGTCATTTGTAAAATAAGACTTTTAATCTGAGATAAATTAAAAGGAAAATTAAAACTCTTGAAATAAAATGAGACAGACAAATTAAAAGTGAAAATAGGACTAGTGGAACGGAGGGAGTATAAGCTTTTAATTTTCTTGGAAAGAGATGTGATAAAATTGTGATTGCTAACGTTGCATCACATACAGTTTCTTAACTGTAACGTTACAACATGACAGTGACACTAATCTTGAAAATGGGAATCTTGAAAAGTCGTACTCCCTCCGTCCGGGAGGAATCCGACAAAAAATTGATGGCATGAGAATTAAAAAGAAAAATGAAAAAGGTGATTTGTTGTGAGTATAGATGGTTGGGTAGGAGGGAGAATGTGGAGTAAATGGGTAATGGTTGTGAGTAGAGACAAGTGAGTCTCATTTCCATTTTGAGAAAATGCAGATTATTGTGGGACACCCAAAAAATATTTTTTTGCAGATTATCATGGGACGGAGGAAGTATTTAATTGCATATGGGTGCTTTAAATGGAAATCTTTCAAAGTCATACTCCCTTCGTCCCGCTCGAAGCTTCACCTTTTATCCAAATGAATGTCCCGATAAAAGCTTCACCTTTCTTAAAATGATAATAAATGTGAGCCTTATTTATCAACCCCACTCACTTTTTACTCTCACATACTTGATTTCACTCACTCATTATATCCACTAACTTTTCTCCTTACATACTCCTCCGTCCCATAATACCTTACCCTAATACGAACTCGGTTCAATCAGTTCAACTTTGGCCAAACTTTAATATCAAATTTACTTATCATAATAAAAATCTAAAAATTGTTATCCATAAAATAATCAAATGATTTATCAATAGCAATTATTAAAATTTCATTAGAATGAATAGATTGATATTAAAGTTTGGTCAAAGTTGAATTCGATTGACTTGCTACTGTTCATACTGGGGAAGGTATTATGGGACGGAGGGAGTATTTAAATTGTGGGTCCCACTTGTCATATCCACTCACTTCTTCCCTCTCACAACCCTTCTCCCACTCATCACTTTTCTTAATTTATACTCCCTCCGTCCCACGATAATCTGTAAAAAGACACCTTTTGGGCGTCTCACAATAATCTGCATTTTTTCAAAATGAAAATGGGACCCACTTGTCTCTACTCACAATAATTACCCACTTACTCCACTTTTTCTCTCCTACCCAACCATCTACGCTCACAACACATCACCTTTTACCTTAATTCTCGTGCCAATAAAAAAAGTGCATATTATGATGGGACGGAGGGAGTATGGTTCACTAAAATAGTGAAGCATCAGACGGGACGAAGGGGGTATTTTATATCTAAATTTGATAATACTTTGCTATCAGGATTGATGATTGTAAGAAAAACCTAGTAAACGTTGGACCATACTCAATAAATTATGCAAAGAATATACATACATGCATGCATGTACATATCTTAATCATGACTTCCTCAATTTAGACTATGGGCCAGAACTCTGTTCTAAAAAATCCCGCCTAAGAGCGCCTAGGTCCCGCCTAGGCGCTAGGTCCCTCTCCAACGCCTAGTTCTAAGTCCCGTCTAGGTCCTGACTAATCCCGACTAATCCCGATTAGTCCCCGACTAGTCCTCGCCTAGGAGCTAGGCCCGACTTCGCCGCCTAGCATTCGCCTAGCGCTTTTTAGAACCTTGGGCCAGAATCTTTTAATTCAGTAGGATTTATTTTTTCATTTTTAATTTTGCCTAATTTATTTATGATTATTATTTTTTAGTCAAGA
This sequence comes from Adenophora triphylla var. japonica, assembly GCA_022495995.1. Taxonomy (NCBI): domain Eukaryota; kingdom Viridiplantae; phylum Streptophyta; class Magnoliopsida; order Asterales; family Campanulaceae; genus Adenophora; species Adenophora triphylla. The sequence continues at coordinate 797,281 of JAFEMH010000006.1, forward strand.
CACAAAAGTAAACTAAAAGTCCAAATAAATTCATACCTGACTCTTGTAGTTGAAGACTACAGTATCCGAGAGGTTTGTCATCACAACGATCTAAAGCAGGCCAGTTATGAGTGGACTCGGCTCTACACGAGTCCACTCGGCCATCACATGCAATGGCTCCGACTTGGCTAGCGCCTAGCAAGTGGTCAAAATCCAAGTCCAAGTTATTCGAAACATCTTCCGGCGAACCAAGCCGAATATCCTCAGATAAATCAAGGTGCATTAGCTCACTAGGCTCTGCTACTACATGATCATGATCGACTTCGTTACTTAACCCCTGAACCAGTCTGGAGCCAGTGTCAGCTTCAGTATCTGACTCGACTTCTTCTTCGTCCCCAACTTCTTCATTATCATCACCATCTTCTTCATCCTCCCTGTCTTCATCATCATCTTCATCCTCGTCCATTTGATCAGTGGTATATGCTAAAGGATCGACAGGGTTGCATGCAGGTAATAACGTGGGAGACATGGCTGTGTTAGAAGTCGAGTGGCCGGAGAGTGCAGGTTTCGGAGGAAGTGGCACATTATGTTCAATGAAAAAACTCTTTACCCTTTGTACCAATCCTATATCCTCATGAACCTATATTAGTAGAGCAATATTAAAGACTTTATTATTTTTTATTTTTTTTGATGAAAGCAGTATATTGGAGTAATTAGTTTCATTGACATTGTGAATCTTTTTTTTTTCTTTGTATAATACTGATCAAGGGTATAGTATGTAAAACCTTTTCGGTCGTGCCAAGTTCAACAACACCATCCATCAGAGGAATGCACACCACAGTCTGCAGAAACATCAACATAACATTTACAGATTTAAACAAGAAATGAAAGGACAATGTGAGCGCCTATAAATAAGACCGAGAGAATAATTTGTTTGAAATAATTAACGTATACTAGAACACGGAGGGAACTTGCCTGAATGTGAGCGCTCTAGAGAAGTAAGCCCAGTCGTCATACATGTTCATTAAGAAACAAAGATAAATAAGATAAATAGGCAGAATATATGTCGTAAGTCCATATTTTTCTATACCATTTTTATAGATCAAAATTTGTGTCACAAGTAACCTACGGCCATGACATTTCGGGGCTGATAACATTTGAGGCACATTACCTTAGCAAGAATGGCTCTGGCAAAGACTTTGCTATCGACCTCACAAGCACCAATAAGCCATACATGCTTTTGTTTAGCATAAGATTTTCCAGGTAAACTGCATATATATAATTATCATAACCCAAAATTAGGTTTGAACTTAGAAATCCATAATTTTTTTCTTCATAAAATTTCTGCAGTCACCTTTTTTTCTTGCAGATCTAAAATATAAATGTTGGTCCCCCCCATGTCTTCTAATAAATCAGACATGAGAGTAAAGTCACTTAGCTTTCACAGCGTAAACTGGCTTTAAAATGTCTGTCAGTATGTTATTTTGGATTTGAAAGTGAAGTTCCAAGTCAAAATATCTGTAATAAAGCCATGCCGGTCCTGTGATAGATAAATGGGCCCTAGGCTAAGTAGTCGGTTGGGGCTCTCATTTTTTTAATCCCCAACGATAGATGGGCGATGACGTTCTAAAATCTCTATTCTCTGCCATATTTTTGCCACATTGTTCTTTTTGTCCGAAGCTTTTCTTTATGTTTTTTCTTAAATTTTAGCATTCTTTTCTTCAAGGTCTCTCTTTTCGTCATTCCCTAGCTTTTAGATTTTGTTAATAAAATGATTGAGATTCTTGACTATTGAAGATTGATAATTAGGTTGAGTTAACATTTTTTATTTGAGATAATTCGGAGTAATTTAAAGAAATATTGTAATAAAATTATAATGATAATTACAAAGTATTCAAATAACTATTAGGATAATATTAAGATGATAATTGAAGATAGAGAAAATTGTAAATAATTTAATATTCTAGAAAAAAAGTACTAAAAAAATTGACCAAAAATCAAAAGTACTAAAAAAAACGCAGATACCTGGAATGGAAACATGGCAATTGACCTTTTGGCTATCTCCTCAACCACTTGGCCACTTTAACAAATATGTAAAATTTTGGGATAAATTTTGTGTTTGATGGCACCCACAACTGCATATTCAATCTTGCCCAAAAATAAAGAAAATTGGTGATGTGGCGAGCTCGTAACCGCATGCGGGAGGAGCAGTGCCAAATTCCTTTTGTCCCATAATAAATGTCTGCATTTGACTTGTCAACGTTTTTAATGAATGTTGCACTAAGTTGCTTTCCTTTTTAGACAATGCGACATTAATTTTAAAATGAATCAAAATTAAAGTGTGACATTATATTTATTTTGAGACTGAAGGAGCATTCGAGAGAACCGTAAATCTAGAAGAAAAAAAAAAAATAGAAGTTGCTCCCGTTCACAATAACTCCTAGCTACAATGAAGAGCTTTTTTTCTGCACTTTTTTTTTCTTTTTTGCAGCTGCGGTTGCAAATCTAAATTTTCTCTATTTTTGAGTTAGGAAAACAATTCAGTATGTTGACAGGTACTCCGTACTCCGTCCAATTTAGAGCATCTTTATAAATACCACTTCAAAACCATCTCTCTCTTCTCCATCTCAGCTCCACTTCATCAGTCATTAAAAACACAACTCTAAACAATTTTATCTCCATTCATGACAAAAGTCATCAGTTTCTCTCTCCTACATTTATTACTACTATATATAATTATTTCAATATTCTTGTATTTTAATTATTTTTTATATGTTAATTGCAATTTTTATAAAAAAAAATAATAATAATAATTTCAAAAATATGACACATGTCACCCTCTAATTGGTCAATTGCCTAGATTTTAATCAATTCCATGCCATGAAGTCAGTCATCAAAAAAAAAAAGCCAAAGTCATTCATGACTTTGCAAAAGTTATGAATGTGGGAGAATATGGATGCCAAATCAGCCATGACATTTGAAAATGTCATAACTTTGGATGCTCTTAAAAATCTGAAAAACTAATTTTCTTAGTTAAAGTAAATTTGAATTTTTTTTCACACATTTATTTTGAGACAAAAAAAAGTGCGAGTAGAGGCAGAGGTAAGAGTACAAGATTATTAACAGCCCAAGCGGGATTTTAGGTCAATGGGGACCGTAAAACAGCCCACCTTGAGGGGTGTTTTCCCAGCCTAGTGTGTGTGAGTACAGGCTAGCTAATAGATAGCCTGCGGCTGATAAATGAAAGGAGGTGGGCATAATCTTTACAGTAGCTTATGGTGTCATTTCCAAATATGAGGTGCACATTCAAGTGTGATTATACTCGCTGCGTCATCGAAAAAATGCGCACAAAATGGAATGACAAAAGAATTAAGAAAAAGGTGATGTGTTGTGAGTGTAGATGATTAGGTAGGAGAGAGAAAGTGGAGTAAGTGGATAATTATTGTGAGTAGAGACAAGTGAATTTTATTTTCATTTTAAGACTTTGCAGATTATTATGAAACGCTCAAACGATAACTTTTTGCATATTATTAAGAAACGAAGGGAGAATATGATTATGTCTGTATATACATAGTTCTACACCAACATTCTTGTGTTCCGGCCCCTCCTTCACTTCTCTATTTTATTTTATTTTTTACTTCTTTCGATTCCGGCTGCATATCAATTGGATTGACAGTCAATCTCTGCCTTTAATTGTGAAAACTACCGTTAACGATGTGAGCCAAAAAAAATCACTTTCTAAAATTTGTATCATTCAATCTCTACCGTCAAAGTTACTTATAAATGTGGGTCACTCACAATACACGACTGCTAGGCAGTTGGTGAATCCGAATCTGCTTTCTTTCTCTTATTCACCCGCTAGTAAAAGTCCGTGTTCGATGACACATTTTTTTTTTTTTTAATTAAGCTCGTGTCCGAGGACACGTTTTTTTAAGGACAAAATGGGAAAGGGATAACTTAGTGAGGGCAAAATGAAAAATTCGACGCTTGGTACTGTTCATTGTACTATAGCACCTCGTTCTCATTTATACTATAGATTTACTACCTATTACTTGGGGTCTAACATTACAAATTTTAAATTACATTAAAATAGCCCGCCCCAAAATAAATACTCCCTCCGTCCCACGTGATAGTGGACTAACTTTTTGGATGTAGGAATTAAGGAAAAGTGATGTAAGAAAGAGAAAAAGTTAAATGTTGTGAGTATGAAAAATTAAATAGGAGAGAGAATGAGTGGGAGGAATAGTGAGGAGAGAGAATGTTGTGAGTGTAAAAGTGAAGTAGGAGAGAGAATGAGTGGGTGAAATAGTGAATATTCTTTGCCATTTTGGGAAGTTTGCATTCACGTGGAACGGACCAAAATAGAAATAAGTTTGCATTCACGTGTGAGACGGAGGGAGTATATTTGATTTTAACTTTTTTGTTAACTAAACAAAATTTTTGACAAAAAAAAATTGACAAATGAAATTTAAAACATAATACATAACTAAGAGAAATGTCAATAATAATTTTTAGTACTCCTTCCATCTCACTTCAAGAGTCTTACTTTTCCTTTTCCTTTTGATCCGTCTCAAACTAAGAGTCTAATTCCATAAATGACAAATTTGAACAGTTTTTCAGACATTTATACCCTTATAATGTAAATATATTTCAAAAAAAAAATTCATTCATTATATTATGCCCTTATAATGTTTAACATATTTACAAAAAATCAATCAAAAAGAGGTTTTATTATAAATGTTTTAACTTTTACATTCTCTCTCCTATAATCTTCTACCCACTTGCAATTCTTTATTCATTTTTTTAAAAAAAAATCTTAAGAAGCGTGAAATACTACCCTAAGACCCTTGAAGTGGGCCGGGGGAGTATTCATTTGCATAAATTTAGTTAAATGAAAATAAATTAATCAAAAAATGATGTTTATTTTGAAATGAATAGATAGTTTGATGTCAATATGGTTGGTGGTTAATAATGCTAGTACATCTTAAAACTTAAATGGAAGAATTTTCATTCAATTTCATGCAGTGTTTTGCTATAGGATTCTACTACTTAGAGGAATTAAATGCATTTAATGTAAAAATAAAAGCATATTGAATTAAATGAAATGTAGTCCCACATTTAAATAATACTCCCAACGTCCGCCGCCGAAGTGTCCAAATGATCGATTCAAGTTAAGTTTGACTTAAACATTAATGCAAATCTAATCATACTATTGAAATTTTAAAAATTGTTATTGATAAATTATTTAATTATTTATCCATAACAATTTTTAAAATTTCAATAGGATGATTAAATTTGCATTAATATTTAAGTCAAACTTAACTTGAATTGACCATTATTTAGGACATTTCGAACGGTTTTATTGATTTAAAAAATAGAGATAAAAGCAAGCATGTTGAATTGAACTTACCCGACGCCGGGAGGAAAAGAGAAAGAGACACACATTAAGTAGAACCACTCCAACTCCGTCAGGTCCTCCGGTGACAAGGCGGCAGAAGGGCGGCGTGCCGGCTGGTTAGTCTCACCGGCAGAGAGTGAATCGTAGAGCTCTCGTAGCTGTTCGCTCCGATGAAGGGAGGCTTCCTCGGTGCTAACTTCCATTGGTTGCACTGTTTTCCTTGTTTTTATTGGTCCATTGTAGTATCCTTCTCTCCATACTAATATCCTAATTAAGCACACACAACCATCCCATAATTATCAATTGATTCCAAATAAATCCGGCATTAAATCAAGAACAAAAATGAACATTTATTTCGGGAAACGAATGAATGCAGTTGATCATTGATAAATATTTGTGAGAATATTGGAAGTTGACTGACCGTTGCTGGGGACAAAGTTGCCAGAAAAGGCTATAGGTCCAGTTGACAGATTGTACGGCAGTTTGTAACATTGCTTGGAGGCCATAATTACTAGCTCGAGCAGCCATGCGCGCCACCATTGACGCCGGTGCTCACTTTCCTCTGAACAATTAAGTAAGCTAAAATATTTAAATTTGCAGCATCAAATCTTCATTTTTTCATCACAGAGCATGAGGAGGCGGAAAAGATTTTGATTTGGTTAGAGGTGATTGCCTAAGATAAGAAGGGTTGTTGGGTACAAGGAATGTGTGTGTGTGTGTGTGTGTGGGTGTGGGTGTGGGTGTGTGTGTGTGTGAGAGAGAGAGAGAGAGAGAGTGGTGGGGGGGTCTGTGTGTGTGTGTGTGGAAGAAAAAAGGGAAATTGGGAATTGAATGGTTGTTGGTTTACCATACAGTTGTTTTGGTTTTGGCCGTGGGATTTATATGCAATTTTGAATCTTAATTCTTCTTTTTCTTTATTTTCACGAATAAAATTAAATCAACTTATTTATTATTTATTGATGCAATTTTAATTTTCAACATTTATGTACTTTCTTCATTCTGAAATAATATTTTCAATTTTTATAGTTACTATATAGCGAGCGAATTAAATGATAGATACGCTACATCATCAGTTACTCGTTACATCCTCCTTAAAAAAGATGTAAATATAATTACATCCTTAAAAGATGTAAATATACAATGCGTCAGTGAATTTTTTTTATGGGAAGAAGAGAGAAATACGCTAAGGATCCGTTTGGATACATTAATTTTAAATTCAATAAATATTCAAATTCTATAGAATTTAAATAACTTAGAATTTGCTTTCAAAATCATAACATTTTCATTGTTTAGATAATGTGTGGAATTCAATTGTAATTATACATTATACATAAAATAAAAGTTCAATAATTAATAAGTCAAATATCTAGATTAGTCTAGTGGTATATGGTTGTTAGTTATTATAATTAACAAGAGTTCAAACCTTGCTAACGACAAAAGTATAAAAATTTATATTTTTTAAAATAAATAGTATATAGTGGTGGTGGTGGTTAACGGCGGCGGTAGGTGGCAGCCGGCGGAGTTAGTTGGAGGCGGTGATTTCCGGAAGCGACAGTGGTGGCGGAGAGTGGCCGGAGGCGATGGCGGGCAGCGGTGGGAAGTTTCCGGCGGAGGCGACGGCGGCCTGCGGTGGGCGGTTTCCGACGGTGGCAGCGGTGGTCGGCGGTTTCCGACGAAGGCGGGAGGTGGCACAAATGGTGGTGATTGAAAGTTGTTGTGGTGGTGGTAAAAAGAATGTGAGTTGTTATTAATTGATCAAAATTTAGAATTTAAATTATTAGGATTTAAGATGGAATTAGTTTTGTGGAATTGAATGATTTAGAATTGCAACACAATTCCAATTCCAAATTGAGGTGGTCTCCCGTGAGAACAAGGGGATCCGTCTCATGCATGAGACGGGTCGACCCATGACCCCTTTTCAGTGGTTTAGAAAAAGTAATAGTTACCATCTCTTAGGCTCCGTTTGTTTCACCGTAAAACATTTTCCGGAAAATGTTTTCCGGAAAATAACCTGTTTTACGGTGTTTGGTTAGCCCCCGGAAAATGTTTTCCGGAAAATAACTCGTTTTCCGCTGTTTGGTTGCCTAAGTAAAACGTTTTCCGGAAAACATTTTACGCCCTTCCTAAGTAAAACGACCTACCGACCTTGTCCTAAGTAAAACATTTTAGAAAATGGAGGCCTTAATGTACAACTCATATTACGCCCTGCAACCACCCCACTATCCCACCCCTTCCCCCAAAAAAATTTTTTTTAATTTTTTATCGCCCCCCCAGCCCTGACTACCCACCCCACTTGCCCAAAAATTTTTTTTTTGTATCGCCCCCTGCCCTGCTACCCCACCCCCCACCCAAATTTTTTTTTTTTTTTGTAATCGCCCCCCTCACCCCCCCCAAAATTTTTTTTTTTTTTGTAATCGCCTCACTGCCTACCCCCCACCCACCACCCCCCAAAATTTTTTTTTTTTTTTTGTAATCGCCCCCCGCTTCACCCCCAAAATTTTTTTTTTTTTTTTTGGGTGGGGTGGGCAGGCGATTACAAAAAAAAAAAAAAAAATTTGAGGGGTGAGGGGTGGGGAGCGATTACAAAAAAAAAAAATTTTTTTTTGGGTGGGGGGGTGTGGGGGGTGGGGGGTAGGATTACAAAAAAAAAAAAAAAAAAAAATTTGGGGGGGGTGGGTGGGGGTGGGGGGTAGGCGGGGGGCGATTACAAAAAAAAAAAAAAAAAAAAAAATTGGGGGGCGGTGGGGGGTGGGGGGGGGTAGGCAGTAGGGGGCGTTACAAAAAAAAAAAAAAAAAAAAAATTTGGGGGGTGGGTGGGGGGGTGGGGGGTGGGGGGTAGGCGAGGGGTAGGGGGCAAATTAAAAAAAAAAAAAAAAATTTTTTTGGGGGTGGGTGGGGGGTGGGGGGTGGGGGTAAGGCGAGGGAGTAGGGGGCGATTACAAAAAAAAAAAAAAAAAAATTTTTTGGGGGGTGGGTGGGGGGGTGGGGTAAGTTACCTTGTGAAATATGAGTCGTTTTACCAAACATTGAAACATTTTACACCTTCCTTTCGTAAAATATTTTCCTCCGTAAAATATTTTACGCCTCTACCTCCGTAAACATTTTACAGAAAACATTTTACAGGAAAACATTTTCCAGAAAACGTTTTCCGGAAAACATTTTACGTCGAAACAAACGGAGCCTTAATGTAATGACTGTATACATATAAAGTAACATTGTTCGTAAGTAAACGTAATTAGACATGGCCAAATCGGAATCGGGCGGAACCGGAGAACCGAAACCGGCGAGAACCGAAACCGGCGAGAACCGAAACCGGCCGGTTCACGGTTCAGTCTCGGTTCCTCTTTTCAGAAACCGTGAAAGGCGGTTTGAACTCGGAACCGGAACTGGCGGTTCGAACCGAGAAGAACTTGCGGTTCTTGCGAAAATTCAAAAAATTCGAATTTTGCCCCTTTTTTTTCAGCTTTTTCAGTCAAATTTGCCCCTTTTTTTTTTACTTTTTACACCTTTTTCATAATTAAAAAAAATAAAAAAATAAAAAAATTCTTACCTTTCACCTATAAATATAAATTCACCTCATTACATTTTATTTTCACAAAACTCTCTTAACTCTCTCTTACTTTCTCTTACTCTCTCTTAACTCTCTCTTAAGTTACTCTCAACTCTCAAGCTCAAAGCCTCAAATCACTCACCAACATTCATATTTTCAGCCATTATTCCATAATCCATCCTCATTTTCCATATTTTCATCAATTTTCATAGTAATACACATACTTACACACCAATACACCATCATGTTTTCTTTCCTTAGAAACTTAACAAAAAAAACGGGTAGCAAGAGCAAAAACAACCAACCTTCTTCATCTTCTCGACTACCACCACCACCACCACCACCAAATGATATTCCCTTTTATGATGGGGGAATGTCGGGGAGAAATCAATGGAAAATTAATGAAGATGAGGAGGTTCAAGTTGGAGACCAACAATTTCCAATACCGCCTTTCATGTCACGACAACCACAATTTGTAGGAACTCCAAGTACCGAAGAAAGTGATGCACATAACCTACCACCAGTACCACCACCACCAACTGCACCAAGAGGAAGGGGTCGCGGTCTTCGTGGAGGCGGTCGACAAAGTCAACCTCATGAACCTAAAATTCGTGAACCGAAGTCCCCAATTTTTATTCGTCACTTTAGGAAGGAGCTCGGATTGGACAAACATGGTGAGGAGGTTTGGAAAGTGATATGTAACTATTGTGAAAATGTTTATACTTGGAGGGATGGCAATGGATACGGCACTTATACCAAGCATGTTCGAGTTCATCATCCTACCGAATTTGGCATAGATCCAACTCAAACACAACTCCAAGGAGTTTCGACTTCTTCGATGGGCGCTTTAGGTACGTCTTCTTCTTCCAACACTACATTTCATTATAGTGAACAAAATCATAGAAGAGGTATGGCAAAATTTATTTGTGTTAAATGCCTTTCCTTTAGTTTTGCCGATGATGAATTCTATGAAGATTTTGCTAAACTCTCTCTTAACCCCGCTGCAAAAAGAATACCACGTAGAACTCTCACACGTGATATTGCAAAAATAGTCGGGGAATATAAATATGGTTTAATACAAACATTTGCTAATTTATCTCAACAAGTTTCTATTTGTTCAGATATATGGAGTGATAACCGTTGTGAACATTTTTATATGGGAGTAACTTGTCATTGGATTGACAATTCTTGGACCATTCAAAAGAGATTGATTGCATATAGAGATTTTGATGATGAGCATACCGCACACAATATTGCACTTAAACTACAAAGTATTTTACAAGAATATAATTTAGTTACTAAAATTTTTTCAATGTCTTTTGATAATGCTAGCTCTAATACTGCAAGTTTACCGAAAATAATTGGTATTTGTAAACCGGTATTAGGTGAAAAAATTTTTCATATTAGATGTTTTTGTCATATTTTAAATTTATGTGTGCAAGATGGTCTATCTGCTTTACAAGATTCAATTATTCCTATTAAACGAGGTATACAGTTTATTATGAGAAAAAGTTCCAATCAAAGAAAATGGAGAGACTATTGCAAGGCAAATGATATCCGTCCCAAAAAATTTTTAATGGATGTTACAACTAGGTGGAATTCTACCTATAAACTTTTAGCGGATTCTTTTCTTTATAAGGAACAAATTTGCTTGTTTTTGTCTACCGTTGGTTACAAATACACCCTATTTCCTCATCAATGGAATGCTTATGGAAGCATGATCAAATTGTTGAAAAATTTCAAGGATGCCACTGTCATGTTATCCGGTATTTATTATCCTACTTCTAACTTAGTTGTTGATCATAGTACTATTATTTCGGGTACATTTTGTGAATTTAAAGATGATCCCATAATTGGTCCAGCCATTGTTAGCATGAAGGAAAAATGGTTGAAATATTTTGAGACAATTTCAAGTATTTTTTTAATTGCAAAAATTTTAGATCCAAGGGTTAAAATGGATGGTTTGGAACAACTTCTTACATATTACTATCAAAATTTGTTTGATGCAAATGATCCCCGTTTTCCAAATATTGATCAAATATTGTCCGATGCGAAAAATGAATTTTTAAATGTTTTTAAAGAGTACAACTCAATTTATGGTGGTGCTAGTACAAGTGAGGCTCCTCCTCGTCAAACTAGCGAAACGGACAACTCTTTTTTTACTTCTTTTTATGAAAATAGAAAGCGCTCTAGAGGAAGCGGTTCTAATGCGAAATTTGAAAAATATTTGAACACGAAATTTGAATATGATGATGAGGTTAAATTTTGCATTTTACATTGGTGGGCCAAGAGGGCGAGTTCTTATCCTATTGTTTCTAGGATAGCAAGAGAAATATTTGCTTCTCCCGCATCAACGGTTTCGGTTGAGCACGCTTTTAGCATTGGTGAAAATATTGCGGATCCGCAACGTGCAAATTTAACTGTTGAAAATTTAGAAAATCAAAATTTGTTGAATGATTGGGTCAAAGCGGAGAAAAGAGATCAAGAGCCAAAGTTTTCCTCATCCGATGAAGATTTCTTTGATACAACATCGGGAAGTGACGAGAACAATGACACAATCCCAATGGCCCAAATATAAGTTGATGTAATTTATATAGTTTAATTTGTATAATTTAATTTGTTGCTTGTTTTATTTTATATATTAGGTTTTTTTTATTTAGATTAGATTGTTATAATTTAAATAAATATTGTAAAATACTAAGAACGAGGTTAAGGCTCCTTATGTCCTCCCTTACTTATAAAAGGGCAAGGTTGGTTGTCCCCCTCATTGTAACATTTTAACAATTATTAATAAAATTTAAGGGTACCGTCCCTTTTTCTTTTATAAAATATGTTAAAATAATTTGTTTATTATTCATCTTCATCCAAATTTGTTAGAATCTTAACAGTTTTGATGGCTTAAAAGAGAAGAAAAGGAAAAGGAAGTGACCAAAGTGCACTGACCAAACTTTGGGGTTGCTTGAATTTGGCTATGGGCGGTCGCCCACCTCTCTTGGGCGGTCGCCCATATGTGCAGAGGCTTTTAAACATTGCTTGAATTTGGCTATGGGCGGTCGCCCACCTCTCTTGGGCGGTCGCCCACCTGGACAGTTTTCAAAAAAAAAAAAAAAGGACAAAAAAGGAACCGGGAAACCGTGGAACCGGAACCGGAACCGGCAACAAGGAACCGAAACCGGGAACCGGATTTTAGCGGTTTCGTCTCGGTTCCCCCCTTCCCCGGAACCGGAACCGGCGGTTCGGAACCGAAACCGGGCATTTGAAATGTAATAACTTATGTATATGAATGTAATAGTTTATACAAGTAAATGTAACACTTTGATAGATGAAATTGTAACATATTTCTATAGATAATGTAATACTTTTACATGTATCATGATAAATTTGAACTCATTGTAACTTATTGTTTGAAAACATATAGATATCTATACATATGTGTTACAATTATGTACAAATACTATTACAGATAAATAACACGTTTGTTACATTTTAGTTATAATAAGTATTACTTTTGTCAAACGAAGAAAACATAGGGAAAAACACTATTATTTTTCTGTATATATGTATTACTTTAATGTATACAAACTATTACTTTATATGCATACAATTATTACATTATATTATAGTAACTATTACTTTTCACAAATCTTGGGTTTATAAAACAAGAATGCTAAAAAATTTAAAACTAATCAAACTATCAATCGAAACCCCTAATCAAAAATTCAATTTTGCAAGCTTGTTCATAGCAGCAACAACATAACCACATCTTCGAAATTTAGTTCAAAACCAATCATCCAAATAAAATCATTAATCAAAATCTTGAGCTCTTTGAATCCCAACCATTGTTCCAAAAAGTATCAAACTCCATAGCAACAAATTGATTAGTTGCAATGAATCGTGGAAGTGTTGATAAGAAGATCAATGGCCCCACCTGCGGTAATCACGGAATTGCAACCATGTACTGCCAGAAGTGGAGTCCGTCTTGCGCCGTAGATACAAATAAGGCCGGGTGGAAATCGGGGGGTTGTGGGATCGGGATGAGGTCGTGTTTCTGGAATTTGGCGTCTGCCATGAATTAGGGTTTGAAATTGGGGGATTTATGAAGTTCAGAGGTGAAATTGGGATAAGAATTTGTTGGAGTTACACAAGGATTAGAAAATTAGAGAGAAAGAGAGAGATTTAGTAAAAGGAGGCAAATTGTATGTGATGTAAACCGAAACAGATACAAGGGCCGGCGCTTTGATGGGCGTGGAGAGAAGAAAGGTTGGATTCCTGGGTCCTGGAGCAATTTTTTTTTTTTTGGCGGGTCATGGATTCGACTCGTCTCATGGATGAGACGGATATTTTTGTTTTCATATACTCCCTCCGTTCCGGTAGAAAGAGGAAATTTACTGTTTACGCGGAGATTAAGGAAAAAAATAATGATATAAATGTTGTGAGTGTAAAAGTAAAATAGGAGAGAGAATGAGTGGAGGGAATAGTAAATTATAATGGTGTTGTGAATATTAAAATAATGATAGGAGAGAGAATGAGTGGAGGAAATAGTGAATTTGTGATTTGTAATGGGACGGAAAAAAAGAAATATTTGTGATTTGTAATGGGACGGAGGGAGTAAGTCTTTGTCTTCCAAATTTTAGTTATGTTCCCAAACAATGTAATTGATTTTAAAAATCCCAATTTCAATTTCAAGCTATAAAATTGGGATATCCAAACATACCCTAAAAAATATCGATTCTAGGACCTCAAATAGCACGACAATCCATTTTCAGTATAAAATTAAACTAGCTTTTAGAGTACTATGCACAATTGAATTAAATAAAACCCAAATCCAAAGATACCAACAAATATTTGACATATGAAAGTAGAAAAAGAAATGGATATAGTATTCCGAATAAAAATATACTTAAAAAAAACAACTTCATGTGCCACAATCCATTTGTTGTTTATGTATACTACAAGAAAATCTCTAACTATTGTATAAAGTGTTTTGTTAACCTAGTCTCTTCAATGATTAGACTAGCCTTGTACTCCCTCTCTCCCAATTTAAATGTCTCAAAATAAGTTTGGCATGGAAATTAAGGAATAAATATATGTATAATATAAAAAGTGCATAGTAAAATAAATATTGTGAGTATGAAAGTGATGTATGAAAGAGAAAGTGGGGTAGGAAATATAGTGAATATTTATTGTGAGTATGACAAGTGAGTCACACAAATAAAAAAGTAATAAAAAATTTTCTTTTTTTGAGTTGAGACATTTTAAATGAGACACCCAAAAAGAAAAGTTGAGACATTTGTAGTGGGACGGAGGGAGTATCAGTTTTAGGGTTAGCCATCAAGTCATGTGTATGATAATTTTTATAACCAGTGCTCTAATTAAAAGATTGAAATGCATATTTAATTAATAATAAGATATGTCAAGTAAGTAGTAACCAAAATACAACTTCATAAAATATAGTATGTATAACATATAACATACCCCCGCCGTCTCGTATACCAATACACGAAAAATACTGATAGAGTTCCGTAGCAACAAACGAAGAGCAAATCAATCTACTAGGGGTTAGTTGAAATTGAAAATTTACGCAAAAACTTGTGATTATTAAGTTTCTAAAATTTAAAATTAAAAAAATAATGTTTGATAATAACATGACCTATGGAATATACTCCCTCCGTCCCACGTGAATGCAAACTTATTTTCATTTTGGTCCGTCCCACGTACGTGAATGCAAACTATCCAAAATAGAAACAAATTTATTATTTTATATTCACCCTACTCCACCTACTCATTCTCTCTCTTCATTTTCCACCATACAATTTATTCAACCAACCTACTATTAACTACACTCATTCTCTCTCTTCATTTTCTACCACACATTTTTATTATCTCAATAATATTTCTTAATTATTGTGCCCGAAAAAATGGTTCACAATGACATGGGACGGAGGGAGTATATAAATTTAATCAAAATTTCAACGCAACAATTTTTTTATTTTTTATTCGCAAAAAAAACTCTACACTCAAATACGGGTTGAACTAAAAAAATTGGCAAAACATTTTTTAAAACGTGATAAGCTCGAAATAGTCATAATACAAAACAGAATCTATATTACAATACACCTCAAAAATAACCACCACACAAAGAGTGATTGAGATTCAATTTCACAAAAGATAAAAAATGGCTGAGATTGAATTTGAGGGAGGGGAGGTTACTTAACTGATGTGGGTAGGAACGTAGTCATCAGTCTTTTTTTTCGTTTTCTCTCTATCTCCATCATCGATGTTGCTGTTATGCTTTGTTATAGATTCAATTACGCTTCTGTTGGATTTTATGGGTCCATGTGCAGCGGAATTAAGCATCTAATAACACAAAACTCAAGAGCCCTAAGATCCGTTCTATACGATTAAATTGAATTTCTATGAGATAGAATTAACCAACCTTAATTGCTTTCCGTTCTTGAGCTATCGAACAATGTATTGATGTGATTTTGAATCACAAACTTCGAACTCTAGGCCTTGATCGTCGTACGAGCGATGACCCTCTAGTAGTATTCACACCTTTGAATGAACCAAGAACAATTCTTGATGATTGCTAGATCCTTAAACCTTTGAAGAATATTGAGAAACCCTTTGTAATTTTCTTTTCAGAAATTCGGCTAGCATTAGGGTTTCACAGACCTCATATTTATACTACATTGGTATTAATATTTGTTTCCTAATCAAATTAGGAAACTGTCTGTAAACGGCCTCAGGCATGAAGTGTCGCACGACCAGACGAGTCCTATGGACAAGTTCTGTCGCACGACCAGACAAGTCTTCTGGACAAGTTCTGTCGCGCGATGACTTATGCCTGATGAGGAATTCTCAATTTTTTCCTTTTGGTTTAACCAATTCATTCTAGTTGTGTGTGACCCAATAGGATTATATTATGTTGGCAATGAGCTCGATCATATCGACCCTCATAAAACATAAGCGGACTCTAGCAAGCCATTATGTCTACCCAATTAATATAACGTAAGAGTTCACGTTTCCAATGGTACACTTCCATTTCTCCCTTTATCTCACGATGTTATATTGAACACAAGTCATGGTCCACGTCAATTTGTATTTGTTCAATGCTTTCTCGATCTTGAGTATAATGATAATCCAATCGCATTGGGGTATGGCCATACACTTTCATCATTATCACTCATCGAAGGGCCCAAGCAAAACATCTCTCTTTCGAGGGACAAATTCCATCTTGACTTATCATCCTTCCCATCATGAATCCGATCATGCCAAAGATAGCCTTTATAAATATCGTGTTAAGATATCGTTTGACTAAAATCAAACATAACTTTCATCATATGTAAGGTCATGATAATCTCAGGTCTAGGGACTAAATGAAGTGACCATATGAGATTTAATTATGACATTTGACCATGACATAAATCTCATACGGGTCAGGTCCAGTCACTTGTTCTCTAACAAGTACCCATAAATTTAATGTGCATCTCTATGCATATAATCATCATATGATTATCCATTAACATTTATACTAATTATTCACTTAATAATTAGGGACGGTGATTATTACAAATAAATATGCAAAACATATAATAATCAAATAATAAACTTTTCATATAATAATAAATGATGTCAACACACAAGTCTATCAACTATAGGCCTAGGGCATAACACTAACAGCTTCTCCATCTACAACGATCGTCTGATTCTCCCTTCCACCTCTGTTTTCCGATGTTACTTCGGCCGTCTATCTTCTCCCTCTTCCTCCATCTTAGGATTCCCAATTCGAAACAGAAAGCGAACTAAAACTCCTTTCCCAAATCGTAAACGAAAGTTTCTGCTCTCCATGTTCTCAAATCCACGCAAAAGGTTAGTGTTTCAGTTGCTTATCTTTGTTCCCGAATTCCCCTTCTGTTTCTTTCTAAAAACATCTCAAAATCATCGGTCACTTTCAATTTTGAGACACTTTGATTTCAATTTTGCATTTTTGTGAATTCTGAATTGCCTTTTTTTTTTTGTAATTTTTTTGTTAACCTTAGTGTCTGGGTGGTTGGCATGTACAATGTTTGGGATTTGATTTTTGTGGTTATTGGGTATGGGTCTTTTTTATTTATATTAATTTGTTGTCGTATACACACTTATGCTTTCAATACTATCTTACTATTAAAATATTGATCATCAAATTATGAACATTGAGGGTTCTTACTTTAGGTGGGGATAGTACCCTCTCACAACATAGCTGCATTTTTATCCTACCTATGATTTGAAAATAACCTCGTGAGGATCCAATTAATATGGTTGTGATTAAAGATGAAGGGTCAATTGGGAATAGATGAAGAATGTGTTTTGGGGGAAGGGGAAGGATTTTATGTTTGGTGGCTCCTGTTAAGAACAATGAGAAGGGTAAGGCATTAAGACGACAAAGTTGAGTGAGAAGTTTAGTTGCAGGGATAAAGATTTGCAGAGAAATTGATGGATGAGCATATGTGAAATTTACGCAGAGTAATGAAAATCAAAACGAGTTGTTCAATTCTAGGAATGGCTATCGTGAACCTGCTCCTACTCGAGGGGGGGGGGGGGTATTCCGTCAGGGTTATTCCTTATAACGTGGGGAGCCATTTGGAAGCTGAACTACCTTTTGCGCCATCTTAGGCACGATGGATAAGTAAGTTAAGCATTACATGGTGTCCTTAATTTGCTTTTTATATTTGAGAAGGGAATTTTTGAATTTGTAGATAAAGAGATCACTTTTGTATCTAAAGGTGAAGAGAGACATGTTGAGAGAGATAGACAGTGAGAGTGGAGGTAAAAGACAAGGAAAACGGCTTGTTTTTGTGTTGGGAGATATAATAAATGCAAAACTTATTTTTTTCACAATAATATTTCAATTAAACAATATTTTTTTCCTGGGGTCTTGATCTCTAGATATTCAAATTCATCTCCAGTCTAGGGTTGGGTTTAATTTATAGGAGACCGAGCTGGTTGTTGAGGATGTGAATATTATGAGTTGTGTACGATGTCAGAATGAGGATCTTATTGTTGTTCGAAATAATCTGATGATATTTGAAGCGGCAAGGAGATGAGTCTTGGAATTGTTTTTAGTTTTTGATTTATAATATGTTTTCTTTTACTCCCTCCGTCCCAGACCAAGGGTTCATCTTTCCCTTTTGGGACGTCCCAGACCAAGAGTTCATTTCCAAAAAAGGAAAGTTTTTGAATATATTAATACCCTTATCATCTTCATATATTTACAAAAAAACCATTCATTATATCCTTATACATTCTCTCTCCTATTTCCTACCACACATTTAACTACTATTCCTCCCACTCATTCTCTCTCCTATTAAATATTTTTAACTTTTACATTTTCTCTCCTATTCCCTACCACACATTTAACTTTTACATTATCTCTCATATTTCCTACCACACATTTAATTACTATTTCCTATCTCACATTTAACTTTTATTCATTTTTTAAAAATTTTTTTAAGAAGCGTGAAATCCCCCCCATATACCCTTGGTCTGGGACGGAGGGAGTATTTGTTTACTTGAATGATTGCATTGATATAACAGTTTGCTCAGGAATTAGTTACACTCTAAGTTAAGTCAAGATTGATCTATCCATATACCAGATCATATGATACATTCTCAAGGTTTTGTTTTTTCGTTTCCATTACGTTCTAATCTCAACTAGAAAGTGGTGAGTGAATTCATCTGGATAAACCTATCTAGACTGTTGCATGTTGATAGTTTTTCTCCCCTACTTTTCTTGCTGCCTTTTTTGCATTATGTGACCATATTGCTCAATTAAGGAAGTTATGCTGAACAAGGATTCTGTGTGGGGGTGAAGCGCATATATTACCAACCGTAAAAAACGTCTTATGTTCTTCTGAGGGGGTTATCAATTTTAGTTGGCATATAGTAAGATTTTCTCATCATTCTCTCTCACTTTATTTGCATGTGTGTCATGATTTGTTTTGCTTTTGATCAATCTTGAGATTAATCCTCAACTATTATGATCCTCCGATCCTATGGCCATCACACCTCACACAATTATCTTTTCCTAATATGTCTACCTTAAACAAACGAAGAGGTTTCTACATGCTTCATGTGACACATGTCCCCTTCTTTAGGCTCAAACACATACACACTACATGTAAGGTCTCTAATTCAAACTCGAACCGATTTTCTTATTTTCTTTATTAGATGATTGAATGAAATGTGAGATTTTGTTCGGTAATTGTTGTTCGTGCTTACCCCTCATTTTGTACATTTTTTATTGATTTTACTTTGTTTTAGTGTGTGTCGCAGTGCAAGAAAAGGAAAGTGTTCCTCGAACGAATAGATGTTCCTATTAGAGGTATGCTGGTGAAAGTCAGATCGATTGCCTAAAGATCTATATTGACAATATTTTTGTTTTATATTTTCATAATTTATTAATTTATTGAAGCCATTGTTGATGGGGCTAAAATTCCATAATGTCCTATTAATTATCAAGTAAAGAGGAGTTTGAGGGTAATGTGGTTTATCTGAAAAAGATATCTCCAAAAACTTCAAAATATGGTGATGCCCCTGTAATCCACAATTATGTTTTTCTTGGTAATAGTAATGAATGTATATTCATTTCCTCCCAGAAATAATCTTTTACTGAGAATTGTTGCTTGATTTTATCTTTTAGAGATTTATTTTGAGATTATTAAGGAATTTCACGTATTTATGCTTCAAAAATGTCTATATTTTTTTTTAATTCAAGGGACACTTTGTGTTTGAAAAAAATAGTAGCAAAAATATTTAAATATTGTATTCTTCAATTTGTTGATTTCAGAATATTTGTTTTGATGTGTGGGCAGTGTAGTAGTAGTGGATAGTATGCTTCTACAGAAATTGCAACACGAGGGAAACTGGAATGTCAACATAACCTTTTTTTAAGTGTATGCAAGCTCTGGTAACTTTTTTGTAACGATCCGAGCTCGAAGCCCGACCTGCTAATCAGGCACCATACACTGGCTCACTAAGCACCTTCTCAATTGGGTTAACCATAACCCATCACGGGGCTCCAAAAGTTCAATGGATGATTTGATGATTGGTAATAGTGTACGGGTCTTTTATATATCGCACTAAATTTTCACATATTTTCGATATAGGATGGGGGATATCACTTTTTTTTTTAGATTTGGATTGCCAAAACTTAAATTTTCAACTAGGAATATGAAGATCAATGTTGTTCTTCTCTTTACCCATTATTTAGTGATGTGCTTAGCAATGGATTGGGTGGGGTTATAATAACAGGGTAGGTAGGGAACTGAATGGCTCGAAGGATTAGTACTAGTAGAATAACAATTTCACATATCTACAAAATTGGTAGATGGAAATAAATGTATCTACAGAGAAAAAACAAAAAAAAAAGATAAGTAGGTCAATAGAGAGATGTGATTGATTGTAATTTCTTGTCAACTTACACTTCACCCTCCAATCTTCTTCATATCTAACATTCTTATCATCCATTCTCTGGTTACTTATTTGACTTACATTTTGCTTGAATAAACTATAAAAATTGGCTTTTTGATAGTTTTATTTTTTTTATTATTATCAAATATACAATACAAGGAGGTATTAACTGCCTCTTAGCCTAGGTATAAAGAGTGGCTGTGATTAAAAGTTGGAAAATGAATTCAACGGCTTAAATTAATTTCAACATTTAACCGCATCTCAACCGTCACCCACGCACGTCTTCGTCTTCTCACCAACGTAACGTCTGCCTATCTCCTTCCCTATCGTCATCTCTCCCCTTCCCCAAATTTTCTCTCTCTCTAAATCACAAAAATGGCTTCATCCGCCCCACTCATGTCCGCTGGCGCCGCCTTCTTGCCATCACCGCCATCTTAAACCCACCTCCGTCTTCACTGCCATTCACCACCCCGCCCAACTTGGTCTTCTCTCTCTCTATTCTCTCTCAAGATCTGGGTTTTGGTTTAAATTACTTTGAATTTCTGTTTTGTATTTGTTCATTTTTTGTGTAAATTGTTGATTATTGTGGTTTTGTTGGTGGATGTTTACGGATGTTGGTGGGTGATGGTGACCCGATGGTAGATCGAAAGTTTCTATTGATTGGGTTTTTGTTTAAATTAGTGGTGGCGATTTCGGTGGTGGATGGTCGTTTTGTTTGTGGTGTTAGCGAATGAAGGTTGGTCATGGTGAGTTGATGACAAATTGGGAAAGGGAGATGAGCGGAGAGAAGGAGGATGAGGATTTTGACGGCTGATCAGGGATTTCTCTATCTTTGCAGCAAATAATCTATCATGGGTCACAGTAATTTTCTAAATTATAACCTAAATCTAAAATCAACCCAATTAATTTTGATTCATATACATGTTTGTATTTGCGGTTTGGGGAAATTTTATGATTTCTAACCGAGAAAAATTGATTTCAGGTGAGAAAAGTGGCCAACCTTACAAGAAGCACAAATCCAAATCATCATCCTCATCTAAGGTTCTTCAAATTTATCCATTATTCATGTTTGTTTGCATATTCTGAATATGAATGTGTTTTTTTTTTTTCATCTGTCCCAATTCCATTTCCCAAATATCTCAGTGGTTATGTTTGTTTTGTTGTTGTTTATTTCAAATTGCAAATTGATTCAGTCTTAATGAAGTTCGAACATTGATTTCCAAGAAGATAAATGTATATTTGTATATTTGCATTTGGAGTTGCGAATTGAGACTTGTGAATAGGAGGGTGAATTGACTTTTATACATTAGGGTGGGTAAAGAATTAAGATGGTATGCTGCTATATTAGAAAGATATAGTGACTGCATCTAAGCATTTTATGGGGTATTCACAGATAAAGGAATCGGACAGATAATAACCATGTTGTATTGAACCCATAACGTTATTTGAGCCACAGGACTAAGGGTGGCAATTGGGATCACTCGGGTGAACCTAAATGAATCGGACAGTCTCTATGATTATGTCTTATGTAGGAGCACCATAGGTCTACTGCTGTTGACGACGAAGATGCCTATTATGCGGAAGATTTTGGTAACGAAGACATGGATGGTATAGATATACATTTATTTTAAGTTTTGCGTCATTCATTTCTTTATATTCAATCTGAATTTCCCATAATGAATTGTTATGTTTGATTCAAGGCGACACTGAAACAATAAATAGAGACTTCACCAAGTTGGAACTTAAGCTGGATCATGGTAATCGGCCGTTATGGGCTTGCGCAGATGAACGGATATTTTTGGAGACATTCTGACCGCAATATAAACAAGCTTACGATTTTCTTATTGCAATAGCTGAACCTGTTTGCAGGTATCACTTCTATGATATCAATTAGTAGTCTGCTTTGTGTTATTTGGGTTGCATAAATATTGAGCATCAAGAGTTTAATCATTTTATAGGTCGGAGTCGATGCACGAGTACAACCTGACCCCTCATTTACTCTATGCGTCTGTATCTGTTGGCCTAGAGACTGAAACTATTATAGTTATTTTAAATAAACTGTCGAAGACCAAGCTTCCAAAAGAGATGATAGATTTTATCCATGCTTCCACCGCCAATTATGGAAAAGTGAAGCTTGACCCGAACGATGTGAACTGAGGCTTATGTTATTGTAAATTATCTGAAGGAGTTGAAGATTTTTGTTTCTATCATCCTTTATAGTATTTGTTTTGATTTTTGATATAAAGAGTTTTTATTCTATATATATATATATATATATATATATATATATATATATATATATATTATTTTTAATGTCATTTTCTTCGATTTTGGCCATAGAGTTTATGGTTTGAGAACGAATTTATGCTCATGTTCTAGACAAGTCGATGTTAATGATTTTGAAGCATCATTTGAAAGTGAGAAATGTAAGAGATTAATAAATCTCTATATTCAATGAGAATAAGATTATCAAATTTTGTTCTTGATTATGTTAGAGATGGTAGGAGTTTCTTTTTCCAGCACTTTTTCAAGGCTCTATTTGTTTGGGGGAAAATGTTTTCCGAAAAACGTATGATTCAGGATTGATGTGGGAAAGACGAAAATGGCTGTGTGGTGGGGATTTATGTGAGAACGACAAAATTAAAATGGGTTCTTTATATTTTCTACGCCTGACCATCATGTATATTGTCCCGTGCCATTGGCACGGGCATCCGAGTACTAGTCTGAAACATAAGTGGGGCATTACTCTCCCAACAAAGTTTTAATGTTACTGAATATTCAGAACTTGAACTTGAAACCTCTAATTAACTTAAAACACCCCCTTACCATCTACCATGAGATCTTCAATATTCCCATTACACTCTTTCAAAAATACAAGCAAGGATTTTAAAAGGAACGTTCATTCTACCTGATGAAGGCCAAAATGGGCTTAGGCCCGTGGAATTTTTTTGGCCCGTAGCCTGTTTTACCCGTGGCCCGTGGGCAAGCCCGTAGACCGGCCCGAGAAATATACGGTACAGGCCCGGTTTAATTTATAGGGGGACGGGCGGGCTAAGTCCGCGGGCTTCCAAAGCCCGTTTGCCCCAAGTCCATTTGGCCCCTTTTTTTTTTTTTTTTTTTTTTGTGAAATGCCCTTAATGTCCCCATATATATCCGTTAATATATTCGTTGGAGGGGCATTTTGGTCAAAAAAAATAATTGAAAAACTATAAATAACACTTCTTACTTCTAATTTTCTCCCAAAAAAAATTCATACAACCTCAAAAGTTTCTCAAATCCATCTCATATTCCCATCCCATGAAAAAAGAAGGTGGAGGTAATTTTATTGTTTTAAGTATTTCATATTGTCTTAAATTTCATGCTTTAATATAGAGCCGTCAAGTCGGGATGGTCCCGTCGGGACGTCCCGTCCCGCAATAGATTTGGGACGGGATGGGACGGAGTATTTTAGTCCCGTCCCACTTCGTCCCGTTCCCGTCGCGGGACAACATGGTGCGGTCCCGCCGGTCCCGTTCCCGTCCCGCATATCTCGACCCTGTACAGCACTTTGAGAATCTCATGAGACTGAGGATTACCGAGTAAATAAATAAGACCATTCACAGTAGAAAGCCTGACTTCATTGCACATTTAGGGACTTGTATTTATGACTACAGGTCATTTTTTTCTTCATTTTGTCTTCTATTAAGCTTTCATGCTTTTTGTGATAATCATTAACTGAGAGAGAGAGAGTTGACTTAACTGATCATCCAAAAGAAAGATAATTCTGATTCAAAATAAATCAAATGAGTTCTTAATATTCCTATACAGACTCATCAAGAACTTACTCAATAGACTTTCTTTTTTTTCAGCGGACTGTTTCAGATGTTGCCAAGTTATATGTAAGAGTGCACTTACTCGTAGACCTGTTCCCTCTTGAAGATCCTCGGTCAACGCTTATCCCTCCTAGTCAACGGGTCCCGCATGGGTCCCGCGGGATCCCGCGTCCCGCAAATGGGACGGGATGGGACGGAGTATTTTAGTCCCGTCCCGTCTCGTCCCGTTCCCGTCGTGGGACAACATAATTTTGTCCTGTCCCGTCCCGTATTCCCGAATTGACAGCTCTACTTTAATATTATGTTAATAGTTAGTTGTTATTTATTATTTAATTCCGAAAATTCCCAAAAAAAAATAGTATTTACTAGTTAAATATTGTGTTAAGTAGTTAATTTTTTTTCTTTAATTATTTATTTAAATATTTCGAAAAAAAAAAACAGTCCTTTAATTAAAAAAAAGTAGTTAAAAAATTCTGAAAAAAAAACAAAAACTTAAAAAAAATTTGAAAAAAAAAAAACAGTGCTTTAAAAAATAAAAAACTTCCAAAAAAATATGTTTTAAATTTCTAGTTAATTCATTGTTTTTGTTAATTGTTTTTCATTAATTATTTCTTTCAAAATTTCGAAAACAAAAAAAACAGTCCATTAATTTAAAAAAAAAACAGTTAAAAAAATCGGAAAAAATAACAGTGCTTTAAAAAATTAAAAATTTCAATAAAAAATGTTTTAAATTTCTAGTTAATTCATTGTTTTTGTTTATTGTTTTCATTTAATTATTTCTTTTAAATTGCTAGTTAATTGTTTTTGTTAAATGTTTTAAATTGCTAGTTATCATGGATGATATAGTTAATGATATATTTGCATATTCCCCCCCCCACCACCACTTCAAAATCAAACTCAAAATCAAAATGTACCCATTTCAAACCGCCACTCAATAGATAATTTCTTTTTGCACCGTAATGTAACTCATCAAAATTTAGGACGAATAGATAATTCTCTTATGGACCGTAATGATCAAATTATGTTTGATCTAATTAATCAATCCTCAAATCCAATCAACACCCCTCCATTTCGTGGCTATACTCCGGATTCGACCTCGGACCCGGATTGGATGAATGAGCCTAACACAAACTATAAATCTAGAACCTATCATCACATAGAAGACATAGATGAGGGTGGGGAGGGGGATGATTATGACGATGACGATGTACAAGTCACCCACGTAACTCGCACAATTTCATATACACCTACTACCGATATTGTCTCGGGTAGTGCACCTAGCGGTGCGAGGGGAAAAGGAAAGGGAAAGGGTAATAAGAGTAAGGCTCTCAAAGTGTCTAAGTATGCCCACTTATATGATTTGGTGATTCTTAATGGTGTAGAAAAAGCCCAATGCAAACGATGCAAGAAATATTTATCCCCTCCGGGTGCTTCAGGTACCTCTCATATAAAGAGGCACATGGATAACCATGACCTTGAAGCCGCTAGTGGGAGAGATGGCACAATTCAAACACAACTCAATATACCATGTGTCACTTACCCAAGAGTGGATGCTGATTTGGTTACCATGTTCTTAGTGAGTTGTCGATTGCCCATGTCACTTTCGTATGATGATAGATTGACCCGCTACTCTCAAGGCCTTAACCTCTCATACCAACCATTGAGTCGTCAAACCATTACTAGGCATATAAAGAAGCTATTCCAAACAGGTAAACTTAAACTAGCGAGTCAACTCCAAGATCACAAGGGTGGTATTTGCTTAACTACCGATGCTTGGAAGGCCACTCTAAGTTCTAGTTCCGAAACCTCCACTTGTATCACTGCTCATTGGATTGATGACGATTGGTTGTTGCAAAAGAGGGTGATTTCCTTTAGAACAATGCCCTATCCCCACACGTCCTTGTAATGTACGAGCCATATTAAGGATGTATTAAGTGAGTATGTCATCATGCCCAAAATTTTCACCATGTCCTTTGATAATGCAACCTATAATACACTCACTGCCAAAATGTTAATCGAAGCATTTGATCCTCCTCTAGATGGCACCTTGTTTCATGTTAGGTGTGTATGTCATACACATTCTTAATCTATGTATCCATGATTTGATACGCTCACTAAAGTACCTCACCGCCCACATTAACACGGCTTGCCATGTGACGACCCCAACCCTAGGCAATCATTTTAAATATTAAATTATATGCTTTTAATATTTATGCTATCTTTATGTGTTTAATTATGTCTTTAAATTCTAAATTTAGGATAAATTGGGTGAGAAATAAATTTAGAATCTTATAAGAATTTATTGGACATTAAATAAATAAACTTGGATAATAATAAAAATGGGAAAATGATAAATAGTGTAGGGAGGTTAAATGAGTAGGATGAATTTATTAAATAAAGGAGTTAATTTTAAATTTAGAATGGAAGTGAAAGCCTAGGTAGATATTCCATGGGGGGCCAATTTGTTGAAACTTCCTCCTTCATTGCCAAGTGTCTCCCCATCCCCATTTCCCTTACTCCCTACCCGGCCCCCTTCCCCTTCATTCCCATACCTCTCCTTCATTTTCACAAAATATCAACCTAGAGAAACTAGAGAGCTCCCATGGAAACCCAAGCATGAAGCTTTGAAGTCAAGAACATTTCTTCATCCAAAAACCAAGTCTAGGAGCACATTTGAAGGTGGATCATCTTGGGGAACTCATCTAACTAGAAAGATCCACATTTCTTTCTAAAAATCCAAGTAAGTTGTTATGACTTCTCTTCTCATAAATGTTCATGAATATTTCTTGTTATTCTTGTTCTTGAAATGTTGATTTCATACCTTAGAAACCTTATTGGGAATTGGATGTTTAGAAAATGAACCTTGTGAAGTTAGGGTTGATGAAGATGATTTGGAAGGTTGAAATGGATGATGAGAGTAGTAATAAATAATCTAGAGTTAACTATTTTGGGGTTGCACGATTTTAGGATGAACTTGGTAAAGGCATGAAACTCCTTTGGTTGTTCTTGAACCTAGGGTAAAGGAAAATGGTAAGAAAATGACTTAAGAAATCTGAGAAATTGTGATCCAGGCGCTTGGGCGGTCGCCCAAGGGGCGTGAGCGGCCGCCCATGTGTCCAGTAGCTTTATGTTCCCTTTGAGACCCTCTTGGGCGGTCGCCCAAGAGGTAAGGGCGGTCGCCCTTCCCCTTGAATGTTCCTTTGGGCGGTCGCCCATGTTGATATGTGCGGTCGCCCATATGGGCAGAAACCCCTTCCCCTTTGGCAATCCACTTGGGCGGTCGCCCAAGTGGTATGGGCGGTCGCCCATGCCCCTGAACCAATATTTCCTGATTTGAACTAGGATCGTTTAGCATGTTGTTGGCCACTTATAATTGGACACTCCCACTTGTAATTGAACTTGAACCTTCCCTTAGGTCTTCAGTATCCTTGTATATGGAATTTGTAGGGTAGGTTAATGATCCCTCTTTTCCTTACTTGATGTTACATATCTTGTTGTTGATATTGTTTAGTGTATTCATAGATTGTTGCACTTTGATATTGATTGGGCATGAGTATATATTACCATGTAGCTATTGTTTATCCCTTTTGTGGATTTTATTCAAGTATCTATTATGTGCTTGATTATGTGTGAGTCACCGACGTTGGGGGTATAAATGTAATACGATCAATTATGGAAGTGTGACCTAATGTGATCGGATTATGTTATATTCGTGACCGTCCCCTCCCGTGGCCACGGGTTGGGGTTATAGCGTCGTATTGAGCCAAAAGCCTTACAGAGTTGCTACTGTCTTATTTGGTTCCCCGAAAACGGGTCTTATAAGACGTGAGTATTGCTTAAGCGGCCACCGTAATTGGAGTATTATTATACCCAATGTTGTACGACTGCGTTCGAGACGGAAAAGGTAAACCAAGGTAATGGAATGTGTTTATAGCTTTCCCAATGTGTTATGTGCGACTTGTTATATGTTGCATTTATTTGGCATATTGCTGCATCCATAATAGCTTGCTGAGATTTATTCTCACCCCTCTCCCTTTACTGTTTTAGATCCCGAGACAGGAGGACCGCCCAAGTAAGATCGGAGAGGAGTTTGGAGTAATCTTTTGGGGTATTGTCAGGGTATGTTTAGGGTGACGTATAAATTGTATTTTGGTAATTCCATTCATGGAGTTTGTAATTATAAACTTTAAACTCTACGTCATAACCTTAAATCTTTTGTAACTAAACAGTTAACTATTTTCAAAGTTAGTTATCTCCTCCTCCGATGTGGAGTAGAGTGGAGTTCTTTTGAAGTGATATGTTATTCATGTTCATGTTGGAAAGTCAAAGTAAAGTTTTAAAAAGTTTAGTGTTTTTGGGTTAGTTTGGGGACGCACCAACTCGGGACACGTGTAGGTTCCGGGTCGGGGTCCCCAGCTTGGTATCGAGCTCTGCTAGAATTCTTGGGTAGAGTCTAGCTGAGTGAGAGTGTGTGGTAACTGACGTCGAGTGTTTAATGCAGGAGTTTGTTGTAATGGCGGGAAATGAAGGTGATCCGAATCTGGGTTTGGGTGGTGTTGGTAATCCGAACGCCGAGATGATGGACATGTTCCGAGGGTTCCTTCAGCATATGGCAACGCAGTAATCGAATTTGAATCGAATCTAGGCGTACAAGGGCAACATGGGTTGGAGAAGTTTGTGAAGATGTCTCCTCCTAGCTTCAACGGAGATCCGGATCCGGTGAAGGCTGAGAGGTGGCTTGAGGCTATGAACAAGATTTTCGCGGCTATGGAGAGTACGGATGCGGAGAAAGTGAGATGCGCCGTTTTCAAATTGGAAGGACCCGGAGCATTGGTGGCAAGTGGTAAAGGATGGTTGGGACCGAGATTTGACACCGCAGACGTGGGAAAACTTCACGCTCAAGTTCCGAGATCACTTTGTGCCGACGGTTACTAGGGACAAGAAAGAAGGCGAGTTCCCGAAGCCGGAGCAAGTGGACCGTGACGATAGCGCGATTCGGCAAAGTTCACGTAGTTGGCCCGATATTGTCCCCATTTGGTGCACGATGAGGAGAGGCGAGTTTACCGGTTTGTGAAAGGTTTAAGAGTTGAGTTTCGAAGGGCTTGTTGACGCATAACTTCGCCAATTTCCAAGCAAAGAAGCCGAATATGGCGTGACCGGATTGAGAACGACATAGAGGAGCATCGTGGTAAGAATGAAGGAGGAAACAGAACAGATTTCGTGGTCAAGGATCGGGACGAGAATAGAGTGCGCGAGGACTTTCACCCCGGGAGCGAATCGAGGAGGCAATGTGGCGACTCCGGCAAACCGTTCGACTTCCTGGGTCGGTTTGGGACAACATGTGGGTTTTGCAAGAGGATAGGGCATTCCGAAGACAAATGTTGGAGCAAACAAGGCAAGTGTTTGGAGTGTGGATCGCCGGGCCATTTCGGGAGGAATTGTCCCAAGTTACGAATAAGCAAGCGACGAGCACCGGATTCGGGGTCAAGGAAGTGGTGTGAAGAGAGATGTTGATGGGAAACCTAAGGATAAAGTCCAAGGTCGTGTGTTTGCTTTGGGTCGAGGAGAGGTCGATCCTAATGCCGTCATTAGAGGTATAGTTCCCTGTCTCAGAGTTAAGGCCCGCATTCTTATAGATCCCGGTCTTCCCATTCATTTGTGGCGTCTCATTTTGCATTCTCATTGCATATCTTGCCCGAATCTATGCCTTATGTGTTAGAGGTCTCTACTCCTATGGGAGAGAGCCTTGAATCTTCTTTGATATATCGTGGATGTGATGTGACTATATGTGGGCATGTATTGCCGGTGGATTTGGTCGAGTTACCAATCCGTGATTTTGATGTGATCCTTGGAATGGATTGGTTGAGTCAGTGCCATGCTTTGGTAGACTGTCGTAGGAAGCGAGTCTCATTTGCTATGCCTGATGTGCCTACATTTATATTTGATGCCGATAAATCT
Source organism: Adenophora triphylla var. japonica (assembly GCA_022495995.1). Classification (NCBI taxonomy): domain Eukaryota; kingdom Viridiplantae; phylum Streptophyta; class Magnoliopsida; order Asterales; family Campanulaceae; genus Adenophora; species Adenophora triphylla. The sequence goes on from JAFEMH010000006.1 coordinate 827,429, forward strand.
ATGTTCGGGTTACATGTTATTTCTGCCTTAAAAGCTAGAAAGATGCTATCTAAGGGGTGTACGGGTTACTTAGCTTATGTGGTAGATTCCAATAAGAAGTCTTCCGAGTTAGCTCATGTTCCGGTTGTGAATGAGTTTAGTGATGTGTTCTCTAGTGAGTACTCTATGCCTCCGGACCGTGAGATAGAGTTTTGTATTGACTTAGTACCCTGCACCGCTCCTATCTCTAAAGCACCCTATAGAATGGCTCCGGCCGAGTTAAAAGAGTTGAAGGTCCAATTGCAAGAATTGTTAGACCGAGGTTTTATTCGACCTAGTGTGTCCCCGTGGGGAGCACCGGTCTTGTTTGTTAGGAAGAAGGATGGTACCTTACGATTGTGTATTGACTATCGTTTGTTGAACCAAGCCACCATTAAGAATAAGTATCCTCTTCCGCATATAGATGATTTGTTTGACCAACTCCAAGGTTCCGTTATCTACTCAAAGCTTGATTTGAGAAGCCGGATACCATCGCTGAAGATTAGGCCGGATGATATTGCTAAGACAAATTTTCCGTACTAGATATGGTCATTATGAGTTTGTTGTGATGCCATTTGGGTTGACTAATGCTCCAGCCGTGTTTATGGATATGATGAACCGTGTCTTCAAGCCTTATCTTGATAGTTTTGTGGTGGTCTTTATTGATGATATTCTTGTGTATTCTAAGTCCCGGGAAGAGCATGAGAATCATTTGAGGATTGTCTTGTCCGTTCTTCGTGAGAAGCAGTTGTATGCCAAGTTCAGTAAGTGCGAGTTTTGGCTTGAGCAGATTTCTTTCTTGGGGCATGTTGTATCGAGTTCGGGAATTTCCGTTGATCCTTCGAAGATTGAAGCCGTGGTTAATTGGAAGCAACCTTCGACTGTGACCGAGGTCCGTAGTTTTCTTGGGTTGGCGGGATATTATCGGAGATTCATTGAAGGGTTTTCTCGGATTGCTACTCCGTTGACTAGGTTGACTCGGAAAGATGTACCGTTTGTATGGGATTCCAAGTGTGAAGCAAGTTTTGATGAATTGAAGAAGAGGTTGACGACGGCTCCGGTTCTTACCCTTCCGAATGGTTGTGAGAATTTTGTGATCTATAGTGATGCCTCGAAGGCGGGTTTGGGATGTGTGTTAATGCAAGATGGAAAGGTTATTGCGTATGCCTCTAGGAAGTTATCACCGCGAATGTAATTACCCTACTCATGATATGGAATTGGCGGCGATTGTGTTTGCGTTACATAAGTGGAAGCATTATCTTTATGGGGCGAAATTCGAGATTTTCACCGATCATAAGAGTTTGAAGTACCTATTTACCCAAAAGGAGTTGAACAACCGGCAAAGAAGATGGTTAGAGTTTTTGAAGGATTTTGATTGTGTCATATCCTATCATCCGGGGAAGGCCAATGTGGTGGCCGATGCGATTAGCCGAAAGGCGTATGTGACAGCCTTGAGTTCTCGGGAGTTGAAGAGTGAAGTGATAGTTGCGAATGTTCGAGCCGTTCCGACATTGTATGGTGATTTGAAGGAAGCTCAACAAGAAGATCCTAATTGAAGAAAATTTGTGATCAAGTGCAAGATGGGAAAGCCGGGGATTTTGCTTTGAATCGAGATGGGATTTTAACTTTCCAAGGGAGAATTTGCGTTCCGTCATCGCCGGAAATCAAGAAGCGTGTTTTAGAGGATGGCCATAAGTCCAAGTTTGCGATTCATCCGGGGAGTACCAAAATGTATCAAGACTTGAAGCGTGGATATTGGTGGAATGGAATGAAAAGAGAAATAGCGGATTATGTATCTAAGTGTTTGACTTGTCAACCGTATTAAGGCGTAACATCAAAGACCGGCGGGACTACTTCAACCATTGGATATTCCTGGAGTGGAAATGGGAAGGGATTTCGATGGATTTTGTTTCGGGCTTACCTCTCACCGCGAAGAAGATGGATGCTATTTGGGTTATTGTGGATCGATTGACGAAGTCGGCTCATTTTCTTCCGGTATCGACTAAGTTTTCGTTAGAGAAGTTAGCTCGCCAGATATGAAAGAGATTGTTAGACTACACGGGGTTCCGGTTAGTATTGTGTCCGACAGAGATCCGAGATTTACATCTAGATTTTGGAGAGCATTGCATGAAGCTTTGGGTTCTAAGTTGTGTTTTAGTACCGCGTTTCATCCTCAAACCGATGGTCAGTCCGAGAGAACTATTCAGATACTTGAGGATATGTTACGAGCTTGTGTGATGGATTTCCAATTGTCTTGGGAGGATCATTTACCTTTAGTGGAGTTTGCTTACAATAACAATTTATCGATCCCAAGATTGAGATGGCTCCGTATGAAGCTTTGTATGGTAGGAAGTGTCGATCTCCGATGTGTTGGGACGAGGTTGGTGAAGCAAGACTTTGGGGCCCGAATTTGGTTCGAGATTCTACGGAGAAGATCAAGGTGATTCGAGATAGGTTGAAGACAGCTCAGAGTCGACAGAAAAGCTACGCCGACAATAGAAGACGGGATTTATCATTTCGGGTTGGTGACTTTGTGTTCTTGAAGGTCTCTCCGAGGACGGGAATCAAGAGGTTTGGTAATAAGGGTAAATTGTCTCCGAGGTTCGTTGGTCCGTTTGAAATTCTAGAGAAGATTGGGGATTTGGCTTATCGGTTAGCGTTGCCTCCGTCTTTTTCTTTACTTCATGACGTTTTCCATGTTTCGATGTTGAGGAAGTATTGTCATGATCCTTCCCACATCTTGAGTTCTCCTCCCGATGATGTCCAAGCGGACATGTCTTATGTCGAGGAACCCTTGAGAGTCCTAGAGTTCCAAACTAAGGAGTTGAGGTCTAAGAGTATCCCTATAGTGAAGGTCCTTTGGAAGAACCACACCGTAGAGGAAGCGACGTGGGAGCTAGAGTCGGAGATGAGAGCAAAATACCCGTGGTTGTTTGAAAATTCAAGTAAGTTTTCCTTTTAAAATTCGGGTCGAATTTTCTTTAAGGGGGAGTGAGTGTGACGACCCCAACCCTAGGCAATCATTTTAAATATTAAATTATATGCTTTTAATATTTATGCTATCTTTATGTGTTTAATTATGTCTTTAAATTCTAAATTTAGGATAAATTGGGTGAGAAATAAATTTAGAATCTTATAAGAATTTATTGGACATTAAATAAATAAACTTGGATAATAATAAAAATGGGAAAATGATAAATAGTGTAGGGAGGTTAAATGAGTAGGATGAATTTATTAAATAAAGGAGTTAATTTTAAATTTAGAATGGAAGTGAAAGCCTAGGTAGATATTCCATGGGGGGCCAATTTGTTGAAACTTCCTCCTTCATTGCCAAGTGTCTCCCCATCCCCATTTCCCTTACTCCCTACCCGGCCCCCTTCCCCTTCATTCCCATACCTCTCCTTCATTTTCACAAAATATCAACCTAGAGAAACTAGAGAGCTCCCATGGAAACCCAAGCATGAAGCTTTGAAGTCAAGAACATTTCTTCATCCAAAAACCAAGTCTAGGAGCACATTTGAAGGTGGATCATCTTGGGGAACTCATCTAACTAGAAAGATCCACATTTCCTTCTAAAAATCCAAGTAAGTTGTTATGACTTCTCTTCTCATAAATGTTCATGAATATTTCTTGTTATTCTTGTTCTTGAAATGTTGATTTCATACCTTAGAAACCTTATTGGGAATTGGATGTTTAGAAAATGAACCTTGTGAAGTTAGGGTTGATGAAGATGATTTGGAAGGTTGAAATGGATGATGAGAGTAGTAATAAATAATCTAGAGTTAACTATTTTGGGGTTGCACGATTTTAGGATGAACTTGGTAAAGGCATGAAACTCCTTTGGTTGTTCTTGAACCTAGGGTAAAGGAAAATGGTAAGAAAATGACTTAAGAAATCTGAGAAATTGTGATCCGTGCGCTGGGCGGTCGCCTGCGGCGTGAGCGGCCGCCCGTGTGTCCAAAAGAGCTTTATGTTCCCTTTGAGACCCTCTTGGGCGGTCGCCCAAGAGGTAAGGGCGTCGCCCTTCCCCGAATGTTCCTTTGGGCGGTCGCCCACGTTGATATGTGCGGTCGCCCGTATGGGCGTAAACCCCTTCCCCTTTGGCAATCCACTTGGCGGTCGCCTGTGGTATGGCGGTCGCCCATGCCCCGAACCAATATTTCCTGATTTGAACTAGGATCGTTTAGCATGTTGTTGGCCACTTATAATTGGACACTCCCACTGTAATTGAACTTGAACCTTCCCTTAGGTCTTGTATCCTTGTATATGGAATTTGTAGGGTAGGTTAATGATCCCTCTTTTCCTTACTTGATGTTACATATCTTGTTGTTGATATTGTTTAGTGTATTCATAGATTGTTGCACTTTGATATTGATTGGGCATGAGTATATATTACCATGTAGCTATTGTTTATCCCTTTTGTGGATTTTATTCAAGTATCGATTATGTGCTTGATTATGTGTGAGTCACCGACGTTGGGGTATAATGTATCACGATCAATTATGGAAGTGTGACCTAATGTGATCGGATTATGTTATATACTCGTGGACCGTCCCCTCCCGCGGCCACGGGTTGGGGTTATAGCGTCTGTATTGAGCCAAAAGCCTTACAGAGTTGCTACTGTCTTATTTGGTTCCCCGAAAACGGGTCTTATAAGACGTGAGTATTGCTTAAGCATTTCACCGTAATTGGAGTATTATTATACCCAATGTTGTACGACTTTGTTCGTACGGGAAAAGGTAAACCAAGGTAATGGAATGTGTTTATAGCTTTCCCAATGTGTTATGTGCGACTTGTTATATGTTGCATTTATTTGGCATATTGCTGCATCCATAATAGCTTGCTGAGATTTATTCTCACCCCTCTCCCTTTACTGTTTTAGATCCCGAGACAGGAGGACCGCCCAAGTAAGGACGGAGAGGAGTTTGGAGTAATCTTTTGGGGTATTGTCAGGGTATGTTTAGGGTGACGTATAAATTGTATTTTGGTAATTCCATTCTTGGAGTTTGTAATTATAAACTTTAAACTCTACGTCATAACCTTAAATCTTTTGTAACTAAACAGTTAACTATTTTCAAAGTTAGTTATCTCCTCCTCCGATGTGGAGTAGAGTGGAGTTCTTTTGAAGTGATATGTTATTCATGTTCATGTTGGAAAGTCAAAGTAAAGTTTTAAAAAGTTTAGTGTTTTTGGGTTAGTTTGGGGACGCACCAACTCGGGACACGTGTAGGTTCCGGGTCGGGGTCCCCACATGCCATGTTATTCGAAATTTCGGGCCAAGGTTGAAAGTTTATGCCGATTTATCTGGCGCTTATAACATGAAATACATGAAGCCGAAAGTGGCCGAGGATATTAAGTGGAACTCAACCTATACCATGTTGAAGAGAGCGGTTGACTATAAGGTGGTCATAAAGGAATACTTTGCAAATTATCAAATGGATAACCAAATTAGTGATCATTATTGGTCGATAGCCACTGCACTATTAGGTTTACTTAAACCTTTTTGGAGGGCTACCAAAATATTTTCGGGAAGCTATTATCCCACCTCCCATATTTTATGTCGTGAGCTATATGTCATAAGTGGGGTTATTAGCCAACATAGAACACATGAAATCTTTGGAGGTGTCATTATGGATATGGAAAAAAAAATCACCAAGTATTATCCACATTTTCCCATAGCTTCCCAATTAGCCGCGATAATGGATCTTAGAATTAAGTTCACCTTATTAGGTGAATTGTTTGATCAATTTTATGAAAACATGAATCCCGAGCTTGAACCTAATAGTGTAATCACTTTGTCTAGACAACAACTTAGGGAAATTCACACCATCCTATTTCGTTTGTATGACCACTATTGTAGAACACTAAAAGGGCCAAACACTACATCCGAAAGATTAGGAAAAGAGAAAACTAAGTTGTTTAAAAAAGGTTGGAGTTTCTTGAATAAAGCAAAAGGGTCATCCACATCCTCTTCTAGTGGGGGGAATGAATTACACCAATACCTTGATAGTCCCTTCTACCCCTTAGATGGTGAAAGTTTTGAGGACTTAAATGTCCTCCAATGGTGGAAATCTCATGCTAATATTTATCATATTCTTTCTATGATGGCACGTGATCTACTTACCACTCCGGTGTTCACGGTAGCAACGGGGGCTGCTTTTAGTGCTGCAGGAAGAGTCGTGACGAAAAAGAGGAATAGACTCAAGCCCGCTCTAATTGAGAGGTTGATTTGTCTTTCGGATTGGGATGATGCAGAATTGAGGAAACAAGGCACATTTCGAGATCTTGAAGATGACGAATGTGATAGCCCCCGATGAAGACGACCTCAACGAAGAGTTTTTGAGAGATGGATACTAGAAGATTCGAAGAATTCAACAATTTCAAAGAGTTTGAAGCTACAACGATATTGAAGATTTAAAGCTTTTTTTAAGACAATGTTTAATTTGAAGATTTGAAGACTATGTTATTTGAAAATTTGAAGACGTTTTTTAATTATTTCCAAGATTATGTTTTAAGACTATGTTATTTCAAGACTTTGTTATTTAAAAAATATGTAATTTAAATTTTCATCATTTCAAGACTATGTAATTTAAATTTCCATCATTTGAAGACAATGAAAATTCAAAAAAAATATGTTGTGTTCTATTAGTAAATTGACTACGTTATTTCATAATTTTACTTCATTTATTTACAACGTTCACAAATGTATACTTCATTTATTAAAAAATAAATGTACATTGTATTTTCTAATAGGTATAATTATAAACTTTTATTTACTTAAGTAAATAAAAATTTATATTAAATAAAAATTTATAATTATAAACTTTTATTTACTTAAGTTAATAAATGTTTATAAGTATACCTCTTAGAAAATATAATTAACATTATTGAGACTAAGTTTTTTTTTTAATAAAATTCTTTGTTTAATTCTAAAGAATTTTGTATTTTTTAAAAAAAAAATTCAAGCATTTTCAGATTTTTTTTTTTTTTTTTTTTTTTTAAAAAGGTAAAATCCGTTTGGCCCGTGGATCCTTGGATCCGGGCCAAACGGGCGGGCCTCACCATGGAACAACGGAAGGGACGGGCCGGGCCGGGCTTTAGCCCGTTTCCTCTCACGGACGGGCCGAGTTAAGCCCGTTTGTCCGCACGTCGACGGGCCGAGCCGGGTTACCCGTTTGGCCTTCACCAATTCTACCTGTCCCGAAATTAACTTCCTATTTTTTATACGAATGTATTTTGAACAATAATTTCAAACATTTAAATATTATTATTGATAATTGATACTGCAGGGAACGTGTTGATCAGCCTACGTCCAGCAATTAGGTTGATCCACTGGCTTTGTTTGACCTGAAACAGTGAACAAACGACTAGCCGGGGTGGTCTCCGGCTAAAACCCTCAGGCGTGAGAATAAGTATCACGTGTATAGCTTAATAAACTGTATTGAGAGCAATTGAACAGCAAAATAAGCATTACCCCTAAACGGTGTATGTTGTGAAGTATTTATAACCTTTTATAAAAAGTAGAATTGTAGGATGATTGTGTAGAATCCCTAAAATCGTGGAAAGAGTCGTGAGCGTAACTGACTCCGAAATTGCAGGAGACGGTTATGGAAAGTCTTTGGTCGACGTACGTCTCTGTAGGTCGAGGTCGTCTGAGTGAATCAAGGTCGACCTGACTTAATATTATAGTCAGATAGGATTTGTACAAGGAGGAGATCGTATGTCGGACAAAGCTAGGTCAGGACCAAGGATGGTCGGACAATGAGCTAGGCCGATCGATCTTTCTTTGACCCGGGCCTACGGCCTTGTAATAATCGGGCGGCTACGGTTGATGGCTTATTTCTTTGTGATAACGTCTGAATAATTGGGCTTTGTATTTTGGGCCTAGTCCGTCACTTTTATTCCGTTCAATAATATTTATAATAATGTATCAATAACAAGTTTTATATTTTTATTAGGATAATTAATTCAATCTAAATTTATTGCTCAAATTACCTTTGTAATATCAAAAAAATAAAAAATAGAAAGATCATTTTGGTACGGAGGGAATATGTTTTTAAATGGACCATAGGCATAGTTAGGCCTTGTTTGGATTCGTGTTTTTTTTCCCTTTATCATAGTTATTTCATGGTTGTGAAATGATTCCATGAAAAGGTGAAAGAAAAAGACGGATAGAAAAAAGTATACACTGAGAAATTGAAAATAAAAAAATCACAAACCGAAACTACGAATCAAAACGGGCCCTTAAAGTCCAGCCTGTGGTTTGGGTCGGCCATCATCAACCATCGATTTGGCCCATTTGTGTTGAACCTTTCTTTGAGGCTCTTATTATGGTCCACTCCCAAACCTAAATTGGCTGGTGAGCTGCTATTTTTTCCGGCCCAATTTAACTTCCTTGTCTAGACCAATTCAATTCTGGAATTGGGGACCACACACGTCAAAATTAAAGAAGATTCAGATTTCATCTTTTTTTCAAACGAGTCCGAGTGATCATTACTGGTGAAAGAGCGGATCTAAAGATAATCATTGAAGCGATCGAACGGCTAGAAATTACGTCCCTAAATATGAATGTTCAAATTTCATTTTAAGGAATAATTTGAAAATGTATATCTTTTATACATTTTAATGACAAAGATGCATAAATATTCTTGTTATTCACTTTCTAAACCCTTAGGGCTCGTTTGGTAGGCCGATAGGATTAGCATGTATTAATAAGGAGGAGGTTATTAATTCAGGGATTAATAATACCACCCTTTTTTTAGAATAAATAAGAAGGGGATAAGAGGTGCTCGACGCTTATCCTGGCCAGATTTGGATAATTACTACGATTGCATTTAATCTACCAAACATACTTTTATTGGACTAATAATCCTATCCGATCATTTATCAACCTAAACGGCCCCTTAGTTTACGATAATAAAATGAATCGAGAATTTTTTTATTTTTTTGGTAAATAGGCATTTAGGGACATTAAAAAAAAAAAAAAAATCATTTTGAGATATAAAAATTCTTGAATTTGGACATTAATTTAGGGAGAGAGAGAGAGAAGAGTACTTAACATTAATAAGACACGAATAAATTAGTTCACCAGATTATGGCATCAAAATACGAAGAAAGAAATCCATACTGCATTCTAGAATCAGCCAGTATATAGCACAAGCGACAGCTTAATCACACTTGCAGGTGATTTTGACTCCGACAATTGTCCCAACTCAAAAAGACTCTCATAGCCGAACACCTGTCCCGGGCAACTCCAAAACCTAATTTTGATACTCATTTTAAAGTCCTTGCATCTCCAATAATAGGTAAAATGTTGAGTACCAAAATTTAATTAATTCCTTACCAAAGTACTATATATATTTAGGACTTTGCTTAGGAGAAAAGCGTGAAGGAAACTCGCACATGATTTGGTGTTTGACTGAAAATGAGAGGGGACATTGGAGGGACAATGTCTGCAGCCTTCCCATCTAACATTTATCACAATCAAAAATCCACCCACCCACTTAATTCAACCCCCAACCGTCCATTTCTCCTTATCCTTCGCTTCTTTGTTGACTAATTAAAATAATTATTATATTTCAAAATTATTTATCATATTAAAAATATTAATAAAGTTATTAACTTAAAAAAAAAAAAAACTAATTTGGTACCTAATTTTTGATACCCATTGCTGGAGATGTTTTTTTGATACCTATGCAAATAGTGTTTTATGGGTATCAAAATTTGATTTTGATAACCTTCTTAGTGCTAGGACTACTATTGGAGTTGCCCTGAAGAGGTGGAAAAAAAAAGAAAGCAATATAAGATAATTAGGATAAAAATTGTGGTCGAAAAAACTCTGAAATGGGATTAGCATACGACAAGATATGTGATTGGTGTATAATGTACGGAGGAGGAAACAAAGGCAAGTGGTAGTGACATAAACCTAATTTAGGTGTGAAATAATAATAAGATAAAATGAGTATTAATACACTAATAGTATGTTTTATCTATGAGTGCATTAGGTGAGTAGATGGCCAGTGTGCACTCCATTTTGCTTTGCAGCAATCAAGGGCTGTGGGGAGATATGTAAGCTAGTGGAGTCTCCACTTTATCATCTTTGTCTTCAATCTTGTTACTTTTACCTAATAAATTTTCCAAAATATTGCAGAGCTATCCAATACTAACATTCAGCATTGGTGAGTGGGTGGGTCTGCATGTACGTGTCTTATGTGTGTCTCTGAATTGTGTAGGGGAGAGGGAGAGGGAGAGGGAGAGGGAGAGAGAGAGAGAAAACAATTTGGGCAAAACGTACTATCGACTAAAAAACAAAAGAAGCAACTTTTCGTGTGATTCTATGGCAAAGAAGAGTGGCATCAATCATCAAAGAAAGAGAATTCCGTGCCACGGAAAGTACTAATACCTAAATTTCTTAGGTCAGAATATAAGCACAAAGCTATTACCTTTAAATTTGCAAATGAGCTCACCGCAAATTCCATTTTTGCAACTAAGTAGGTAGCCTGGTGACCTGAAAGCAACAGACTCATCAGCGTTGAACTGTGAAGGTCCTTCTTAAGATGTAAAATTGGTAGAATGTTCAGTTTGAACAGCACTGTTATTTACAACGTAAGAATGAGCAGAAATCATTGTCCTCATAATTGCAGTCGATATCTCACACAATACCAATAAAAAGAAGAGAAATTTCTAATTAATGCACTTATCAAAAGAAAACTTGATTAGGGAGTTTCCACTTTAATTATCATCTTTGGAGGAAGTTCAAAGCATTTTACGACTGCCTGAAACCAATTTAAGACTAAGAAATTTGACAAGCTAAGCATTCAAATTTAACCATCTGTAATGTCAAAACAAACGGATTTAATTAGTGGGTCTGCAAATACACGTTACGAAAAGGAGAAACAAGAAGTGAGCATGGGGCTGCCAATGAACACAATAGCCTGGTTGGCTTGGTTACAAGTTTATAATGAAATTTCCAAAGGACATTAACTTTGATCCTTAAACTGAATACCTTCCTTGTTTAAAACACGTTGATGACGCCACGTATTTTCGGGGGTCTGAATGAGGTAGGATATCTGGCTTGATATTTGTTTGTACCTAGAACACAATAACAACAAGAAGCACCATTAAGGTTAAAGCCGAGGTTTAATACAGCTCAGACCCTCGGGATGTGAGAGTAAGATCTCTTGAGGGTTTATAACTAAGAAATAAGACTTTGAATGTCTTGAGTGAGTTGTGTGTTTAGGGTTTAGACAATGTGGCTTACAAATATAATTTGGCACTTACTTTGTCCATGGGGACAAAGGTTGATATATATGGTAAATGGGAGCTGCTCGCTGACGTCAGCCCTAAAGATATCTTTGTCTTTGACCTAGGACACGTGTCCGCATCTGGTTGAGTCTGTCAGTAAAGTAAGATTCACGGCAGAGGGATGTCGCTGATGTGGACAGGTACAGTGGGCACAGTCGCAAGTTGGCGCCGCGCCTTAATGGCATAGTAGGCGCCTGAGCCGCATTCAATGCGATGGGAATAAGCCGGCTTCTTTATGTCAGAACACGTTAGGAAACTTGCTCTATAAGCTTTGGCTTTAACCGGGAGTCTGGTATGAGTTGGAGGTCAATACGGTAGACACGGTCATGGATGGCGCGGGCATGGACATCGCGGTCATGACGGCCGCGGTCATCTTACTGGTGGTCTGGTTGTCCGCGGTCATGACTGGGACGGTCTGAGAGAGGATCGCGGCCTTGACCTCGACGGTCTATCTCTTCGCGATCTTGACTCTGGCAGTCTTGGGTATGCCACGTCATACGGGGCCTTTGGGCCAGATCAAGCTTTGGGCCCGGTCCATTATATCCGAGCTCATCACACGTCATGACGTTTTTTGACTTTGGATGTACAAACCAACAATATTAGTGTGAGAAGATATTTTGAGAGGTACGGAATTAGGTACAATTTATAAATTAAAGAAAATTCCTAGTGATTGCCTCCCTTTCCTTTTCTGTTCACCTAAGCTTTCTAATGATCAGATCTCCCCATGTCATCATCCATTGCAAATAGGAGTCACTTTCATATTTGGTAATCTCAGGAGGAAATATTTTAAGCTGGTTTGGTAACATTTTGGTACCAATGTATGAAAACAGTAAACAAACATGCATACACCTAGTGGCCAGATAGATTCTAAAAAAATATGACATGGATGGTCATAATCTATTTTTCAGGGCCTACAATATGTGATTCAGCATTAAAATAGAAATCAGTTGACTGAATATACATTAACAGATTGGTCCCTTTGATATCAATGCAGGTCTTTAAATAATAATAATGATGGTTACAAGTAGGGAGGGACATCTTTGATATCAATGTTGTGCACAACTGCCATCACTAGTGCACCCTTTATACAAAAGATGTTTATTTATATTTTTTTGATAAAAGAAGACGACGAAGATATAAAAGATATAATTCTCTAAAGAGAACTTCGAGGTAAAGACTGTTTTTACTTTGAGCTAGTCAGAGTAATGCAAGGATGAAGTCCCATTTTGCCTAACAAGAGAAGCATGCACCATTAAAAAAAATGTTATGTCAGGGATATTCATGTGCAACAATATAAAGGAAGCAAGATTACAACACTTGCAACTAAAAAACAGCATAAGCTGATCATGCTCCTCGTGATCCTGTATTACGAGATAGGTTTTCACTAACAATTTTTAAGTGCATTGAACTAATGATAGTTTTTGGATTTTACTTGTTTTCTTATGACGAGATATATAAACTACATTTATAACCAACAGAACAAAGTTAAGAACGGGTAATATTTTATCAGTCATCACAAAGTAAATAGAAACTTCCTTATCTGTGGAGCATCATAAATATGATCTATCAAACGTCCCATAGAATGTTCTACCATGCATATTATTTTCAAGAAAATGGATTGTGCAATAGCCAGAAATCCAGATACAACCTGATATTTCGAAACAAAATATTCAGTTACTGGGGACCAAGAGCAGGCAAAGCATTTACGTAATAGACAAAAGATAGTGGACCAATACAGCATATACGCACTATAGGTTCTGGTGGTGTCATTTCCTATTAGTTCATCAGCGATTTCAAAGTTTCAACCTTTTCAGATTTGATTTTGTACTCCAATCATCTATCTTCCCTAGAAATATTTAGCATCTCAGCTATATTAACATTATCTCGACTGCAAGAATATGAACCAACTGTCCAAGAACAGCTGACAGCTTATAAGAGCTTGGCTCAGGCTAGGTTCTTCCGCAGATTGACCAAGGGTAAACACTAGTTCTATGTTCAAGATATTAGGTACAATTTGTGGTCTTCCATTTATCATAAACATCATCAATTTATATTATAATTTCAAAATTGCTACATTTGAATAACAATAAGAGCCATCTCATAGTTAGCAAGTCAGACTCATAACAAAAGACAAATAACTTGCCTCAGGCTGGTTCACTTAGTGGCGGAACTGAACTTCAACAAACAGTTCAAACTCATTTATTAGGTGAGCTGAGTTGGAACAAGGGTAAGATCAGGCTCTCGTTAAGAAAATCCAGTGGAGGTGTCAGAACAGTAATGACAGATTTTTGCCAAGCAAATGATACCCAATTGAAAGTTCATCCAACTAATTGTATCTCCATTCACCAAACATGATAAGAGTATATGGAAAGCATAAGAAGTAGCTAATGTACTATGTTGGGCATTGTGCTCGCTCATGGATGCAAAACGTGTGGGGTGGTCTAACTGAAACTAATTGTACAATTCGAGTCAAATCATGAAGAAGGCTTATATAACACTGCCCATTATGCCACTTAGAGCTTGATAATATAGAACATGTTGCACTATGGTGTTGCGAGAAGACCATCCTCCACAAAATTATGTTCAGCATGGTACAAAGACTGGCGAGTGTTTTCCACTTGGTTCACTAAGCTCACAAATAATCATTGTACTAATAATTATCTACTCCCTCCCCATCTAAAAAAGATCGTTCCATTTGACTTGCCAAACTTTTATGATTGATGCTTTACTTACTTGTACCTTCTTGAACTTGCACTATAATTACTGGCTTTTTTAGAGATGGGCTAATCTTTATGGGACAAACCAAAAAGAGAAGTGGGACAATCTTTTTGGGACCGGAGAGCAAGTCCACTTTTGGCACTTAACGCATGTTCTCTATCTCATGGGATGGTTATGTATATATATGTGCATTTCTTACAACTCAATTTCCCAGAGTGGTACTTGTTCTAAGAAAAGGGGAGAAGAGTAGAAAGCAACATAGGAACCATGAGCTCAACAATAATAGCCATTCCTAATGAAGAAGAAACTTCTCCCAACCAGAAGAAGAAACTTCAATTTCCTTCCATTTCTAGTGTATCTACTCTTATGGAAAATGTACATAAGCATGACATGCGAAAAGTGATTCATAGTGCCAAGGTTGGAATTGCCCTAGTTTTGGTTTCACTTCTCTATCTCCTCGATCCACTCTTTCAGCAAGTTGGTGAAAATGCCATGTGGGCTATCATGACAGTCGTAGTTGTCTTTGAGTTCTACGCAGGTTGGTTATTGACACAAAAAATACTAATATATATTCAATGATTTACTAATATTATCCACAACTCTCTCCTCATTTTTCATATGCAAAAACTTTCCCCTTGTAATGAGTCTCATGATGATTAATCTGGTAACATGTATTCAGGTGCAACACTGAGCAAAGGATTAAATCGAGCAATTGGAACCATAGTCGGTGGGGGTTAGGGTGTTTGGCAGCAATTTTTGCAGACGAATTTGGGCAGGTTGGCAATGCAATTGTCGTTGGCATTTCAGTATTTATATTTGGTAAGTATGCACATAATGATCACAGTTTTTACATCACCGTTATTTTCCTTCCTAAGATTTTATCTAAGTAGTTCAAAATATGTCTTTCCTGTTACTACACAAAACTGGTGGTGATGATGTCTTCATGTTTTAGCATGCAGTAAAGATAATCAAAGCTAGTTTCTAATTGAGCTAAGAATTCCAGATGAGCATCATCATCAAATCTAATGAGTATCTTGTGATTGAATAGGTGCTGTAGCAACATACTCTCGATTGGTTCCAAGCATTAAAAGGAGATATGACTATGGGGTTATGATCTTCATCCTTACCTTCAATCTGGTTGTCGTGTCTGGGTTGCGTGCAGATAAAGTCCTGAAATTGGCCCGGGAACGTTTATCAACAATTGGCATGGGTTTCGGCGTATGCATATTCACCAGCTTACTCATATTTCCCATATGGGCTAGCGATGAACTTCATAACTCGACATCCTCCAAGTTTGATAAGCTAGCAAGCTGCATTGAAGGTGCCTAAGAAAAAAGGAAACAAATGATCTTAAAATTTTATGATATTAGTAAATGACTTTAAAGTTTAATATAGCACTCCTGACTTACATGATTATTTCCTGCAGAATGGTTGGAGGAATACTTCAAAGTCAGTGAAAAGGAAAAGCAGCCAAGCTTTAATGTCAACAGTTGCAAGTCAGTGTTACACTCAAAGTCAAGTGACGAGTCACTGGTATATCTCTTACTCCTGTAAATCAGATATTCTTGTACTATCAAAAGTTTTACTTCATTATGTCTTCTAAAATTTATATTACCCATAAGCAAGAACGTACGCCACTAGGCCAGGGAAGGAGAAACATTAAATCTAAAAATATAAGGATTTGATCAAAATTAGTATCATTATTTTTTATTTTCAATTTCTTCCTATTGCCATAAATCCTAATTGATACAAAGTAAACATCAGTAGTCCTGAAACATTTTTTGCACTTACATTTCAGGCGAATTTTGCAAGGTGGGAACCATGGCACGGGAAATTTGGACTTTACTATCCTTGGGAGAAATATTTACGAATCGGGGAGTTACTTAGAGAGCTTGCAGCTAACATTCTCTCAATGAAAGGATGCCTTGAATCACCTAGACAGGTTCGAAAAGCTCATAGAATTGTGTATTTAAACCAGCCAATCTAACTAGATAACATGTATGGTCAAAGGCCTACAAGGAAAACTTACAATACATTCCACTCTTTCAGCATAACTAAGTTTACTGTTAAATTTGTTTGGCCAGCCCTCAGTAACACAGCGAGATGCAATCAGAGAACCATGTGAGATAATTGGGTTGTCACTAGGATGGACTCTGAGAGAGCTTGGAGAAAGTATCAAGAAGATGAAGAAATGCCGGTCAAAAGTTTTGATAGCTCCAAAGTTGCATTCCATGAAATTAGAGCTGAGCCAATCTCTATCCAAGCTAGGGGCAATTGTGTATGGCGAAGGTCTTCCCACTGCAAACTTTCTGTTCCTATTGATGGAAATGGTGCGAAAGGTGGAAATATTAGCCAGGGAAGTTGAAGAACTAGGAGAGACTGCTTGTTTTCAGACTAAATAGCCAGGGTTTTGATCAGCAAGCATCCAGTGATGTACATATACACTAAAGCCAAATTTTGGCACATTAACGTCCAAATATTTTTATGGGGCCAGGGGATGTAGAGCAGAGAAGTTAACATCACAGTAAAACCCGTTCATATAATATCCTATGACTATTTATATGCAGGATGATGCTCACCCAATACCATGTATTGAATGGTTTACATAAATTCAAACAAAAATAAGAACATTTTGTTAGCACTTGTTACTACTTTAAAGAACAAAAAGAAGAGTTGTTTGCAGTCATAATCTTATAATTTCTGAGAAACTCTTGCACAAAGCAAAATGTTGCCAGAATTTCATGTGCAGAATCAATGTCACGTATTATATGTAATGGCTCGAGTAATTTGCTAGAGGTCCTCGCATATTTGGCATAATTATAAAGCAGCGGTAGCTGGAAAGATGAAGCAGGGTTCTTGACATCTTGTGTATGAAAATTTTAAAGAATTCTACAGGGCGTGAATCAGCCTCCCTTCCATATACTCTTACAAAACAACGGAACAAGTGATCACTGGTCCACCAATAATGCATTATCAGTAAGAAATGGTCAATCATTTGTTTGTTTCCTGCACGTCCTCTTATGAATAAAGAAAGAGGGAAGGTACTGTGGTGCAAAACGACAAACAAAAGGGAATATTAAATAAAAACATAAGCCAAAAAGGACAATAGTTAGAAGACATTGCTCAAAACAGATGGAGAAACCAATGTATTAAAAACCCATTTCCAAAGATTGATAACTCATTCACAGAAGGAAGATAAACATAGCAAAATGGGTCATCGTTTCAAGATCTCGTTAACCATTACTGTTTTGATTGCACTGTTCAGCGTATGGGATTTTGTCGAGAGTGTTCCAAATACCAACATTACCAACGTTCTCTGTAACTCAGGCGTGTATGCAAAAGATAATCCATTTGCCGTAAGCCTAAACTACATTCTAGAAGATCTGGAGGCCATCACGCCCTCCAGCAAAGGTTATGACTACCGCAACATTTCTCCTTATCCTAATGCCTTTGCCTACGGTCATGCTGCTTGCAACCAAAACCTCACGAGTACTGATTGCAAAACCTGCCTAGGAGCAGCCAAAACTGACATGTTCGACACCTGCAACAGTCGTATTGGGGCTCGATCTGTTCTGAAAGATTGTCAAATTAGGTATGAACAGTATCCATTCAGTGATTAAATCATTAGACCCTGACCCAATTCAATCTCTCTGTGTGTGTGTGTCAAAAGGTATTCAATAATTATTCCAATCGTAATTGTGGGGCTCCAATACCCTCTAGCATCTTAAAGTTGCTTATCAAATACTCCCTCGATATCTTAATACGTGTTGCAGTTGAGCATCGATATTTTAAATAAAGTGTTTACTTGTTTCTACATTCTTTATCTTATTGTAAAAATGCACTAAAACTATTTCCTTATAAGAAATGTGAAACATATTTTGGGATCGACCAAAAAGGAAAGGGTGACCGGGAGTATGACCCAGTCATTTCCTTATATTTCTGTATAATCATCACCAAATATGCACATTCTCTACACAATTACTTACGTGAAGATAACCTAAAATAATCGTTTTTAGCACAATCACGATTGGATACGCCTATGGGGTTCCTAAAACTACCCAACCAACGCATTCAAATGTAAGTGCGAGGGACTGGATTCGTCTAATTACTTCTAACAAAAATATTCAAGCATCAGAACATTGATCACTACTACAAACAAATCAAAAAGAACAAACTCAATTCCAATGCATTCTTATGTCTTAAAACACATATTCCCGCTGAAACTGAAAGTGAAATCGATTAGGATTTAGGATTAGGGTCACTTACAAACTTGAATTCGGCTCTTGAACATGAATCTCCAGCATATCGCACAATCGAAACAACAATGGTAGAGACTGGAGGGTAAAATGTGTTTATTTGATCAGTGAATGCTAATATACGCCATGATTAACGAACGCGCGTGTTTGAAACAAAGCAGGGCCAGAATTTCCAGTTTACCCCCAAGGCCCCCACTCTCCGTTGGGCCCATCAACGGACTCAATTGTTCGAGCGAATGTGGGCCTATCAATAGCCCATCTATGACCTCAATTAAAAAGAGGGGCCCATCTAGGATAATTAATTTTCCAGGATATATAAATAATCGAAAAAAAATCAATCATTCATTTTGGACGTGGGGGTACACAGTTTCTGGGAAAAACAGAAATAAGTAAACATAGAGAGAACCACATTTTTTGTATCATCAAATAAAATAAAATAAAATAAAATAAAATGGACATTTATTTTATAACGAATGTAACATAATAAACGAATTCAACTAGTAAACATCAAAAAAAACAAAGTTATGTTTCATAATAGTATCAAAATTTCTCCCTTTTGGAAGCAATGTACAACACCCTATCAAGAACAGCCCTAACGAACCACGACCCGACTCCTTCTTTACAGTATATTTACCTGATAAACAATCTCTACATGTATCCCCATCGGCCGTCGAGCTTCAAGTACCACATTCTATTTGCAGAATGAATCCCGACCGTCCAAAAATTTCTGTATAATTTTCTACACGATTATGTTCGATTCCAACTAGTTAAGTCGGAGCATAAACAGATTCTGTAAAATTTTCTCCACGATTATGTTCCAGTTTGAGGATGAGTGCATAAAGAAGCTCATTCCAGGAATCAGGAACCCCCGGCAGGCACCAGTGGCTGCAGTCTTGCTTTCGTAGTGGAGCGGGCCCAGTTTCTGGCCCTAAATAATATACAGAAAGATGCCCGTCTTTTCTCCGAGATGTCATCTCCGTCACGTTCATCAGATTCAATTTTTTTACGTGTGACTTGTCTGTCAGGTTTGACGTTACTTCAAGGAGTAGTTTTAATTGAGTCCATGTGTTGGATGAAACCGGTGATGAACTCAAGTCCGGTAATGTCTCCAAGTGACAGCTACCACCGTTTTTCCAGTCCCCACCGCTGTAATATTAAGGAATAATTAATTCCCCATGCATATATCAGAAACCTAATGAGACTATGAGAGGACTATTTATCTCGGATGTATAACAACCAGCAGTCTGGCAGATTCCCAAGCATACACTTTTCAACATGGGATTTTAAAATTTTATCTCGAGAAAAAAAAAAAAGGTTGATTGAAGGTCAGAGTGAAATAAATTGCAAACCTGAAATGTACAGGAGAATAGCTTCGGAAGAAGACTTGGGTCTTGCTCATATTTACTTCTCTGCCTATCCAATCTAATGTTGTCTCAATCGACCTTCGGTATGCATTTTCTACGCTCATATCCATCTTAATGACCTGTCCTTCTTGGAAATAACAACCCCTAACAAGAAACAAAAAGCACAAGAGGTTAGACAAACAAAGTATCGAATAGCTTACGGTTATATAGCATTCACTCGTAGGCATTGTTAGCTATGAATAAGTTCAAAATATAATACTTCCTCCGTCCCAAGAGTAGAGCCACTCTTTTTTAGGTTGTTCCATAATAGTAATCCCATTTCTGAAAAGACAATATTTTGAGTGTAATTTCGAGAAGGTACAATCAAGGAAAGCATCATTCTTTAAAAGTTTGACTTTTCATTGGACTTTTTTTGGATTGAGGAAGCATATAACTATAACATGTGTTCTTGTGTCAAATGAAGGCATGGAAAAGGATCTAACTTGAGAACTCTTGCTTCTTGAAATCCACTGTCTAGCATCGGACAGCCCTTAGAGATATACTCCCTCCATCCATAAACAAATGCTCATTTCTTAAAATTTGTCCACGAATGAGTGTCGATTATCTAGTGAAGTTACTAAAGTCACCTTATAAACTCCATGTCCTAATTTGCACTTACAATGACATAATGTGCTCATGAAGGGTATTTAGGTATATGTGTAGTGTAAATACTAAAAGCGCATAAAACTCAGCCTCCTTAATTTTCTAAAAAAAAAAAAAACTAATAGCCTCCTTAATTTTCTAAAAAAAAAAAAAACTAATAGAGGACAATCATATAGGGATGCAAGGAGTATACGACTATGTGTTAAGAAGGAGCTAATGGAAAGAATGAACAGTACTTACCCTCTAACAGTCTTCTCGGGATTCCACCAATGCCCATTATTAAAAATTAGTATATCTGCATCTTTCCATTGATGAGAGCTCCAATCCATCTGATCCAGCTTTAAAGTGGTTTTCACCTTCGCTGGAGCTCCAGCAGGGGCCCGGCTCTGCAGTACTAGGAATGGAGCTCTGAAATACTCTATCGTGCAGTTGTAATCCTTAAACTTGAACACCAAGAAGCCCGAGTGCTTTGTAATTGGGCTCCCATTTACTTCATATATAGAAGATTTATTAGAAACTGCAGAAGATAGCAAGCACAGCAGGGATTCCCATTGGTTTCTTCCAATTGAGTCGCCAACAAATACAAGCCGACGATTTCGCAGTTTTTCCAACAATTTTGTGGCATTGAATCTATTTTAAGAGATCGAGCGGAGGGAAACTAGTCAATAAAGAAACCAAGTTTCTAAGCTGAGGTTTTCAAATAATTTTGTGGCAAAAATTGTCATGATCCGTATAATTTCTAAGCTGACATAGCAACTAATGAAAAATACTAGTTTAGGCTGCGAATTTGCTGCTAGAAAAATAAAACTACTTACAGAGAGTGAAAAACACGACTTTTGGAAAATGAACTACTCCGTAATCTATAACTAATTCGTGGATTATGCGCGGGAGAGAGTAAGTATGTTGTAACAATTCATCAGCACCCAATCTTTTTAGTCATAGGTAGAAATTCTGTACAGATATAGTAACGGATATATTATCTATACATGTAAATGTATCATATATTTCCCCTAAATGCAGGTACAATTTCAAGGTCAATACTCACATTGGCACAACTTCCATGTCATATACGCCCACACAATAACACGCAGTTTTAATGTCAAACACACACACACACAAAATTTTAGCGTCAATGACTAATATACACGGAGACGTGTACAAGTTCAGTGTCAATGACTCAAAATACACAGAGGCGCATTTCAATATCAACGAGTCAATGCACACCAAGACACACAATTTCAATGACTCAATAACAAACATACACACAGACAATTTGAATGCCTGCGATGGACTCAATATACGCATATTTGTGCATAATATTAATGTCAATAATTCAAGAGAATTGTTATTTACCCCCGCAACATTACTCAATACCCCCGCAATACCAAGTCTACCCAATATTCAACCCTAGTCACACCACTCTTCTCCCTATTTTACCCCTTTCTCTCTCAACTTTCTCCCTATTTTACCCCTTTCTCTCTCAACTGCCATTTCTTCCTCCCATTTGCGTTTAACAGGCGTTGTTGGAAGGACAGGGGCGTCGCTTTGGGTCGAGCTCAACCGTGAGGAACGATTAGAGAGAGTGGGTGAATCAATGGTGGTGACCGATTTAGAACAGGGGAGATGGGCGATTGACGATTTGGGGAGAATGGGAATGAGAGATAATGGGTAAGGTCTCTGTAGTGGGTTTAAGAGGAGAACGGTCGCCGGTTGATTTAGAGGGAGAGAGCTAGGTGAGGTGATGATCGGAATTAATGGAAACTCGGCCGGAAGTAGTGGAACTCGAGACCTAGTGGACGGGTTTAAGTTCTGTAACAGGGGAGAAATTGATATAGAGAAATCGAAGGAGAAGAAGGCGTCGATTTCTTGAGCGTTGTTTAATGGCGGTGAACGGGCTTGGGATCTGAAACAGGGAGAGGTTGTTGACGATTTTTCGAGGTAGAGAGAGAGAACGGCGGTGAGCTTTGGCCGGAGAAGGAGAACGGCGGTAGATGGGTTAATGAGTTTTGATCTATTTCAAATGAGTTTAAATTAGTTATGAAATGGGTTTGTAATTTAGAGGTCGAAGATGAGGATAAACTGGTCATTTGGATTGATGGCATTTTTATAATAATTATTACTGCGGGGTATTGAGTAATGTTGCGGGAGTGAATAACAATTCTCTAATTCAATAACACACAAACAGACACACAATTTAAATGTAATGATAGGTTTAATACACGGTAACGCTCAAACACAATTTCAATGTCAATGTCAATGTCAATATATATATACACCAAAACACATAATTTCAGTTTCAATACAAACACACAAACTCACACAGTTTCAATGAACATATACACAAACAGAGAGGGAGAAAAGGAAGTACTCCCTCCCATCCCAAAATGAATGATCAAAAATATTTCAAATTTACACTCGATCAATCAATAGTAAATTTTAATATTTTTTTGGACATATATTTCGGGAAGGAGGGAGTAAAAATTAGACCTAGGCAAGTTGCAATATTTGAGGGAGTAGAAATTAGACCTAGGCAAGTTGCAATATTTGGGCTGCCAACGCCACTTGGTGTAGAACTTATCAAGCCTGCCATTTTCAGAACACCTGAACCCACCATCTAAAAACAAACAATCTTCAGACTCATACAACGGATAACTCTCATCCCACACCCAATTCCCATCAAACACGTCACACCCACTCCCTCCATTTTCAAGGAACCCCACCCTTTCTTTCCCTCCCGGTAACGGCGACCCGTTCCCAAATCCGAACCAAGTAACCAACCCGCTCTGTCTTCTGGTCACCGTACGGTAATCCAACAAGAACAGGGAGAAGATAAAGCAAACGCTGAAAAAGAAACAACCCAGAACACCAGGAGAAAGCTCAGACGGCCTCTTGAATTTCTTGAAGAATTCCAGGGGGGTCATTGCAAATTTGTTGAATCCAGCTCCAGCCCCAGCCCGGTGATTCTGGAAATGGGTCTTCTGTACTGAAAGAATTCGGGATTGGTGAAAAGGGAAAGTGGAGAAAAGAAAGTGCTTTAAGAGACAAGAATGATGGAATTGATGACTTCTTTTTTCCTCATTTGTAAAGTTGGGGAGTTTGAAGAGAGGTGGAGGGAGGTTGAAGAGGAGGAGAGAGAAAGGACAAAGTTAGGAGATTAGGAGGTGGGACCGAGGAGGGAGGAAGACAAACATTCATGAAGGACAAATACTGTGTTTTACTAGTGTACTAGTAAATTTGGGGTTTGTAGAGAGAAGGAGGTGCCATTAATGGCTGCTGCTGTTCAATTTGGGTTATATTGAAGTTAAAAAAAAAAAAAAAGTCATAAAATTTAGTGAATAAAATAATGTGATAAAATTGTATTAATACTTTTAATTAAAGTGAGATGAGTTTATAATCGATTTAATCAATAAATATTATCACCTTATTTTATATTCATTTTTTTCTTAAAAAAATTGTCTTTAGCATTAGTCTTCTATTTTTCACTTTGTAGAGAGATGAGTGGATGGATTTGGAAGTAGGAGGAGGATTAATTACGTAAATGACATTTAAAATAAATTAAAAAAAACATAAGCATTTAAAAGTAGGAGCCGAGCAGTTCGGACGGGTCGTGTCCCACTATATTGCACGATCATTTTATAAAATAGCGTGATGGACTTAATAGTTCTATTTTATTAAAATTTAATATAATGCCTTCAAAAAAATTATATAATTGATTTCAAAGAAAATAATAATAATTTTGACGAAAATTTAAATTTATTATAATAATTTAAAAATTATCATAAATAGTACTCCATTTGTTTCAAGAAAAGCTTCACCATTTTGGTGAGACACAAATATTAAGAAAACAATATTTATATTAAAAAATAATGGGAGTGGGAGAAGGATTGTGAGAGGAAAGAAATGAGTGGATATGACAAGTGGGACTCATAAATTAAATGTGTGAAAGAGAAAAGTTAGTGGGTATAATAGAATATTAATAAACATTGTTCATTTTAGAAAAGGTAAAGCTTCTAATAGAACGCTCTTTTGAATAATTGGTAAAATTTTTCTTGAGACGGAGGGAGTATTATTAATTGTATATGACTGTTTTTTTTAGATAATTATTTTTTAATTTAGTTAACGTTCAATTAAATTAACATTAAAAAAAAAATATCAAAGTCCATTTCAATGAGATGGAGAGAGGAATATGAATAATAATGTAATTAGAAATGAATGGTGTGAATATTAAAATAATAGACAACGTGGCCCCCTCTACTTGTATCTAAAAGGATTTAAGTGCAAATGTCCATTTTGTATAGATGTGGCCTTATAAAACAATAACCTTAAAAATTCTCCGGTTCACACACACTCCAGACAAATTAATAATTTAATAAAAAGGAATATTCCTCCGTCCAAATAATAATAATAGTTCATTATTTCTTCTGGGATATTCGCTTTAAAATATTTTCAAGAACTTAATTATAAACATTTGTTTTATTTTTCTTTAATTTTAAAAATATGATAACCTTTTTGATAAAAAAATTACAACTTCAATATAAATATTTTTTTTTAAAATATATTCTATGCATTGGCAATTTATAGCAAATCCAAATAGAATAGATTATCAACGCTAAATATTTCTTGATGAAATTTTTTGTAAATATTGTTGGAAAAAAGTGTGTTTTGAAGGAAATAATGAGTTATTTTCTTAATTTGTTATTTGTTAAAATGACAAATTGATTGTTGGATTGTGTTATACTCCATGAGTACATTGAAATCATATATTCATTTGTTCAAAATGGTTGAGAAATGAATGAGATATGAAGGCTCAAAGTTAATGGGTTGGAATGGGTAAAATGTGGTTATCCCACATTGGAAAAAGATGAAAAAGTGGCTAAGTTTAAATACTCCTACACTTTGGTAGGGAGTAAGATTGTGGTACATAGAGGCTCTCTCTCGCGCACAGGTGCGCAGGGGGGGTGCAAATCATGGACCGAAATAGGCTTCAGACTACCGAACTCATGTGCATGCGCGTCCTGCGGACACGAATGTAGCTCCGAAATAGCCTGTCCGCGCAGGCCATTGGCAAGACTCCGAGGCGGCCGCATGGAAGTCAGTAGAGGAGCTGGCCATAGAACCTCTTTGAGGCGGGCGCCTCGCGTTCCCCGAGGCGGGCGCCTGGGCTCCAGTGGCTGTACGGGAAAAATGATTTTACCATGTTTTGTAACGGCTCAAAAGGCCGTAATGAATGTGTAATTTCAACGGCCATATAACCGATCAAAGGGAGTTTATGAGCCAAATAATTATGCAATTATGTTAAAATAATTGTATTAATTAAGAAAATTAAAACATGGTTTAATTTTACATTATCTACTGGATTATATAATGGCAAGAACACAACAAGAGAGAAATACACACAGATTTTTCTAGAATTCCTCTCCTCTTCCTCTTGTTGCATATTGAACAAATATTTTCCTTGGCCTCCTTGCATTGCATTTGTGGTGATAAAGCTCAAGCATCGACTTCAGTTCGCCGGAGGTATTCTTGTGCAACCACCGTCCGGTTACTCCGTTTCATCCTGGGAGGCAAGCGTTCCATAACAACTCAAGCACAACGTGGTGAGGGGGCGTAATTTGTCTTAAGGAGAGTGTGATTTCACACGACTCGGATTCCTCGACAAATCTTTTTCATTATCTTTTCTTTTGTGTAATTTTGTTTTATTTAGTTTTCTACAATTTTCTATTATTGTGTAATAGTTATTCCAACAATCTTAAGACAAATTAGTTGGAAGGAAAACTATTTAAAAGCAGTGAACTAAACTTGTTTGTTTTGTTTCGAGATGGCTACTCAATCAAACGTGGAAACCAATGTCGGAACAACTCCGAGAATCCTCGTGTGGAGGAAGCGCTTCGTGTGGAAACCAACTCTCAAAGGGTGGTTGTCCAAAGCTTCGAACCATCATGGTGAGCGGAAAAAGTTTGTTGGCCAAGACTTTAAAAGGTGGCAACAAAAGATGCTTTTCTATTTGACTACCTTGAACTTGGCGAGATTTCTTAAGGAAGATCCGCCACGGTTAGGTGAGAATGAGACGGATGGGCAAGCCATCTCGGCTCTTGATGCTTGGAAGCATTCCGAGTTTCTTTGCAGAAATTACATCCTCAATGGATTGTCGGATACGCTATACAATGTGTATAGTATTAAGAAAAGCTGCAAAGGAACTTTGGGAGTCCTTGGAATATAAATATAAGATCGATGACGGGCACAAAGAAATTCATTGTGGGCCGTTTTCTCGATTACAAAATGGTGGACTCAAAAACTGTTAAAAGTCAAGTGGAAGAGTTGCAAATAATCATTCATGAAATTCATGCCGAAGGGATGGTAATTAGTGAAAACTTTCAAGTGGCGGCAATAATTGAAAAGTTGCCTCCCGCTTGGAAAGATTTCAAGAATTATCTTAAACATAAACGAAAAGAAATGAATGTTGAAGCGCTTGCTATTCGTCTTCGGATTGAGGAAGAGAATAGAATTGCGGAGAAGAAGTTGAATAATCTTCTTGTGGCGAAAGGCAATGTTGTGGAGCATGTTGATAGCTCCAAAGCCAATGGCAAGGCAAATGGCAAAGCGAAGGCAAGTTTGGTCCCAAAAGGGTGGTTCTAGTTTGAAGCCAAAGGGAGGAATCTCCAAGAAAAAGTTCGGTGGAACTTGTTACAATTGTGGCATTGTGGGCCACAAGTCTTCCGAGTGTAGGAAGCCAAAGAAACAAGCAAACATGGTGGATGTCATCTCGAATGAAGTTTCCGATATGAATTTGGCGGCGGTAATTTCTGAGGTGAATTTGGTGGGTTCAAACCCAAATCAGTGGTGGATTGACACCGGTGCTACTAGGCATGTTTGCTCAAACAAGGAAATGTTTAGTAGTTTTGAAACCATTGAAAATGGTGAGAAATTGTTCATGGGAAATTCTGCCACGTCCGATGTGAAAGGTCAAGGAAAGGTGGTGCTGAAGTTGACTTCCGGGAAAGAGTTGACTCTCAACAATGTGCTCTATGTGCCCGAAATCCGGAAAAATCTGGTGTCCGGATCGCTTTTGATTAAGCATGGGTTTCGTGTTGTGTTTGAATCCGATATGGTTACTTTGTCTAAAAGTGGAATGTTTGTAGGCAAAGGTTATGTTTGTGATGGTATGTTTAAGCTTAGTGCTATGGTTGTTAAAAGCAATGTAATGGCTAACAAGCCTAAGATGAATGTGATGAATAAGAATAATTCTTCCGTTTACTTGCTTGAGTCTTCCAATTTGTGGCATGGTAGACTAGGACATGTTAACTATGATACTATACATAGATTAATTAACATGAATTGCATACCAAAATGTAAAATAGACTACAAACATAAATGTGAAACTTGTGTAGAGGCAAAGTTTACAAAACCTCCGTTCCATTCGGTTGTAAGAAATAATGAACCACTTGAGTTGGTTCATACGGATTTATGTGACTTCAAGTCAACACAAACACGAGGGCAATAAGTACTTTATGACTTTTGTTGATGATAGCACAAAATATTGTTATGTGTATCTTCTCAAAAGTAAAGATGTAGCTATAGAGAAGTTTGTTCTCCATAAAAATGAAGTTGAAAATCAACTCAACCGGAAAATAAAGGTCATAAGAAGTGATCGTGGTGGTGAGTATGAATTCCCGTTTGAAGGTATTTGTGCTCAACATGGGATAAAACATGTTACAACACCACCATACACCCCACAATCCAATGGAGTTGCCGAGCGGAAAAATCGGACTCTAAAGGACATGATGAATGCCATGTTAATAAGTTCGGGGTTACCGGATAACATGTGGGGAGAGGCCGTCTTGTCGGCAAATTATGTGTTAAATAAAATGCCCCGAAAGAAAGTAAATAAGAGCCCCTATGAATTGTGGCATGGAAGAGTGCCATCATACCAATACATGCGAGTGTGGGGGTGTCTTGCAAAGGTTTCAATACCACCTCCCAAAAAGGTGAAAATTGGACCAAAAACTATTGATTGCATATTTATTGGGTATGCTCACAATAGTAGTGCTTATAGGTTTCTTGTGCATGAATCGAAGATTCAAGATATACACAAGAATACTATAATGGAGTCAAGAAATGCTTCTTTCTTTGAGAATGTGTTTCCGTGCAAAAGAGATGATGCAAGTTCATCTAAACGGAGACATGATTCAATAGAAGAAGAAGAAGTCGAAGGAACAAATCATCATGATGAAAATGATGAAGCGGAGGTAGAACCTCGACGGAGCAAACGAGGTAGGGTAGAAAAATCTTTTGGCCCAGATTTTCTAACCTATATGCTTGAAAGTGAACCACAAAGTTATAAAGAGGCCGTGAGCTCTTCCGAAGGACCTTTGTGGAAAGAGGCCATTAAAAGTGAGATTGATTCCATTTTACAAAATCACACTTGGGAATTAGTGGATCTTCCTCCGGGAAGTAAACCACTAGGATATAGGTGGATTTTTAAAAGGAAAATGAAGACGGATGGAACAATTGACAAGTATAAGGCAAGACTTGTAATTAAAGGTTACAAGCAAAAGGAAGGCCTTGATTACTTTGATACATATTCTCCGGTTACGAGAATAACATCCATAAGAATTGTACTTGCAATAGCCGCATTGCGGAATCTTGAAGTACATCAAATGGATGTTAAAACAGCCTTTCTAAATGGGGATTTAGAAGAGGAAATTTACATGGAGCAACCGGAAGGATTTTCTGCGCCGGGGCAAGAAAATAAAGTGTGCAAGTTAGTTAAGTCATTGTATGGCTTGAAACAAGCACCAAAACAATGGCATCAAAAGTTTGATCAAGCCATGATGGAAAGTGGATTTAAAATAAATGAATGTGACAAATGTATCTATGTTAGAGACACGGGAAATGGCTACGTCATTTTGTGTCTTTATGTAGATGACATGCTTATCATAGGAAGTTGTGATAAAATGATAAAGTCCACTAAAGATATGTTGAACTCAAAGTTTGACATGAAAGATATGGGGTTAGCCGACGTAATCCTTGGCGTGAAAATTTCAAGAATGTCAAATGGACTTGCTTTAAGCCAGTCACATTATGTGGATAAAATTCTTGAGAAATTCAGCAAGGATGACTTAGCTATTGCTAGAACCCCAATAGACATGAGTCAACATCTATCAAAGAATAGAGGTGACACAGTTTCTCAAGTTGAATACTCGAGAATCATTGGAAGTCTAATGTACTTGATGAGTTGTACTAGACCGAGATATTGCTTACACGGTTAGCAAAGGCGAGTCGGTATACAAGTAATCCGGAGCGGAACATTGGAATTGTATAGTGAGAGTACTAAGGTACTTAAGATATACTCGCGATTATGCTTTACACTATACTAGACCTCCAGCGGTAATCGAAGGATATAGCGATGCTAATTGGATAGCCGATATAAAAGACTCAAGGTCTACAAGCGGATTTGTGTTTACATTAGCGGGAGTTTGCTATATCATGGAAATCTTCTAAACAAACGGTTATAGCTAGATCCACGATGGAATGCGAGTTTATAGCGTTAGATAAATGTGGTGAAGAAGCCGAGTGGCTACGCCAATTTATAGAAGATATTCCAAGATGGACGAAGCCCGTGCCATCAATATGTATACATTGTGATAGCCAATCGGCGATTGGAAGGGCACACAATCATATGTATAATGGTAAGTCTAGACACATTCGTCGAAGACATAATACCATTAGACAACTACTCTCAAGCGGCACAATATCCATTGACTATGTTAAGTCAAAGGAAAATTTAGCGGATCCAGATTAACCAAAGGGTTAAATAGAGAGTTAGTTGAAAGCTCGACGAGGGAATGGGACTTAAGCCTCTTAAAAGTTAAACACGGCGGAAAACCCAATCTAGATGACTGGAGATCCCAAGAACTAGATTCAATGGGACAACCTAAGCTTGTTAAAAGACTTGTAGCGTCCGTGGGGAATCAACCACAAGTCCATTCCTGTTAGTGACATCCCGAAAGGACAAGGATAAGCATATGGCTTTTAATGATTCTTACGCGTCGAAAATTCGAGCGGGGTAATACGGGTTACCTTTAAGAAATCACCTATGTGAGAGAGAAGTGGGGCCGCTTCGAGGAGAATTGTGTGAGGCTCAATTCTTAGACCCTCTCGCGAGAACCGGGCGTATGTTCAGGGCCATGATTGAACATAGCTATGAGAATTGAAGTATGTTAGGATGATACTTGTGTCAAGCATATGATCGGCTACACAAAAAGCATAACGATTCAAGGACATCGCGTCTATCGATTTGCGAGTAGAGTAAATATGCTTGTACGAGCGAAGATTCAATGGGCATTCCCACATCTTCGTATGCAAGTTTTAGTCTGTCGGGCTTTATCACCTATTCCGCATTATTCCTTCATGTGGGGGATTGTTGGAAAAAAGTGTGTTTTGAAGGAAATAATGAGTTATTTTCTTAATTTGTTATTTGTTAAAATGACAAATTGATTGTTGGATTGTGTTCTACTCCATGAGTACATTGAAATCATATATTCATTTGTTCAAAATGGTTGAGAAATGAATGAGATATGAAGGCTCAAAGTTAATGGGTTGGAATGGGTAAAATGTGGTTATCCCACATTGGAAAAAAGATGAAAAAGTGGCTAAGTTTAAATACTCCTACACTTTGGTAGGGAGTAAGATTGTGGTACATAGAGGCTCTCTCTCGCGCACAGGTGCGCAGGGGGGGGTGCAAATCATGGACCGAAATAGGCTTCGGACTACCGAACTCATGTGCATGCGCGTCCTGCGGACACGAATGTAGCTCCGAAATAGCCTGTCCGCGCGAGCCCACTTTTTACATTTTTTTTCCAAAAACTTGACCCAATTTTCTGGAGGTGAGGCGGGCGCACGGACTGCCAGGCGGGCGCCTCGACTCCGAAGGTGCGAGCCATTGGCAAGACTCCGAGGCGGGCGCTGAAGGCTGTCCGAGGCGGCCGCATGGAAGTCAGTAGAGGAGCTGGCCATAGAACCTCTTTGAGGCGGGCGCCTCGCGTTCCCCGAGGCGGGCGCCTGGGCTCCAGTGGCTGTACGGGAAAAATGATTTTACCATGTTTTGTAACAGCTCAAAAGGCTGTTAATGAATGTGTAATTTCAACAGCCATATAACTGATCAAAGGGAGTTTATGAGCCAAATAATTATGCAATTATGTTAAAATAATTGTATTAATTAAGAAAATTAAAACATGGTTTAATTTTACATTATCTACTGGATTATATAATGGCAAGAACACAACAAGAGAGAAATACACACAGATTTTCCAGAATTCCTCTCCTCTTCCTCTTGTTGCATATTGAACAAATATTTTCCTTGGCCTCCTTGCATTGCATTTGTGGTGATAAAGCTCAAGCATCGACTTGATTCGCCGGAGGTATTCTTGTGCAACCACCGTCCAGGTTACTCCGTTTCATCACAGGAGGCAAGCGTTAGTAACAACTCAAGCACAACGTGGTGAGGGCGTAATTTGTCTTAAGGAGAGTGTGATTTCACACGACTCGGATTCCTCGACAAATCTTTTTCATTATCTTTTCTTTTGTGTAATTTTGTGTTATTTAGTTTTCTACAATTTTCTATTATTGTGTAATAGTTATTCCAACAATCTTAAGACAAATTATTGTCTCTTCGTTGGAAGGAAAACTATTTAAAACAGTGAACTAAACTTGTTTGTTTTGTTTCGAGATGGCTACTCAATCAAACGTGGAAACCAACGGCGGGAACAACTCAGAGAATCCTCGTGTGGAGGAAGCGCTTCGTGTGGAAACCAACTCTCGAAGGGTGGTTGTCCAAAGCTGTTTCGAACCATCATGGTGAGAAACCGGAAAAGTTTGTTGGCCAAGACTTTAAAAGATGGCAACAAAAGATGCTTTTCTATTTGACTACCTTGAACTTGGCGAGATTTCTTAAGGAAGATCCGCCACGGTTGGGTGAGAATGAGACGGATGGGCAAGCCATCTCGGCTCTTGATGCTTGGAAGCATTCCGAGTTTCTTTGCGAAATTACATCCTCAATGGATTGTCGGATACGCTATACAATGTGTATAGTGTTAAGAAAACTACAAAGGAACTTTGGGAGTCCTTGGAATATAAGTATAAGATAGATGACGCGGGCACAAAGAAATTCATTGTGGGCCGTTTTCTTGATTACAAAATGGTGGACTCAAAAAGCTGTTAAAAGTCAAGTGGAAGAGTTACAAATAATCATTCATGAAATTCATGCCGAAGGGATGGTAATTAGTGAAAGCTTTCAAGTGGCGGCAATCATTGAAAAGTTGCCTCCCGCTTGGAAAGATTTCAAGAATTATCTTAAACACAAACGAAAAGGAAATGAATGTTGAAGCGCTTGCTATTCGTCTTCGGATTGAGGAAGAGAATAGGATTGCGGAGAAGAAGTTGAATAATCTTCTTGTGGCGAAAGCCAATGTTGTGGAGCATGTTGATAGCTCCGAGGCCAATGGCAAGGCAAATGGCAAAGCCAAAGGCAAGTTTGGTCCCAAAAAGGGTGGTTCTAGTTTGAAGCCAAAGGGAGGAATCTCCAAGAAAAAGTTCGGTGGAACTTGTTACAATTGTGGCATTGTGGGCCACAAGTCTTCCAGTGTAGGAAGCCAAAGAAACAAGCAAACATGGTGGATGTCATCTCGAATGAAGTTTCCGATATGAATTTGGCGGCGGTAATTTCGAGGTGAATTTGGTGGGTTCAAACCCAAATCAGTGGTGGATTGACACCGGTGCTACTAGGCATGTTTGCTCAAACAAGGAAATGTTTAGTAGTTTTGAAGCCCTTGAAAATGGTGAGAAATTGTTCATGGGAAATTTTGCCACGTCCGATGTGAAAGGTCAAGGAAAGGTGGTGCGAAGTTGACTTCGGGGAAAGAGTTGACTCTCAACAATGTGCTCTATGTGCCCGAAATCCGGAAAAATCTGGTGTCCGGATCGCTTTTGATTAAGCATGGGTTTCGTGTTGTGTTTGAATCCGATATGGTTACTTTGTCTAAAAGTGGAATGTTTGTAGGCAAAGGTTATGTTTGTGATGGTATGTTTAAGCTTAGTGCTATGGTTGTTAAAAGCAATGTAATGGCTAACAAGCCTAAGATGAATGTGATGAATAAGAATAATTCTTCCGTTTACTTGCTTGAGTCTTCCAATTTGTGGCATGGTAGACTAGGACATGTTAACTATGATACTATACGTAGATTAATTAACATGAATTGCATACCAAAATGTAAAATAGACTACAAACATAAATGTGAAACTTGTGTAGAGGCAAAGTTTACAAAACCTCCGTTCCATTCGGTTGTAAGAAATAATGAACCACTTGAGTTGGTTCATACGGATTTATGTGACTTCAAGTCAACACAAACACGAGGGGGCAATAAGTACTTTATGACTTTTGTTGATGATAGCACAAAATATTGTTATGTGTATCTTCTCAAAAGTAAAGATGAAGCTATAGAGAAGTTTGTTCTCTATAAAAATGAAGTTGAAAATCAACTCAACCGGAAAATAAAGGTCATAAGAAGTGATCGTGGTGGTGAGTATGAATTCCCGTTTGAAGGTATTTGTGCTCAACATGGGATTAAACATGTTACAACACCACCATACACCCCACAATCCAATGGAGTTGCCGAGCGGAAAAATCGGACTCTAAAGGACATGATGAATGCCATGTTAATAAGTTCGGGGTTACCGGATAACATGTGGGGAGAGGCCGTCTTGTCGGCAAATTATGTGTTAAATAAAATGCCCCGAAAGAAAGTAAATAAGAGCCCCTATGAATTGTGGCATGGAAGAGTGCCATCATACCAATACATGCGAGTGTGGGGGTGTCTTGCAAAGGTTTCAATACCACCTCCCAAAAAGGTGAAAATTGGACCAAAAACTATTGATTGCATATTTATTGGGTATGCTCACAATAGTAGTGCTTATAGGTTTCTTGTGCATGAATCGAAGATTCAAGATATACACAAGAATACTATAATGGAGTCAAGAAATGCTTCTTTCTTTGAGAATGTGTTTCCGTGCAAAAGAGATGATGCAAGTTCATCTAAACGGAGACATGATTCAATAGAAGAAGAAGAAGTCGAAGGAACAAATCATCATGATGAAAATGATGAAGCGGAGGTAGAACCTCGACGGAGCAAACGAGGTAGGGTAGAAAAATCTTTTGGCCCAGATTTTCTAACCTATATGCTTGAAAGTGAACCACAAAGTTATAAAGAGGCCGTGAGCTCTTCCGAAGGACCTTTGTGGAAAGAGGCCATTAAAAGTGAGATTGATTCCATTTTACAAAATCACACTTGGGAATTAGTGGATCTTCCTCCGGGAAGTAAACCACTAGGATATAGGTGGATTTTTAAAGGAAAATGAAGACGGATGGAACAATTGACAAGTATAAGGCAAGACTTGTAATTAAAGGTTACAAGCAAAAGGAAGGCCTTGATTACTTTGATACATATTCTCAGTTACGAGAATAACATCCATAAGAATTGTACTTGCAATAGCCGCATTGCGGAATCTTGAAGTACATCAAATGGATGTTAAAACAGCCTTTCTAAATGGGGATTTAGAAGAGGAAATTTACATGGAGCAACCGAAGGATTTTACGCGCCGGGGCAAGAAAATAAAGTGTGCAAGTTAGTAAAGTCATTGTATGGCTTGAAACAAGCACCAAAACAATGGCATCAAAAGTTTGATCAAGCCATGATGGAAAGTGGATTTAAAATAAATGAATGTGACAAATGTATCTATGTTAGAGACACGGAAATGGCTACGTCATTTTGTGTCTTTATGTAGATGACATGCTTATCATAGGAAGTTGTGATAAAATGATAAAGTCCACTAAAGATATGTTGAACTCAAAGTTTGACATGAAAGATATGGGGTTAGCCGACGTAATCCTTGGCGTGAAAATTTCAAGAATGTCAAATGGACTTGCTTTAAGCCGGTCACATTATGTGGATAAAATTCTTGAGAAATTCGGCAAGGATGACTTAGCTATTGCTAGAACCCCAATAGACATGAGTCAACATCTATCAAAGAATAGAGGTGACACGAGTTTCTCAAGTTGAATACTCGAGAATCATTGGAAGTCTAATGTACTTGATGAGTTGTACTAGACCGAGATATTGCTTACACGGTTAGCAAAGGCGAGTCGGTATACAAGTAATCCGGAGCGGAACATTGGAATTGTATAGTGAGAGTACTAAGGTACTTAAGATATACTCGCGATTATGCTTTACACTATACTAGACATCCAGCGGTAATCGAAGGATATAGCGATGCTAATTGGATATCCGATATAAAAGACTCAAGGTCTACAAGCGGATTTGTGTTTACATTAGCAGGAGCTGCTATATCATGGAAATCTTCTAAACAAACGGTTATAGCTAGATCCACGATGGAATCTGAGTTTATAGCGTTAGATAAATGTGGTGAAGAAGCCAGAGTGGCTACGCCAATTTATAGAAAGATATTCCAAGATGGACGAAGCCCGTGCCATCAATATGTATACATTGTGATAGCCAATCAGCGATTGGAAGGGCACACAATCATATGTATAATGGTAAGTCGAGACACATTCGTCGAAGACATAATACCATTAGACAACTACTCTCAACTGGCACAATATCCATTGACTATGTTAAGTCAAAGGAAAATTTAGCGGATCCGTTAACCAAAGGGTTAAATAGAGAGTTAGTTGAAAGCTCGACGAGGGGAATGGGACTTAAGCCTCTTAAAAGTTAAACACAGCGGAAAACCCAATCTAGATGACTGGAGATCCCAAGAACAAGATTCAATGGGACAACCTAAGCGTTAAAAGACTTGTAGCGTCACTTTGTGGGGGAATCAACCCCAAGTCCATTCCTGTTAGTGACATCCCGAAAGGACAAGGATAAGCCTATGGCTTTTAATGATTCTTACGCGTCGAAAATTCGAGCGGGGTAATACGGGTTACCTTTAAGAAATCACCTATGTGAGAGAGAAGTGGGGCCGCTTCGAGGAGAATTGTGTGAGGCTCAATTCTTAGACCCTCTCGCAGAACCAGGCGTATGTTCAGGGCCATGATTGAACATAGCTATGAGAATTGAAGTATGTTAGGATGATACTTGTGTCAAGCATATGATCGGCTACACAAAAAGCATAACGATTCAAGGACATCGCGTCTATCGATTTGCGAGTAGAGTAAATATGCTTGTACGGCGAAGATTCAATGGGCATTCCCACATCTTCGTATGCAAGTTTTCGTCTGCCGGGCTTTATCACCAATTCCGCATTATTCCTTCATGTGGGGGATTGTTGGAAAAAAGTGTGTTTTGAAGGAAATAATGAGTTATTTTCTTAATTTGTTATTTGTTAAAATGACAAATTGATTGTTGGATTGTGTTCTACTCCATGAGTACATTGAAATCATATATTCATTTGTTCAAAATGGTTGAGAAATGAATGAGATATGAAGGCTCAAAGTTAATGGGTTGGAATGGGTAAAATGTGGTTATCCCACATTGGAAAAAGATGAAAAAGTGGCTAAGTTTAAATACTCCTACACTTTGGTAGGGAGTAAGATTGTGGTACATAGAGGCTCTCTCTCGCGCACAGGTGCGCAGGGGGGTGCAAATCATGGACCGAAATAGGCTTCGGACTACCGAACTCATGTGCATGCGCGTCCTGCGGACACGAATGTAGCTCCGAAATAGCCTGTCCGCGCGAGCCCACTTTTTACATTTTTTTCCAAAAAACTTGACCCAATTTTTCTGGAGGTGAGGCGGGCGCACGGACTGCGTAGGCGGGCGCCTCGACTCCCGAAGGTGCGAGCCATTAGCGGGACTCCGAGGCGGGCGCTGAAGGCTGTCAGGCGGCCGCATGGAAGTCGTAGAGCTGGCCATAGAACCTCTTTGAGGCGGGCGCCTCGCGTTCCCCGAGGCGGGCGCCTGGGCTCCAGTGGCTGTACGGGAAAAATGATTTTACCATGTTTTGTAACAGCTCAAAAGGCTGTTAATGAATGTGTAATTTCAACAGCCATATAACTGATCAAAGGGAGTTTATGAGCCAAATAATTATGCAATTATGTTAAAATAATTGTATTAATTAAGAAAATTAAAACATGGTTTAATTTTCTGTTATCTACTTGGATTATATAATGGCAAGAACACAACAAGAGAAACACACAGATTTTTCCAGAATTCCTCTCCTCTTCCTCTTGTTGCATATTGAACAAATATTTTCCTTGGCCTCCTTGCATTGCATTTGTGGTGATAAAGCTCAAGCATCGACTTCAGTTCGCCGGAGGTATTCTTGTGCAACCACCGTCCGGTTACTCCGTTTCATCCTGGGAGGCAAGCGTTCCGTAACAACTCAAGCACAACGTGGTGAGGGGGCGTAATTTGTCTTAAGGAGAGTGTGATTTCACACGACTCGGATTCCTCGACAAATCTTTTTCCTTATCTTTTCTTTTGTGTAATTTTGTTTTATTTAGTTTCTATATAATTCCAAGCGAGAGATTTTGTAATAGTTATTCCAACAATCTTAAGACAAATTATTGTCTCTTCGTTGGAAGGAAAACTATTTAAAACAGTGAACTAAACTTGTTTGTTTTGTTTCAGATGGCTACTCAATCAAACGTGGAAACCAACGCTGGGAACAACTCCGAGAATCCTCGTGTGGAGGAAGCGCTTCGTGTGGAAACCAACTCTCAAAGGGTGGTTGTCCAAACTGTTTCGAACCATCATGGTGAGAAACCGGAAAAGTTTGTTGGCCAAGACTTTAAAAGATGGCAACAAAAGATGCTTTTCTATTTGACTACCTTGAACTTGGCGAGATTTCTTAAGGAAGATCCGCCACAGTTGGGTGAGAATGAGACGGATGGGCAAGCCATCTCGGCTCTTGATGCTTGGAAGCATTCCGAGTTTCTTTGCAGAAATTACATCCTCAATGGATTGTCGGATACGCTATACAATGTGTATAGTGTTAAGAAAACTGCAAAGAAACTTTGGGAGTCCTTGGAATATAAGTATAAGATTGATGACGCGGGCACAAATAAATTCATTGTGGGCCGTTTTCTCGATTACAAAATGGTGGACTCAAAAACCGTTAAAAGTCAAGTGGAAGAGTTGCAAATAATCATTCATGAAATTCATGCCGAAGGGATGGTAATTAGTGAAAACTTTCAAGTGGCGGCAATCATTGAAAAGTTGCCTCCCGCTTGGAAAGATTTCAAGAATTATCTTAAACACAAACGAAAGGAAATGAATGTTGAAGCGCTTGCTATTCGTCTTCGGATTGAGGAAGAGAATAGGATTGCGGAGAAGAAGTTGAATAATCTTCTTGTGGCGAAAGCCAATGTTGTGGAGCATGTTGATAGCTCCAAGGCCAATGGCAAGGCAAATGGCAAAGCCAAAGGCAAGTTTGGTCCCAAAAAGGGTGGTTCTAGTTTGAAGCCAAAGGGAGGAATCTCCAAGAAAAGTTCGGTGGAACTTGTTACAATTGTGGCATTGTGGGCCACAAGTCTTCCGAGTGTAGGAAGCCAAAGAAACAAGCAAACATGGTGGATGTCATCTCGAATGAAGTTTCCGATATGAATTTGGCGGCGGTAATTTCTGAGGTGAATTTGGTGGGTTCAAACCCAAATCAGTGGTGGATTGACACCGGTGCTACTAGGCATGTTTGCTCAAACAAGGAAATGTTTAGTAGTTTTGAAGCCCTTGAAAATGGTGAGAAATTGTTCATGGGAAATTTTGCCACGTCCGATGTGAAAGGTCAAGGAAAGGTGGTGCTGAAGTTGACTTCCGGAAAGAGTTGACTCTCAACAATGTGCTCTATGTGCCCGAAATCCGGAAAAATCTGGTGTCCGGATCGCTTTTGATTAAGCATGGATTTCGTGTTGTGTTTGAATCCGATATGGTTACTTTGTCTAAAAGTGGAATGTTTGTAGGCAAAGGTTATGTTTGTGATGGTATGTTTAAGCTTAGTGCTATGGTTGTTAAAAGCAATGTAATGGCTAACAAGCCTAAGATGAATGTGAAGAATAAGAATAATTCTTCCGTTTACTTGCTTGAGTCTTCCAATTTGTGGCATGGTAGACTAGGACATGTTAACTATGATACTATACGTAGATTAATTAACATGAATTGCATACCAAAATGTAAAATAGACTACAAACATAAATGTGAAACTTGTGTAGAGGCAAAGTTTACAAAACCTCCGTTCCATTCGGTTGTAAGAAATAATGAACCACTTGAGTTGGTTCATACGGATTTATGTGACTTCAAGTCAACACAAACACGAAGGGCAATAAGTACTTTATGACTTTTGTTGATGATAGCACAAAATATTGTTATGTGTATCTTCTCAAAAGTAAAGATGAGGCTATAGAGAAGTTTGTTCTCTATAAAAATGAAGTTGAAAATCAACTCAACCGGAAAATAAAGGTCATAAGAAGTGATCGTGGTGGTGAGTATGAATTCCCGTTTGAAGGTATTTGTGCTCAACATGGGATAAAACATGTTACAACACCACCATACACCCCACAATCCAATGGAGTTGCCGAGCGGAAAAATCGGACTCTAAAGGACATGATGAATGCCATGTTAATAAGTTCGGGGTTACCGGATAACATGTGGGGAGAGGCCGTCTTGTCGGCAAATTATGTGTTAAATAAAATGCCCCGAAAGAAAATAAATAAGAGCCCCTATGAATTGTGGCATGGAAGAGTGCCATCATACCAATACATGCGAGTGTGGGGGTGTCTTGCAAAGGTTTCAATACCACCTCCCAAAAAGGTGAAAATTGGACCAAAAACTATTGATTGCATATTTATTGGGTATGCTCACAATAGTAGTGCTTATAGGTTTCTTGTGCATGAATCGAAGATTCAAGATATACACAAGAATACTATAATGGAGTCAAGAAATGCTTCTTTCTTTGAGAATGTGTTTCCGTGCAAAAGAGATGATGCAAGTTCATCTAAACGGAGACATGATTCAATAGAAGAAGAAGAAGTCGAAGGAACAAATCATCATGATGAAAATGATGAAGCGGAGGTAGAACCTCGACGGAGCAAACGAGGTAGGAGTAGAAAAATCTTTTGGCCCAGATTTTCTAACCTATATGCTTGAAAGTGAACCACAAAGTTATAAAGAGGCCGTGAGCTCTTCCGAAGGACCTTTGTGGAAAGAGGCCATTAAAAGTGAGATTGATTCCATTTTACAAAATCACACTTGGGAATTAGTGGATCTTCCTCCGGGAAGTAAACCACTAGGATATAGGTGGATTTTTAAAAGGAAAATGAAGACGGATGGAACAATTGATAAGTATAAGGCAAGACTTGTAATTAAAGGTTACAAGCAAAAGGAAGGCCTTGATTACTTTGATACATATTCTCCGGTTACGAGAATAACATCCATAAGAATTGTACTTGCAATAGCCGCATTGCGGAATCTTGAAGTACATCAAATGGATGTTAAAACGGCCTTTCTAAATGGGGATTTAGAAGAGAAAATTTACATGGAGCAACCTGAAGGATTTTCTACGCCGGGGCAAGAAAATAAAGTGTGCAAGTTAGTAAAGTCATTGTATGGCTTGAAACAAGCACCAAAACAATGGCATCAAAAGTTTGATCAAGCCATGATGGAAAGTGGATTTAAAATAAATGAATGTGACAAATGTATCTATGTTAGAGACACGGGAAATGGCTACGTCATTTTGTGTCTTTATGTAGATGACATGCTTATCATAGGAAGTTGTGATAAAATGATAAAGTCCACTAAAGATATGTTGAACTCAAAGTTTGACATGAAAGATATGGGGTTAGCCGACGTAATCCTTGGCGTGAAAATTTCAAGAATGGCAAATGGACTTGCTTTAAGCCGGTCACATTATGTGGATAAAATTCTTGAGAAATTCAGCAAGGATGACTTAGCTATTGCTAGAACCCCAATAGACATGAGTCAACATCTATCAAAGAATAGAGGTGACACGAGTTTCTCAAGTTGAATACTCGAGAATCATTGGAAGTTTAATGTACTTGATGAGTTGTACTAGACGAGATATTGCTTACACGGTTAGCAAACTGAGTCGGTATACAAGTAATCCGGAGCGGAACATTGGAATGGTATAGTGAGAGTACTAAGGTACTTAAGATATACTCGCGATTATGCTTTACACTATACTAGACATCCAGCGGTAATCGAAGGATATAGCGATGCTAATTGGATATCCGATATAAAAGACTCAAGGTCTACAAGCGGATTTGTGTTTACATTAGCGAGGAGTTTGCTATATCATGGAAATCTTCTAAACAAACGGTTATAGCTAGATCCACGATGGAATCGAGTTTATAGCGTTAGATAAATGTGGTGAAGAAGCCGAGTGGCTACGCCAATTTATAGAAGATATTCCAAGATGGACGAAGCCCGTGCCATCAATATGTATACATTGTGATAGCCAATCGGCGATTGGAAGGGCACACAATCATATGTATAATGGTAAGTCGAGACACATTCGTCGAAGACATAATACCATTAGACAACTACTCTCAATGGCACAATATCCATTGACTATGTTAAGTCAAAGGAAAATTTAGCGGATCCAGATTAACCAAAGGGTTAAATAGAGAGTTAGTTGAAAGCTCGACGAGGAATGGGACTTAATGCCTCTTAAAAGTTAAACACGCGGAAAACCCAATCTAGATGACTGGAGATCCCAAGAACTAGATTCAATGGGACAACCTAAGCGTTAAAAGACTTGTAGCGTCACTGTGGG
Source organism: Adenophora triphylla var. japonica (assembly GCA_022495995.1). Classification (NCBI taxonomy): domain Eukaryota; kingdom Viridiplantae; phylum Streptophyta; class Magnoliopsida; order Asterales; family Campanulaceae; genus Adenophora; species Adenophora triphylla. Next base: position 869,532 of record JAFEMH010000006.1, read on the forward strand.
GGAATCTACCCCAAGTCCATTCCTATTAGTGACATCCCGAAAGGACAAGGATAAGCATGGCTTTTAATGATTCTTACGCGTCGAAAATTCGAGCGGGGTAATACGGGTTACCTTTAAGAAATCACCTATGTGAGAGAGAAGTGGGGCCGCTTCGAGGAGAATTGTGTGAGGCTCAATTCTTAGACCCTCTCGCGAGAACCGGGCGTATGTTCGGGGCCATGATTGAACATAGCTATGAGAATTGAAGTATGTTAGGACGATACTTGTGTCAAGCATATGATCGGCTACAAAAAGCATAACGATTCAAGGACATCGCGTCTATCGATTTGCGAGTAGAGTAAATATGCTTGTACGAGCGAAGATTCAATGGGCATTCCCACATCTTCGTATGCAAGTTTTCGTCTGCCGAGCTTTATCACCAATTCCGCATTATTCCTTCATGTGGGGGATTGTTGGAAAAAAGTGTGTTTTTGAAGGAAATAATGAGTTATTTTCTTAATTTGTTATTTGTTAAAATGACAAATTGATTGTTGGATTGTGTTCTACTCCATGAGTACATTGAAATCATATATTCATTTGTTCAAAATGGTTGAGAAATGAATGAGATATGAAGGCTCAAAGTTAATGGGTTGGAATGGGTAAAATGTGGTTATCCCACATTGGAAAAAGATGGAAAAGTGGCTAAGTTTAAATACTCCTACACTTTGGTAGGGAGTAAGATTGTGGTACATAGAGGCTCTCTCTCGCGCACAGGTGCGCAGGGGGGGGTGCAAATCATGGACCGAAATAGGCTTCGGACTACCGAACTCATGTGCATGCGCGTCCTGCGGACACGAATGTAGCTCCGAAATAGCCTGTCCGCGCGAGCCCACTTTTTACATTTTTTTTTTTCCAAAACTTGACCCAATATCTGGAGGTGAGGCGGGCGCCTGGACCTGGCTGAGGCGGGCGCCTCGACTCCAGTAGGTGCGGCTCATTTGTGACCATTACGAGGCGGGCGCCTCGCGTTCCACGAGGCGGGCGCCTGGGCTCCAGTGGCTCTACGAGGAAATGGTTTTGCACTGTTTTGTAACAGCTCAAAAGGTTAATGAAGGGTAAATTCCAACAGCCATATAACTGTAAAAGGGAGGTAATGAGCAAAATAATTATGCAATTATGTTGAAATAATTGTATTAATTAAGAAAATTAAAACTTGATTTAATTTTCTGTTATCTCCTTTGATTATATAATGGCAAGAACACAACAAGAGAAAGATACAGTTTTTCCAGAAATTCTCCTCTCAATTTCGTTGCATATTGTTCATCTTTCCCTTGGCCTCCTTGCATTGCATTCGTGGTGATAAAGTTCAAGCATCGACTTCAGTTCGCCGGAGGTCTAATTGTGCAACCACCGTCCGGTTACTCCGTTTCATCCTGGGAGGCAAACGTTCCGTAACAACTCAAGCACAACGTGGTGAGGGGGCGTAATTTGTCTTAAGGAGAGTGTGATTTCACACGACTCGGACAGCGACAAATCTTTTCTTCTCTTGTATTTTCTATTTCTGTTTTAAATTAGTTTCTATATTTCCAGCAGAGATTTTGTAATAGTTATTCCAACAAACCTTGCGATGCGGACGCCTCATACTGCTTCAACAACGTGGGAAGTTACTGGATTCCAGGCGGACGCCTGGCTTGTGCCCAGGCGGGCGCCTCGCGGACGGGAGCTTCTACGTTCAATTTTTGTTATTTACGTTATTACTGAGTTTCGAATTTCTAAGTAGGGCTAAATTGGTCATTGTTTTCTTATTTCATTCTAGGGTTGGCAGGAGTATTTAAACATTTTTCTAGGGTTTTGTTAAGAGAGTTTTTTTGCCGTTTTGAATAACAATTCATTTTCTTGTTCCAATTTGTAGTCTTGATTAATTTCGACTGCGATTGAAGGGTTGATTTCGCGTATTGATTAATTTCTACCCGTAATCAACCATCTATCTTAGCTTCCGCTACGTCAGTTGGTATCAGACTTCGGTGAGATCCTTGGAGTCATGCCGCGACCAACGATAGAGGAGCGCATTGGATTGGCTGTCGATGAACGTATGGAAGGGTTGTTGGAGCAGTTAACGACTAGGATGAGCGACCTGCTCAACGAACACCTTCAGCGACATCCGGCTGATCATGGTGATCATCACAGACAGCAAGATTCGGAAGGGGATTCGGAAGAGACTGGTGACGATGTCTATCCCGAGATTCCGCAGTTTCGACGTCGGCCACAGCGGCCTCAGGTGGTGGAGGACAACCGTCGATGGGAGGCAGGTATGAGGACGGAGATCCCAGATTTTAATGGAGGGTTACAGGCAGAAGAATTTCTGGATTGGCTTGCCACTGTGGAAGAAATCTTAGAGTTCAAACAGGTTCCGGAGGATAGGCGTGTAGCGTTGGTGGCCACGAGGCTGCGTGGTAGGGCTACAGCGTGGTGGCAGCAGCTTAAACTGTCACGTGCTAGGCTCGGGAAGTCGAAAATTGTGTCGTGGGAGAAGATGAAAAAGCAGATGCGGGCTGCGTTTCTACCTTACAATTATCAGCGTATATTGTTTCGGCGGTGCGAGAATCGAAGCAAGGATCGCGGTCGGTTGATGATTATACCACCGAATTCTATCAATTAATGGCCGTAAACTTGAGTTGCGGGAGACACCCGATCGAGACGGTAGCACGGTTTATCGGTGGGTTGAGGTTCAAATACGAGGATACCTTAAACATGTTCGATATTGGGACGGTGTCGAAGCACGTCGGCCCGAGCTCTTGCGGTGGAGAAACAGTCGAGGCGGTTTGGCAGTGTCGTGGGTTCTGGTTCGGGCGGTGTCACGGGTGGTACAACTACAGTCGCTCCGACTACATCTAGGGCTGGCAGTCAGTTTAACCGTGGGCCGAACAACAGTATCAAATGTTTTGGTTGTGGCGAGGTTGGACATCGACGGCTAGGCTGCAAACAAGCGAGCAAGAAAGCATTATTCAATGATACGGAGGAGGATCCGTGGGTCGATGACGGTGCGATACATGAGAACCCTATGTTTGATGAAGAAGAGCGAGTCTGGACCGGTGATGTGGGTGTTTCTCTTGTTGTGCGCCGTTCTTATTTGACTCCGCGTACATCGGAGGAGAATGAGTGGCTTCGTAACAACATCTTTCATCCACTTGTACGATTTTGGGTAAGGTTTGTCGTTTTGTCATTGATTCGAGGCATTTGCGAGAACATCGTTGCGGAGGAGGCGGTCCGAGCGGAACATTCCGACAGAAAAGCATCCTAAGCCATATAAGCTAGCGTGGCTGAAAAAGGGCGGTGAGGTAACAGTTTCTAAATGTGCTCGTGTTTCTTTTTCTATTGGTGCAAAATATCGTGATGAATTGTGGTGTGATGTGGTTGCTATGGATGCTTGCCATCTTTTGTTGGGTAGGCCGTGGCAGTTTGATAGACAAGTTTTTCATAATGGCCGTTCTAACACTTATAGTTTGTTGGTGGATGGGGCTAAGTATGTGTTAGCTCCTACGAAACCGGTAACTCACGCGAGGTACCGACCTCGAGTGCGTCCTTCCTATCTTTCGCACGGTTTGAGGATGAGGTGGTTTCGGCCCGATAGAGTGTTTGTTTTGATCGGGAAGGCGGTTCTGATTCGGTTCAAATTCCTCAGGAAGTACTCCCGTTGATACAGGAATTTGCTAGTGTGTTTCCGAGATGAGCTTCTGCGGAATTACCTCCACTTCGGGATATTCGGCACCATATTGATCTAGTTCTGGGGCTAGTACGCCTAATCGCCCTCATTATCGTATGAGTCCTAGAGAACATGAGGAGTTGCGGAGGCGGAGTTGAGGAGTTGTTGGCAAAAGGACATATCAGGAGAGTTTGAGTCCTGTGCGGTACCCAGCAATGCGGTGCTAAGCGGGATGGGTCTTGGCGTATGTGTGTTGGCAGCGAGCTATCAACAAAATTACGATCCAGTACGGGTTTCCGATCCCTCGTTTAGATGACTTGCTTGATCGGATTAGTGGTGCTACGGTTTTACAAAGTTGGATTTGAAGAGTGGGTACTATCAGATTCGTGTTCGGCCAGGAGATGAAGGGAAGACAGCCTTCAAAACTCGTGAAGGTTTGTATGAGTGGTTAGTGATGCCTTTTGGGTTGTCTAATGCCCCGAGTACGTTCATGCGTGTGATGAACCAGCTGCTGCGACCCTTTATTGGGATTTTTGTGGTGGGGTATTTTGATGACATTCTTATTTACTTTGCAGCAGAAGGAAGACCACTTGCAGCATGTGTGTGAGGTACTGTTGGTGCTCCGTAATAATAAGTTTTATGCCGCGACTAAGAAGTGTGTTTTTATGGTGCCTCGAGTATTATTTTTGGGTTATGTGATTTCGGGGCGGGCCTTCGGTGGATGCGAGAAGGTGGCAGCGGTACAGAATTGGTCTCGCCCTACTACGATTACCGAGGTACGAAGCTTTCATGGTTTGGCATCGTTCTATAGACGTTTTATCCCTCATTTCAGTAGTATCATGGCTCCTGTGCGGTGTATGAAAGGGGTTCGCTTCACTCTGACCGCCGCCAAGCATAGCATTTGAGCGAATTAAGGAGCGGTTGACATCCTTGCCCCTATTTTAGTGTTACCCGATTTTTCACAGTAGTTTGAGTTACATACGGATGCTTCGAAAGTGGGTATTGAAATTTGTTTGAAGTCGAAATGGGCGGCGGTGGCATATTTCGATGAAAAGCGCCGGGAGCCAAGACACGATATAGTACTTATGACGTGGAGTTTTATCTTTGTTGTTGTTTGTGAAGCATTGGCGCCGTGCTCTGTTCCATCGGGAGTTTATCTTGTTCACCGACCATGATTCCTTGCGCCATCTTCATGAGTCAAGACAAGATTTCGGCTCGCCGTGCTCGGTGGATTGCTTTTCTGCAGCAATTCACTTTTGTGGTCAATCATAAAGCGGGAGTTACTAATAAGGTGGCTGATGCCTTGCGTAGGCGTCGGGGGCTATTAACGACTATGCGTGTGGATGTGCACAGGTTTGATTCCTTAGTGATTTACTTCTGCCGACCCTTATTTTTCGGTCGTGTTGGCGGATGTTCGGGCGGGCGTAACCAGATTTCTTGATTCATGATGGGTTCTTGTTTCGAGGTAATCGGTTATGTGTTCCCGATTGTAGTCTCCGCTGATGATTATACGGGAGCTCCGTGGTGAGGGTCATGTTGGTCGTGATCGTACTTTGCGCGGCTTGTTCGGGCCTCTTACTTTTGGCCAAGTATGCGGAAGGAAGTCGATAAGTATGTGCGGCGGTGTCGGGTGTGTCACATGGCAAAATTTGCTACTAATGCGGGGTTGTATATGCCATTACCTGTTCCTAGTCAGCCGTGGTCGGAGATTAGTATGGATTTTGTCTTGGGATTGCCACGTACACAGCGGGGGTTTGATTCCATCTTCGTGGTTGTCGACAGGTTTTCCAAGATGGTTCACTTCATTCCGTGTAAGAAGACAACGGATGCGGTTAATGTGGCTCAGTTATTTTTCAAGGAGGTCTACCGTCTGCATGGTCTACCGTCTACTATTGTGTCTGATCGTGATACCCGGTTCCTAAGTCATTTTTGGCGTAGCTTGTGGAAAATGGTTAATACTCAGCTTAATTTCAGCAGTGCATATCATCCTCAGACTGACGGGCAGACCGAGGTAGTGAACAGATCGTTGGGTAACTTGCTGCGATGTTTGGTTGGGGATCATGTTAAATCTTGGGATCAGAAGCTGTGTCAGGCGGAATTTGCCCACAATCATGCCATTAATCGCAGTACCGGTTTTAGTCCGTTTCAGGTGGTTTACGTGGTTCAGCCGAAGGGTCCGTTGGATCTGATTACATTGCCCAGCAAACACAAGGTGCATGGTAAAGCGGTCGATCTGGTTTCGGGGTTACAGGATGTTCATTCCAAGGTGCGTGCTAATTTGGAGGCTGCGAACGCTAGGTACAAACATGCAGCTGATCAGAAAAGGCGTATTGTCGAGTTTCAGGTTGGTGATTTTGTGTGGGCTATTTTGACAGAAAGCCCATTTCCAGTTGGTGAAAGTATAACAAATTTGTCGACTAAGAAGATTGGTCTGTTGAGGTCGTTGCGAAGATTAATCCAAATGCATACAAGTTGAAGCTGCCAAGTCATATTCGTACTTCGGATGTCTTTAACGTGAAGCATTTGGTTCCGTATGCTGGGGATTCGTCGGATGATGATGTAGTTGTTAATTCGAGGACGAATTTTTTCAGGCGTGGGGAGAATGATGCAGTAGAAGAGTTGGCGTTAGAGTTCTTAGAGACTATCGACCGGAAGGGGCGTAATCCTTGATTTTCAGACGAGGCGGCCGCTTCATTCGTGTCAGGCGCGCGCCTCGTGTTGTCTTTGCGGAGTGGGAAGCTTCGGCGTACATTGCGGGCGCCTCGGCCTTGCGATGCGGACGCCTCATGCCGCTTCAACAACGTGGGAAGATTCTTGGATTCCAGGCGGACGCCTGGCTGTGCCCAGCGGGCGCCTCGCGGACTGAGCTTCGTTCAATTTTTGTTATTTACGTTATTGCGAGTTTCGAATTTCTAAGTAGGGCTAAATTGGTCATTGTTTTCTTATTTCATTCTAGGGTTGGCGGGGAGTATTTAAACATTTTTCTAGGGTTTTGTTAAGAGAGTTTTTTGCTTAGTTTTGAATAACAATTCATTTTCTTGTTCCAATTTGTAGTCTTGATTAATTTCGACTGCGATTGAAGGGTTGATTTCGCGTATTGATTAATTTCTACCCGTAATCAACCATCTATCTTAGCTTCCGCTACGTCACTAATGGGCTGTAAAAACTTAGATTTTTCTAACGTATGTCTTGAAGGCACAATACAACACCAACAACAAAGTTTTAGTCCCAAAATAAATTGAAATCGACTAACATGAATCTTCATATGTCATCGTGTAAAAAGGTTGTTGAAGAAAAAAAAAATCAACCCCCCACATGTGTTTTTGCCCTCCTCTTCAACACCATACTTTCATCCACTCCAAGTAAATTTAATTATAAAAATGAGTAAATTAAAATATCTATAGTATAAATGGCAAAAGAAATAAACAGTACAATGAACAGTTCCGATGGCCAAATTTCCCATTTTGCTCTCACTAAGTTGTCACTTTCCCATTTTGCCCTTAAAAAAAATTATTAAAAAAAAAAAAAAAAAAAAAAAAAAAAAAAAAACAAAAGCAAAAAGCAAAAACAAAACGTGTCGCCGAGGACACGAGGGCACTACTAGTATTTAATAAGGGGCACACACAGTAAAAACTTTAGGGCTTAAAGTCAACAAACACAGGGCTAGTCGGGAAGAAGCTGGCCCAACTCAGAAAATATTAAGTACTTACAGCCTTACAGGCCCACCCTCATGTGGGCTCCACCCATGATCAAACACGGCACGTGCTATCAGCATGCGAACATCAAATTCTCTTTCAGCCAAACATACCTTACCGCCAAAGAACACTATCCTCAACTCCATTGCAGGCAATTGAACAGAACAGAATTTTAACAATGAAGTGCGTCAATTGTTGTAGTCCACTGTTTCCTTTCCATTCACAATCACAGATCAACCACAGGCCTCAGCTGAAGAGCGAGAAAGTTTTTCTCTTGTCTGCTAATAATGCAAGATCAAGAACTCGACTCCACAAAGGGAAAAGGATTTTGCTGCCATGCCCCAAGGCTATCGGCTCCTCTCTAGGTGGTCTCGACCTACCTTATCCGGCCACCACTGGGGATATGACCGTCTTGCTACGAACAGGGTTAGTTCTCTTCTCCACAATACTTCAATTATACATTACCCTCATATAGTCATATTCCAAGTTTCGTTTCGATAATACAAAATGCAAAAGCATAAATAAATCATGATACAAAATGCAAAAATAAACCATTTACTGATCAGTGCTCTTTTTGGTACAAAAGAATCATGCTCCCTCCGTCGATAATAAATCTCGCACTTCCTTTTTTAGGCCGGCCCAAAATACATATTGTATTTCTAAAAGAAAGTTTCTTAGTGCAATTTTATAATTGTACAATCAATGTGAAAACAAACACAATTCTTAAAAACGTTAATGTAACACATTTACTATTTACTATAAAAGTCGGACTTTTGTGCAATTCGACTGCACAGGCCCCGGATCGGTTCGTGCTTTGCACACAAAAAATGAGATAATAGTGTTGACAGTTTTACCTGGTTGACAGTGCAGGCTTCTTCTTCCTATACTGGCTGGCCAATTTCGTTGTGCCAGAATTTGTCATGAAGGATCTCGAGAAGCAAATGGAGGAACAACGAGAGCTTGACGAGAATCCCTCCAAAAATACGGAAGGAAGAGCATCCGAAAGCAGATCAAGCAGCTCTGAAAGAAAGAAGAAAATATAGCTTCCCTAGAACTAAGTCACTAAAAACATATTCACTGATTGCCCATTGTCCTTCTGTTCCTATTACTGTCACTTTTGAAGTAAATTGTTGCAAGTAACAATATACTTCTCCCTTGCACCAACAGCAGAACTCTATACTTGCCATGTGATACAACCGATTAAGATTAAATCATAGTCCAAACGCTTCAAACTGCACAAACAGGGTTTTCGGCACTAAAAGGTTTAGGTGGATTTTTCGAAAATATTGAGGGCCTATCTTTACCACCAAATATCAAGCCCAGCTTCTTAAATCTTCCCTTAGGTTCAACAACTATAGAGGCTTCTTCTGGATGCTTTGTTAACTTTAAAACTTCATCCGGGTTTAATATCATCATCTCCACCGTTTCATACACCTAAACAAAAATTTATTTTAGGGATTTAAACTGATACCGATTTAACAAGAAAAGTTAACCTTTCATTTCCTTCTATAGTAAGCAATGTCCAAAGTCCAAACCCAAAGAAGATTGAACGCTATCTTTCAACTAACCACACTAGGACGAGCTATACAATGTACCTGACATATGTCCACAACTTTCTCAGCCCAAAAGCAGCCTTGACAAGTCACAATAATGTAGTTTTTGCACTCGTAAAACAGCTTGCACAAATTTTCATTTGTGGAAAGCGTGGCCTCCGCATACATAAATCCTGAACCAACCTATAATTCGAACATATTTCACATTTAACACAGTGAAAGGATGCTGTTCTTTTGTTAGCACTAGAGAAAATCTTTTGTGCATATACAGAGAGGTAACATCTTTCATCAAATCGCTGTGTCGAGATTTAAGAACAGAGGAGAGAATAGGAAAAATCTAGTCCTCGGGCAATATCATCAAACTGTCTTGTTAAACAGGGCCATGTTTCCAAAGGTTCTCTCTCTAATAAGGTTGATCTTAATGTTACATCAGTGGCATCACATTATGCCACCAGTGGCACATAATGGAAAAGATAATTGGCCATGTTGCTCGAGGTTTGATGTTACCAAGGTTACCCATGTCTCTTATCCAATCAGATCTCAACACTCTATGCAAGCTAATACCTTATCTGAATTTAATTTTTTTTACTTAGCCCCATGAATTGGGTGGTGCAAACTACTGATAGAGATCACTCCTATCCTGTAGGGAAGATGTTTGATGTAATTTTAACTTTTAAGAGGTTATACCAGCACTCTGTGCGACCCTACTAACTAATCTGATACTCTGCACTAAATAGCTCAAAACCTGTCTACTCGCAGCTTCCATTGGAAAGAAAAAGTCCTGCACTCAGTTGACAAGAGACAGATTTTAACCAAGGAAACCAGGCACATGACCCTACGGGGATGCACGAGGTGTAGATTACACGATTATTCAAACAATTTAACCGGAATGATGATCATAATGGTTGAGAACATAGAATGTTGTTTCTTAATTGAATATAGCGTAAAGTACTCCCTCCGTCCCAGAACAAATGTCGCAGACGTTTATAAGGAAGGTGCTTTACTAGCTTGTACCATGTTAAACTGCACTATTCCTTATTTGGAAATGCGACATTTATTTTGGGACGAACCAAAATGGAAAGTGCGACATTTATTATGGGACAGAGGGAGTGGTTATTGTTTGGGCAGCTGAGTAAATGACAACTAAATCTGTTAAGAGAAAATAGAAATATTGTCTTGTATTAAAGCACAAAGAGTCAAAGACATGCAATCCCTGGGCAATGGCTCAAAACATATAGTCATAAGAGACGAAAAAACCGTACAAATACAAACCACGAAGATATTAGAAAGAGACTTACAAGAGAAAGAAACAGTTGCTCAAAGAGTTCAGAAGGTGCTATATCCTCTAAAAAATTCAGAATACCATCCCTGCAGACTCAAAGAACCATGCGCTTATGTCAGATTGTTTTACATGAAAAATCCAGTTTCCAATGGAATTAGTCAAGAGTTTTCACTTACACAGCCAAATCCTCATCATATAAAGGAGCTTGTCTTACAGCAGGTACTGGTTTTGCAGTTTCCCATAACTCTCGCCACAAATTTCCTGGGAAGCATTAGAAACCCTATATCAGAGAAAGTTAAGAACTCCAACATACATAAAGCAAAAGTACAATGTAAAGGTAATATACAGAAACCGTGGTTTCATACGTAAGGGGGTACATGACCCTTTTATAATGAAAATGCAATAATATGTAAGGGTTTAAGCCTGGGTATTTTCCTTTATATTGGACAAACTGATTCATATAGCTCCATCAGATCCAACACCAAAATCACTATTGCACTCATCAGACTTATAATGCAGGAACACCTGTACATAAGAAATTAAACAAGGGTGCCCAGCTTAATGGTCAAAGTACCTACCTAGGTGTAAAAATGCTCATCTTAGACGTGCTTTAGGGTACGAAGGCCTATTATTTAGTGCAGCCAAAACAACCCACCCCCTTCTCCCTGACCCCCTATGAAACCAAGTTGCACCAGGCATGAACATATACCATGCAGCAAACAGCAGTGTCATATTAACCTAATGGCTAGCTATGCATCAAGAAATTGGAGATACATATCAACTTAAAACCGCATGGAATGTAGGATAACAATAGCTTGTAACTAGTGTGACAATGCATATTCAGATTCCTGGTCGACATTGGCCCCCATGTATGTCAGGAACTTCAAAAAAGGCCTTTACTGAGCATTACCTATTTGTGGTACACGCTGTCCTCGCAACATGGAAAATTAACAGGGGCAGTGGAGCCATCAAATCAGAATGCAAAAACAATATAATTTCAAGAATAGAGGTTCAATAAAAAAAATGCATGTTAGTTTTATAACAATCTTACTCCCTCCATCCTAAAATGAATGTCCAAGAAAATTACAAATTTGCTCTAGCTGGATGCTTCCCAGATCCCCACACCACCCCATGTAACAAAAACACACAAAATATGGAGGAAAAAAAATGCTAACTCCTGTGTTTCTCCATGCACCAAGGAACAAAAACGCCAGAAAACAATTCCAGTCTAAGTTCATTCCATAAAAACCATCCCGGTGTGGCCAAATAACGCCATGCCATAGCTTTAGTTTTGGGAAATCATGAGAGAGGGGGAGGGAGAGAGAAGTTCCTAGTCCCGACAATGGAATGAAATGACTAAATTCATTCCATAAAACCATGCTGAGCACCCGGGAATGACAAGGTCACGTGTGCAGTAGTGGGCTGCACGAGTAATTATTAAAGTTATCATTTCGAAAAGGATAAGATCAAACTCTCTGGTGAATGATCACTTTTAAAAACTCTTTATCCCTCTTTCTCCAAGTGTTCAGCTTTGTTTCCTCCTTCCCCGTTTAATGATAGCCTTAATAGCACGCTAGATAGTCACACCAAATCTCATCCTAAATACTTCTCCCTTAACCACATCCAGTGGGAATCCTACACCAGTAAATCTATATAACTGCTACGTGAAGTTGACATAAGCTAATATCTGAACCCTGAATAGCACCTCATCAAACGCTCCTTTTAACCCAAGTAAGAGGTGTTTCTTTATTGCATGGTAAACACTAGAAGAACAAACTACAACAGTACTGCACCACTCCCCCTCCCCTTCAAGAGAGAGAGAGAGAGAGAGAGAGAGAGAGAGAGAGAGAGAGAGAGAGGTAGACAAAGACTATCTAAACTCTGGTTCACGTATTTATAATCATCCTGATAAATGAAACCTTAGACACAGATAAATGTGGTCTTATAATAACATGCTATACCTTCTTTCTGTATACGCGTACTTAGTTGACCTCTGACAGAAGAAAGGTCATTATCACCAGGGGACTCTTTAGGTTCAGTATTTGTGTCTGTCTCCATCCAATCAGGGGGCGAGTGCCACCTTACAAAATCTTCTAATATGCAGCCCGGATTTGCTGCCTAAAACATGGCAATAGACTTTAATTAAATGAGTGCCACCCAGTATCCAACATTTTCACAATACATGACAAAAAGTCCTCAATTTAACCCAACTTAGTAGATTGTACCTTGAAAGCCTGCATGTCAGAGAGGAGCTGAGAACACCCTGCACCAACACTAAACCCATAGAAAGAGTGGGATTCTTAGGTAATGCCAAACCATATATATTCTCAGTATTAATAAACAATCATCAAACCATTGAACTTCGCTTCACAGATAAACAGTATCGTCTAAGAAATGAGGCAGCAAAAAGTTCTCTGAATACAACAAACATACTCTTTTAATCAAATCCAGTCCTCTAACACAGAAGATAATGGTCCCAGAAAGTCGCACAAGAGAAATAAGGGTCCAGGCCATTCATGTTTTATCTCAAATGACAGTCAACGAAGTACAGAAAGTTATAAATTTATCGCTTCTTTAGGAATCGGTAAGCTTTAAGGGATTGAAGTTTGTCAAATTATTTTATATCTTCCCCTTAGATACTTCCCGGCAGTATACATGCCTGGCGAATATATCTGCTATTTCCAAAAGCAAAACAAGAACCATTTGAAGCACCCAAGAGGAGACCAAACTAACAAGAATCCTATGCATTTCAAACAGTAAAAAAAGGGGAGGATAAAAGCATGGAATCAGCAAAAATGAACTAGCAAATGAAGTTTAGAAACTAACCTCCCTGTGAGTAACACAAACTCCTCTGTTTCTGTGATAAGATCTTCAGTGAGAAGAGGCCCTTCCTACATATCCACACAGGCATACACCTCAGTAATGGCAAGGAATAAAATGTCCAAATGAACAGCATGCTATGATGCAGATATGCAAATGAGACCTGCATAATTGGCGTATATATAGATTCGCCAGTTTCTAGCATTGTCAAATTTTCTGCTTGTTTGTCAGTTCCCAACCGTAGAACAAATTCCCCAGTGCTAATCCTAGCATACATAACAGGACTTGCAGGAGTATTTCCTTCAGAAGCTTCTGAATCTTCAGCTTTTAAGTTGGCCTGCCTCAAGACATAATATAACGATTCTGTAGCAGCAGAATGGCGCTTTTTCCTAGAAGCACAGCAATTGATAACCTGCAACTGCTGATACAACAGGCAGGAATGTAAATCGGGAATCTCATCTGGAGGAATGCCTGGAATATACCGTCCTTCTAACCAAACTCTTCTCATCTGCAAGTCAAAAAGTTTCAGAACCCAGTTAGCTGAGAATTCATTTGACTGCTTTGAGTCTGCTCTGAATTTTGAAGATTTGAAAATATCAAGCAAATTAATGACATGAAGTCCATCACCAAATTAGCATATAGTAACTTAGAATAATTCAGTATGAAGAAAAGATTCGGAATCCCCAAGAAGCCATTGGAAGGTGTTCTTACGAAGAGACTTAAAAACTACCAAACTAAGGAACTCTCCATTGTGCACTTATTACAGTTACCTAGCAGGAAAAAACCAAAATGTTCTGGCTTGGATGGAGGTAGTCGAGATGAGGTCTCTTTTATCTCTAAGAAACCAACAACCGGATATAGTGTTATCCTGAAAAAAAGTACTGAAAAGAGTTAAATAGCTTTGCTTGTACTAGTTGGAAAATGAGCAGCCTTTTAGAAAAATGAACATTCCGACCCACATGGTAGTTACCATCTCCATGGCCACTTTGTTCTTAAAGAATTAGCAGGATCAAAGTAAATTCATGGCCCCGTTTATAATAATATCAATAACATCATGATTAAACTATTTCAATCAATGAAACAAGTCACCTACCAACTATACAGAAACAACACCCTCATTTGCAACTCTCAACCATAATGATGTCATTTAATTTTTTGGGTTGTCCGGTTCTATAAGAGTTATATTCCAGTGTATGCACTCAATGAATTTGTTTCCAGGGTAACTATTGGTGAAAAACAGATATAGGTGAAACATAAGTAACTTGAGGTAACAACTACTACAAATTTTACTTGGTTTAAAATTCATTTTCAACCATTGTACTTTCACCCGACTTCCACTTTAACCATTATACTTTATTTTTTGCACGAAAACCACTCTACTTTGGAAAACCTCTCACTCCGACCCAAAAATAGTAGATTAGGGCACAGATTAGACATGAATTTGTGGTTTTGATGGGAGGCTTTCCAAAGCAGAGTGGTTTTTATGCAAAAAATAAAGTGTGATGGTCAAAGCGAAAGTCGGGCGAAAGTATAATGGTTGAAAATGAATTAAAACCATTTTATTTTGATTCCATTAAGTTCACTTACTTCGTCAACAACCCTGAGCCAAAACAATGCCATTTTGCGAAGGGTTTTCAAACTTCCAATGGCTTCAGCAAGCTTGACAATAAAGCTATCAGGAGGAGCACCATGAATATCCTTCGGTAAAGATGTAATGTTCGTAATTGCCTCCAAACAAGAAGTAGTCTTCCTTCCAGGAGAATGTTCTCCTGTAAATATCTTGCAGAGATTACAACAGAAGTGAAATATCATCTTGGGGTAGTGCAGACCGAAATTAAGGCATCTCTTTCTGGGAATTAAACATGAAACTACCTGGATCTTGAAATGAACTGATCAGAGACATGACTTTCTCATCAGCACCGAACTCTGAAGCAAACTTGTCTTCCTTATCCCGCAACACTAATGACTTCATTGCAGAGAAGCTCAAACCAGCCCTTTCTCTGATAGGTGAAGAATCTCGAGATGATGCCAAAAGTTCTTTCATTGACTTAATGTTCCCTGTGGTCCTGCAGGTGTCAACATGCAAATGTAATCCAATTGTGACACTAACTGACTTTATCAACCCTCATATACTTGTTTAAACCCAATTACTTGATTACTTGAACTATAGCGTAGGAAGATTATGCTCCCCATTAATTTTACTTTTAGCAAAAGTAATTTAATAATATGCAAAACCATCTGTTAATTGACAAGCATATGAGTAATCAGTCAGAATATTACTGCATTTTTACAGGACAGACAACAAAAATTTGACAGTGAGGAAAATTTGGAGGACAAAAATATATAGATTTCATCAAGAGTACTTACTCAACACCTATTGCTAATTGCTTGATTACAAACGCGGGAGGAATGATATCTATGTTGGAGACATTCGAAACTTCTGCCAAGGACGTTCCAGAACCCTAAAATAGATCCATATGTTAATAAAACTACTTGGTAAAAAAATATTTATACCTATCTGTTGCATGTTTCAGAGAAAGACATTAGTCCAATTGGCAAGTCTGGGCACAAAATTTCATATTGGACTACGATATCAATATGAATGCTTACTCTACCACAAATTAATAAGTGCAAATATGCACATGTGCTAGCACTACATTTCAAAATCAACACCGTTGAATGCGTAAAATTCCTCTCACCTTCGATTGAGAAACATCTCTTGCAATAGGTAGGTACAAATTTTCATCAAATATTGCAAAGGACATTGTGAAATTATCAGTTTTAGCAGGCCCTTGGACTCCTCTTTTTCCGATTCTAATATTCTTCAATCTCTCCTGCCAATCCTGCTTTACATTTATCGTTTCTGGTCTCCGATTTGCATTCCTCATGTCGTGATAACTCTGAATCAAAGGAGCTAACATCACTTCAGATAGAATTCATCGTGATTTGTTGAGAAGAATATATAAAACTACTTAAAAACATGATGAAGATCAATAATGGGATTTGTTTATGTTTTAATTCTAATTATTATTGTTATTTTCGAATTTAATAATATATTACTAGTATTGATATCTATCCAAGTCTCCCGCTGCATCATTTGGTATCAGAGCCAAAACCAGGGATTTTCGTTTCCGATTGAGGTATTCGTTTATCAATTTTTGTTCTCCTTATATTTTCAAAAAAAAAAAAAAATCCAAAAAAGATGTTTGATCTATCTTGGCCTTTCTTTGAGTCTTCAAGTGTTGCTGTTATTATCGATTGGTCAATACCTCCAAAATATGATGAGTGTGATTGTGAAAATTGTCAGTTTGATATTGTCTTACCTTTTTCCGATACGCCTTTTCCACAATCTATGATTGAAAAATCCCCAATTTTCGATAAGTGTCATTGTGAAATTTGTCAATCTGTTTTGTCTTTTCCCGTTATACATATTTCAGAATCTATAGTTGATTGGTATCAACCGTCGATCTATGATGAAGGATTTGTTACACATCAATTTGTTGATCATTTTGACGTTCCGCCTACAAAGGCATTTTGTGCGAGTTTCATACGAAGATTGTTACTCCATGAGTTCGAATTTGGATTTGCTCGTCCTCGAATTTGTAGCAGTGCATAAAGAACATGTAACACCATCTTCCTTTCAATCGAATTTGATATCAGAATATGACAAATCTTAAATCTTTGGCGAACCTTAAATTTGTTTACTTGGGTGATAACATCCATCCAATCAGCCCAAAACAATCGAATGAATTCATGGAGTAGCAAATTTTTTATATAGCTAGAAAAAAATGTCTTCGATTGAGGACTATCAAATGGATCATTAAATTGATGGGTACCAATTTTTTCATCATAGATCGGCCAAAAGAAATAAAATAGAGGTTGTGTAGTGGCTGTATTGGCTAAAGGCAAAACATTGTCAGATTGACAGATTTCGCAAGAACACTTATCATAAATTGGAGGTTTCGACCAATCGATGAGAAGATCAATAGTCGTAGATTCAATGAAAGGCCACGAAAAATCAAACATTTTTTTTTTTGGATTTTTTTTTTTTTTAGAATATAAGGAGAACAAAAATTGATATATGAATACCTCAATCGAAAGACGAGAATCCCTGGTTTTGGCTTTGATACCAACTGACGTAGCGGAAAGACTTGATAGATATCAATACTAGTAGAATTTAATCAATACTAGTAATCGATCTTCAACACTCGTAGAATTTAATCGATACGGAGAGTCGGCATCCAAAAGGAATTTAATCACTTTTAGGAAATAAAGATTGATTACGGGTAGAAATTAATCAATACGCGAATCAATCCTTCAACAGCAGTCGAAATTAATCAAGACTACAAGTTGGAACAAGAAAACACTCAATTTTTATTAATCATTCAACTGATTTTCGGATTACAACTTTGAGGCTATTTTATAGCACTCATAAAACTTAGAAAACAAGAAATATCATCATAAAATAAAGCCTAACCTATAAGGTAACCTAATAGAAGTCTAAAACTACTAAATCAATGCTAAATCTACTCTAAAACCTCTTATAATCATCCTACTACATTTAATTCCGAAAATACTAATAAAATAACAATTAATTAAAATAAAACTCATATTTATCCCATTATACTGCATCAAAACATATGTTTGTCAAGGCTAGTTTAGATATCAAAATGAATGACCAAAAACTTTCCAAATGTGTTCTTGATCAAGAGAGATGGAGTATATGACATCACTCATTACTGACTGGGTTATATCACTGTTTACACATTTAGATCGAACCAAAACTAATAATCAACTATTCTAGTGTCAAGTATTCCATACAGAATGCATGTGATTTGAAATTTACGTTTTCGTCAGGAGTTTCCACCACAATCAAACAAATATCCTAACTAAACCGAACTGTTGTTCTTACATTTGAACATAACAGAATTCTAATTCAACCAGGTTGAAATTGAATTGAATGCATAATATTTCTAACACTGTACAGAAAAAAAAAAAAAAACACTTACCTTTGACTCGCCTTCAACGCGTGAAGAATCCAGCCTTTCAAATTTCGGCAACTGAGTAACTGACTATCACAATCTTCTTTGATTCAGATGAAACGAAATTCAGAAAAAAAAATATAATAGAAAATTTCAAGTAAGAAAATAAAAATTCATGAAACAGTAAGAACACAATTTTCAAAATTAAGTAAAAACAAGCAGGCGAGTATACGAATTGAATTGAAAATTTTCTAAAATTGGAAAAATCAAGCAGTACCTCGATCGATGGAGGAATCAGATTTTTTAATATCCGTAAAAACTCTCTCCGCTTTAGCAGCTGCGAAATGGAAGGCGGTACGAGCTCTAGATACGATGGACGGCGCCTCCATTTCCTCTTGATGTTTGGAGGGAAAATTAACGGAGTAACAAAAAATCACAAAACGTGATTTGCCGCGTGGGAGATAGGACGTGACTTGCCTTTGTAGAACTGTTTTTTATTTATGGTGATCCCAAAATGAATAAATAAAAAGATTTAAATTTGTTTCATGATTAAAATTAAATTTAAAAAAAATTGTCATTTATTTTGAAATGAAAATAATACTTAATTTATAATTAAAATGTAACTATCATTTCGTTTCATTTAACTTTTTTTAGCAAAGTTTTATTTAACTATTCAAGCATATTTAACATCCTTTTTTTATTCTTTCAAAAAAAAAACATTCTATTTTTATTTTCATCACTGATTTTAATAAGATTTTATTTCAACTAGAGTGACTCACGTGCGATGCACGGGGCGTTACTATATATTTAAAAAATAAAAATTTAATTAAAATAAATCAAAAACTCAATTCGTTTATACATTATAAAATACTTTCTTAAAGGCTCCATTGTCAGTACATAAAAATTAGAAATCAATAAAATAGAAATAAAACATAAATCATAAGGATTATGCATTTCTCTATATACAATTATGTAGTATTTTATCATTTAAATAAATTAAATAAAAAAGACGAACATGTTTATCATATACGAAATAAGTAATTGAAATTAGTTAAAAAAAGTGAAGATTAGAAATCTAGTAAAGAAAATGTGATAATTTATTTATTTTTGAGAAAGAGAATTTTTGAAATAAAAACAAAAGATTTAGTCATACCAACAGTGATAAGACATTTCACACGGATGACACATGTCCAAAGTTAGCAAAAAAATTAAAAAAATAAACAACCCAATCACAAATTGCCACGGGTCATTTCAATGCTTTTTTGCAAGTTTGCCATATCGTGAAAATACCAAAATGCCCCTCAAACCCCCTTTAATTACCACAATCTTCCTTTTATATATAGAGAGATATATATATAGATATACATATAGATTCCCCAAACCCTCCACTCACTCATCAAATCCAACCCACTTCTTCCTATCCCTCTTTTAAAATATCAATTTATATTATCTTTATTTCTTATAATATTGACATACACTTCAATCAAAATTATAAAAATGATGGTCATCTTGCCCGATATTCATTTTTATTAATACACAATTTTTTGAGAAGGACAGAAAATTCAACAAATTTATTAATATTTTATTTACTATGCTTCAAAGTATTAAAAAAATGTAAATAAATTGTTTGATTTATCGAACTAAAATAAACCCAATAACCATATTACCCAATCCAACTAATCATCCTATACCCCACCAGTTTTATTTAATGTTATATTCTTTATTTTTATGATTACTAAAATTAATAATATTATTATCATTTATGATAATAAAAAAATACTTCACACTTAATTACTTTTCACAAAAAGATATTGAAAAATTAGAAAGGAAAATTAAGAAATTTATATTTTTTTAAAAAAAATTGTTTTTTTCTGTGTCCAAATCAAATGAAAATAGTCTCTATTTATAGAGAATTTTTTTAAATGAATTTTGGTGTAAAAAAATTAATTTATTATAAAACAATTGAGGTCAAAGAAATTGAAAAATAAAAAAATTCGAAATTCAAGAAGCAAATGAAACGCCGTCAAGTGTACCAAAGAAAATAAGGAAAATATATCTGCGTAAATGCGCCTCGATCGACGCGAACACGACACGCGCCAAATTATCACCCTATCCCGGCATGCCACGACAAATTTGCTTCAACTATTTTTAGTTATGCCACAATATGAAATGACTTACACTTCAATCAAAATTTTAAAAATGATGACCATCTTTCCCGATATTCTCTTTTATAAATAAACAAAGTTTTTAGACGGATAGATATTCAAGAAATTTATAAATATTTTATTTACTATGCTTCAAAGTTTTTTTTAAAAAAAATTAAATATATTGTTTGATATCTCGAAATAAAATAAATTGAATAACCATATTACCCCATCCAACTAATCATCCTATACCCCACCAGTTTTATATAATTTTATATTCTTTGTTTTCAAGATTAGTAAAATTATTAATATTATCATCATTTATAATTAAATAAAATATTTCACACTTACTTACTTTTCACTAAAAATATATTAAAAAATTAGAAAGGAAAATTAACAAAGGATAATTAAGAAAATTATATTTAAATAAGATGGTTTTTTTTTCTGTGTCCAAATCAAATGAAAGAAGTCTCTATTTAAAGAGAAAAAAAAATTATGATTTTTTATGTAAATTTTTATTTAAAAAAATTAATTTATTATAAAATAATCTATCTATATTTTTTAAAAAAAAATAAGGAAAATATTTCTGCGTAAATGTGCTTCGGTCAACGCGAATACGACACGCGCCAAATTTTCACCCTATCCCGGCATGCCACGACAAATTTTCTTCAACTATTTTTAGTTATGCTACAATATGAAATGACTTACACTTCAATCAAAATTTTAAAAATGATGGCCATCTTTCCCGATATTCTCTTTTATAAATACACAAATTTTTTAGACGGATAGATATTCAAGAAATTTATAAATAGTTTATTTACTATGCTTCAAAGTTTTGAAAAAAAAAATTAAATATATTGTTCGATAAATCGAAATAAAATAAACCCAATAACCATATTACCCAATCCAACTAATCATCCTATACCCCACCAGTTTTATTTAATTTTATATTATTTATTTTCAAGGTTAGTAAAATTATTAAATTATAATCATTTATAATAAAATAAAATATTTCACACTTACTTTCTTTTCACTAAAAATTTATTAAAAAATTAGAAAGGAAAATTAACAAAAAATAATTAAGAAAATTATATTTAAAAAAGATGGTTTTTTTTCTGTGTCCAAATCAAATGAAAGAAGTCTCTATTTAAAGAGGAAAAAAAATTATGAATTTTGGTGTAATTTTTTTTTTTAAAAAAATTAATTTATTATAAAATAATTGAGGTAAAAGAAATAGGATTGTTTTTTTAATTTGAATTCCATCTAGCCAATAAAAGGGTGCCATGTGGCATAAAATTAAAAAAAAAAAAAAAAGCAAAATGCTGTAACGTGCCATGGTGGCACACGCGCCACGAAAATGTCCGGAATGCCCCTACTCAAGCAGCCGACACGTGTCCAATTCTGTTTTTTTTTTTTTTAAAAAAAAAAGTCAGCCAATTACAAATTGCCACGTCGCTTATTGGGCTTCCTTATTGCATTTTTACCACCGTTTGAAATGACCAAAATACCCCTCTAAACCCCTTGATTTACCACTATCTTGTTATTATATACTTATAGATACTCCATCTTCTTCGTCAATTGGCTCTCATCCTCTTCTTTCTCCATCTTCTTCATTGATTGACAAATTTGAAACTAAATTTGAAAATTCAACAATTTTAACCTAACAATTATAAAAATAAGAGTTGATGATACCATAAAAATAATGGATCAGCCCTAGTTTCAACTGGTTGGATGATTCAACAAGAGCTAGAGACCTGAAAAATATGAACATGATTGAAACTAGTCGAGATGATCTCCAATCAATACCTACTGATTCAAAAACCAGTTTTCGAATTACAATTAATTTAAACTGACCATAAATTCAGTACAAAGAAATTATGAGTTTGTAAATGAAGGGGAGGCCCGTCTCAAGAATTATAGGGGCCGGTACTAAATTGAATATATGATCCTTAATATATATATATATATATAATACAATTTATAGTAAAAGAAAAAAAATATACAGGACCCTTAATATATATATATGTAAAAAATACAATACATAGTAAAAAAAAAAAAATATGTTAAACACCTCCGTAGGAATTCGATATTGGTACCTCAAGTATATATATAATGAAAATTATCCAATCAAGCCAGCAACAATACTTGTCACGGTATCACATCTAAATTTATATATTTAGTACTAGCATTTTTTGGCTAGATTTTAGGAATAGAGGAAAATATGAGGCTCTATAAAATTATGGGCCTTGTGCAATTGGGCTCTTTGCACACCCTAAAAATCGGGCCAGGTTATGGGCATGATCTACTCAGTTTCGAGCTGCCCTTCCATCGTTGAGCATGTTCCTGCTCGACTCTTCTGATTGTTGTCGATCATGGATGCTTGTGATCGATAAATATTTGACAAGCCCTAAATATCGTCGAGCATGTAGGTCGGGCAAGGATTAAATCTTTCTGACCCATTTCAGGCTTAGTGGTCCCGACTTCCTTGCTCACGTTATATCAATAATAAAGTGATTTGCAAGGATTTCCTTTCATTTTCAACCCTCGTGCAAGCTTTAATCGATGCGATTTTATATGCTCGATTAAAAATATCGTTTTTGTTCACAATCGATTTGCAGCTTAAGTCGTAACTTAGTTGATCGAAAGCTAACTTGACCATGAAATAGATGATGATTTCCTTGTCGATCTAGTCGATTGATGCCTTGAAGCACTCACAATAACCCAATGTGGGCCTTGCTTGATGCTAACCAAGTCAATGCGCTTTTCTTTGTGTGCCCTAAAAGTTGAGAAATATTTCAAGAATTACTTTTTGACGGACGACCAATTCACAACATTGATCATTTATGTCGGACCACAACATTTGTTGATCAACGTGATGCTTATAATCATATGCAAGACTTTACACATAATATCCGTAACCCTCGAGATGAAGGACATGGGGCCCTTAAAGCCTTGCATATGGTCGCAAGCATTAGCTTAGCCTCCAAAATTTTGAAGCGAGGCAACTTCGAGGAGGGTAAGGAGGTAGTCCAATGAATGAGCGAATGCTCACATAGTACTTATGTCGACTACCTTAATTTTCTTCTCGTGTTCCATATTGCGAAGCCTTTGCTCGAGAATTATGATATTTCGAGTATTGATGCCTACTTGGTGCATGTCAGACATTTCCGACAATTCTACCATCATCGGATATCTGATTTTTTACATAATCAGAGATAACTCAATATTGGTTATTCTCTCTCTTCTTCGTGGACAAAAATACAAATAAAATATATTTCTTACAATTTTTAAAAATTAACGACAACATTTTTCATAGAAAATATATAGGAAGCAACATTTTTCATAGAAAATATATAGGGAGTAACGAGATATTATACATAATCATACTGTTATTGATGCATTTTTTTAGAAAATGTTATTGATACACTATTAAAAATGCTACTGTATTAATAAATAGTTTTCTTGAATTTTATAATATTAACTAAAAATTCATGTTGCTTAATTTTTTTTTTTTTAAAGCAAAATCTTGTAAAACGGGTTTTTTGTTAAACTCAACAAAAAACCGTGTTTTTCACACACGATTCATTTAACGGACGGTTAATACACACAAATTTTTGGTCCGATTTTTTGCTATCTTTTTTACGCGTACAATCAAAATTTTTGAATTACTTTCGTCATTTGCGCTCTTCAAATTGATTTTTCGTAATTGTTCTTCAAGAATTCCGTTTATTTTTCATCAATTTTCATCGATTTTACATCTTCTTCGACCTGTTTTTATTTGTTTTACGAAATTATGACTAGCCAAACCAAAGAAATCAGGAAAAATCATCGGAACGAAGGTATGATTTTTGAAAATGTATTATACTTGATTTTACTTCTTATTCGACATATTTTTAATCGTATTTTTTAAAAAATTTCCACTTTTTATTATGACTTAATGCACTGACACGTTATATTTATGACACTCGTGCTTTAAAAAAACACAAGCAAGCGAGACTTTTTTGAAAATAAGAAATTACAGTGACACCGTCTCACAACTAATCTATCAGAATAGTCAGAAGCAAACAAGAGTATAAAACACCGGTTCTCATAGATTTGTTTTACAGCCAATACACTCTGTCCAGCGAACAGTTCTACATGTGCAAGCTTATTTGTATGATGGTTACTAGGAAGACATTGGTACCATTGAAGCTTTCTATAATGCCAATTTAGGAATTACAAAGAAGCCAGTGCCCAATTTTAGGTACTTCTTTTGATGGAAAATGTCATATTTTCCGTTGGTCCCCTTTTGATGCCATGTCAGCAGCTCTGATGTCTCAATTATAATATTATCGTGGTTAAAAATATGTGGTGCAGCTTTTATGATCGTTCATCTTCGATCTACACCCAACCTCGATACTTGCCACTTTTCAAGATGCTTGATGCTGATGTTACAGATAGTGTTATTGGTGAAGGCTGTGTGATTAAGGTGAGTAATCTATGATAATAAGCAAGATTGACGACTAGCCAGAGCTTTAATTTTGGATTTTACTTACATAGCCTTTAATTTGTATATTGTGAACTTACACTGAATTAAGGAAATGGGTGAATAGTTTGTTCCTTGTGCACCTTTATACTTGAATTTCATTGCTGGATTGAATGCACAAGATCAGTACAATATGAGAGACACATTCATCAATTGGATCATAAAATCTGAACCGGTAGTAAAACGTAGTAATGTAATTGGAAAAAAAAAGTAGGTCTAGCTAAGTTACTGTACTGTTTTCAGATGTTCTCCAGTAGTATTGGATAAGATATACTCCCTCCGTCCCGCTGATAACTTCACTTTTTGCCATTTTGGGTGTCCCATTGAAAGCTTCACCTTTCCTTTTTTGGCAAAGGAATCTTTACTATTCCCTCCACTCATTCTCTCTCCTACATTATTTTAATACTCACAACACCATTATAATTTACTATTCCCTCCACTCATTCTCTCTCCTATTTTCAAATTACACTCACAACATTTTCTCCACCTTAATTTGCGCGCCGAAGCCAAAATGGTGAAGTAATAAGCGGGACGGAGGGAGTACTCTGTATTAGTAATGGTGAACATAAATCAACTTTTATATTTATAGTTGATGCTGACCAAATATAGAGATTGGGCTTAGCCCAAGTTTATTAACAAGGAAGCGGCAAAGTGGGCCCAAATTAGAGTGCGACCCAAGAAGAAGAAAAAGATATAGGCGGCCCAAGGAAGGAAGATGAGACAGGAGTATCTCGCTAATATCATTCAGAAGGGGAGAAGACCAAGACGTCAAATAGCGACATATTATGAGGAGAGCAGGCGATAAAGAATAATGGCGAGACATGATGTTAAAGGCGATATAGTCGGATAAGGCGAAACATAATGATGAGGCGAGATAGGACAAGAAGTGACTCTATCCGGCGAGAGAAGGATTCTTGTTAATGTTGTTCAACAGAGGCGGCATATAAATATCTACCAAGTGGGACCCATTAGACGGTTATGCATTGGGATTGATGATCACGTGATTAGGGTTTACTTTATGAAAGGACCAATGATATGGCGACACGTGGCAGTAGGCATGAAATGTGAGGATGTCATGTGCAAGGCACGAGGATGAAGGGTATAAATAAGATATGCAGGCTTCATTGTCAAGGTACGTTAATTCATACACACACAGCCACAAACACTCTCAAGTTTCGTTGATTTTCCCCTTTCACAAGCCAATTCTTATCCTCACGCCGGAGGGGCTTTCGCCGGAGCCGCCCCCGGCTTAGTTGACGTTTGATTGTGTGCAGACCAGTCGGAAGAAGGAGCCGGAGATATCGAAGTCGGACTACAACGGTGAAGTTGCTGTTGAGGAAGGTCCTAGCAACATCAAACTGGTTCCGTTGCCGGGACTGTATTCTCTTCAAGGATCGAAGTGTTATCGGCGGTGGCTCGAGATTGGGAAGCTACGTTTCCGAGATCGTGAAGGCGGGTTGTGGACGATTCAAGGGGTGTGGAGTTTATTGGTTGAGTTGGCTTGATTAGCAATTTGTAAGCTGAAATTTGTTGTTCTTATTATTGTTGGAGTCGATTGACGTTTTGTAAAATTTGTGGGTTGGAATAATTGAATATTGTGATATTGTTAATTGGGTTGGAGTAGATTCCTGTTTTTTCTCAAGTATTTGTATGAGCTGTGATTCAAAGTTGTTCGTTAAGAATTGCTTTAATCTGGGTTTGGTTGTAGAGTTTTGAAGTTGGATTTTGTGAGTTTGTTTTAGCTGTGATTTGGGTGTTTTTGGTGGTAAGGTGTAATTGAAATCTTGGTATAAGATTTTTGGAGAGTTTTTGGTGTTGAAGAAGGGTTGTTATTGCTGGGTTTTCTATTGTTTGTTTCTGGGTTTTTGAGCCAGATCTTCAAATCTTCATAAGATTTGCAGATCTTCGTGGGTGAAGTTTATAAGTTTGATTGCGTAAGAGGAAAGAATGTCAACACCAGAGAAGAATATGGTAGTGGGCCAAAAGACTGTAGCGGGGAGGAGCATTGTCACTCCAATTTCGGGGTATGGGAATATCGGTATGGGTGGAGCGAGAGATACTTCTTCCTCGCAGCAAGTAATCCCGGAGGAGGCGGAGCGAGATACTGGAGAAGAGAGAGAGAGGAATGTGATGCCGCCACCACCAGAGGAGGAAATAGAGAATGAGGAAGAAAGTTTGAGGATTCATAACGCTCTGATCATGCAATTGATTGAGAACAACAAGCGACTGAGGGCGATGAAGAAGAAACCTACTCCAATCCCGCAGGGATTTTTAACGGCGACAATAGAGGGAGACAAGGGAGCAAATAAGGAGGTAATTGTGATAAATGAGGAGCGAGAAAAGGAAGTAGAGCCTGAGAAGCCAAAAGAAGTAGAAGCGAGAATGGATGGGTCGCAAAAGCGAATGGAAGGAACACAAAAAAGAAAAGCGGGAGAGTATATGGAAAATGGAAGAAAGATCAAAGTTTATCACTGGCCACATACTTCCCAAGTGTCGTCCCTCTATTGTGAAGAAGAAGAAGGCGATACTGCGTCGAATGAGGCGGAGGATGGCGAGAAAGAGTTGAGAAGTTTCAATGATATGGAGAAGCCCAAGGCGATAGAAAAAGGAAAGGGTGTGGGGGTTAGTCGTTTTGGAGAAGAAGACGTTTTCAAGAAACAAATGGCCGAGATGGCAAGGAGGTTAGCGGAATTGGAGAAGGGTGGTGCAGTTGATAATGAAAAGGACTCTTTTGTAGCCCCTTTTGCTAGATATATTCAAGAGGCTGAGACGGCTCATTTTCGCTTGCCTGTTCTATCTAAATATGCGGGAGTAACCACTGCCAGGACTCACGTAGCGGGATTTGAGGTGACAATGGCGATTCTGACCAAGGATGATGCGTTGTTATGCAAGACTTTTGCTAGTACCTTGGAGCTTCAGGCCTTGGATTGGTTTGTACTGACGGCACCGCTAACTCTATATTGGGGTACCAAGACTTTAAGAGGAAATTTTGGCGAGATTTGGATCAATGGGAGCTCAACAGTAGTCTGCGGAGTTGATTGGCATTAAGCAAAAGACGGGAGAAGGTCTTGTTACTTACACCAATAGATTTCTATTAATTGCCAATCAAATTCAGAGATTGATCCCAAGTACGTCATCATGATGTATATGTCGGTCTGCGTTATCCGAATCATTCAGGAGGGAGTTAAGAATGAGATTACCTGCAACTTTGAGTGAGTTGCATGAGAGGGTCAAAGCGTACTGTGGTGGCGAAGATGTTGATGAAGGAGCTTCAAACAGTGGAAAGAAAAGTGTTAAGGATCGGATTGAGTATGTGAAGGAAGGGAATGCCGCTCAGCAAGGAGGTCGAGGGAATCCCGCTGGCGGCAGAGGTGGAGGTCGCAATGGAGGTCGCAATGGAGGCCCAAATGGAGGCCGTGGAGTTAGAAGAATGATAAGGTTTACAAGGTTGACTACTACACCAAGTGAAATTCTCATGGGCCGTTGATTTGCCAAAGACCTTTTGAAATGAATGATCTCGGGAGAGTTAACATGAATCAATTCTGTAATTATCATCGGGAACGGGGTCACGAGGCCCGACAATTGTTATAATTTGAAAAGAGTAATTCAAAACCAAATTGATAGGGGTGCGTTGCAAGAGTATGTATGGCGGGAGCCAAATGGGGCGGATCAAGGAGGAAATGGAAATAGAAATGAAATTTTGGTGATTCACGAGCCTACAAGCATTACCTGCCTAAATAATCAGATTATGTCGCTTATCCCACACTTGTCACATTCCCGCCTATCCGCCCGGTGAAGAAAGGATGATTAGTTTTTCAAGACGAGAGTTGGCTTTAACGCCAAGCCATGGATGCCAACCGATTGTAATCACAATCGCCCGGAAACAAAGATTTTTGCATCGGGTTTTAGTAGACTCTGGAGCAAGCCGAAACATTCTCTATTATGATGCTTTTAAAAAGATGCGATATACAGAGGCCAATTTGGTGCCGTATAAAGGATTCTTGGAAGGGTTTACTAACCACACTGTGCGGGTTAAAGGAACGATTTCGTTGGCGGTAGAGATAGGAGAGGATGAGAAGGTGAGGACTCACCGGTTGAGTTTATGGTTATTGATTTGGTGTCGCCTTATAATGCTATTGTGGGCATTCCTTTCATGCAAAGCTTTGAAATGGTGGTATCAATCCCGCATCAGCGAGTCAAGTTTCCTACGGCAAGGGGGATAGCGTGTTTGAAAAGTGAGGTGAAGGAAGTTATTCAAAAGAAGATTGAAATGCAAACAGCAGCCAGAGCAAGCACAAGTTCACTTTCTAACGCTTGATCAATGATGCGAGAATAAACATGATTACCGACTTAGGGGATGTGAGAGTTGGGAGGAGACGAAAAGTATGAAGAATAAGTCGGCAATCATAATTATTGAGGAAAGGGCTGAGGATGAAGTTATGAAGGAGAGAAGTGAGGAGCGAGATGTGGAGATAGAAATGATGCAGGAAAAGTCAGAAAAGAATTTGATGGCTTTGATGGTGATGCAAGCGGAGATGGCTTGGTCTAGATCCACCGAATTTGTCAAGATGAAAGAGCCCTACATTGAAGAGATAGTGGATTCGGAGAGTGAGGAATGCGATGAAGAAATCGTGGTGGATACTCCGGGGAGTATGTCGTGTGGCGAGAGAGAAAAAGGGGAGAGTAGCGGTATTGGGATGAAGAGAAATGTTGATCGGAAAAAGGCAGCTGAAATTGAAGTAGATACATTGCAAATGCGGGATGAGCCTGATATTCAGGCGGCAGAAGAATTGGAGGAAGTGATTGTGAATGATGAATATCCCGAAAGCGTAAAATCAAGATTGGGCAACAGTTGAAGAAGGAAGAGCGGGATATGCTAATTAATTTTTTGCAAGATAACATTGATGTATTTGCCTGGAGACCAGAGGATATGTGCGGAGTTGATGAAAATGTCGCCTTACACTGTCTAAATGCTGATCCAAATGTGGAGCCTTTTAAGCAGAAGGTGAGATACTTATCTGCGGAAAAGGAGAAAGCGGTGATCGGGGAAGTAGAGAAGTTGTTAAAGGCGGGAATCATTGAAGAGATCACTTACCCAGTCTGGCTAGCTTGCCCAGTGATGGTGTTGAAGGCGAACAAGAAGTGGAGAATGTGCATAGATTTTACAGATTTGAATATGGCATGTCCCAAGGATTGTTATCCTTTGCCAAAGATTGATAGACTGGTGGATTCTATTGCGGGACACAAGGTGTTTAGCTTTATTGATGCATACTCAGGGTATCACCAGATCAAGATGCTTGAGGAAGATAAAGCCAAAACAGCTTTCAGGACTCCCCTTGGAAATTTTTGCTATAAAATGATGCCTTTTGGTTTGAAGAACGCTGGGGCGACATACCAAAGGATGGTTAACAAGATATTTAAATCTCAGATTGGGAGGAATGTTGAAGCTTATATTGATGATATGGTGATCAAGACCAAGGGGGAGGATCATTTGGCGGATCTGGCTGAAACTTTTGAGAACTTGAGAAAGAATTCCATGAAGCTTAATCCAAGTAAGTGCACCTTTGGAGTAACGGCGGGAAAGTTTTTGGGATTTCTTGTAAATCGCCGCGGATAGAGGCAAATCCCGAGAAGATCCAGCGTTAATTGATATGAAGTCGCCCAAGACCATTCAAGAGATTCAAAGGTTAAATGGTAGGGTGATAGCTTTGGGACGATTTGTGTCGCGGCCACCGAGAAATGTTTGCCGTTCTTCAAAGTACCGAAAGGAGATCGAAGTTTGCTTGGGATGACAAGTGTGAAGAAGCTTTTCGTAAGATAAAGGAGTATTTGGGAAAGCCGCCCATCTTATGTAGCCCAGAGGAAGGAGCACCATTTATATGTCTACTTAGCGGCATCGATTTGGCAGCGCGGTATTAATAAAGGAGGATGGTGGCATGCAAAAACCAGTGTATTATGTTTCAAAGGCATTGAGCGAGGTAGAAGCGAGATATTTTAATGCGTAAAAATTGGCTTATGCTTTGGTAATAGCGACAAGGAAGTTGAGGGCCTATTTCCTATCTCACTGCTATCGTGTTGACCAATGCACCCTTAAGAAAGATTTTACAATGTACTCGATTCACTGGGAAGGCTTCTTAAATGGTCGATTGAATTAATGTAATTTGATATTCAATATGAGGCGAGAAAGGCGATTAAGGCTCAAGCCATGACTTTATTCTCGAAACTTCATTCACATATGAAAGAGAGGAGATTGAGACTCAAGAGGCAAGGAAGAGGAAGGCCAAGTCACAAGACCCCGAAGCGGAAGAAGAGAAAGAAAGACCCGCGGATGTTGGGAATTGTTTGTTGACGGGTCCTCGCCCAAGGACAAAGGCGGAGCCGTGATTTCATTAAGCTCGCCAGAAAAGATTGCACATATGAGAAGGCTTTGAGGTTTAAGTTTAACATGACAAACAACCAAAGTGTAATACGAGGCGTTGGGGTAGCGGGTTTGGAGTTATGCCGAGACATCTGAGTAAAGCGTATAGTCGCCCACTCCGACTCTCGCTAATTGTTAATCAAGTAAAAGGAAGATATGGAGTAGTGAGTGCAATTTTGACAAAGTATTGTGAAATGGTATGCGCATTTTGCAAAGCTTTGATTATTGGGAGTCAGTGCGAGATTGATAGAGAGAAAATGAGCGAGCCGACATGTTGAGCAAAGCCGCTTCGCGATAAAATAGAGGAGTTGCCTAAGAAAGTGGTAGTTGAATTTGTGGAAGAGCCACTTTTGACAGCCCCCGATAATGGAAATTGAAGTTGGTGAAAAAGATTGGGTAAATGAAATGAAAGACTATTTGGAGAAAGAAGAGCCGCCCCAAGACGAAGATAAGGCGAAGATTGTTAGGAAGATGTCACCAAGGTTTACCGTACAGTGACGGGATCTTATACCGAAGTCTTTCTCGCGGCCTTTGATGAGATGCGTGGAACCAGGGAAGGTTGATAACGTTGTTTGAGGTGCATGAGGGCGTTTGTGGAGGTCATCCAGGAGCAAGAACGTTGGCTAATAAAATCATGTTTCATGGGTATTATCGTCATTATCAAGAAGGATGCGGAGGAGTATGTAAGAAGATGTGACCAAAGCGCCGACACATGCTAACATTCCTAGGCAAACAATGACCGAGCAGACCCCAATCAGAGCACTGCCTTTGACATGCGGGGAATAGACCTTATAGACCTTTCCCAAAGGCCAAAGGAGGAGCGCAGATGGGCGCGGTAGCTGGCCGATTATTTTACCAAGTGGATCGAGGCAAGAGCTTTAACTTCTACTATCAAGACCGTCATCATCGTTTGTAATCTGAGGAAATACTATGTCGCCATGGAATGCCGCGGCAATTATCTCCGATCATGGGCCGCAGCTTAGAAAGAAGTTTCACGGATTTTGCGAGAATTTGAGTATCAAACATTGGCATGAGCCAGATAGCCGCAATGCAACGGACAAGTGGAAGCCGCTAACAAGCAAGTTCTAGAGATTTTGTGTAAAAACTTAGAGAAGAGAGGCGGGGCTTGGTTGGAGGAGTCATCCACGCCTTTATGGTATGTTAGAACGACAAGAAAGGGGTCAACCGGGCGAGACAAACCTTCGCATTAACTTACGGCTCGTAAGCAATGGCTCTCGCCGAGACGGGTTTCGCCTACCCATAGAGTAACTTATTATGACGAGATAATGAATAGCGACTGTAAGGTGCTTGAGCTAGATCCGAGTGATGAAAAGAGGCTTAGAGCGAGAATGAGGATGATTAATTATAAGCAGCGGATGAAGGCACAACACGATAAGCGAGTAAAGAAGAGGTCATTTAATGTTGGCGATTGGGTGTTGAGGAGCCGTGAAGTTAAAGGCGCAACCGCGGGATTTGCCAAGCTAGATCCGAAATGGGAAGGTCCTTTCCAAATTGCTAGAATTGTGCGAGAGGGGACTTATCACTTGAAAGAAGAAGACGGCAAAGAGGTCCCGAATGCATGGAGTGTTGATCACTTAAAGAAATACTACCATTGAAGTGATAAGGGTAATTTGCCTATCTTGTTCCTATTAAAAGTTTTTTTTAATCATTTTTATGAATTTATGAACTTTTCAATGATGAATGAAAGTCATATGCTTCATGATTTTAATAGAAAATATGTACATGGAACTTATGTTGAATATGTTTATGATACAATGAAAATATGAAATTTTATTCCTCATATGTGCTTTGCATGGAATGAATTTTATACTTATGTTGAATATGTTTATGACATGGTAAATAAATCGCTCAAGAGTAAAGTTGCCTAAAGACAACTTCACTTTTTCGATGGGAGTATATGTGTATGGGGATATTTCGCTAAAGGTAAGAAGGTTAAGAGTTTTTGATGAATTATCAAAACAATTTTTGATGAATTATTGAAAGGAATGAATAAATGTTGAAAGTCGACGGACTATAAATGTTGAAAGTCGTCGGACTATAAAACGATGCGAGTCAATGTAAGTCGTCGGACTATAAAACGATGCGAGTCAAAGAAAGTCGTCGGACTATAAAACGATGCGAGTCAAAGAAAGTCGTCGGACTATAAAACGATGCGAGTCAAAGAAAGTCGTCGGACTATAAAACGATGCGAGTCAATGTAAGTCGTCGGACTATAAAACGATGCGAGTCAAAGAAAGTCGTCGGACTATAAAACGATGCGAGTCAAAGAAAGTCGTCGGACTATAAAACGATGCGAGTCAAAGAAAGTCGTCGGACTATAAAACGATGCGAGTCAAAGAAAGTCGTCGGACTATAAAACGATGCGAGTCAAAGAAAGTCGTCGGACTATAAAACGATGCGAGTCAAAGAAAGTCGTCGGACTATAAAACGATGCGAGTCAAAGAAAGTCGTCGGACTATAAAACGATGCGAGTCAAAGAAAGTCGTCGGACTATAAAACGATGCGAGTCAAAGTAAGTCGTCGGACTATAAATCGATGTGAGTCAATGTAAGTTGTAAACTATGATATAAGTCAAGCTATGGATGGTGAAAGATGTAAAAGTCTATGGACTATAAAAATGAAAGTTTCGGAGCTATGAATGAAGAAAAGATTTATCTCGCAATAAGGGCAAGAGCATAAGTCGCCATGAAAGAAATCACTCTCAAGGGAAAGATGAGGCGTAAAGAAGGAAATTATTCTAAGTATAAAGCAAAAGAAGATCAATAAAGATTAGAGTTAGCGACAATATGAGTCGCAAAATGTGTTATGAGTAAAGTCGCCTAAAGACGACTTCACTTTTTCGATGGGAGTATATGTGTATGATACCTGTCATGCAAAAGAGATTTTGATGAACTATCAAAACAATAAGTGGAGAAATAAGTAAAGCAAAAAGTAAAGGGGCAAGCACAAAGGCCGCAAATGTACAATATTCAAAAGGCACGCAGGCCCCAAAAAGAAAAGAGAGTAAATTGTTTAGCCATCAAGGCAAGTTACAAAAACTGTTTAAAGTAAAAGTTAAGAAGGAGATAGATCAGACATTGGGTTCAGTAGGCGGGATAACTTGGCTGGAGCTTGAAGCCGCTAAGGCAAGAGCTTTGGCATCATCTAATTGCTTATGCTTGTGCTCAAGAAGAGTATCCCACAAAGCTATAGCATTTGGAACTTGAACAGGAGGAGCTCTCCATGGCGACTTTCCCAGCAAAGCATCCTCATCAGCCAGATCTTTAAGTTCTTCAGGAGTATAAGGAACTACGGAATGACCGCGGCGACAAACCTCGCTAAAATTGGCTCGAGAACCCCATGGGCGAGTTTTTCAAGCGTGATAGCAGGAATGTCGTTGATTTCAGCCGCGGCTCGGATAACTTGAAGGGAAGTTTGGTTCCCAATGTCAGCGATGTCGTCAGTTAATTGAGCCACATCGGCATTCAGAGTAGCAACTTCCGCGGTCTTCTCAGCTAGTTCCTCTTTAAGCCTGGCAATCTCGTCTTGGAGAGTTTGAGTTTCAGCGGCATAAGTTTCCTTTAAAGCATCATTTTCACTCCTCAGTTTAGCGATATTTTCTTTGGCAGAATCAAGTTCAGTAGTGGCAGTGGCGAGATTGGAATTGGCGGCATTGAGATCAGTCAGGGTCTGGTCAAGTTGATTGTGAGAAGTGGTTAGGTCGGTCTTCAATTTGTCCCGCTCCTTTTCCAAGTTTTTGATGGAAGAATCCCGTCTCGTAAGTCTACCCTTAAGGGTATCTTTGTCGCGTCTCAATCTAGCAGATTCATTTTCCAGTCGAGTGTTTGCCTCGCTGATGCCGGTGATAGAAGATCCAAGCTGGGAAAAGATAACAATTATAAGTTAAGAGAAGGTTGAAGAATAAGATTAAGGTAAAGAAAATAAGGAAGGAAAGAAGAACTAACCAATGAAAAATAATAACCCGCCTGGCAGGCGGCATGAGCAGAATCCAGTTGGGAGACATTGTGAACTTGTACTTGATCACTAGCTCTGATTAAGGCCGAGCTGCCCAATAGGTACTCTTCCGCGCTTTTGGTTTCCTCAATCAACCCCTTTATCCGGGGGACTCTGGCAATCTCCTTGCTAAGCTCATAAAGCCCAACAAAATCAAGGGGCTTGGAAAAGTTTTCCTGTAGCCAACTGGGAGTAGGAAGAGCGGAAGAAGTGCTAGGGCCAGGAGGAGTTGAAGGGGAGCTGGAAATGAGGGTTAAGTCGCAGACCTCCGTCTCGCGGAGAGGAAGATTTTCGCATATGTTGGGGCTCAGAAATATTAACTTCTAAAGAAGAAGTATTTGGTGGAACAAAATCGGAGGTAAGAGTTTCAATATTTTCAGTCGTCGGAGCGACATCAGTTGGCGGGATAACATCTTGGGAAATGGTGGTCTCGATGTTTGGCGAAATAGAAGTGGGCGGAAGATTAGTTTCAGTAGAAGGAGGAGTGGAATCGCAATGTGGATTTGGCGGGATATTTACCCGAGAGGCGGGAGTGACACTGTTGTTACCGCAGCCGACTCTTTCGCCGTTTAGCTCGCGCCGCTGATTGGTTGGTGCGGCTCTTTTTCTCGTTGTGTTACGAGTCTTCTCTCAAAGCAATCTCCTCAAGCATCTTTACCATCGCGAGAAATTGGCAAATCAAGATTTCCAGGAGGGAAGCAAGAGCAAGGCCGCGTGCATTGGCCAATTGTTTCCTTCTCTTGTCGGGGCCGAGTTGGCGTACTTGACGACTTTCCATGGATTTGGCCCGGTGATCCGAAATAAAATAGAAGGAAGTTAAGGGTTATGGTATTCTAAGTTATAATTGAAGGGAAGAAAAGATAAGATTAAAGGGGAGACATACAAAGAGCGGTATTCATGGCGCAAACATGGCGAGAACCTTTGCAAGACTGACATTCATGAGCATATTTGTTGTCGGAATGTCGCTCCCATCCGTCGAAATAAACATGGCTTATGGGAACTCGGGGCCGGACTCGGGGTAAGTTGTCACCAAACCGACTTGATCTAACAATTCCACTATTCGCGTAATACCTCTCCAAGAAATGAGAGGCCTGGGAGTGTCGGGAGCGAGAATTTGCGAGTAAGGCGATTAAGGAACGAATGTCGTCAACGAGGGCGTGTCGCCAATGGAAGAAGCATCTTTGGATTCAATTTGAGTGTTAATAGGATGAAGGTCGGCAGGATGAGACCATCCAGCGCGAGAAACAACAAAGAGAGGGTCGTCCATCCAATCGTGAATCTTGGTGGGCAGTGGAGTAAGGACTTTGGGACCCCTATGGTATTGGAGAGAAAGGCGAGTTTCCAATATGTCATCAGCAAGTTGGTTGGTTTGCTTGTATCCAGTAAACAAAGAAAGCATAGCAAGAATGGTGGGTTCTTTTCGCAGAGAGCTGACAAATGGTGATGAAGGTAGTTATTATTCTAATAGCATTTGGGTGAATTTCGGTGATCATGGCTTGGGCTTTATACAAGAATTCGCAAAGGAAAGGATCAAAGGGGATCCTAAGGCCAGCCTTGAGTTGAGAAGGGAAAATGACAATGCCATCCCGCATTTCTCGCAGTGGGCAAGGGAAAGGTCTCCTTGATACTCGAAATGCAATAGATGGAGCTATCTATGTGATACTCCCTACGCCAATCGGCTTATAGGGTTGGGAATGAGGGAGGCTTTATCTCACATTGCATGGGAAGATCCCGCCTCAAAGCATGCGCGGGATTGGTAAAAAGTGTACCTTCTTGAAGGGCGATATTTTGGACCCCAAGAGGAGGGGGATTGTTGGTAGCAAAGCTACGCGTAAGATTTTGCTTGACCACATGTCAGCAGAATCACTTTGGAAGAAGAAGAAGAAAGGATTGATTTATAATGTGTTCTACGTTTGGAAAAGGGATCGGCGACACATCGGGATTCGTAGGAGTCGCTTAAAGACGCTTTATACTTATCTTTGATAAATCGAACCAATTGATTACTAGAAGGGAAAATGTGCGACATAGGGCCGAAAGGGGAAGGAAAAAATGGCCTTGGATTTCAAGGGAGTCAATCAGAGAAGGATCCACCCAAAGTGTTCAACTAAAAACCTAATTAGGTCGGCCTTGGGCAATCTCGCCCAGTAGTTCGCAGCGTCTATAAAAGCCGCCCGAAACCCGGACAAATGACCGTATCTAACTACCTTGGCACGAGTATTTAGATCTCGCCATGAAGGACGCTTGGGGAAAAATTATTTTTATGGAATGAAAGGAAATGCAACTTTAAATAATCGTGTAAAAGGGGAGACCAAAATGTAAAGGATAAAGAATGCGAAGGGTTTAAGGAAAAGTTACTCCGAGGAAAAGGATGATCTTGGTCGGAAAAGATGAAGGGTCACCGGAAAGATGAGCAGAGCCTTGGGGAGAGGATGATCGATTCGAATTGAAGAAGTATTACACCAAATCACTTCGAAAAGGTGTAAATGAGAATGGAATCAAGGTCAAGAAGCAAATGTGGGCAAGAAATCAGGGATTTAGGCAGTGAAAATGAGGAAGAATGGTCGGAATTAGTATGAATGTTCGCCGGAAAAAGGAAAAGGCTCAAGCAAGGTTTAAGTGTTGTGAAAAGAAGAATGAGGGTTATGGTTTAGTATTTATATGAGAGAGGGGCTAAAGAAATGATGGATGTGACGTTTGGGGAAGGTTTTTGAATTTTCCCTCACAACCGGGCACGATTCCCAAATGACGGCTCATTAAAATGTTAAGGGTTATCAAGAGAAGGACACGTGTATGGACAGGGATCTCCAATGATAGCTTCATGAAGAAGATGGCTCATGTCGCTAATTGAATAATCTGTGAACATAAAGTTTTTGGCGAGACCATAAATGAATCTCGCCATAAACTTAGGGGCTTCTGATGCTGACCAAATATAGAGATTGGGCTTAGCCCAAGTTTATTAACAAGGAAGCGGCAAAGTGGGCCCAAATTAGAGTGCGACCCAAGAAGAAGAAAAAGATATAGGCGGCCCAAGGAAGGAAGATGAGACAGGAGTATCTCGCTAATATCATTCAGAAGGGGAGAAGACCAAGACGTCAAATAGCGACATATTATGAGGAGAGCAGGCGATAAAGAATAATGGCGAGACATGATGTTAAAGGCGATATAGTCGGATAAGGCGAAACATAATGATGAGGCGAGATAGGACAAGAAGTGACTCTATCCGGCGAGAGAAGGATTCTTGTTAATGTTGTTCAACAGAGGCGGCATATAAATATCTACCAAGTGGGACCCATTAGACGGTTATGCATTGGGATTGATGATCACGTGATTAGGGTTTACTTTATGAAAGGACCAATGATATGGCGACACGTGGCAGTAGGCATGAAATGTGAGGATGTCATGTGCAAGGCACGAGGATGAAGGGTATAAATAAGATATGCAGGCTTCATTGTCAAGGTACGTTAATTCATACACACACAGCCACAAACACTCTCAAGTTTCGTTGATTTTCCCCTTTCACAAGCCAATTCTTATCCTCACGCCGGAGGGGCTTTCGCCGGAGCCGCCCCCGGCTTAGTTGACGTTTGATTGTATGCAGACCAGTCGGAAGAAGGAGCCGGAGATATCGAAGTCGGACTACAACGGTGAAGTTGCTGTTGAGGAAGGTCCTAGCAACATCAATAGTAACTCTTTTAATTTTTTACTATTAATCAAAGTTTTTTAATCGTACATTTAACGCATGGGTGTTGGGTGTTAGACTAGTTATGACTTAATGCACTGAAACGTTATATTTATGACACTAGTGCTTTAAAAAACACAAGCAAGGGAGACTTTTTTAAAAATAAGAAATTGCAGTGACACCGTCTCACAACTAATCTATCAGAATAGTCAGAAGCAAACAAGAGTATAAAACACCGGTTCTCATAGATTTGTTTTACCGCCAATACACTCTGTCCAGCGAACGGTTCTGCGTGCACCCCTACGCCTTGTTTTCATCGGAGTAAAAACTATGGAGGAAGTCGACGAAACAGAAGCCACATCTCAGGTATGTGCTCTACCTTCTCCGATAGGAACGGTTATTTCACTCTGCATTTCATACCTAAATCATTCCGGGAGCTCTCGTTCTTGTTCATTTCACTCTTTCGTTTCGGTTGCACGGCTTCATTCAACCGGAAATGTGGCAATACGAATCCGACGACCGGAGTGTCGATTTCTCCTTCTTTTACCGTTTAATCTTCTAGATATTCGTTCGCAGAGAAATTGGATAACGACGGCGAACGAGAGATGCCTAAATCTCAGCTTTCAATTTGAATTATGAATAATAATGCGATGTAAATGTCATATAGATTATACCGACTTCAATTGACTGTGGTTAAATCGGCTATATTCTTACATGCTATTCGAATTTCACAGCTAAGTACCATATTTGTCTCCCGGAGTTTTGGAATCTACTAGTTGATGAGTGACTTAATGGACGGGTTTCTGTAATTTCTGTGTCATTTGAAGCATGACTTTGATCATGATGAAAACTGACAGTTCACAGGCTCATAGTAGTTGTACTCCTAGACAAGTGCCGGACTTAGGGTTTAGGTTTTAGGGGGGTAAGAACTATTTTCTTTCACAATCAGTCGTCTAAAATGAAAATGAACTATGTCCAGTCAGATGGTTCGAAAGGCAGGATTAGAAATTATAAAAATAAAATATAAAGGTTTTCAGATTTATCCTCAAACCATTACAACAACACATGAAAGCTTATTCTATGGAAATCGTTAACTATTGTCAAATAGAATAGGGGAACACTTTGCCACTTATATCTTCCACAGCTCCATGGATATGTGTCGTGCTAACTACCATTCATTGCTGACTCAGAAACTAACTTGGCTACTTTCTTCTCTTGAAATTTTATTTCTACCATGTACTCTACTATTTCCTTCTGATTAAAAAAATAGTTCCTTCTGATTTCAGTATTTTAGCTTTACAGTAGTTTGCTCATTTTTTAATCTTTTTTTGGATTATATGCAGGTCTATATGGCATGCATCATGCATGGTCATAGGTAAGCTTCTGTTATATCTACTATGCTTCTTATGAATGGTATAAATACCTAAAATTGCTAT
Organism: Adenophora triphylla var. japonica; assembly: GCA_022495995.1. NCBI lineage: Eukaryota > Viridiplantae > Streptophyta > Magnoliopsida > Asterales > Campanulaceae > Adenophora > Adenophora triphylla. Next base: position 909,762 of record JAFEMH010000006.1, read on the forward strand.
ATATGTGCTCCTTACGATATATACAGGATGAAATACAATGCACATGTCAATTCTAATGATCTGCATGGCTTAAACTGAGAATATCTATGTATGCTGGTGTAGTGCACAAGTTGAAAGTTGGACTCTGTAATAACCGTTATCTAATTTACACAGTTCATGCGGCACTCTTTTCCACATGAAAATTCATGATTTGAGAATTGCATTTTCAGAATTGGAGTTTCGTTTTACGATTCCAGTATACGCCAACTCAATGTGCTGGAACTTTGGGAAGACGGGTCTGCAGATTTTCCTCTTATTGATATGGGTATGTGCCTATCTTGTTATTGTAAGCAAAGGAGCCAAGTTTTGTTTCATTCAGAAATTGGTGTCCTGTTGATGGAAAATTAGCAAATAGGGATCTGTTAGGCTCCACATTTATTTTGGATGTCCATTAGGTGTTTGGCAGGTTTCTTTGCTTTCTTGGTTTGACTACAAATTCTTGTGATTATGTTTTTTTTTCAGTTAAATATCAAGCCAAGCCCCTGATCATTTACACAAGCACCAAATGTGAAGAATCCTTCTTGGCTGCTTTACAAAAAAATGGTATTCTGCCAGAAAAAAAAAAAAAAGATTATTAACTTGTGCAATAAAAATGGTTTATTGACTTGTTCAACTCTCATCTTCTGTGTTGATTAGTCTATGTAAGTGATGCAGATGGAACTAGTGATGAAACCGCGGTGAAGCTTATGAAGAGTTCAATATTCAGCTACGAGCAAGCATGGCACAGGTAGAGAAACATTGGGACATTGTTGTTCTGGTGCTTCTTTCTCCCCTTATTGCTTGCTTCCAGATATCATTCTTTAAAGATGAATGCATGTTGGTGGTACTGCAGGATGAAAATATGTTCTAAACAAAAATCTGTGTGAATTTCTTTGTTAATGATTTCACATATTTGAAAGCATCTGATTTCTTGAATTTTGTATCTCAGAAAGTATGTGAATTTTTTCAAGAGATATGCCTTTATGTATTAGAATGTTTACTACGATTTATAAGTTTGTTGCTGCCTTCATAGAATTATATCCCATTGTTTCCCAATGTTATCTATTATTTGTAGTTTTGTGATATTTCGTTATAAGGAGGTTCCAGTAACTTATGGATCTTAAAAGGAAAATTTATGGTCATTTATATCTTCATCCATCTGAAATGCTGCCTGCAGTTGCTTATACCTACTATACATGGTCAACAGTTCACCTATTTACACCAAGAGTCTGTTTTCTCCAAGACAATAATTGTTTAACAGTATATAATAACATTGTAAATGTGGTCACAATCTCGTGACTTGGAAGGTAATAATTTTACATTTTGAGATGGAGAAAACTTATGTATGTTTTCTTTTAGGTGAGGCTAATGTCCAATTTCATTTGATTTAGACGATCTACTCTTTTGATATCTAATTTCCTTCTATTTTCTATTGTAATGACTCTCCCACCTCCTTGACCGGGGTGTTCGCATACGACAGATTGATATATCTTCAGGTAACAGGGATGGATGACGGGTTGAACATCAAAGAAAGAATCTTTTTTGTAAGTTAAAACTCACATCTTTGACATCGTGTTCATGATCTTTCTATATTTACAACACATAAGACAACTTTCTGTTTCTTTCAGCTTTCAAATTTTGTATAAGATATGTTAGTTGAACAAAAATACTCGCCAGAGCATTGCCTAATCCTGTGTCACACATTAATTTATTATTGCAATCCATCTGACTCATTCCATAGCCTTGTAGTTGCTTACCATTCAGTACTGTGTAGTTCACTATAGTATTTTAACCAGCTGCATATGTTTCTGAGAAAACGAAGCTTCACTCTTATTTGCTACCAAGCGGGATTCTTTGGCAGGTCCAATAATTTATTTTTATTGTCATGTATTATGAAGGTGAGCAAGATAACTGATTAAGGGTAAGAGAAAAAATCAGCTGCATTCACCAATTATTAGCTTGACTAGATGGATCTCCAGGGAAAAGTATATGAAATCTACTCTTGTTTTAATGTGTAAAAACTTTCTATCAAAAAATAATTAAGTTAAACTTAGTACCTTCTCTAATACCCGCATTTATTTAAGGTGTATGTTTTTGTTTTGTCAATTGTAGCTTAGTTCTATGATGGACATTGAAAGTGATGTTCAAGTTCGTGCATGCGGAGGGCTTCTTGCCATACTAGAGAACGAAAGAATTGTAGATACCATTGAACAAAATGAATGTGGGAATACATCAATATCGGTTGATTCTCTCATGGAGATCTCCTTGTATCTGCTTATAGTTTTTATACTATTTCTCAATTTATTTCCAGTCTTAAGTTTTCTTGGTTTGAATCTTTGATACTTTTCTTTTATGGATCTCCACTAATTCTTAGTGAGCTATACATTGACTCAAGTGGTGACTTAACTACACATGTAGAAACAAGTTTCTCAAAGTTGATTCAGCAGCTCATGAGGCATTGCAGATATTCCAGACAGACAAACATCCAAGCCATATGGGTATCGGTAGAGCAAAAGAAGGGTAACTACTGAGTCATAGCCCAAATGATTTTATTTTTTTTACTATCAATGGGTGCTAATAATTAGTAGCCGCAGGTTTTCTGTCTTCGGGATGATGAATAAGGTCTGCAGATTGAAGTTTATTTCCAAGTCTGCATTACCCTTCAATTTCTATTTAATCATTTGTGTCATGTTCAGTGTGTAACGCCAATGGGAAGGCGCTTGCTGAGGTAATTTGCTAGAATTTAGTACCCATAATGTGCTTTTTCAGCTCTTAACTTTACTAGTGGTGCTGAACCAACCGTTTGCTTATTAATAGGAACTGGTTCCTGAGGCCCATTCTAGACCTTGATAACTTGAATAGCCGTCTCAATGTTGTATCCTTTTAGGAAGCTGCAGGAGGTTACGTCATGTCAAAGAGCCTATTTATATTTAAGTGGTGGAACAAGAGATAGGTGATCTGACAGCAAGCCTCAATGTTTTAAAATTTGATCCAGCTGACAGAAGTTCCTTACCCCACGGTTAAAATATCTACCTAATATGCTCTTCAGCATGTTATTTAAGTTCTTTTAACTATTAGATTAAAGCTTCTTGTGAAATCTTGAACTTCATTCCATTAAATTACTCCCAATGGTAGTTGCCTTTAATTGTTGTAGATATCATTCTTCATTTCTTCAGAAGACTTGTTGGCTTCTTTACGGGAAACATTGAAATCTGTAAAGGATGTTCCTCACATACTCAAGGTGCAATTTCATCTTTTCTTCTCCTCCTAGTTTTTATATTTTTCTTAGGCTCAAAAATCTATTTTTCATGCGGCAACCATTATAGGTACGACGGCAGTTTTCTATCCACCATTTCAGTTTTGAACTGTTACCACAGCTTTGAGACCTGTTGCTTAGACTTTTAACTTGGCTGATGGTATCCTTGAGTCTTGGTCTGGCATCACAACTAAGAAAAATGGTTATGATTCAGAAGCCTTACCATACTTAAGGTTACAGATATTCATAACTATACCGATGTCGTAGAGATCTGCCTTAGTAAAATCAATAGGTTTTAGATAATGGCTATCACTTCTCTGACATATTTGCTTGCCTTTATATCCAAGTCGCTTAAAGTTTTTGTTTTCCCTTTTTTTCATGGTAGAAATTCAACTCCCCGAGCTCTGTATGTACCAGCGGTGATTGGACAGCTTTCTTAAAGGTTATTTTGCTCTCTATATTTCTAAGTCAATCATGTTCTTTGTTTGGTGATATATGCTTAAAGATACATGATTCTTCTCTTCTAGTTTCATCATTTGTTATTGACTGTAGGTATTGTAAGCGATTTTTTATGTTTTCAAAGTTGCTTTTTATAGGCTGTGAAAATGGTATGGAAAGACTTGTAACCCTTTTCACCCCAAAAGTTTTAAGATGGTCTAATATGGACCTTAGTAGTTTACAACTGTAGATGATGTTCAGGTTCTGGCGAGAACAAAGACAATTGATTGGATTAAATACAGTAGTACTAAGTCATGGATTCACTACATAAAACTTAAGCAACAAAGACTCTGGGAGTTAATCTGAGTCTGTCCATTAGGAATTACTCCCTCTGTCGCATTACAAAAAGCAAAAAATGGGTTTTGCACAAAAATTAAGAAAAATGTAGAGTGGAGTAAGTGTTGTGAGTATGAAAGGTGAGGTAGGAGAGAGAAAGTGGGGTAGGGAATAGTAAGTGGATTGATGATGTGAGTATGACAAGTGGATCCCATGAATAAATAAGTATTAAAAACTTTCCTTTTTGGGCTTGTGCCTTTTGTAATGGGATGGAGGAAGTAGTTGTGAATTATGTTATCAAAATATGGAAGCTTTATATGGTTAAGAATATGAACACCTGGATTGGCTTTTAGCAGAGAGGACGTACGAAGTTATATATACCTTCATGCTCTATGACAAATTTTTCTACATTGTTTATTCTTATTTTCTTCTATCCCTTAGTTCCTATTCTTTTCTCTCCCTGTTCTTTTTTCTTTTTAATAAGTTATTTATGATTTTCACTTGTAGAGCATCTGTTCACTCTTGCACATCAACAAAATATTTGAAGTTGGAATCTCAGAAACTCTTCAAGAGCAAGTAAAATATTTTAATCTAGACATTGTTGACAAGGTACCAAACAAATGCTTCAAATGTGTTGTTCAGTAGCTCTTTTTTACCAGAATTTCTGTTTGCTTCTTAAGCTGGCTAGCTGTTCTTGATGTGTAAGTCTGTGACAGGCTGCTGCATGCATTTCAATGGACCTGGCTTATGTCTATGAGCTGGTTAGTTCTTTAGTTTTATGACGTCTTGATACTTAATTCTATGTGATGTCATGTTCAATAAAATTGGTGATAAAGTTTTTTTGTTGTTTTTCTGCTTTTGATTGACTCCATTCTGACGTGAGAAAATTTTGATACCACTTATACTTTGTAACTATGTGGGCAGGCATACCCATCCCACTTGGTAATCAGTTCGGACAGTGGTGGAACAAAATATCTTCTCTTTCGTTTTATATAACAATTGATACATTTCTTCTATGCTTTAAGTTTCTTCTCATGGCGAGGAGGAAAGTAGAATAAGATTATTGCCCTTCAACGGTTTTAATGGCATAAATCTAGTGTCAGCTCAGAGAGGCCTTGACACAACCTTGGTTACGTATTCCACAGAATAATAATGATAACAGAATCCTTCTTACTATTCATTCTTCAGAAACTTGTTTCACCAGCCAACAACACTTGTCAAACATCTTGACAGACAGTCAGAACCCGTGACCAACGGAGACAGAGTTCTTTCAACTTAAATTCACTAAGAGTTTATGAGTCGTGGTTGCCTTGTATCATTTAGAATTTATACATGAAATTCTGGAGTCCCTTGTATCAATTATAGTCATTTAGCAAATCAGTTGCAAGCTTTAACTCACCAGTATGAGTATTTTGGACCCTGATCATACATAAGTGACTGATATAACTTAGAAGGCAATGAGTTCTAGACGAAGATGCTATCCTTGTTATGTGTTGTGATATTGTCATTTCATTTGCTAGATTATCATTTTGATTTCTTTTTGAGTATGACTTTGTCATGTAGGTGATTGGAGTTATTGATGTAAATAGAAGTAAAGAGAAGGGCTATGAAACAACAGTGAAAGATGGTTTCTGTGATGAGGTGGGAAATTGCAAAACTGATTACCAATATTCTCAGGTTTCCTATGCTCGGAAAAATCACTCTTTCATCTTATGTGTATAGTTGGATGAGCTGAGGCAGATATATGAAGAATTGCCAGAATTTCTTGAAGAGGTGTCACATGTTATTTCTTTTATGGGGCAAATTCATCAAGAAACTCACATTGTCTGATTTGATCGCGCCACTGCCTTACAGGTGTCATCTTTGGAACTTGCACGTCTTCCTTATATGTCCAGAGAGAAAATGCTTCCTCACATTGTTTATATACATCAGATAGGTTGGTTTGCACTTCTGCATCAATAAATCTATCTTCAGTGTGCATGCTATATTTAACTGCTTGTAATCATTTGTGTAGTGTCATGGTAGCATGGTCCACATGCTTATAATAGTACAAAGAGATTTACATCTCAGCAGAAATGTTAAGCCTATATACTACATGAGAGTTTCCAATACCTAACTCAAGTATATTGTGTTGCATTGATTTTGTGTATCTATGTTGATCTCATTTGTACATGATGTGGTCCCAGTCTATTGCTAGAAGTTCAATATTATTGCTTGTATATCTAACAAAACCAAATTAAAATTATGTAATGCAAGAAAAATATGTATTGTATTCTGTATGGGTTTCAATTCACTCGAAATGGTAAAAGTTTAGGCTGCAGTAAGGTGGGTTTTGCTATATCCATCTCATTTGTGCAACTAGGTATTGTCAATTTCAATGACCACACCCAACTGCAGGACATTTAAGTTTTTTTTAGGAAACAACCATGTTCGATGGGTATGGTTTGTTTTTATTCTTCTAATTGCAGGAAGTTTTTCAGTATTTTCTTATATAGATACTTGTTTTAAAGCAAGCTGGTATGTGTCTAAACTTTCTGAGCTGAAGTAGTTTATTTTCTTCACATGTAGGATACTTGATGTGCATTTTTGAAGAAAAGCTTGATGAATCCTTGTTACAGAAACTTCAAGACTATGAATTTGCTGTAAGTCGTTCAACATGAATAGTTAAATTCTTTTTATGCACGGATTTGCTCTACTAGACTACCGACTGCTATTTTTTTGTGTAGTTCTCGGACGAGGATGGCGACACCAGGAAGTTTTTCTATCGTAATGCAAAGACACGAGAGTTAGACAACCTTTTAGGTGATATATATCATAAAATCTTGGGTATGCATTCTTATCCTTAACTGCGTAGCAATCATCTGTATACCACTATGTCTTATGGAAATTATCAGAAATAAGCTTGAAAAAATATAAACATAAACACACTGAGTGTGTACAAGGTCAGATTACAGCTGATAATTTGATGTGATTGAGCTGTGAACCTCTCAATCTGCACATAAATTGTGTCATCATGTTTTGTTACTGAATTTTTCTCATTATAGCCGTCAAGGCAATATTATTGCCTTCATAAAATTTGGCGCTTCTCATTTCTTCCTTCTTTCCTATTTTATTTTTTCTAGACATGGAAAGGGCAATCACCAGGGACTTAGTGTCACATATTCTTCTGTTCTCAATGCACTTGCTCAAGGGAATCAATTTTGCTGCTGAACTAGATTGGTGAGGATCATTCACCAACTGGGTGTTTCATTTCTGTAGCTTTTCACCTGTGAAGTTCTTTCTAATTTCTCATTCAGTATATTGGTTACTGACGGTCATATACTCGTACTTTGTAGCTTTTTGTCACTGGCACTGGTTGCTCGTCAAAACAATTATGTGAGACCCACTTTAACTACAGATTCACTGCTTGATATACAGAATGGAAGGTTAGGACCGTCTTGTAGACTTGATCTATCCATCTTGGCTACGCATCTTTTGGACAGGACTACATTCACAAAGTTTCATGTACAACCATGAAACAGTGATATTCTATCTCTCCTGTTCCAGACATGTTTTGCAGGAAATGACAGTTGATACATTCATTCCAAATGATACGAAGATTATGGATGATGGTGATTGACTCATACTTTTTCATTGTGTACTGGTTCTGAAATATTCGATTTTTTTTTATCTAAACCTAGTGTGTGCTTAGGCACACATCGTACTTTTCTCAAGCTTCGGTTTTAACCATCCATGTATTTTCTTAACAGTTTTGACCATTGTACTTTAGATACACACTTATTATCCCCAAAAAATTGAAAGTAATGGTTAAAATTGCTAAAAATATGCACTAACTATCCCTACTTTTGGGGATAATGAGTGTGTATCTAAAGTACAATGGTTAAACTGCTAAAAGATATATTGATGGTTAAAACCAGAGTTTGAGCAAAGTATGATGGTTCAAAATGTCGATATACTGTGTGTTTATTGATTTAATTTTTAAGCTTATGTGTTTTACAGGAAAGATTAATATCATTACTGGCCCTAACTATTCGGGAAAAAGCATATACATAAAGCAGGTCTGTAATCGTGAACTAAATTGTTGCATTGGTTCTAGAGTAATATATACTCAAGTGTGATGTGTTGTAGTGCCTAAATTTGGTAGTCAGAAGCTTGCTTCATGTTCTTTCTTCTTTTCCGTTCATCTAACTGGTAATTAAGAGGAAGATGAATGAAATATAGTTAATTCAACTCATCTCACTCAGTTATTCTACTCACCTCATATGAAAAGAACTCTCATATGTATGCCAACAGTCTGTTTCTAGGCTGACTGATATTACGTTCTTGCCACAATTGAACCTTGCAAACCAATATTACGGTTTTTCAGACAAAATTATGTTATCGGAAAGAATCAACATGACTTATAAATGAATATTAGAATGACATTTGAAAGAATTATGTTTAATTTTTACTGCAGTATCATATAATTTCATGTGGAGCAAATCTACTCCATCTGACCACTTTTGATACAGTTATTATCTGTGTGTATTTTCAGGTAGCCTTAATAGTTTTTCTTTCTCACATCGGAAGTTATGTACCTGCAGAGGCTGCGAAAGTGGGTCTGACTGACAGGTTATCCTTTACCTTTCTAACTCATGTTTAATCAACAAATTATTAGGGTGAACTTATTTACTGATGGCCACACTAACCATGAACTTGTTGAGGATAGAATATTTTGTGCCATGGGAAGCAAACATATGACTGCCGAACAATCTACATTCATGATTGACCTGCACCAAGTGGGAATGATGCTGAGGTATGATTTCAAGATTCCAAGCGAGGGTAACATATATTATACTACAGAATGATCGTTGAATATAATCTCTCTTATTCCATGATACTTGAACCTATTGATGTGCATTAAGATTGGTTTGCTTGCTGTATAGTTCACTTCATTCAATGACTATGAGATGTGAAATTTAGTTTGCTGGAATAATTTAACGCTTACATATATGATTTGAAACTTTTCAAGGCATGCAACTTCTCGGTCCCTCTGTTTAATTGATGAATTTGGCAAGGGTACTCTAACCGAAGGTTAGTTTTCCATCAATAGTTGACATAGTAGCACTTTTTCTGAAAGTTGAGTTTTTCTCCTCCATTATTTGAGTAAATTTCTGATACTCCTGGTGGTGAAATTTATTTGACTTTTTTTTTTAACACTAGTGGCATTGAAAAGTGAGATCTTTTTAACCCGAGACAATATCCATTTCAGACGGTATTGGTCTCCTTGGTGGAACTATTAATCATTTCGACTCAATGTATGACACGCCAAAGGTTTGGTACCATCTCTGCACTTCTCTCTATCCTTGAAAAAATATACCTAGTCAATGATTTACATTTCTTCTTCAAAACATGTGAAACTTTTTCTTTGTAGAGCTGACTTGTAACAAAATAATTTGTTTTGAAGGTTCTGGTGTGCACTCACTTGACTGAGATATTTGTGGATAATCATTTACATGAGGTATCCCACCAAACAGTGATTATTTGAATGTGACTTCTCTGCGTGCCAATGGAGTTATGTATATCGGTTTCTTGACAAATTTCAGTCAGATATAAAATCAAGTATTACACCATGAGTGTATTAAGACCTGATAGAAACTCTACAGATTTTGAAGATATCGTGTTTTTATATAGGTTCGTGTTAGTTTTAGCTTAAATTGTTTCCAATTATTTATCTGTTCCTCAAGGAACTGGGATAAATACTACTTCCGTTCCAAAAAAGAAAAGTATCACTCTCTTAATGCTCTTGTATCTGACAGGCTTGCACCTGGACATGCACTTCTTAGCTATGGTAAGTAATTTAATCTATTCATATTTAGAAAGTGGAGGTTTCTGCTGGTGGTAACTTGCTCTCATTTCTGTTATTCAGGGCTACATTGTGCTCTACTTGCTGGTATGTTTTGATGCTGCCTCTAGACGAAAACACTCAATTATTTCTAACAAACAGATTTTTTGTTTAACATTTTGAATTTTATTGTGATTAAGATAGACCAATGAAACATATAGAAGGCCTCAGAATTAATTTTGAAAATCAACTTGTATTCAGATTCTTGTATGACGTGTTTGTGTAGGTGTACCTGAAGAGGTCATAAAAAGAGCAGCAATTGTATTGGATGCTACCACTAAAGGCACAGATGTTGATCGATTTTGCAATGAAAAGATATCTGCTCAAGATCAGAAATACAAGGTGTGGCATCAGTAAGATTTGATATTAAAGAAACTTATAAAATGTGTGTGGGGGCTAAAAATCTTCAAAAATGCAGGATGCAATGGAGAAAATGTTAGCTTTTGATCATGCCAATGGTGATTTGAGCCTCTTCTTTCTAGACATCTTTCCCGGTCAACCCTAAAAGAATTAGTCCACAACTCGATTGGTAAGGTTTATATATAGTTAACTCTTTGATTTTGTATACATCTTGTTGGCATTAAAATAACTAGAGGGTTGATCTCCAGTAATCTTAATAAGTATGTATAGATACAAATGATGTCTCTAAATACCATTTGGTTTTTAGAGAGTAGCAAGCTGTTTTACGTTCATGGGGGTGGTATATTGTGTTCCATTAAAGATCATGTCAGCAAGCCTTTGGGAAGCTGCTTGTGTGGGATGAACAAAATCCCAGAAAAGATGGTCCCTTCTGTTAGAGCAGTAGTTGGATACTGGAGTGCATGGTATCTTAGCCTTTAGGTTCCCAAGCCCACAACAAGCCGCTTTGACCTCCGTAAACCCTGAAATAAAAAATAAATATAATACAAAAATAAAAAAGCACGAATCTAAATGATAAATCAAGTTAAACTTTTGAATTTAATTAATTACCATAAGCAGATGGGTTCTGAATGAAGTTAGTCATAACACCGTAGGTATCAACGTAAGAGTAGTGAATGTCCTTTAGACCGGACTTGAGCCCTTCTAACAGAGACTTTAGGCCATCATTAAACTTGGTTGCCCAGTAATTTACTTCCTCTCTGCATTCTTCAGTTTGGTTCCGACTTCTTTGTGACAGAGTACAACCCAATCCTCCAATTCCGATGACCACGAATTTACGTGCACCAAGTGAGTGTAATGTCTGAAAGCCATTAGCAAAAAAAAAACATGAAATCTGAAATGGATCATAAATGAGCAGCCAATAACACTTTTAACACATCAGTTCTGTGCGAGTCTGTGAGAGTAGGGGAAGTGTTTACCTTCATGTGTCCGTCAAGGGCAGAAAGCATAAGATCGACATATTCCTGTGGGGTGTATTCCTGGGAGTCTGATTTAAAGTAGTCGAACAAGTCGTTGCTTCCAATGACAATGGTGAAGAGAGACTTTGATAGTTGTTCTTGTGCAGCTGCAAGTCCTACTTGATCTATCAGCTGATCCAGTACTATTGAGAAGTACTCCATTTGTTTTGTCATAGGAATAGATTGTTTCTGAAACATGTGAATAAATATTAAGGTTTTAAAAAACGCTAGCGGTCGCTAGGCGCCCAAGCAAGGCCTAGCGTCTGGGCCTGGGCCTACGCGGGGCCGAGAATTAGACATATTGTTTAACATCCTGGGGAAATAGAGTTGACAGTGTCACAATAATAGGCAAATAAATAATTTAAATGAAAATAATAATAGATTTAATAAAATTTTCATGTGAAGTTACTAAAATTAAAATCTGTAGGCGGGCCTAGACGGATTTAAAATTAATTGTGACGTTTTAATGCAATTTTTATTGTAAAATCTGGTATAGGTGGATTTGAAGTTAATCGCGGCGTTTTGTGGCCGAGACGGATTTGAAATTAATTGTGACATTTTAATGCAATTTTTATTGTAAAATGTGGCCTAGGTGAATTTGAAGTTATGCAATTTTTATTGTAAAATGTGGTATAGGTGGATTTGAAGTTAATCGCGACGTTTTGTTTTGTGGCCGCATAGGCGGAATCTAGGCTGCCTAGGGAAACGTATTTAGAACTAAATAATTGATACGGAAATGAACAAAAAAAACATAGTCCACTTTCAAAAAACTAAGATATAGATATTTATTTTTTTCTCAAAAAAAATCTTCCATGCTAAAAAAACAAGGTCCACTGTTCCTTTTTGATATTTACACACAAGTGCCCACTTTTCATTTTAATGAATAAATGACGAGTTATGTCCATATATTTACTTTGGACCATGTACAATTTAGTTGTGCCCACAAGCTTTGATTTGCATTAAACATAATCGAAAAAGTAAGATTACTCTATTTGTGAAAGCCAGGATTATTTATTGTAATAAAGCTTCAAGTTCTAGGATAGTAGGATATGGCCTCAAAGGAAGAATATTTTCTTTTGTTACGAGCTCTTGATCTTTCAAGAACTCCTATATGCGTGTGTAGACATGGCCGACCCGTACCCGTACGGACCCGTGGAACCGTACCCGGATTTGACCCTTTAGAACCGAAACCGTGTAAGACCCGTGAACCGTTGGACCCGTACCCGTACAATTGGCGGTTCAGTTCCGGTTCCTCATTTTTCAGACCCGTACCCGGCGGGTCGGAACCGCAACCGTACCCGGACCCGGATTTGGCCATGTCTATCAAGAAGGCTTCTAATTGCTCTTAATCTGCTATTCGCATGTGCTTTTCGAACATCTATGCGATCGTGTCAAAGTTGTAGGAATGAATAAGTGTTCAGGAAAAAGAATTTAGAGGGGTGGAATATAATCTAGACAACAGTACGTTTAATTTTGAGTTCAGCAATAATATAACTTGTAATTAGGTTTAAACAGTGATGGTGAATAAAGATGAGCACACTAGACTAGATTAGATGTTATGCTTACATATTTTTCGTCGGTTCCATTGAAAATTCCAGCACCTGCTGAAGCAAAGCTAACGCCGGTCACAGGAACGTTTCCCTTCAACTCCTTGCTCCACTTATTCACAAGCGAAAGGTAGGGTAGTGATGTTGGCAATCCCAAATTCTCAGCTGCAATAATATCAATATAATCATTTTTTCCTTACTCGTTTTCATCATCTTCTGACAGTCGAATTAGGACATTAAATACCTTTGTCAATATCTGATATTGCTCAAAAAAAATATTCTAGGATTTGGATGAAGAACATGAAGGTAGCAACGCGTCAAAGATCAAACAGTCATTTTTTCTGGACACAAGACAGGCGGTAGCTTTCTTCATCAAAATTTCAGGTTTCTTTCTCACTTTATATGTTGTTCACTGTTGCTTCATCACATTCGTAATAACTGTCGTGATTTCTTTTTATTGCATTAAAAAAGTATACAAATTAATAAAGCATGTTACCGTAAAAGTTTAATAAGTGAATGCGACACTTATTATTATGCGAATGTGCAATAAATTAGATAAATTTTGTTGCTTTACAAATTATTATTTTTTTGCAGAAATAAACTTTCGAAAGTAAATTGAGTTACGTGAATCTCAAAACTGATAACATAAGATGATCTGTAATATTGCACCTTCATACATTATTAAGTCACAACATGAATGATTAAAAAAAAAAAAAAAAGAGCAGCTAGAGAGTAAATTTTTATATGTATATACCAAGAAAATCAGCAGCATTTTTGCCATTGCTGAATCTTCCGGTGGCCTTTTTACCGGGGTAGTCAATGCCATTGTGAGGAAAGTCGGCTTTAGCTATGGATATCGGAAGGTAATTGTTATTCCCCACGTCCACTAGAGAGTCCCCAAACACGTATATTCCCGACATAGTCGGTGCCGCCTCCCGTACCCCAGCCCGAGCTTCAGAAAAGTCGCTCAACCCAAAGATGAAAAGAGAGAAAACCAAGAAATTAAGGGAATTCATGTTATTTGCTATGGATAGTTTTTCTCTGCCTATATTTCTTTGTTATGAGTTATGGAATGATGAGTGGTGATAATGTTCTTGTGGAAAATGCACCTTTTATAGTTTTGTGTGTGCGTGGGTGTGAACAATAAATGGAATTATTGACTAAAAAAGTGTCAACTAAAATAATTTTATTTTGACTTTATTATTTTGGATTTTGTTCAAGTAGATTATAGAGATATGTTGTCATATTACTGTATGACTATTATTTAAAATTGACCTTATTGTTAGTCAATAGACTGAACATACATAATATTGATCCTTTTCTTCATATTACACCCCCCCAAAAAAAAAAAAAAAACACAAAAAAAACAACAATATTCATGAATCTATAGCCTAGGGATTAATTTTTTTTTAAAAAAAAAGAAGCCATTTTAACCCTTTCTTGTTGTAAGTTCGTATTTTTGGTCTTACTACTAGTGACTATATATATATATATACAACAACTTGTTGACAGTATGTAAACATATGAATGATGTCTCTAATCTCTGATTCTCTCTCCTCTCTCTCTCTCTCTCTCTCTCTCTCTCTCTCTCTCTATATATATATATATATATATATATATATATATATATATGGTTTTCAGAGAGTAGCAAGCTGCTTTACATTAATGGGGAAAGTATATTGTGTGCTACTAAAGATCATATCTGCAAACATTTTAGAAGCTGCTTGTGTAGGATGAACTATATCCCAGAAAAGATGGCCGTTTCTGTTAGAACAGTATTTGGAGATAGGAGTGCATGGTATCTCGGCATTTAGCTTCCCCAGTCCACAACAAGCCGCTTTCACCTCCGTAAACCCTAAAATCATAACCAAAATCAACTTAATTAATTAACCATAGTTAATCGAGTTGGGTTAATTAAGTTGTGTAATAAATGTACGTACCATAAGTAGACGGGTTCTGAACGAAGTTAGTCATGACTCCGTAGGTATCAAAATAAGAGTAGTGGACGTCCTTTAAACTCGTCTTGAGCCCTTCTAACATTAACTTTAGACCGTCGTTATATTTGATTGCCCAGTTATTTAAGTTCTCGTCACATTCTTCCATTACGTTTTGTCTTCTTCGTGCTGGTGTGCAACCTAATGCTCCAATCCCCGTGAACACAAATTTACGTGCACCAAGTGAATATAACGTCTGTAAAAAAAAATCAAACGACAGATAAAATGGTGTTACAAAAGCTATCACTTGTACGTCTCGTTCGTTGTGTAATGCATTAGTTTTGGATGTATTTACCTTGATATGTCCATTGAGGGTTGAAAGCATTAGATCGAGAAATTGTTGAGGGGTGTATTTCTTGGCATCATTTGAGTCAGATCCAAAGTAGTCAAACAAGTCATTGCTTCCAATTACCATTCCAAATAGAGATTTTGATAGTTGCTGCTGTGCACCAGCTAATCCTAGCTGTTGAATCAGTCGGTCGTGGACTATTGTGAAGTATTCCACTTGTTTTGCCAAAGGAAGCGATTGTCTCTGAAACACATACGCACCACAAAATAAATTATAGGTTCAATTTTAGTGAATTTAACCAAAAAGTAATAATATACTTCCTCCGTCCCGTCCGAAGGGGCAAAGTTTTTGCCTACGGGAATTAAGAAAAGTGATGTAGGAAAGAGAAAAAAGTGTATAGTGGAATAAATGTTGTGAGTGAAAGGTGATGTAGGAAAGAGAAAGTGAGGTAGAGAATAGTTAGTGAATATTTATTGTGAGAGTATGACAAGTGGGTCACACAAATAAAGAAGTAATAAAAAACTTTTCATTTTTGGGTTGTGCCCTTTCAAATAGAACGTCTGAAAAGGAAATTTGTGTCTCTTCAAACAAACAGGACGGAAGGAGTATTACTTATCGTTTCATATTAAATGTTGCGTTTTCCTTATTGATTCTTTACAAAATAATTTTTCTTATTTCTAATTAAGAAAATAGTTTTAATGCAGTTTTTTTTATATACAAACAATATAAAAATGATCTTAAAAGCAGTGGCGAAGGTAGGTAGGAGTCAAGGGGTCGACCCCCCTTGATTTTGGAGTTATTAGGTTCATTTTTACTCCGTTCAAATATTTAAAATCAACACTTTTACCACTAAAAATATTAAATAGTTTTGACCCCCTTAAATTTAGAAAAAAAAAAAAAAAACCACTATATAATAATTCTGATTTCCTAGCTTTTACTGAATTTCTGGCTTTGTCACTAATTAAAAGTATTGACAAATGAAACACTTATTATTATTTATTATTATTGACAAAATATATTTATATTGAGGATATATCTCATTTTAAAGTCTTAGACCGAAGATCTAAAGGTCATATGTGCTATGCACATTCACTACAAAATTAATAGTATTTTTATTTTATTATTTTTTCTTATCTTGTCTCTGCTCCATACTCAGAAAGCCCATCCGTGTCCCACACGGCTTCTTTTGAGTTGTACTAAAGTTAATTTTTTACCATAAACTTTGGTATCTTAATTTTTAATGTGACAATTTTTAGCACTAAAATAAAGTTTTAAAGTGAAAGATACGAGAAAGCGAAAGCTCAAAAGAAGATCTGCTCGTCTGAGCTTCCGGAACTCCCACGGGAAGAAGAAAGGTGCTATTATGGATAAGCTTTGAGATCGAGGTAATGAAAATGCAAACCTCTAAACGTTACGTTGTGCAATGAATTGAAAAAGAGAAATGCGAACATTTAAGGCTTATGCAAAAAACTTAAGGACAAATAAGGGGCGGACAATGACACAGGCTTTACCAAAGGGTGGTTGTGAAACCCCCCCCCCCCTTTTAATGTTGACATGTAAAAAAAAAAAAAAAGACTATTAAGTGCACCCCACACTTATTAGCTCAGCCCACCCCTTGACAAAAAAAGGAAGAATCGATATACTGTAGATAGTAATGTAAAAAACAATTATTTTTTTAAAAATTTTTGGATAATATAATTTGTGACCCCTCCATTTTAATCCTAAGTCCGCCTCGGGACGAATGCTTTCTTTTATTACGAGTTGGTAATCTTCTTAAAAGGCTTCTAAAGTCCCTTCCCAATTCAATTGCTCAATATGGCATGGTGCATGGTATAGGCTTTAAGAATTGAGTTGGTTATTTTCCGTCTCAAAAATAATGTCTATATTATATTTTTGATTACTATAATATATATATATATATATATAATTCGGTTTGCTTACATATTTATCGTCATTCCCGTTAAAGATTCCAGCACCTCCAGATGCAAAGCTAACGCCGCTAACGGAAACGTTCTCCTTCAACTTCTTGCTTAGTCTATTCACTAGGGAAAGATATGGTGGTGAAGTTGCCAATCCCAGGTTCTCAGCTGTATCATTTAAATTTAAATTAATAATTACTACTTTAAGGAATAAACTAATTAATTTATAACATTATAAAATAAAGGAAAATATAAAGAAAAAAAAATTATTTGATATTGTTATACCTGTAAATTAAAACATGATGATAAAGCTAGTCAAGAATTATACAGTGATTTAAATGTCTTCTAGCTAGCTCTAAGAAAATATCAATGATTTAAATGAAAAAAACATGGAAGAAAGATAAACTAAAAACCTAATGAATAAACTCTCTCCGTTCCAAAATGATGTTTCCACTTTTTTTTTATGTTACTATGTATGAATTTCGAACAATAATTTTAAATTGATTTAATTATCCTAATGAAAATCTAAAACTTGTTATTAATAGTATTGTTAATGGTGTTTCAATAATAAGTCTTAGATTTTCGTTTGTATAATTAAATCAATCTAAAATTATTACTCTCTAAAGTTAAAATGCGTGATATGTTTCATATTGAAAGCGAAACTTTGTCCTAACTTCTAGGATATTCTTATTTTGAGTGGACATATTAATACACAGGTCAGGACAGTACTGGTGGATCCAATCAATATGGCGAGTTGTTTTGTTTATTAAAACTAGAAAAAAAAAAAAAAAACTTTAAAAAATTAAGTGGATAGTTGTTGTGAGTATGACAAGTGGGTCCCATGAATAAAGAAGTATTAAAAAGTTTCATTTTTAGAAAATGTGACGCCCTAAATGGCAAAATGGGTAAGATTCTATGGGACGGAGGGAGTATATAAATGGTTATAATGTTATATCATGTCAATTATATAATAAATATGAAATACTATATGGACTTGATGAGGCACTCATCTACACACCAATCTGTTGCACCTTAGTAGGTCACAGAGGGGTGAATGAAGAAAGAGTAAATGCATGCATACCAAGAAAATCAGCAGCATTTTTGCCGTTGCTGAATCTTCCGGTGGCCTTTTGTCCGGGGAAGTCTATGCCGTTGTGAGGAAAGTTGGCCTTAACGACGGATATAGTAAGGCGATTGTTGTTGCCCACATCCACCAGAGAATCGCCAAACATGTAAATTCCCGGCACCACCGGTGGTGCCTGAGCTTCACAAAAGTTACCCAACACAAAGAGGAAAAGAGAGAAGATGAAGAAAGTAAGGAAACCCATGATGTTTTAGATATGGGAACTTTGTATTTTGCCTATCTTTATGTGTAATATGGGAATAATGATGTGTGTTGTGGAATGCACCTTT
The DNA here is from genome assembly GCA_022495995.1 of Adenophora triphylla var. japonica. Classification (NCBI taxonomy): domain Eukaryota; kingdom Viridiplantae; phylum Streptophyta; class Magnoliopsida; order Asterales; family Campanulaceae; genus Adenophora; species Adenophora triphylla. The sequence continues at coordinate 928,232 of JAFEMH010000006.1, forward strand.
TATAGAGTGTGTTTATTGTGTGTGAACAAATGGAGAAATGTGAATTGGTGATTAGAATGAAGGAACAAATAATTATGGGGGTGGGGACTAAGTATATTGTATGGACCTACTGTTGTTGTTGTTGTTGTTGTCAATTATAGTATCAAGTCAATCTAAGCCATATTTAATTTATTAGTATTTGATCTTACTTTATTTTATCACTTGAAGCAATATTCAATTATGTATAATTTTTTATATATAATCTCATTTGTTTTTGTTTATGTTATAACAATCTATTTAGAATAAAGAAAATAAATCAATCACATAATATAACGATATACGTGGTTCATTAACTTGAATAACTCTAGGGTACAGGGTAAGAATATTATTATCAACTGACAATCACAAAACGCAATCTCTAATCTAATATATGAACTTCTTGATCATAAGAATTATCAACTGTGCAAATTATAGATCTAGAGAAACAGAGAGAGAGAGAGAGAAGAAAATCCTTGGAACACCTAGAATTATTGATCTTTATCACACTAGAAATTACATCATAAAAAATGATAAGGAATAGGGCTTATTCATCTTAAAGTCTAAGGTTGGCTCATGATCTTTATATGTAATAGGCAAGGTTTGTCAATTTTCAATGTGTGATAATATTTTTACTTTCACGTGTAAGAAGGTGCTCTGATACCATCTTAAAGTTTGAGTTTCCACCTTCAAATCAATTGGTGTCAAGAGGAGTGACTCAGGATCTTTATATGTCATAGGTAAGATTTGTCAATTTTCGATGTTGGATAATATCTCTAACAATTTATACTGCATATTCCTAACATTGCAGGGTTTTCTAATCCTTCACAAAATCTGTCGCTGATCATGTCCAAACCGAAGTAGGGCGCGATCGCCCCGTCCATCAAATAGACACCGCACAGTCGCCCCAGTGGGAGCGCGATCGCTCCCTTTTGGCAGCAACTTCGCGCGATCGCTCCCTGTGGCCGACGCGATCGCTCGATTCAGTGCTGTCACGGGAATTATCAATTTGTCCCTTTTCAATCCTCTAATTTATTTTTAACTTAGATGACATCAAACCCAACAATTTAATTGCAAAGCCATATTTGAGTGCTACGAGATACTCTTAAAGCCAAAATTGAGAATAACATTATTCTATGTACTAATCCAGATAGGAATAGTGCAACCCACCATTTGCAAGTTCATTGCAGCATACATACGGAGTGAACAAACTTGCAAAATATTCAACCAAGATTAATTGTGCAATCGTAAATCTCACCGACCACCCGAAATCCTAATCATCTTCACCGTTTATTTCACTGGAATTGACCTGTGATCAAACTTAAAACAACACACATTGCACATTCAAACAGAACAACAGAAGTAAGTAATGTCTTGTCCTTACTAATCTAACATTCCAACTTATTGTTAAGTGGGAAACGGGTTGCCGATCGTGTTAAACAGGAGGGCGAAATAGCAGCATAGTGTGGGGCGATGGGACATAAATGAGTGAGACATGCTTCGTATTCGTATGCTCTATATACTCCCTCCGTCCCAGTCGAAGCTTTCCACTTTTGACATTGCACGCAAATTAAGAAAATGGATGGGAAGAAAAAATTGTCGTGAGTGTAATTTGAAAATAGGAGAGAGAATGAGTGAAGGAAATAGTAAATTTGAAAAGTGTTGTGAGTGTAATAGTGAATTAGGAGAGAGAATGAGTGGAGAAAATAGTAAAGATTCTTTGCCAAAAAAGAAAAGTAAAAGCTTTTAACGGGACACCCAAAATGACAAAATGGGAAGCTTCAGCTGGGACGGAGGGAGTATAAGATTTCACAAATGGGTTTTGTATAGAGCCGTTAATTTGGAATTGTCTCATTCCGTCATACAAATGGGACGGGATGAGATAGTATATTCTAATCTCGTATAAAAGCGGACCTATTTGGAATGAAAAAGTCGAAGTCGGAACGGGATGTCCCACATTTTCATAATTTTAATTTTATTTTTTTTAATCTCAAAGGTATTTTTTAACTTAATTTTTAGTTTTTTTTTTTTTAACTATCTATTTTATTTTATTTTTTGTTGATTAAGGTATTTTATGAATTTAACAAGTTTTTATTTTGTAGGATTGCAAAAAATTAATCTTATATTTTCAATTTAATGTTTTGGTCTCAGTTAGATTTTAGTTTTATAATATTAGCATCTTCTTGTCCTGCATTATCCCGTGTTCCGAAGTGGGATGAGACCGGACGAGAATTTTCTGTTCTATGAAGAATTCGGGACGTCCCGTCCCGTAAAATTGCGAGATTTCATGGTTCCATTCCTTTCCATCCCGTATTTCCGAATTGACAGCTCTAATTTTTGTATGAGAATTAAAAAAACGTGTAAGCGACTTAAGTGTTGTGTGTATGAATGTGACGTAGGATAGAGAATGTGGGGTAGAGAATAGTAAGTTGATTAGTGTTGTGATTATAAAAGTAAAGTAGGATAGAAAATGAGTGAAAGAAATAGTAAATATTTTTTGTCATTATCGGAAAGTGAAATTTTATACGTGACATCTAAAATGACAAGAGTAAAATCTTACGTGGGACGACAAAGAGGTCGGTAGCTCTTATCAAAGACCTTGAAGCCAGCCCCATTGTCACGGTATGACAGAAACCTTGCTGCAGTAGTAATGTGAAATATCATATGAAAAGTCTACATTTCTCTCAAAGACAAAGACCCATTGTCTGTCTATTTGGTACACGAGTAGAAGAACAGAAGTCGACCGTGACAATCAAGTAAGGTGGGCCCAGTTACTCATTTGGGACGAATTTCAAATTCTACGCTTGGGCCTTACGAGGAATCACCACCACATATTCTACCGCGTTAGCAGCCCCAAACTCAGATTCGGGGCATGTGCGGTTAAACCGCATAACATTCCGGTGAAATTGCGTGATTGGTCGTTCATTTTCATCTATACGGCTCTCATTATTGCCTTTCATTAAGAACAATATTTTTTGTCATTTCGTTCGGCTCATTATTTCCTTCTCGTTTGATCGCTTATTGTCGCATCTCGACTGTCTATCTCGACATAACTTGCATTCGATTCAACCGCATGCGTCCCAAATCGCGCAAACTCATGCTATATTTTCTCTAAATTAATTTATTACTTTACTTCAAAAATATTCTATCATTTTACGACTTAGTTTCATTAGCATTTTAATTTATTTTTACTCTTGAAATGCCACTAAAATTACTCCCTCCGTCTTAAAATAAATGTCACACTTACTATTTTGATATATTTCAAAATAAATCTCGCATTTCTAAATAAAGTAATAAACTTAGTACAAATTCACATTGTAGCACAAACAAGAAAAAAAGCACAACTCAAATGCGTTTTTTCTCCGGGGAGTATCATATTTTTGGATTAGGATAAGCATAGCTAACCAAGGTTGAACAAGTCAAAAATTGCTATCTAAACTTGACTTAACTCGTTCATGTCCTCAAACCAAAACAAAAACTCATATCAGAAAGACAGAAACTATCCTGAATACAATGCTCTCCCTTATTGCAGCCCCTCTTTGTTCTTCCGACAACAGCCATGCCATAGTGACTTTCTTTTTTGGTCGTAGAATAGGACAAAGCAATTTCATTAAAAAAAAAAAAAAGTCATGAAAATTCTTCAACCTGGGCGCCAACCGCAAGTTGGGTCACCAAAATTTGTACACATATCACTCAATGATTGGGTGGCATGTATTTATATAAATATATATTTGAAACTAGTATATTTTATATAATTATATAAAATAATAAAATAAAAAATATATCAAAATTTATAATTTTTTTTATCTATAAATAGAGCCTAATATTGATACATTGTGTTCAGCAACACAATGCACCCTTTAGATCTTACGAATGAGTGCAACGGTAACGAGAGAGGTTATCATCCATTTCGTAGAAGGTGTCATTTCTTTCTTTGGTGACACATACCTTAGACGGCCTAATAAACAAGATTTGAAAAGACTACTCTATGTTGGGGAACAAAGTGGTTTTCTTGGCATGATTGGTAGCATTGATTGCATGCATTAGGAATGGAAAAATTGTCCTACTGCTTGGATTGGGCAATATGCAGGGATAAGTGGAAAGCCAACAATTATTTTGGAAGTTGTTGCATCATATGATTTATGGATATGTCATGCATTCTTTGGAACACCACTCATGCAATGATATTAATGTTCTCCATCGATCTCCAGTTTTTAGTGATATTTTAGAAGGTCGAGCACCAAAGGTCAGTTACATCGTGAATGGTCGCCAAAATAATAGGGCATATTATCTCACTGATGGCATCTATCCTTCTTGGGCTGCATTTGTCAAGTCAATTAGAAGTCCTATGATTCTAAAGTATAAGTTGTTCGCTCAACACTAAGAGGCTTTTAGAAAAGATGTAGAGCGAGCCTTTGGAGTTCTACAAGCTCGCTTCGCATTTATTCGACGTCCATGTCTTGTTTGGGACAAGGTTTTGATGGGAAAAATTATGATGGCTTGTATCATCATGCATAATATGATTGTAGAGGATGAACGAGACACATACCAAAACTATTATGATCCCACATAATTTTTTATGGATGTACCTTCAGGAGGAGAGACCGAACTTCCTCAATACTCTATTGCACGCATTGCAAGTTTGTCGACTTATATGGTTAATAGAGATCAACTTCGCAACAGAGAGGCTCATAGCGCTCTTCAGAATTATTTGATTGAGCACATATGGGAGAAATTCGGCACTAATAATTGAATATGTAATTTGCATATTATGTATGCGTAATTTAAAATTCAAGTGTTGTATTTGTAACTTTTATAATTTATTTTTGATTTTATTATATCTATTTTATTTTCATTTTGTTGTCAAGTAAATTATGAATTTATAATTGTATGGGTAATTATTTTTAATAATTGTACGGGTAATTTTAGAAATATTATTACTAATACATTATTTAAAAAAAATAAAATGATAAGTATTTTAGGTAAGTTGGAGTAAAGAGAAATAAATATTTTATTAAAAGGTTGGGTTGGATTTGGGTCACTGATGGGAGTATATATTATACAGTATAAGGTTGAGAGTTGTGTATATGGAAGTGAGAGAAATTAATATTTTATTTGAGGTTGGGTTGGGTTGGGTCACTGATGGGATAGTCTCAGGTCTTTGCAGGACAACCCAAGGGTGAAAGGATACGAGGGAATTCGACCTGCAGATTTAGGGGAAAAAACGACTACTACTTTAGATTATAGAAAAGCAATAGTTAATTTTCTAACCCAGTACACAACTCAAGCCAGAGGCAAAGCCATAAATTTTTGAGAAGGGGGTCGAAATTCAAGTTGATCTTATCAAGAGCAAATTTGATTTTTTTTTTTTTTGGACATTCATTTTAAGATGGATGGGGTAGTTATAATATAGAAATTTGGAATAAAAGGGGGTCAAAATGATATCATAGTACAAATTTTACCAAAAATAAAGGGTGTTCGAAATTGACAAAATTAATATGTTTGTGTCTTTTTCCAAAATTTAGAGTTAGTAAAATGACAATTCCCGAAAGTCAAGGGGGTCGAGACCCCCATCCCTTCTATGTGGCTTTGCCACTGGCACAAGCTAGAGCTAGTGCTACCGGCTAAGGATGGAAGTGGGAATGTCGAAAAAGAATTAAGTGGGTAGGCAAGGGATTGCTTACTCAAATTCTAAGAAGTATAAGAACTATATCAAGAAACTACAACCAAGACTTACTAGAGTCGAGAAAATATCTGTGAGGCCCCCTTTCCATAATTAATCTCATATGCAGCAGAATCAGGACCAATCTGTTGCCCGGCAAATTCCAGATTTAATAGAGCACAATCCAAGGACTTCTCAACTGAAAAAAAAAAAAATCAAGTATGAGGGCATCATACTTCCCCGTCCCAAAATAAACGTCGCATTTGAGTTGCCAATGTTTTTAAGCAATGTGAATTACTTGTTTGTATATTGATTGTACCGTGGTAATATTGCACTACGGTTGTTTCCTAATTTAGAAAGTCGACATTTATTTTGGGTCGGACCAAATAGGAAAGTGCGACATTTATTATGGGGCGGAGTATATAGGTATCCCTGTGCAGCTGTGCCAAGAGTATCAATTACCTTGCATTTTGTTTACTGACAAGATTCAAACCACGCAAGTATGCATCATGAGTTCATAAACATAGTACCATACCTGTCAATTCAAGTCCAAGACTGCATCAGCAACTTCATGAAACCATCTTTGGAGCAACCTTTATTAGGTACAATTTGCAACTTGGAACAAAGCACCAAAACTTTATAAGGATCTAAGCACTTAAGAGATTCAGGATCTCGATCATAGTCCTGGAAATGCAAAATCAGAAAGTATAGGTATAACAATGAACTGGTATGGAATATGATCTCGTGTCAATCAAGGACTAAGATAAAGCATGGACAAACGATCTACCAAGTTTACAGGGTATAATTGTGACGTCTTTATAAAAAATATACTGACCTTTTCTGTTACAACGACAATTGGCATAGAAGCAAACTGTGACTGAAGTTTTAGAAGCCTCGTTGAGATCGTGTCAACATCCTAGAATGAGAAGCAGAAAGATACTAAGAGCTTGAGCGTACAACATCAGCCTATAAATAAAAGAAAAGAAAAGAAAAGGCGAAATAGGGACATGAAAAATGGATGGCCCTGTCAAAACATGGAACTTGTGGTTGAATTGTCAAGCTTCTGAAGTTAATGCTATTGCATTCAGACAGTTCAACAGAAATACAAATCAGTTTTATCAAACAAACGCTTGCTTCTTATTGACAAAAAAAAAAACAGATTAACTGTGAAAGTAGCCTTACCTTATTTTGAAATTGGTGATGGTCGCTATAATCTAGTCGGTCAACGTAAAATGGTCTCATCTGCAGAGGAGTTATCCAGCACCAAGAAAGAAAAAAAAATAACCCATAAGAAAGGATCAAGAGAACTTAATTGAGTCCAAAACAAGAATTTCCCACGCTCAAACTATAAATGTCTTAAGCAGAATGAAGAAGAAAATATACCCTCTCAATCCTTTGCACGAAGGAATCAGCACAACCAATTGCAGAAACACATAATATTGTTAAATTATGTACAACTTCCAAAGGTAGCCTAGAGGAGATCTTTCCCGCTTCAAAGAAGTGTGAAGGAATCATTCCGGAATGGTATATTGGAAGAGATTCACTGACTTCTCGAATTGAAGTTTCAATAACTCTGAGATCATTTTCTGACACCTGCAATTACTCCTGAACAGTTTCAGAACAATTTACACATTTGCCTGTGGCAGTAGCCAATATACAAGCGTGTGTACAACGAAAAATATTGAATCTTGTAAAGAGCTAATGAAACAAAAACAAAAAATGACATAAAAGGATTAATGGGGGATGTCATTTTAATACCAAGTCAGCATGATGAATTACAACAGCATCTGCACGACAAAGAGCGGTCAACGGCTCCCTTAGTGGTCCAAAGGGAATTAATCGGTTGTTTCCCCACGGCTTCAACCCATTTACCATCACAATCTCTAGATCCCGCAACAAACTTATATGCTGTCTCAAAATTAATTCATAAATTAACACTTTAGGCACACAAATTGTACCTTGTGAGAAGATGGAGACCATATTTGTTTGGGAGCAAGAGTGGTGCTAGGCCATATAGTTAGAAAAATATACGCTTCCATCCCAAAATGAATGTCCAAAAAAATTCAAGTTGGCTTTTGATCAACAGAAAGTTTAAAAAAAAAAATTGGACATTCATTTTGGAACGGAGGGAGTAAGAACAAGAGAGAGAAGACCATGACTTCTAACAATTACACGAGAGAATTAACCATTACCTGCATCCCATCATCTAGAATTGCAACTCCAATCTTATCAGAAACATCATCACTTCCAGCAACCTGGAAAGAGTGAAGTTTCTCAGAGCCTGCAATTTGATGGGGAAGAATGTAACCATGTCTTTGAAAAAAGGGCATAGCAGTTGCTTCCCGATTTGCACCAACACCAATCTTTGTAGATGTTCCTCCCAAATGCCTTGCAAGCATCTTAGCTTCATCTGCACCACCATAGCCCTGCCAACAAAAAGAAGGAAATGGATACAAAAGAAAATATCAAAATAGACTAAAAATTATCTAGCTTCTGTTTTATGATCAGATATATGTAAAGAGAATTATATCATAACTGATGTACTGTCATTTTTTACCTGAAACTGAAAAACAAGAAGAAGAAGAAGAAGAAGAACCCTAAGGAAGATATGACTATACTAAATGAAATTTGTTACATTTTTCAAGAAGTCAATATTTTACAACTGACATGAACTCGGTAAATTTCCAATCAAGTTTGAATACATTAGGACTCAGTATTCAGTATAAATCTGCTCTATACTCATCAAACCAACTAATGTATGTCTGCTCGTTAGCAAGGCCGACCCAGAGCCAAAGCTACAAAAGCAATGGCTTTGGGCCCCCCAAATATTAGGGCCCCAATTTTCCTATCCTCTAGGCCTATCCAATTTCTAAAACAACAGCTCTTTTCATGTTATCTTAAATACTTGCAATTCTAAATTTCAACAAACCTCGCAAAAGCTCTTAGCAATGTACATTTTATTACTCCCTCAATCCCAAAATAAATGTCCAAAATTTTCAAATTTGCTCTGATCAAGATCAAGAGCAAATTTGAAAAAAATGACATGGATAATGCTACTCCGTATTTCGTATTAGTATTTGCACAATTATATGAAAAGCAAGAAATGCAAATATATCACCTTCCCAATTTAGAATATCTCAAATCTAAGCAAAATGACTACGGCAATCCCCTTGGGAATATAGGTGTTTCAGAACGTACACAATATTAATGATGCCTAAGTTGATAATTCACACAACACTTTCTAGGTGTTTTCTTAAAGCTAAAATCTAAAACCTGCATGGTTCAATTCTCTGCTTAGCGCTTTCTACTTACAATACAAACAACATTTAATGGACATAGAAATGAGGCCCCGGTTAAAAATTTGGCTTTGGGTCCCAAATTACTCAGGACCGGTCCTGCTCGTTAGGACTCAGTTTAACCATGAATCCACTCTGTGCTTCATCAAACCAACTATGTATGTCAGTTTCACTATGAATCTACTCCATGCTCACCAAATCAACTACCGCACAAGGCAAAATGCTCCCTGACGAGACAAAGCGTTCAAAATCAACACTGTGTAGGTAATTGACTTCTTTCTCAGAAAAACGTAGAACTTGTAGCACTTCTAAAACAATCAAATACACCTAAAAATAGAACAGTAATGCTACATTGCTAAATAACCATATCCCAACTTGAACTGTTTGACTCCAAACTGATGTGTCATGGTCTCGCAAACATGATTAGTAAGCTAGAGATCCCCAATAGCAAGTGGCTGAATCATGAAAAATCCCATTTCTTGAGTCCAAATCGAAGTTCAATTTTGAAATAACAAGCATAATTAATGGCGGCATAATATCAAAACAGCATAGTCTCCATTATAACGTACCAAATGCAAACAGTCAAAAAAGAACCATGAAATGAGTGAATATTGATAATAATAATAATAATAATACCCTAGTTAGAATGAGAGGTGAAATTCCATAAGAATCGAACAAAAGCGCAATGAACTCAACCATCGGAGTCTTCCCATTGCCTCCCCACGTCAAATTCCCAACGCTGATCACCGGCACCGGTAACCTTTATACAAATTTATGAAACTGAATCAAAAATTCAAACATTTGAAGTAACAGTAGTAAAAGGGAAAGGGGAATTACCGGCGTTGGGGGAGGAGGCGGAGGTGGTAGAGATGGTGGCGGAGGGAGAGAAGGAGTTTGTAGAGTGAGGATGAGAGAGAGAGGAGAGGGAGGAGAGATAGATGGAGGGGAGAAAGAGATTGGGAGCGGGGGGTGTAGGCTATTTCATTCACCAGTCTTCTCAGTTTCTCCATTGAATAAAGATGCGAGCTTGATTCCTACTCAAAAATACCAGTCTCTCTCTCTCTCTCTCTCTTCTTGTTTAAAAATACTAGCAGTACACTGCGATGACAATTATTAAAATAAATTGACGAAAATTCATACAAATATAACAGGAAATAGAAATATTTGTGTACATTGTAAAACACTTTTTTGAAAACTATATTATTAGTACAAATAGAAGATTGAAGGTGACTAAAATAAAAATATATTTAAGGCATAGTTAGGTTGGACGAAGCGTGTTTTATAAGTAAATTCCCGTTCTATTCAGTAATAATTATATTTGACATCCATTTTTCAATGCTATGGAATTGAACGAATATTTTTTTATGTAAAACATATTTATTGTGTATTGAACGTGATATGTGCGTAATTTGCCCACGGTATCACTTAGTTTCGACAACGATTGGGAAAGCGTAATGAATCTAGTGATAAGTCTCCAAATATTTCTCTTCAACTGCAATTCGGAACTCTTGACTCTAGTGATTCTCCAAACACACAAATTAAATGAAATGAAATTTTCAAGTATCATCAATTTTAATTTTTGAGAAGTTATTTTGTTCTTGAACCGTATTCAACTTCTAAATCCCCGTTAGATTTTTACCATTTTAACATTAGGAAAAACAATTTCACTATCAAATAAATAAATGCTCCCTTCGTCTTATTTTAAACTTCCTTTTTTTTTAAATAAAAGGTGTCCCATTTTAAATTTAATAAATTACAATGAAAAAAATATAATATTTTTTTATTCAATGGTCTTATAATATAAGTGATACTCACAACAACTATTCACTAATTACTTTGTACCCAACTTTTTATACTTTATAATAAAACCATTCATCTCTTTAATATCCTAACAAATTTTTTAACTTTTAAAATAGGACAAAAGTTGAAGAAAAAATTATTAATATTTCTATTATACAATGCTATTTTTTCCCTTTATTTATTTATAAATGTAGAGATTAATAATATGACATAGAAAAATAAGAAAATACAATAAACTATAAACAAATAAGTATATAATAATATACAAATATTATCAACATTTAAAATTTATTATAAAAAAAGATGAATACTATGCGGTTTAGTGGTTGAATGGGACATAATTAATGTTGGATCAGCTACTAAATTGTTTGATGTATCGAACTAAAATAAACCTAATAACCATAATACCCCTTTCAACTCATCATTCTATACCCACCACTTTTTTTTTTATTTCATATTATTTATTTTTATTATTAGTAAAATTATTATTATTATCATTTATAATTAAAAAAATACTTCACACTTAATTAATTTTCACTATCCCAACAAAACAAAGTAAAAAGGGCAATACTAATGCGACAAAAAAGTTAACAAAATAATAATAAAAATATATTACCAATTGAAAAAAATGACATGTTAAAAAAAATACATTACATGTTGGTCTATTATATATAAAAGGGGACATAATTAATGTTGGATTAGCTACTAAATTGTTTGATGTATCGAATTAAAATTAACCTAATAACCATAATACCCCTTTCTACTCATCATTCTATACCCACCATTTTTTTTATGTTATATTATTTATTTTTATGATTAGTAAAATTATTATTATTATCATTAATAATTAAAAAAAGACTTCACACATAATTTATTTTCATTATCCCAAGAAAACAAAGTAAAAAGGGCAATGCTAATGCGACAAAGAAGTTAACAAAATAATAATAAAAATATATTACCAATTAAAAAAAATGACATGCTAAAAAAATACATTACATTTTCCTCTATTATATATAAAAAGGAACGTAATTAATGTTGGATTAAATTTACTAAATTGTTTGATGTATAGAACTAAAATTAACCTAATAACCATAATACCCCTTTCAACTCACCATTCTATACCCACAACTTTTTTTTTATTTTATACTTATTTATTTTTATGATTAGTAAAATTATTATTATTATCATTTATAATTAAAAAAATACTTCACACTTAATTAATTTTCACTAAAAAACATTGAGAAATTCAAAAAGGAAAATTAAGAAAAGGTAATTAAGAAATTTATATTTTAAATAGAAGGATTTTTTTTCTGTGTCGAAATCAAACGAAAATAGACTCTATTTATAGAGAAAAAAATTAAGAATTTTTGTGTTATTTTATTTTTTTTAAAAAAATTATTTCTTATGAAATAATTGAGGTAAAAAAAAAGGGGTGAAATTTTCATTTAAAAAAGAGATTTTTTTTTTGTATCCAAATCAAATGAAAATAGACTCTATTTATAGAGAAAAAAAAATTATGAATTTTGGTGTAATTTTTTTTTTGAAAAAAATTAATTTATTATAAAATAATTGAGGTCAAAAAACGGGTGGAAAATAAAAAAACGGAAATAAAACCGAATTAATCGAGGCCACCACGTGGCGCTTTTTTTTAAAAAAAAAAAAAAAAAAAAAATTTTGGACTCGCGGACACGCGCCTTTGTCGGCGCGTGTACCGCACGCGCCAGAATCCCCCCATTCAGAGCGTGACACGTGGCAGCTTCGGCGAATATCTTCAAAATTGCCATGCTGTGAAATTACTAAAATGCCCCTTGTTTGGGCGGGCGTTTTTTGGCGATCTTGTTGTTATATTAGTATAGATACTCCCTCCGTCCCACAATTTTATGGACTTTTGCAAAATGCACGGGGATTAAGAAGAAATTATTATATTGAAAGTGTTGTGAGTGTGAAGTGTTGTGAGTGTGAAAATAAAGTAGGAGAGAGAATGAGTGGAGAGAATAGTAAATTATAATGGTGATGTGAGTATTAAAATAATGTAGGAGAGAGAATGAGTGGAGGGAATAGTAAAGATTCCTTTCCATTTTGGGAAAGTATATATTATTGTGGAACGCCCAAAATAGAAAGTTTACATATTATTGTGGGTCGGAGGGAGTAATTAATACTGTACATGTATAAAAATATTTTTAATTATCAATACAAATGTCGATGAAATATACAGTCTTAAAAATATGCCATTTTTATGTAGATAATTAACATTTTATTATGTTTTAGTATTAGAGCATCTTTATCCATGAAACTTCATTCCCATCCCTCTCTCCTCCATGTCAGCTTCACGTCATCAGTCATCAAAAACACAACTCCAAATAATTTTATCTCCATTCATGACAAAAGTCATCAGTTTCTCTCTCCTACATTTAACTACTATATATAATTATTTCAATATTCTTGTATTTTTATTATTTTTTATATGTTAATTGCAATTTTTGTAAAAAAATAAATAAATAATTCCAAGCCGTGAAGTGTGGCTTCTGCCAAAACAAAAAAATTAAAAGTTATTCATGACTTTTACAAAGTCATGAATGTGAAATAGCAAAATTGTCAAATTAGTCATGACTTTTGTAAAAGTCATGATTGTATATGCTCTTAAATGCATCAGTATAGTCACATATGGAGTATACTATTAATTAGTTTCATTTTGTAATATCTCCATCCCATCCCATCTAAGTTTGCGAAATAGTAACCGTCAAAGAACAAAAATTTTAAAAAGGGTGAATAGGTTTGATGAGTATTGTGGTTAGGGACGGCAATTGGATCGGATCAGGTCGGATGAGTCCTGATTCGAATACTAGAAAGTCGTATCCGAATCCGATCTGATTTGAACTTACTTGATTCGAGTCCCGATCTGATCCGAAGATGTAACTTTTTTTTGTTGCTCAACAAACAACAGAGAGGGCTGCGATCCGATCCGATCCGTCTGCCAAGAGAGAGAGAGAGAGAGGGTTGCTGCGCAAGAGAGAGGGGGGGGGGGGTAAACTAATTTTTCCTTATATAAGGAAGACATAAATGCAAATTTAAAGAACATGAGTAAAAATGAAAAACAGTAAGGTTAATGAAAGTGGATTGAATTGGATCGAATCGGATATCAGATCGGATAATAAATTGAAGGAAATCGGATCGGATCTCGGATCGGATCATACCTAAATCGAATCTGATCCGAAATTCGATCGGATCATGAAAAACCCTACCAAATCCGAAAATTTCTGATCGGATCACCCTTCGAAACGGATCGGGTTCGGTTAAATTGCCATCCCTAATTGTGATGTAGATTAGGGATGGAAATAAGGTAGGTTCGAGACAGATTTGACATTTTCTGAACTCGCTCCTACCTGAAAATCCTTAAACCCAAACCCAAATCCAAACTCGCCCCCGGTTATGCTAAAACCTGAACTTGCTCTCCCTGCCCCGTTTAGCTCAAAACTTGAAAAAGATGTTATTTAATTATGCAATGCTAATAATTTTTTTCAATCCTAAAAGGATAGAGACCTAATGGGATAGTTTTTGCAAGTGGGGTAAGAAATAGTTAGTGGATAATTGTTTTAAGTGTGATATGTGTGCCCCACGAATTATTAAGTAATAAAAATGTACCTACAATGATTTTTACAAGTTCAAGTGAGACACCTAATGGGATAGTTTATGAAAGCTCAGATGGGACGGAAGAAGTATGTGTATCCTAAAGGAATAGTTATAGAAATTGTATTTCCTACACTTCTTAACTGATTATTCATGTTAAAAATAAAGAAATGGGCTTGTGAGCCAAGTGAATCCAGTTGTTTGTGCTTAGTTGATCAGTGTGTGTTTCTTATGTAGCGGACTAGGTTTTTGTATTCGGGCCCTTTATAAATGGTTCAGAGTAAAATCCTGGACATAAGGATTGCAAGCTCGCCCGGGATACAATTTGGATATTGTTTGGATCTTGTCAGGGATGACAAAGATTTAAGTGAAGGAAATTGTGTTATCTCTCATCTCAAATTGAAAGAATGAGGAATTTGAGTGGGATATATAATCACCTACTTCACTACCTTTGGGAACTAATAACATCAATAGACATTTGAGTGGATTTGTGGTAAGACGAATGTACGTGGTTGTTTGTGTTTAGTGACCAGTGTGTGGTGCATATGTAGCAAATCGGGTTCTCAACCTCGGGACATTACATTATTCCAAAATAAATGCCCAATTTTTAGGAAAATTATTAAACCTTTCTTCATCATACAAAAAAGTCAATTCACTTGTATACCTGCAATTAAATGTGTTTATTTACTTATTTTAAAAAATTAAGTTTAATATTTTAACAATTGTTACTTAAAAAATGCAGATATTTATTTATTTAAGGATGAAAAGAGTATATTATTTTAACAAAATACTTACATAAAGAAAATAATTATTACATAAGTAAACGGTATAAATCGAGTACGACCATGAGCCATGAAACAGGGCAGACTCAATAGATTAAGGCTAATGGAAAATGTGCCTAAGTCTTAAATATGACGTAGGGAATGGACTTCCCTACCTATGATCGTCATTTCCTCCTCGACATAGTCGCTATGTCAACCTGGACATAAGAAACCATTCTTAAGACTAGGACGACTAGGGCCTAAACCTGTGTCGACCACGTCAACGTCTACCACAATCAAGTTGCTCGAAAGATGACCAAAGGAAATGGGGTTCCCTATCTTTGGCAATCTCCCAAGCCCGACATATGAGTTATGTCGACCAACAAGCAAACAACGACTATGACGAGAAGCATGCTACCCGGCATACGTACAGAATACACTTTGTATCCTAGTCCAACAAAGACATCTTGGAATTAGGATTTGAGTATGATTTAACTTCTTATCTCTCCTAACTTCTTATATAAGGCAGGATACTATCTCTTACACCTATAAATACACGTCATAAATCACAATTTTCTGGTAACACATTCTTTGACTCTGATTCAAGAGGTCTTCATCCAATGCCCGGTAAATTACAGCCAGGCCAAGTCTAAACTTTGGGCCTTTGTGAGCAAGCATGTTCAACCCTTTAATTGTGGGGGGCTGGCACAGCTCATCAACGACATGCTCGGCCTCGGCATAAGTCCGCACGAGCCGAGCAGTCACCTCCGATGAGGAGGGACCGGTCGATGTCTTTTTGGAGGCGGGCTCCTCGGTTACGACCTCTAGCTTTGGTCTTTTTTGGGGATGAAGTCTGTTGGCCAGCCTCATCCTCCCCAACCTCTACTAGACCAGTCTGGCAAGTGCTCCCTTGCCTCTGGGACCAAGTCCCTAGCTTCCACGGCATCTTGTACCTCCCCTCCTATCGGCCGTTCTCCTCCTCAGCGGGCTCCCCTGCGCCTCAAACCGGTTTAAGGGGAAAGGCCCTTGCCCCAACCTCATTTGTAGACATAATGGCTTGACGAACAATAACATCTGCCCATCTCTTGCTTTTAGCCAATGACTTGGACGTCCTCTTCTTCAACTTCATAAGTGCTTGGGGATCAAGAACTTCATCCTCCATCTTTTTGAGTTGTTCCTCGGTGAGGTCTGCAAAGGAAAAGGAAATAGTGTCAATATGACGACGACGAGAAATACCAAACAATGCATATAAGAGTTGAAACGTGAGAACGAAAATTACAACTGGCCACATTGTTCTCGAACAAACATCTGTTTTCTTATAATTTACATATGTCGCATTGGGAGTGGAACACCAAGGCGGGGTCCATCCTAGAGTCCGGAAAGCGGTTCCCCCTTATGAGGGGACCATTGGCATCTGCCCGTTCAAGGGACCAAGCATGATCCCGGCTTGCACATAATATCTCTGGTCGCCTCTAAACTTGACCAACATAAAGTTCCTACCACGGCAAACTGCTCTAATCGCTCAACAAGACGATCACTCCACTCAGGCCTCCACACTTCCTCGGGCACCGAGGGAAATCTAGAGGGAGCAACAAATCCCCATCCTTGTTGGCTCTCAACCCTTATAACATGATTGTTCCAGCTAGACACCTCACTCGACACCGGGTATATGAGTTTGGGATGATTAGGATCACTCCTCACCACTAAAACGTGGGTGTCCTTAGGGGTGTAAATGGTTCGGTTTGGACAAATTTACAGACCAAACCGCTAGTACTCGGTTTGGAGAAATCCCAAACCAAACCGAACCATGAAAATTTTCAAACCGAACCGAACCAAACCACCTCGGTTTGGTTTGTGTCGATCTCAAACTGCGATTCCATTAAGCGGTTCAAACCGCAATCCGAATTGCGGTCTAGACCGCGGTCCAAACAACAAACATGTCCCAAACTCCAATTACCTAACCATAATTCATAAATCAAACTCAATGAAAATAGCAAAAAAATAAACAGAACGTGAAAAGAAGAAAAAAGTTAGTGCAAAATCAATTTGAGGGTAGAAGACAAGTAGTAACTCACTTGTAGAAGATGGGTCATAGAATGCATATGTGCAAAAGCTTTTGCTATCTCTGCTACTATTTTTAACCTCATTTCCCATGTCAGAGTCTTTTCCATGTAGATGGTGAAAAAGAGTCTTATTTGTTACAAACTCGTAAACTGGCAAAGGAACTTGTGTCGCTAGGCAACAGCCGAGGATTCTCATGACATTTGGTTGATTTATTTGAGATAGAATGACAACTTCATTAAAAAATTGCTCGATTTTGGATCTGTCAATAACTTTGGATTTCTTGATAGCCACCGCTGTGTTATCTGCTAAGTTTGCTTTATAAATTGTCCTGAATCCCCTTGACCAATAATGTTATTCTGGTTGAATTTATTTGTTGGCTTCTTGAGCTCTTCTTCGGTGTATATTTTGACAAACTGGGCAGAGTCTTCAAACTCGGAAAGAAGCTTCTGGAACATTATACCTCCATTTTGCTTAAAGAACTTCTCTCTTCGCTTAACAATGCGTCTTTGGTTTACTCCACAATATATACAAATCATTGTCATAGATGTTATTGTAATCCCCATGCTGATACCTGAATACAACATATTACATCAGTCACAAACTTCTCTATTGTGAGCAAGCTCATGGAACTTTCAGGATCTTTCTAGAAATTTCATCAATATGTTTACCTACCTGAGTAGACTCCAAGCTTTTGAAATCAATCGACGGTGGAAAATAAATAAAAAATAATCAACATTTAATATAACGGTTTGGCGGTTCGGCTCGGTGGTTCGGTTTGGCGGTTCAGCTCGACGGTTTGGTTTGGCGGTTCAGCTCAAAATGGTTCGATTCGGTTTGGTTCGGTTTGGAGGAGTCAGACCGCAAACCAAACCGAACCGCATGGTTTATAAATTTTTGGAACCGAGCTGAACCGTTAGTCGTTAAAAACCAAACCAAACCACCTAGTTTGGTTCGGTTCGATCTCAAACCGCGGTTTGAACCGAACCGCTGACACCCCTAGGTGTCCTCCTTGTAACTAACTAAGAAAAATTTATGAAAGGCTAATTGGCAGGGCTCGAAGCTAAGGCTATGGCACAAAATAATAAAGTTGGTCAAGTACCTCACGTCGTTGGCTCCTGTCATAGCGGGGACGGCTTGCGTAGCCTCCAAAAACTCACAGATAAAGGGATCAATGGGAAGATGGAGACCTAGTTGGAATTGCTTGTAAAAGATTGAGACCTGGTCCAAACTATAGAAAAAATCATTTAAGGCATCCTTGTCATGAAGAGGCATGCCTGGGACATATGTTAAATGATACTCATCCCTGGCACCCCAAAGTTGTCATGCAAGTCTTGAATCATGGGGTCCCCGACTTTAACTTGCCTAGCCCTAGGAGTACCAGATCTTCCTCTTTGGGACCTACCACGGTCTCTTAGACAAGCACCATCGCGTACTCCCTCAGTGAATGCATCAACAATCCTCCCCGACGTGGAGGGACCAGTCTGAGGACGAGATAATCTTGACCTCTCCCAATCATATCTACAGAAGAAACAATGTTATCAGTGTTGGACAAAGACAAAGATAATGACTAGGATTATGAAGTACTCCTTCCCGTCTCAATCATCAATGTCGAGGAGGGAACCTCACCTAGCTGTGGACACTCCAAGTGCCCGACTTTCAAATAGTACAAGTTGATATGGTCAAGGATTTCTGTCCATCCTCGAAACAACACAATGTTGGGGGAATTGGTATCAAGTCGATCAATCCTAAACTGACCAGGGTAAGTAACGTCGGTCCTAGGAGCTTGGTACCTCATCAAAATTTCCCCAATTTCATTCAAACCCACCATCATCCATGGACCATCAATTCGCTTGTAAATTCGAAGATTTTGGGTATGGTAACAGTACAAGGCATTGGGGTTACTCCTCCAGATCCGAACGAGTATGGGTTGACAAAAACGGGTCGCACGTATCCCCACTCCCCGAATTTAATGGTTAAGCGTGTTCCTAAGGCGAATGTCGCATCAATGATAAGCGTGTCAATTAATGTCTATAATCTGGCGGATAAAATGATTAGTCGCCTCGTAACTCGAGAAAACCTCTTTGTATTCGTAATTCGAGAACGAGGTATACTTCCTCCTCGATATAGCCGAGCTATAAAGTCGGGGGCCATTGAACGGTATAAAACGAGTAAGACAATGATCCATGAAACGGGCCAGGCCCAATAGATTGAGCCCAAATGAAAATGTGCCTAATAACTAAATACGACGTAGGGAATGGGCTTCCCTACCTATGATCGTCATTTACTCCTCGACATAGTAGCTATGTCGACCTGGACATATGACCATTCTTAAGACTAGGACGATCAGGGCCTAAACCTATGTCGACCACGCCAACGTCTACCACAATCAAGCTGCTCGAAAGATGACCAAACGCTTCCCCACCTTCGGCAATCTCCCAAGCCCGACATGAGTTGTGTCGACCAACAAGCAAACAACGATTATGACGAGGAGCACGCCTCCCCGACATACGTCTGGAATACACTTCATATCCTAGTCCAACAAGGACATCTTGGAATTAGGATCTAAGTAGGATTTAGCTCTTTATCTCTCCTAACTTCCTATCAAAGGTAGGATACTATCTATTACACCTATAAATACACGACATAAATCACAATTTTCTAGTAACGCATTATTTGACTCTAAATTATTGTCAAATTATTTGCTTTTTATAAAATAAAAATATTTACTATCACGTCGGAGGGCCTTCGCCGATGAAGTCCAACTTAGTTTACTTGTTTGCTCATTTTTTTTCATGTTATTCAAGCATATAGGATATATCCGAAGCACTAAATTTGGTCTTCGATATTTTTTACATCATCAATAAGTATAAATTTAAGCTCATTTTGGGAAATCATAGAATGATAAGTTGTATAAGTATAAATACTCCCTCCGTCCCGGAACAATGTTCACAAACACTGTTTGCACTAGTTTTAAGGAGGGAGTATTATATTGAAAGTGTTGTGAGTGTGAAAATAAAATAGGAGAGAGAATGAGTGGAGAGAATAGTAAATTATAATGGTGTTGTGAGTATTAAAATAATGTAGGAGAGAGAATGAGTGGAGGGAATAGTAAAGATTCCTTTCCATTTTAGGTAAGTTTTAAATGTGTGAAGTAAGTTTTGGGACGCCCAAAAGGGAAAGTGTGAAGATTGTTCCGGGACGGAGGGAGTATAAGGTTTGTTTTATTTTTTTGGAGAAATTAAAAGTAAGTTAGTTGAAAGTACTATTCAATGTTTGTTTATAATATCTTTTCATTATATATATTCCCTCCGTCCCCGTAAGTGCTTCACCTTTTTGGATGGGCGCGCAAATTATGGAAATGGGAGGGAAAAAAATGTTGTGAGTGTAATTTAAAAATAGAAGAGAGAATTAGTGAAGGAAATAGTAAATTATAATGGTGTTGTGAGTATTAAAATAATGTAGGAGAGAGAATGAGTGGAGGAAATAGTAAAGATTTTTTGCCAAAATAGGAAAGGTGAAACTTCTAACGGAACGCCCTTTTGAGTAATTAGTGAAGCTTTTATTGGAACGGAGGGAGTATATATTTTGTATCAGTTTAATATTTTTAGTTTGATTTTGCACGAGAATTAAAAAAAAGGGTAAATGTTGTGAGTATAAAAAGTAAAATAAGAAAGAGAAAGTGGGTAGAGAGTTTTTATTGTAAAAATGATAAGTGTGTTCCATTATTCATTTTAAATAATAAATTTTAAATAATAAAGTAACTAAAATTTTAATATAAGGTAAACTAAAAAGAAAAGTAAAAAGTTTAAACGGAAATAGCTAGTACTCCCTCCGTCTCATGTGAATGTAAACCATTTTTTGGGGCACAATAACTAAGAAATATTATTAAGATAATAAAAATGTGTGGTAGGAAATGAAGAGAGAGAATGAGTGGAGTTAATAGTAGGTTGGTTGAATAAATTGTATGTGGAAAATGAAGAGAGAGAATGAGTGGGTGGGGTAGAGTGAATATAAAATAATAAATTTGTTTCCATTTTGAACAGTTTGAATTTACGTGGAACGGACCAAAATAAAAATAAATTTGCATTCACGTGGGACGGAGGGAGTATTAAATAATTTTGGGACTATTTTTTTTTCTCGATACCTCCTCTTATTTTACCCAATTATAATTATATATTCCCTCCGTCCCGTTCGAAGAGGCACAAAATCAATCTTGCACGCAAATTAAGAAAAATGATACTCCCTCCGTCCCAATAAAAGCTTCACTAATTACCCAAAAGGGCGTCCCGTTAGAAGCTTCACCTTTCCTTTTTTGGCAAAGAATCTTCACTATTCTCTCCACTCATTCTCTCTCCTAAAACACTATTACACTCACAACACTTTTCAAATTCACTATTCCCTCCACTAATTCTCTCTCCTATTTTCAAATTACACTCACAACATTTTTTTTTCCCTCTCATTACCATAATTCCCGTGCCGGAGAAAAAGGGTGAAGCAATTGGTGGGACGGAGGGAGTATAGGAAAGAGAAAAAATTTAAATGTTGTGAGTATGAAAAATTAAATAGGAGAGAAAATGAGTGAGAGAAATAGTTAGGAGAGAGAATGTTGTGAGTGTAAAAATAAAGTAGGAGAGAGAATAAGTGGGTGAAATAGTAATAAAAACTTTCCTTTTTTTTAGGAAAGTGCCTTTTTAAATAGGACACCCAAAAAGAAAATTTGTGTTTTTTCGGACGAGACAGGGAGTAAAAAACAGTAAAATAAAATTGAAAAATATAGGGACATAAAAAGTCCACTATTTTCTTCGTTGCCACTTTGGGGGGCGTTTGTTTTCTTATTTTAAGTCTTATTTGCCTCTTAACACTTATTCATTAAGAGGATTAGAGAAATAAGTGTGTTTGTTTTTTTTTTGAAATAAGTCTTGTTAGGCTCTTAAAGTCCTCTTAATTTTAAGAGGTTAAAATGTTGCTGAATTGCCTCTAAAAGCCTCTGAAAGCCACTGTTTCATACTCCCTCCGTCCCAATAAGAGCTGCCCAAATTTTTCTGTGCACGCAAATTAATAAAATGAGGGGGAAGTAAAAATGTTGTGAGTGTAATTTGAAAATAGGAGAGAGAATGAGTGGAGGGAATAGTAAATTATAATAGTGTTGTGAGTATTAAAATAATGTAGGAGAGAGAATGAGTGGAGGGAATAGTAAAGATTCCTTTGCCAAAAAAGGAAAGTGGAAGCTATTAACGGGACACCCAAAATGGCAAAATGGGAAGCTACTATTGGGACGGAGGGAGTATTTGGTTTTGGGTAATTTTTTTTTAAACTGTTTACTGTTTCGTAATGCATTTACGGTTTTTTTTTTTTTTTTTTTTTTAATTTTTTTAATTTTTTTAACTGTTTCAGATAATGAATTCAGATACAAAATCAAACAACTTATCCAATTCAGAATTCAGTTTTCAGTTGCTGCCTCTTAATCATTCAGCCATTTTCAGAACTGAAATCAGATTTCAGCACTTATCACTTAAAAAAAACAAAAACCCCCTTGGTTTCAACCAAAGATCAAAAAGTTAATGCCCACTACATCAGTGGAGTACATAACATCACTCCTACACGCAAAAGCCATTTCTCTCTCTCCAACCCTCTTAAAACATCCCAGCAACTTGGTCCTAGCGGCATCCCGAACCACAAAGCTCAGGTTCGGACCTAGGCTCGGAGCAATAAAGCGTCTTGAAAGAAGCCAAAGTCCCTTCTCGAGGAAACGAAATACTATCAAATAATGGCGTAGTAAAAGAAGAGAGAGAAAGAGAGTGGATAGAGATAGAAAGAAGTGCGTGTGTGACTTAGAGAGAGAAAGTTTAGAGAGAGAGAGAGGCTCGGAGCGAAAAGGATGGGTCAGATCGAAAGGAGGAGGAAGAAGGGACGTCCATCTAAGGCAGATCTAGAACGCCGCAACTCCACCAGCTCAGAACCGCCGTCCGGTGACAAGGAGCCCCGGCGTAGTCTCCGGCGCCGCAATGTCAGGTATACCTTCGATTTCGACGACTACATCGACGAAGGTGACTACTACGAGGACGATGAAGGCGATAGGAAGAGAGAGAAGAAGCTCAGGCTGCTACTGAAGCTCCAAGGCAGTAGCGGTACTACTAGCAGGGGAGACGATTCCGAGTCGACTCGGCGCGTGGACTACAACGCGCCGAGTCCGTCAGCGTCTTCCTCCGAGTCCGATGATGATGAAAAACCCTCGAAGAAGCAGAAAATCGGCATCGATGATGAAATTGACGGAGATGATGACGAAGAAAATGAAATTGTGGAGGAAATTGAAGAGGTAAAAGTTCGTAAATTGGATCTGGTTCAAAATACAGAGCCCTCCATAGTGATAAGTAGACTCTGAGCTTTTAGAGAGAGAGAGAGAGAGAGAGAGAGAGAGAGAGGGAGTATGGAGGAGAGAGATGTTGAGGTCATGGCTTTAACAGGAGAGAGAGAGTGTCCAGCTCAGCTGAATTCACTGAGAATTTTCTAATTGGCCCTAATCGCCATACTCACGGTTCTGTATCTATAACTATAGATATATCTCTATATTTATAGAGATTGTGTGTATTGTGTCGGGAAGATTGATTTTAACGGTTAATGGGTCAACTGTCAAAAACTAATCCCCACAGAATCTTGAGCACGCTCCCCACCTTTCTCTCTCTACTCTGTTTCTCTCTCTACAAGGCTCGCACACACACACATCTTCACTCTCTATATCTCTATTTCTGTCTCTATGTCTATTTGCGTGTTTTTCGCATAGACAGCCGTTTTTTTCTGCTCTTGAGAAGTTGCATTTAATTATTTGTTATTTTTTGTGTTTGGTCGTTATTAAGGTTTGTTTTTTCTTGTTTATGCTGACAGGCTATGAAACGGAAAGCTGAAGCAAGCGGGGACGAATCAGTTCCTGGTTCTTTTTTGATTCCCAGACCTGCCACTATCTAATTGAGCGAAATTGGAATTGAATTGATTAAAGTTTACCTAATTTGCTTTGGGTTTGTTTATTTTTGATCAGGGACTCCGGCAGATTCTCCGGCAACTGAGCTGCATATGCCTGATAAAAAGACTATAGAGCTGATTCTTGACAAACTTCAGAAGTAGGCAGAATTATATATGTGCATTCATCTGTTTAGTTGATTTTGCTCTGATTTGGTAAGAGGTGATTGAGTGGGGTATTTTTCTGGCTAACTAGTTTGATTTGTGGCAGGAAAGACATTTATGGTGTTTATGCAGAACCAGTTGATCCCGAAGAGGTGCCTTTTTTCAGAATGTTTCTTTTTAAATGATTGATATTCGTTGGAATGATGGTAAATGGGGTTCTGTAACATGGTTGGTTGTGTTCTTGTAGCTACCTGATTATCATGATGTGATCAAGAATCCTATGGATTTTGCTACGGTTCGGAGAAAGCTTGGAAATGGAAGTTATTCGAGCTTGGAACAATTGGAGGTTGGTGCATTGTGTTTTTGGTTTGGCAATGAGGCAGGATATTTGGTTGCATATGCTTCTGTGATGCTTTCTATTTTCAGTAGCTTTGAAGATACAAAGGTTTTGGTTTGATTTCCCATTAGACACGCTTGCACAATCTTCTCTTAATAGAGGCTTCTCCTCATCCCCATCCCCATCCCCATCCCCATCACCCATCCTGGTTTTATCATCTCATTTACTTGTGCATTTTTTCTTCTCGAGTGCTTCATTGTCTGACAAAGACGCAAGACGTGGTTGCTACCCATCTCTTTTTTTTTTCTCTCTTCTGGTCACTTTCCAAACACGATTAGTTGGTGTAGGAGTTCATGGATATCAGATTAGAGTTATAAATAAATAATGGCTACTCTTTCTCGTTTTGGTAATACTAATCGACACTGAAGGACTGCAACAACCAAAAAGTCATCTTACTAGTGTTCAGCTGTTTGGCTTATTAGTGGATAGGAAGCAAGAAGAGGGATACTTATCTTCTTTTGTAGTAATTTATGCTTCTGGCCTTGAGTTACGTGGACGTATTGGTGATGGATTTGGGCCTAATTTCTGTATCTTTTCGGTTTGCCTGTCAGTATTGCACAAGTGTTTATGCCATCTGCTAGGTTGAGGAGGTTAAGGATAAACTTGATTGCCCATAAAAGTAAATCTAAACATTACGTTCAAAGTTAAGGGAATCTGACTACAGATTTGGTGAAAGTTATGGTTGATGGTTTTCAGCTAAAGATAATTGGCTATGAATTACTCAATTGGTGACGAAAGAAAGGTCGTACTTTCTATTTTGGTTTCCAAAAGAAAAAGGGGGAAATAGAATACCATTTCTAATACTCCATAACTTTCTTTTCTTATTTCCTTTTCCCCGCAGATGATATTTTATGATTTTACCTAACGTGTCACATTCCAAAATATATGAATCTAAAGTGCAGATGATATTTTATGATTTTTAAGTGGAAACTCTTCCTTATCCATGATGCACTTCCCACATTAAGTTTCCTGAATGCTCGAGTTTACAGGGGCCTTGGTGTGTTCATATACTTGCCATAATGCATGCGGGTTTCATCTCCTGCAAATTATATGTTGATACTGTTGATTTGCTGACTGCAGAGTGATGTGTTTTTGATCTGCTCAAACGCGATGCAATACAATGCGCCAGATACGGTATACCATAAACAGGTAAGATTGCTTATATAACATTTCCATTCATTAAAGTGACCAAGTCTTGTATAATGACCTCATTGAATACCTATTTTGGAAAGGCAAGCTCCATTCAAGAGCTGGCTAGAAGGAAATTTCAAAGGTTAAGGGATAACGTTGACCGCTCCGAGGTTGAGCTCAAGTCCGAAGATAAGACAACTTCTAGCTCAATATTTCCGAGTAAGCAAGCAAAAAAGCCTTTTGACCGGTCAGTACAGGAACCCGTTGGCTCTGATTTCTCTTCTGGTGCCGCTCTTGCCTCTACTGGAGAACTTCAAAATGGGTTGACGGCTGCAAGGGCTGCTTCTTGTGAGAGACCAAGAATTGTTGATGGGCACAAGGCAGAAAACTCTCTATTCACAGATAACAATGTTGACAAGGGTGAAGAATCATTACCAGGTACGAGTTGGAAAGGTATATACTCCCTCCGTCCCAAAATGTATATATATTTTTTTTTATTTCAAATTTGCTCTTAATCCAGAGTCAATTTGGATATTTTCTAGACATTCATTTTGGGACGGAGTGGATACATTATAAGTTGATTGCATAGTAATTTTGTTCTTAGAATTTGGCCTTCACATTGTGTGATTGGTTATATAATATGATTGAATGAATTACGGAACATTTGATAAGAATCTAAACGATACTTACTGAAATTTGTACATTATTTCCGAAATGTGAATAGGAAGCAGTCTATTCTCAACTCAAGATCTCACTTGACTTGTTAATAGGCTAGCAATTATTTACTTTCGAATTTCGACAAGGTTCAATGACTTTTTCATTTTTAATTAACGCTTAAGGCCACTAAAACCCTCACTTTACGCTTGCAGGGAAGGGTTTCTTATCTAGACTTGGAAGGAAGCCATCCATCAATGATGAGAATCGTCGTGCGACATATAACTTACCAGATCAACCTTTGACCGCATCAGAGTCAATATTCTCAACCTTTGAGGGCGAAGCTAAGCAGCTAGTTCCAGTATGTCACAAAAAGATTTGATTTCCTTCATTTTTAAATATCAACCACCATCTCATTTAGTTTTATTCACTGAATCAGGTGGGTCTACAAGCTGATCATTCTTATGCTAGGAGCTTGGCACGTTTTACAGCAACGCTTGGCTCCGTTGCTTGGAAAGTTGCATCTGAGAGGATTGAGCAAGCACTGCCTGCTGGGACCAAATTTGGTCGTGGGTGGGTCGGTGAATATGAACCACTTCCAACACCAGTTTTAATACTTGAAAACTGCACCTTTAAAAAACCTATTTTTCCTTCAAGGTCTACAGTCAGAGAGAATAAAGTTACTTCAAGAGATCATGTTTCTGTTAAAGAGCCTGAGAGTGTCCCTACTCTAGAGGGGAAACCGCTATTGTTTGGGACCTCCACTTCTAGAGCTGGAACCCGGCTTCCTGCTAAGGAAGAATCTCCTAGGGGGGTAAGTTCAGATGCGCGAGCACCTTTTTTATGCCCTCCTGGAGCCAAACCTAGTGATTTTGTTAGTTCCAACTGTAGACAACAACGCTCACCATCGACAAATTCCGTTGAACCAGAGAGAAGAGGTTTTTTAACACCTGTTGAGCCTGGAAGAAAGAGTTCTTCTACAGCATCTCCAAGGGGGACTGGTTTAGATCCGCGAGCACCTTTCTTTTGCACTCCTGGAGCCAACCCTGGTGAATTTGCTAGTTCCAACTTCAGACAGCAACGTTCACCATTGACGAATTCTGTTGAGCCTGAGAGAAGAGGTTCTTCGACACCATCAATAAATTCTGTTGAGTCTGAGAGTAAGAGTTTTTTGGCTGCATCTAGGAATTCTGTTGAACCTGAGAGAAAGAATTCTTCAACGCCATCTAGGAATTCTGCTGAGCCAGAGAAGAGAAAGAGTTCTTTCGCACCATCTAGGAATTCTGCTGAGCCGGAGAAGAAGAGTTATACCCAAGTTGAATTGAATCATACGCACCTGGCCAAGAAAAACACGGCTGATTTTATGAGAGAGAGGCAGATTCCTAATGGTTCTGATCTTCCAGCTTCCTGGTCTGCAGAAACTGTTCCAAGGAGCAGAAATCTTATGCCCTCAGCATCTTTTAAACAGCCAAATAACACCGGAACCTTTGTCGGAGAACAGCACAATGGAAAACCTGTGGGTTTATACAGTAATGGCATGGTTACTTCATCCACCAATAATTATCCTAACCAACTGACACAAGCAGCAAAGTACTTTCCCCAGCAGCAGGAACAGGGTCTCAGTGACCCAGTTCAGTTAATGAAAATGATGGCCGAAAAGAATCAGAATCAACAGAAACCTCCAAATAACTCACCAGTGGAGACCCAGCAAGTTGTTTCACTACCACATGCTGCACCAACCAGAAGAGAGGATTCGAATAATGCTGCTGTAACAGCTGCACGTGCTTGGATGTCACTTGGGGCAGGAGGGTTTAAACCGGCTGCTGAAAACAATGGGCCCCACAAAATGCAAATGTCTTCTGATTCTCTTTATAATGGGGCCCGCGACCGCCAGCCACAGGTTTCTAGATTTCGTGGGGAGTTCCCTTCATCTGGGTTGCAGTTTCAACCAGATAAGAACAATTTCCCGGTCCATGCCTTAGTGCAACAGCCTGTTAGAATGGTGAATGACACTCATTCAGCTCAGTTTCAGAACAACAGGCCTATGGGTTTCCCTCAGTTAGTAACGGCTGATTTGTCAAGGTTTCAGATGCAGATGCAGTCTCCTTGGAGAGGGGTTAACCCTTCTCAGATGCAGCAAAGACAAAAACAAGAATCACTTCCTCCAGATCTGAATATTGGGTTTCAGTCGGTAGGGTCCCCTGGGAGACAGTCTTCTGGAGTTCTTGTTGACTCGCAGCAACCAGACTTGGCTTTGCAGCTCTAGGATATTATTGGAGACAACAAGAGAATGAATGGCAAACCTGCAGCATGATTGCATTGCATGTTGATTGAGGTCCGTACTTCTATTGGATTCCAATTTTGAGTCTTTACCTGGGGTTTATTTATTATTCACATAGAAGAGGATTTTCTTGTCATTTAGATTAGTTTCTTAGTGAGCAGAGAACAGAAACGATGAATCAATGGGAGGATGGACACGTGCATTTGTAAACCGAGCCACATGTTTATTTGTCTTTCCACACTGAGACTGAAGATGAATTGAGTTGGGTCAAGGAAGGCTACTAGCCTGGGTCGATAACAATTAGGAAAGCTACAGCGGTTACCGGTTGTTAGTGGCTGGTCGGTGATATCGTAGTGTCAAGAGTTATCAGTCCTAGTTTATTTATTTACAGTGTAGTGATTATATTTAGAACATGAGAAGCCAGTTGGTGATTTCCTTGTACATTATTTATAGGTGGATGAGAATTACTGTGTAGTTGAAATTTTCAGTAGTTTGATGCCTTCTTTTCTGGGGTTTTGTCTGAATCTCTTAATCTTGAAGTGGTGGAATGGTTCTTGTCAAGCAAGGTAAAAAATTGTAGTAGTTCAGGCTAAATAGTTCAGTTTGGTTTGTCAGATTTCTGAACAGACTGTACTAACCAATTTATACTCCATCCGTCCCAAAATGAATGTCCAAATAGAACCATTCCTCCCTCCGTCCCAAATTTATACTCTGTCCCACTCAGTCCCAAATTTATACTCCCTCCGTCCCACTCAGTTTGATTCATATGAACTGAACACAGTTTCTTGGCCAGTAACATTTATTGAGCAATTCTTCGTCTTAAACCGATTGCAGAGGCCACTCTATTATAAAACAATGAATTCGCGTCGATGCTTGTCTATAGAATATATATATATATATATATACACACAAATTGCCTTGAACCTATACCTGTCGAGGAGGATTCAAAAAAGCAGTTCAAGAAGTTGAACAAAGCCATTTCTTCGCCTCCCCTCCTCTCCCTCCCTCTCTCTCTCTCTCTCTCTGATTCTGAGGCTACGCTTGTTTTTCATACATGGGACATGATATCTATAATATATTTATACTCTTATACGAATGCAAGCGGACACATGCGCAGAAGGCGAGTTAAAGTGGATCCGTATTCTAATGTCACATCCGTTCTCTTTTGGGCCATTCAATCTCTCATTACGGGTATGACTGTCTTTTTACCAACGCCCTTCTGCGAACAAGAAACACTGATTTGCAGTCTGATTGTACACGATAGTTTAATAATTGAGCGTCTCCCATAATATATGCAAGGAACACAATTGAACTGAACTGAATTTACCCCAGCAGAAATCCCAGTCGTTTATATAATAAAGGGTAAATGAAATCAACACAAGTAGATCCAATAAAACAAAGCGAGAAAGATAGGGTTTGTATCAGTTAGATAATAAGAATGTACAAGTTTTCCTCTTAATCGACCCCCATATTCACACTGATTCACCTCACTTCAGAATAAACCAAAGGTATTCTCCCCGCTGTAAGTCATGTAGAGGAACCCATCCTCGTCTTTGTTTTCCTCATAAATAGCAGACATCATTGCAGCTGCAAGAGAGACAACCAAGCAAATAACATAATTAAAAAAAAAAAAAAAATCCCCGTAACAGAGCCATTATGGTGTTTTAGTTTTGTACTCACCGGTAGGTGGTAGAATGTTCTTGACAAAAATGAAAATAGCCTTTTCAGCACTGAGCTTGATCCTCTTTCGGACCACATACAC
Source organism: Adenophora triphylla var. japonica (assembly GCA_022495995.1). NCBI lineage: Eukaryota > Viridiplantae > Streptophyta > Magnoliopsida > Asterales > Campanulaceae > Adenophora > Adenophora triphylla. Next base: position 958,801 of record JAFEMH010000006.1, read on the forward strand.
AAACTGCCCAACAGTCAGATCAGCGGGAACCAGATATCTGCATTCATATTGGAAATTGAAGTTTCATTAGGCTATTCAAGAGGCTGACCTCAAATATATAGAAGGCGTTGCAAGAATGGCTCTAGCTTTAACAGAATGGTGGATGCTTATTAACAGCCTCTTTCTATTACTCCCTCCATCCCTGAGCTAATGTATTTTTAAAATTTCCAAATGACTGATTAGGATACTAACATAAGGTAATGTCAGTAACTTCACAAGATAATGGACACTCCATGCAGCAACCATTTTTTAACGGAAATTCATTTAGGGAGAGGGAGGCTACAACTTACATGCCAAGACATAGCCCCTAATCTTAATATTGACAGTAACTAATTCCCCCCCCCCTCCTCAATATAAAAGGATATATAGTCCATGCCATATAAACTGTCGTCCTTTGACTTTTTTGGCCAACTTGAGTATTCTCACTCAAGATTCACTTAAATTTACTTGTTTTTACAAAATAATACTCCATCCGTCCCACTTCAAGGTTCCACCTTTCCCTTTTGGTCCGTCCTACTTCAAGGTTCCATTCCTTAAATGGAAAGTTTTCCATATATTTATACCCTTATCATCTCCATATATTTACAAAAAAACCATTCATTATACCCTTATAAAGTTAACATATTTACAAAAAAATCAATCATTAACTTACAATTCCTCCCACTCATTTTTTCTCCTATTAAATATTTTTAACTTTTACATTCTCTCTCCTATTCCCTACCACACATTTAACTTTTACATTCTCTCTCCTATTAAATATTTTTAACTTCACAAGATAATGGACACTCCATGCAGCAACCATTTTTTAACGGAAATTCATTTAGGGAGAGGGGGGCTACAACTTACATGCCAAGACATAGCGAAAGTGGAACATCCCTAATCTTAATATTGACAGTACTAATTCCCCCCCTCCCCAATATAAAAGGATATACTCCCTCCGTCCCATAGAAATAGGCACTTTTTTGCTTGGCACGAGAATTAAGGTAAAAGGTGAAAAAGGTGATGTGTTGTGAGTGTAGATGGTTGGGTAGGAGAGAGAAAGTGGAGTAAGTGGGTAATGGTTGTGAGTAGAGACAAGTGGAACATCCCTTCCATCTTAATATTGACAGTACTAATTCCCCCCCTCCCCAATATAAAAGGATATATAGTCCATGCCATACAAACTGTCGTCTTTTGACTTTTTTGGCCAACTTGAGTATTCCCACTCAAGATTCACTCAAATTTACTTGTTTTTACAAAATAATAAGTACTTTTGATGTAATTTTTAGAGACTCGAATTTTATACCCAAAACGAACAAATCTAAGTTGATTTTTTATTAAGTATATGCACAAATTTACTTTTAAATGAAGAAAGGACTCTTAGGCGGAGGGAGGAAGCAGATCATAAAAAACCATTGCATGACTAAAGAAATGACCCACTTTTTCTTGTCAATATCGGGTATGTCAGTTCTGTCAGCTTTCTCCACAATTACCTGTGGAGCAGAACAAGCATATGAAAACAATATAAAAATGATGCAACACTGAAATGTAGGTATGTTACAGATGAGCAAGATATAAGATGCACATACCGGGATTCTGTCAGGGTACTTTTCCCTGATACGAGCAGCTTCAGCCTGACGCCTCTCTGCAATTTTATAGCACAGCATCAAATAAATGTAAGGAAAAAAGACTAAATGAGAACAATAAATTACAAAGAAGTAGATATATAGTTTTCAAACAAGTAGAGACATGTTTTCGTTAGTCTCAAATTTCATGAAGAAATAGAGGTATTTGTATAATGGTATCAAATTTATTGACTTGGCAGGGGAATAAGAGTCCAAATTTAATCATAAGAACCCACTTGCGGCTTCTAAAAAGAAAGTACAAATGTTGAGCCTGAGTTGACTACCATATACTCCCTCCGTCGCGAAATGATCTTTCTACTTTTTTGGTTGTTAACACGAAGGTACTTTGATCATTAATTTTAGGTTGATTTAATTATTTGAATGAACATCTAAAAGTTGTTATTGATAGTATTTATAATGGTGTATCGATAACAAGTTTCAATTTTTCACTAGGATAATTAAATCAACTTAAAAAATATTGCTCAATGTACCTTTGTGTTGATGACAAAAAAAGTGGGAAGATCATTCCGGGACGGAGGGAGTAATATATTACAAACACCAGATATGAAAAGAGAATTTGACTTGAGACTGTAAGAATGATCACCTCTGTCCCTAATTAAGTGTCAACTTGTTATGTCTCTAAACGAGGGTCGATTTCCAAGAAAAATACAAACCTCACCTTTAACAAGTATCTTATATCAATGTGCACTTACAATGCTATAAGGTGGATACAACGGGTATCTGTACACATGTTAAAAAAACATACAGTCATAGGGACAAAGGAATTGGTTCAGTAAAAGGAAAGATTAATGACAAAAGGGAAGTATGCTCCGAGTTTCTACTTTGCTAGTATTTCAAAATTCGGCTAAGCAAAGAAGCACAAATTAATTACTGTTAATGCAGCTGATGCTAAAAAGATTACATAATATAGGCGGCGTAAGAGTATTATCAATCAATAATATTAGTACAATGACTAAAAAATATCATTAAATCTATAACAAAACATGAAATTAAGCAAATTAGACCGTGATGAACAAAAAAAAAAAACAAAACCCCAATAAAATTTCATAAATCGAGCAATATGAAACCAACAATCAAGAAATAGAACCCTAATTGACCCAAAAGAAAACTATCAGGCTTTTAGGAGGTTGAATAGAGAAAGAGAGCGCGAACCAAGAGGATGTTCCAACTTGAAGGAGCTTTTGGCCATGGTGATCAAAGAACGAAACAACGATTAAACAACTGCGATATAAAGATCAAATTGAAGATCAGAAATTAGGGTTTCAATTACGCAAATCATACAGAACAATTGAAGGGTTTATTAATAGATTAAAGTATCCAAGATTTACCGAGTGATCGAAGGAGTGGGATTTCGCGGAAGAAAGCTATGGGATTTCGCGGAAGAAAGCTACAATTGCTAAATAGTCCAATTCTGTTTATTTGAAGAGTTTTAGGGCAACGTGAAATTGCCGATCTCAACGGTGTCGTATTAAGGAGATTTCGTTTGGAGGTCTATTGTTCATAATGTAAGCCATCTTGATCAGATTATTATGAAATATGGACTTGGACCTGAACAGTAAATTAGGCTCAATAGGGCGAAATGGACCAAAATATGTCTAGTTCGGGTATCGAAAGTAGGCCCAAAATGGTGAGGCGATATGTGTGATAAGACGACATATGTAAACCGGTGTGCGAGAGTAAGGCTTAGTGAGAGTTCAGACAAGCGAGAAACATAACTTGGTTATTAGTGGCTCAAGATAATAGGGCTAACAGGCGGGAATCTTGCTTGAGAGAGGGTTGGGATTGGCGGCGACCTGAGGAATGCTGCCTTTCCTTTCGTGGTCGCCTGGGCGACTTGCGCGTTTGGTGGATTTGGGGTGAAATCTAAGCCGTCGTACATGGGTCCCTCCATAACCGCCACTAAAAATAGATGTGACATGTTGAACATTGCAATTTCACTAACTTTGGGGGTGGATGACTCCCTTTGTTGATGACTGACAAGTGTCCCTACATATGTTTTGCACATGTAGCATGGGAGTATAAAAGTAACTCAAACAGTGTCATTTGTAAGTTTTCTTCTCTCTATCTTCACTGCATTCTCTCTCTTTCTCTAAAGTTTCCATAGCCATTGTTGTTATTTGTAACCTGTCAGCTTACTCTCACGCCGAAGAAGTTACGCCGGAAACACTCCTGACCTAGTTGACGTGTGTGCATGTGTGTAGGTGACCCAACAAGGAAGACAGTCGTGGTATCCTAATTCTCAGTGTTCGAAGGTCCTGTGCAACCAGTTTGGCTTGGTAGCATTACATCTAGTAAGTTATTAAATTATCACTACTTATTTATTTTTTTAGAAGTTTAATATTAAAGTTCCATTTTCAAAATTAATTTATAAGATATTTTACCCATGTTTATAATATGATAATCATATGAGTAGGTCTTAAGACAACTAGTTTTTTCTAATGCATGAAAAAAATAATTTTAAAATGCGCAGTAACATTTTCGTAATTAACTGAAATTTCATTTAAAATGTGCAGTGTTATTTTTTTAATTAATTGACACTTTTTTTATAAAATGAGAAATGCAATTGTTTGAATTTAATGGATTATTTATTTCAAACTAATTCAGTCTGTTAATTACGTATAAAACATATATGAGTTAACCAATTTTTCTAACGAATTTCGTCAAAAAATTCTGAATTGACAAAAAATATGCATTTTGAGTCCTGATTTAGCAAAAAAAAAACTTGGAGGTCCGTTCTAATAACGCCCTATATATAGTGTTCAGCCCTATTTTGTCATTTGTCTAAAAATCAATTTAAAATTGGGAGAGGCTACATATTATACTTATCCACTTTATATGCTAAACCTTTAAATAAATTAATGAGTGTGTTGACTCAATTGCCCCTTAATTACTTACTTTTTTTCATATATATTTAATTAATTTTATAAACCAAAATAAACACTTCCTCAAATCTCTATATAACATATCTTTCATTAATTTTTGGATTTGTAAATCTTCTTAATTATCAAATAATTAATAAATGTAATTTATTAATTATTTTTATACTCATCTTAAGTTTAAAATGACAATTTAAAATGAAATTATCTAAATACATGAATCACTAAATATAAAATGAGTAGGCATATACTCACATCATCCATTATTTTTTATACTCATCTTAGTAAATATACAAAAATATAAAATACAAAATTAATAAATCCAACACTTTCTCTACACGGAATGAATGGAGTAAGTCCTCACATTCGGGCTTCATTTTATGTGGCCCTACACTTATTATCTGTGTCGGGATTATTTTATGGAAAAAATAACCCCGACACAGATAAAAAATATTGAATTTACATTTCAAGGAAGCAAAAAAGAGCAACAAATGGTTGCTGCCATTTATGAGTTTTTAGCAATGGTGGACAAACTTTATGGTCCCTCCAACCATTCAAACAACAAATAAACTCCTCCCCCTCTCTATAAGGTTGCTGCCATGGCTATTCTCATCACACCTAAAATAGACAAGAATAGAACCCTGTATATCGGCAACCTCCCCGGCCCCTTCTTCTCTATCTTTCTCGTACTACGTACACTTTACAGGTCGGATTTTACATAGTATTACAAACTCGTATATCTGACGTTGTCAGAAAACGGTACTCCAAAGAGCATTCTCGCCTTCCCCGCACCTTCTATGAACTTCTTTGATCCTATCAACTGACCTGCAAATCCCACTGCAACTCCAATCAAACGAAGCAACACAAACGTTGCCTGCCTGAGCCTTCCACTCACAATCTGCATTATCATAAACACGATCACGAGTATTGAGTTCCATCCACACACACATATATATATATGCACGCACAAACACACACTGGGAAATATATATGTATAATTACCAGGTGGGGTCCCGCAGCATAGCTTCCGATCATCGATATGCTCAACATCCAGTCCAATGAACCAAGATCCCAAAGAAACGTCTTCGTTCACATACTTGTGTAACACGTGCCTAGAATGATATATAGTCATGAAGCCCATTAGATAAGGATTTTTTTTTTTTTTTTGTCAAAATAACACATTTAAAAAAAAGTACTTACTGGTTTATTGATATATAACTAGCCAACTCGTTTGAAATAGCATACAGCTGCCCAGTAGCATGACGGAAATATTTGTTCCCGTCCTCCCCAAATTTCCAGTGCTCGGGTTCATAGTATCTCACTCCTCTGTAAAAGAAAGGGAAAAGAAAAGCAGAATTAGAATCAACATTAATGGATCAGCTCAAATCCCAAGATATAGATTAGTAGTCTCAGAAACTTAGGCTTACTTCTGACCAAGGACAGGGCCAGATTTCATGCATCCAATGTATACGCGCGGCTTTTCTCTATGCCTAGCTAAGGTTGCTCCAAGTGTTGCTGCAGTACAATACAAGTACAATGATAAACTACCACTAGCACCGGAAAATTATATATTGAAAAAGAAATTACTCCCTCCGTCTCTAAATGAATGTCGAAAAAAGTTTCAAATTTGCTCTTGATCAAGAGCAAATTTGAAAAAAAAAAAAATCGACATTCATTTAGGGACAGAGGGTGTAATAAAATGGATTTTTGCCTAGATTGATGGATATCAAAGTTTACCTATATTCACATGTACATCATCATCAACCTTAACATAGAAATCTGCATCCCACAAAGCAAGAGCAGTGATGAAATATGTTTTCGTCTTGGCAGACAGTTCAAGGTACCCTTCAACATGTTCCTGCTCACATAGAATGCATGTGAAAAAAGTAATGATTTACATGTGGTTGTTGCTGTATTAGCGAGCTGCTTATTGTATTACAGTGTCTAAAAGTATACTCCCTCCGTCCCGTTTATAGGTTCACCATTTTGAGCATGACACGCAAATTAAGGAAAAAGGTAAGTGGAGAAAGTATTGTGAGTGTAAAAGTAAAATAGGAGAGAGAATTGATAAACAGAATATTTCTGTTCCTACTGATAAACAGAATATTTCTGTTCCTACTCAAGTCACGGAAATTACAACATAATGACAGCCTTCATTGTAGTTGATTTACATTGTATATTTGGTAGCTTTATTCTATATTTAGTGTGTAATTATTTTTTCCTAGGAGAATGTCAATCCTTTCCAAATTATAGAATGTAATTAGGTCTCCTTTCCAAATTTACTTTGTAATACTCAGTGTATATAATGAAATGGAAAAGTAAGGTAAACTCACGTTGAGTACCTTCATCATTCTGGTCTTCTTCTTTCTTTACAAGAATTAGTCTTTTATGGTATCAAAGCTTTCTAGACGGAGCCATGGTACAACAGACTAAAACCGAAGTCTCAGTCACCTCTTCGTCACCCTCTCCTTCCGCTGCACCTCAATCTCAACATTCAGTCATATCTAGGCCATTGTCATCTCACAAATGACAATTACCTAAACTGGCGATCCCTATTTTTTACGGTCCTCACGACCTATAAAATCACTACTGCAGTGACAAACACCGTCGCGCCGCCGTCTGAATTACCGGATGGGTCTTCTAACCCAAATCTCGACTTTTTTCTTCAAGCATCCAGTCTCGTACTCGGATGGATTAAGGCGACCGTCTCCGCCAAAATCCAGTCACGAGTAAATCCGTGTGCCACCGCTCCAGCCGCTTGGTCTCTTCTCGAAAAGCGATTTGGGGGAAAGTCTAGAGTTCACATTCAAAAACTCAAGACTAATCTCAATGCTCTTGCCAAGAAACCAGACACCTCTATTGATGATTATTTCCTCCATGCCATCTCCATTTCCGACGCACTAGCCAAGGCCGGGGAGATCATTTCCGACGATGACTTGCAGCAGCGAATTGTGGCTGGATTGGGACATTCGTACAAAGAATTTATCACTGCTCAGAATAATCGTCCAGCGGCAAATCTAGATGATCTTCAAGATCTTCTCTTGCAGGAGGAAGACCTCCAATCTCGTTTTTCCACTTGCTACTCTGAATCCCATTACTGCTCTTCTAGCCAGAGCCCCTGCGCCGCAACATCAAGCCTCCTTCAACTTCACCGGCGGCGGTCAGAAATCTGGTAAGGCACGAGGAAATCAGAAAGGTAAAGGGGGTCAATCTTCAAATGGCCAAGGTAATGAATCTAAAGGTAAAGGTCGTGGAAATGGGATTTTACCTACACCAAATTCTGGTTTCAAATTAAACCCTCACCATGGTAATTACCCACCTCAACCTCCCAAGCAAACTTACATTTATACCCCTCCCAATCCCTTCACCCATGTCCCACAGACTCCTTGCCAACTTTGTTCAAAGTCTGACCATACTTGCAAAGATTGTCCGGATCGCGGTAACTACGCACTCTATAGCCATAACCCGCATTACCCGTCTCAAATGGCTCATCCACCTTATAACCCGGAATATCCTTCTTTTCCGGGTGCTCACACCATGACTCCGTCCTATGTTTTAGACTCTGGGGCTACAAATCATATGACTCCGTCTCCCGAGGGATTGTCTCATATCACTCCTTACTCGGGTATCGATTCGGTAACCATTGCAAATGGTTCCCGAATCCCTATTTCTTGTATTGGAAACTCTTCATTTTCTCATAATAATCGTACTTTCTTTCTTCGTAATGTTCTTTGTGTTCCACAAATGCACAAATCTTTATTGTCCATTCGTCGTTTTTCTATTGATAACAATTGCTTCTTTGAATTTAATGGATCCGGTTTTCTTGTGAAGGACAATACCACGAGGCGGACCATTCTCACTGGCAATAGTACGGATGGACTTTATACTCTCCGGTTTGACTCGTCTTCAAGGGTCAATCCGTTAGCTCTCATTGGTGAACGTGCAACTTCCTCAACATGGCATGCTCGCTTAGGTCACCCATCCTCTCAAGTTTTCAAATCGTTGGTTCGTCGGGTTAAGCTTCCCTTAGTTAGTTCTCCTACAAATAAATTTTGTCACGTATGTCCATTAGGGAAATCATGCAATCTTCCTTTTTATACTCGTAATTTTAATTCTGTTGAGCCTTTTGGCTCTTTTGCATCTGGATGTATGGGGTCCTTCCCCCGTTACTTCTGTTAGTGGTTTTCGTTTTTATTTAAGTATTGTTGATGATTTTTCCCGCTTTGTCTGGTTTTATCCTCTTCTTCATAAATCGGATGTCTTAAATGTATTTTCAATGTTCAAAATTCAGGTTGAAAATCAATTAAGTAAGAAAATTGCGGAAATTCATACTGTCAAAACAATACAAACTGATGGTGGCGGTGAATTTATAAACCGTGCTTTTGCCACTTATCTCAAATCTCATGGCATAAAACATCAAGCCACTTGTCCTCACACACCACAGCAAAATGGCATCGTTGAACGAAAGCACCGTCATATTGTTGAAATGGGGTTATGTCTTTTAGGACAATCGGGTGTCACTCAAAATTATTGGATTGAAGCTTTTAATACCTCAGTTTACTTAATTAATCGCCTCCCTATGCGTCATTAGGTTACATTTCTCCATTCCAAAAACTTCTCAAACGGACTCCCGATTATAATACTCTAAAAACGTTTGGTTGTCTTTGCTTCCCTCATCTTGTCCCATATAATCGTCATAAACTCATGCCTAAATCAACCCCTTGTGTCTTTTTAGGATATGATAATTTTCGAAAGAGGTATCGATGCTTGGATCAGTCCACGGGACGGTTATATATTTCGAGACATGTGTTGTTTGACGAAAATACTTTTCCTACGTCAAATTTACAATCCACAGGAACTCAAGGGCAGCAGATTAATGCTCAAGCTCAGCTCATCAATCCTAGTCTTTGGCACATGAACAGTTTGCCTGTTTCTGCAACTTTGGGCCTGCCCATCACAGCTCATGAACAGGCGGCAGCCCCCCTAACATCTCCTCCTGCTACTCGGCCTGCCTCCCCTGAACTTGGCTCCCCACCTCAGCCCACTTCCATCACTAACCAACCGGCTGAACCTGACCCAACAACAAACCAGCTGGATCCTCACAGCCCGCCTCCTAGCAGCCCAGCTCCTCCGACTGTGCCTCCTCATCTTCCACAAAATCTGGGTCACCCAATGATTACCCGAGCTAAGGCCGGAATTCATAAGCCAAGGAAATTTGCTGACTTAGCTCATGTTCAAAATGCTTCCAGTAAACATCCTCTCCCACAAGTTTTTTTTGGCTACTTCTCCTACTTCTCCAGATTTTGAGCCAAAAACATTGAAGCAAGCTACTCCTATTCCGCACTGGAATAAAGCTATGCTTGAGGAACTCTCCGCCATGCAAAAAAATAGCACTTGGTCTCTTGTTCCGAAACTACCTTCAATGAATGTGGTTGGTAGCAAATGGATTTTTAAAGTTAAACGAAAGGCGGATGGATCCGTCGAACGTCACAAAGCTCGTCTAGTTGCACAAGGTTATACGCAACAAGAGGGTGTTGATTATGACGAAACGTTTAGCCCTGTGGTCAAACCTCCCACAATCCGTACTCTCCTATCTATTGCTCATTCCCGGAATTGGCCTCTGCAACAGCTCGATGTGAAAAATGCCTTCTTGAATGGTCTACTTCAAGAAGAGGTCTATATGGCACAACCACCGGGGTTTACTCACCCCGAATTTCCGAATCATGTTTGTCGACTCCATAGAGCGATTTATGGTTTAAAACAATCTCCGCGGGCTTGGTTTCAGCGACTTCATGACTTCCTTCTGTCTCTTGGTTTCTTTAATAGCAAGGCCGATAGTTCCTTGTTCATTCGTCACTCCGGTAAGTTCTTAATGGCAATTTTGGTTTATGTTGATGATTTCATCATCACGGGCTCCTCAACTGAAGTTTCTCGGGTGGTTGACCAAATTTGCACAACGTTTGATAGTCGTGTTCTTGGGCCATTGGGTTTCTTTCTTGGCATTGAAACATGTCGTTCGCTGGACACCTTATTACTAAATCAATCCAAGTACGCATCAGACCTGCTTCGAAAGTTTAACATGGAAGGTAGTAAACCTGTTTCTACTCCATTAATTCTCGGTTCTCATCTCTCAGCTTTGGAAGGTGACCCCCTTACCGATGTCACTACTTATCGTAGCATGGTTGGAGGGCTACAATACCTTACCTTGACTCGCCCGGATATTGCTTTTGCTGTCAATCAGGTTTGTCAGTTCATGCACAGCCCTCGCTCTAGTCATCTCCTTGCAGTTAAACGCATCTTGCGCTATGTCAAAGGTACCATCTCTCTCGGCCTTCGGTTCACCCGTTCTCCAGATACTTCAATACGGGCCTTCTCCGATTCTGACTGGGCCGGCTCTCCGGATGACCGACGTTCCACCACTGGTGCCTGTATCTTTGTTGGCCCAAACTTAGTGGCCTGGACCGCAAAGAAACAATCCACAGTTGCACGTTCTAGTAGCGAAGCGGAATATCGGGCTTTAGCTACTACGGCTGCTGAACTCCGTTGGTTCTCTTACTTGTACCGTGAACTTGGGATATTTCTTACACCTCCTATACTCTTTTGTGATAATATCTCCGCACTTTACATGGCTCGCAACCCAGTGTTCCATGCTCGTACAAGACATATTGCGAGGCTTCCTCAAGCTTTCGTACATTTCGACTCTCGATCAACTTGCTGACGTTTTCACAAAAGGTTTATCTCGACCTCGCCTTGAGCTCCTCTCTTCCAAGCTGCAGCTAGCCCATGCACAGCTTAGCTTGCGGGGGGGGGGGTGATAAACAGAATATTTCTGTTCCTACTGATAAACAGAATATTTCTGTTCCTACTCAAGTCACGGAAATTACAACATAATGACAGCCTTCATTGTAGTTGATTTACATTGTATATTTGGTAGCTTTATTCTATATTTAGTGTGTAATTATTTTTTCCTAGGAGAATGTCAATCCTTTCCAAATTATAGAATGTAATTAGGTCTCCTTTCCAAATTTACTTTGTAATACTCAGTGTATATAATGAAATGGAAAAGTAAGGTAAACTCACGTTGAGTACCTTCATCATTCTGGTCTTCTTCTTTCTTTACAAGAATTAGTCTTTTAAGAATGAGTGGAGGGAATAGTAAATTTGAAAAGTGTTGTGAGTATAAAGGTGAAATAGGAGAGAATGAGTGGGTGGAATAGTAAAGATTCTTTGCCATTTTAGGAAAGATGAAGCTTTTAACGGGACACCCGTTTTGGCAAAAGGTGAAGTTTCCAATGGGACGGAGGGAGTATTAAAAAAAGTTGATAGAGTTGAAACGTAAAATATAAACAAGATAAAAAGAAATAAAATGTAGTACCAGCCTCATGAAATCTCCATGCTTCCTGTCTTCTGCTTCAATAGCTCTATCCAGAATACCACCGGATGTAGCACTGCGCACCAAAAAAGGGCAATAATTAATCTCAAATCACAATATGTTTTGTTTATGCGAAATGTAGATTCATTAAGTGTTAATCCTCGCATATTCCTGAATTTGCTTTTGTTACGGAGTATTAGTTTAAGCTTTACATTTTTATAAGTATTAATTATATTGGTGACTACTCATCAGAAGTCTATAAATAAGTTGAGACAAATCAATCAGTTGTAATTCGACATAAAGATTTCTGCAGCCTGCCTACCTGTGACCAATTACAAATCGCATAATTATACCCTTTTCTTCCTCGAGCTTCTTTCTTTTGTCACCTGCATTTCACAGAATAATAACCACCAACAATCAGTCTTGAGCAACTAGAAAGAGAAACGGCTAAAACAAAGGAATACTAATTCCATACCTTGTGGCATCCAAGTGGCACGGACAGAATCCCTTCTCTTGCGGCTGCTGAAAGCGGTGTTAACGCCTACAACCATTAAATATTTTCTCTTTTTCGGCAATTCTGCATTCCTCAATTCTTCTGATAGCGGGGAGCCAGTGAGTATAGAATCTTGCATTGCCTTGGCTGCAGCTAATTCCATTTCTAAGTTTGAAATAGTTTTATCTATTGATCTGCACACCATATATATCCAAACTTTAACATTGGAGATGAGTAAAAGATTCCTGATAAGCATAACCTCGATGCAATAGAATAAAAAGAAGGTGGAAAATTACTTTACACCATAATGCGTTTTTGAAACGTCACCTAATGCATCCTTGGAGTACTTCTTTACATCCTTCAGGCCAAATAAATGTCAATTAAAACTAGCGGGGAAAAACTCTGTAAGAAAGATATAGAACAAAGTTACAATGATTTGATGTGCTCACTAGTGCTGGATCGCAATCCTCTGCAACTAATTCCAACTTTTTTCCTTCATTCCTTGCTGAACTTGATATGCCTTTAGGTTCAGGCACTGTCCACATTCTGTCACCAGAGTATCTCAATCAATATGACATCATATACAAATAAATAATATCTACGGGGGAAATAATAAGAACTTAAATACAACTAAGATTAGGATATCTACGGGGAAATAATACGAACTTAAATACAACTAAGATTAGGATATCTACGGGGGAATAGAATATGAACTTAAAGATTGCACTTAATTTGACACTATAAGATAAAGATCCCACTCTCGTAGCTAGTTGAGGAGTACCTCAAAGTAAAAGTAGAACATCATGAGGATTACGGCAAGATTAAAGATTGCACTTAATTTGACACTATAAGATAAAGATCCCACTCTCGTAGCTAGTTGAGGAGTACCTCAAAGTAAAAGTAGAACATCATGAGGATTACGGCAAGATTACCGATTGAAAGTAGGAATCCTCGAATGGAACATCCCAAAAAGGGAAAGTAGGGCAACTAGATTCCACTCAGAACCAATTATCACTAATCTAGGTGATTCAAAACCAAAGTTCATTTGCTAACTTCAAACTTAGGGACCATTATTCTAAAACAAAATCCAATATTCACATTTCATACAGCCAAACAAGCAAAATTATATCGAGATTGAAATATCAAATTAAATCAAATCATCACCAACCTTGTGAGGCCACAAACATTATCCCAAAAATAGTAAATATGAAATCCAAAACCTCTGATGCTCGGACTCTTTGGTTTAACCCGCCGTACCCGTGTCGGACTCTCCTATTTTAGTCTTGTTGACAAGGGTAAACCGGAGAGTCCGAGTATCGTAGTCCAAAACTATATCAGGAACAATAACTAAAATCCTCACAAAAAAAAAAAAAAAAAGTACGATTTACAAGCCTACAGAACAAAAATATATTGAAGGGAAAATAATCCAGGATGGATAAAGAAAAACTTGATGATCAACAATCAGGTTATTAAAATGAATAAAAACACCCAAATTAACAAAAAGAAACATTAAAGAAAATGGGGGAGGGGGGGGGAAGAAAGAAACCTGTCGGTGAAGAGCATCCCAGCACAGAAGCAGCCTATACACAAGAAAAAAGTGAATTTTCTTGCAAAGAAATTCTTGGAATTGGACTCAACCCCTCTGCTCTTCCAAGACATGGTTCTGATTCTTACACTCAATCTAACAAATTAAAACCCAAATTAACACTAGACCCAATTCTAATCCAGAGTCAACTATGCAAAAGCAAGCCTCAAATTCAGATCAGAACCGAAATACAATGAATTCAATTTTCTTGAAATTCTACTCTCTCTCTCTCTCTCTGACAAAATAACAGAGCTGACTTCGTATTTACTGTTAAATAGTACTCCGCACTCGATTACTATATGAAGCAAAAGAAAAAAATGGAAAAAAACAAAACAAAAAAAAACTTTCTTTCACTGAAAATGGCGGTTGGGAAGGATGCGTGTCTGGCAATCGAGGAAAATACGGGGGAAGGGAGGGAGAGAGGAGAGGGCTGGTGGAGTTGTGGAATTAGTTAAGAGGGAAAAAAAAACGATTTTTTTTTTTTGAGATAAAAAAAAAAGAAATTTTGAGAAAAGATTATACTCTTTCCATATCTCGATTTAATATTTTTAATTTAATTTATTAATATAAGAATTTAAAAAATAAATATTTTGAGTATAAAAAATAGAATAAAGAAAATTGGTAGGAAGTTCTTTTTTGTGTTTATGACAAATTAATCCAATTTTATATTTTAAATGCTATTTCCAGTGGCGGATTCAGAAATTTTGGTGAGTGGGGGCCAAATTTTTTAGCTTCTTAGTTTATGGTCATAAATATACAAAAGCATTTTTTTAACTAATAAAATAAGAAAGTCATACAAGAAACTTACCTGAAATTTCTTCTGAGTTAATCATTGGTTAGAAAAATTAGTAATTCAAAATTTATTTAAAAAAAAAAAACCTAAAAGCACAATCAAGATCTAATCATGAAATTCTTCATCCTAAAATCCTTCATAAATCGATTTAATAGGAGTATTTGACATTATGTTTTGTAAAACATGAAAAAAAAGAGGGATTGAAGTCTGATAATCAAAATACCTTTTGAATTTTGTGAATAATCGACCAACAAAAAATCAAAATCGATCGGCAAGGTAGAGAGAGAGAGAGAGCACGAGATGAGAGAGAGAGAGAGAGAGAGAGAGAGAGAGAGAGAGAGAGAGAGAGAGAGAGAGAGAGAGGACGAGAGCTACGGGGCGACTCTTTCTCCACCGTCGAAGCAGTCCCGTTCCACCATAGATGTCGCCCTTCAATTCTTTCGTCGTCGTCGTCGTATTTTTGGTTCTCCGTTGTTCTGTTTGATTTTATTGTGTGCGCTAGTGTATGTTGTACTATGTAATATGTTTACAACTTTCTCTTAATCCCTTGTACTGAAGTGTTGTTTAAATTTTTTATTTTTTTTTTTTTTTAGAAAAGTGAGTGGGGGCCATGGCTCCCTCTCGTTCCTTAGTGTATCCGCCCATGGCTATTTCCGTCCCAACTAAAGCTTCATATTTTATCTAAAAGGGTGTCCAATTATAAGCTTCACCTTTTTTTAAATGACAAAAAATATTAATATTATATTATTCATATCCCACTTATCTCTCACACACATTTAAATTGTGAACTACATTTATCATTTGTCAATCTTATTCACTTTTTTCTCTCACACATTTAAATTGCGGGTCTCACTTTCATACCCATTCAGTTCTTTCCTCTCATAACCCTTTTACCACTCATATTTTTGTTAAAAAAAAAAATAGAAAAGTAAAACTATGGTTGAAACGAAGAAAATATTAAACAACTAAAAATTTTAAACCATAATAACAAGTAAAAAAATATAAACCGGCCGGAGGAAGGAGGGAGTAGTAAACTTGAAAACAAGTTGTGGTCGTTGAGAGATGACTAACCTGACCAAGGTGCTGTCGGTTAACAAAGACAGCATCTCCTACTCGATAATGACGGAAATGTCATTTCCACTTTGGTTAATTGGCAACTTGTGGGTTCCATTTTTGTCTGCCATGTGTTCTTAATAACAGCAATAAATTCGTAATTAACTTGGCTAAACTAATATTCTGATCGCTTAACTATTTTCTTTTTTAATGTCACCATTCCATCTAATAAATTGTCAAAAATCTAACAAAAAATAATCTACAACCTCACACAAATAATTTACATTAAATTTTTAATGACATGTGAATTTCATAAAATGAGTCAACACACACGTAAGCATAAGTTAACAACGAAAATGTCAAAAACTTAACTTATGTTATTTACTTGAGATCTTATAACTAACTTTTATTAGATTTTTAATGACTTATTGAACAGAGTAGTGACATTGAAAAAAAAAATCAGCAAAAAAATCAACGAAAAAATCAAAAAAAGAAAAATAATAATGAGGATATTATAAATTGGCTCATCAAAAACAAAAACTTATAATCCATATTATTAAGTAATAAATAAAAAATGTGACAAATATAAATAAATTAAGAAAATAAATTAAATTTGAGATTCATCCAAGCCACTGATTTTGTTAACAATTAACTTTAGTTGGTAAAAGGGCATGGAGCTATAGCTGACCAAACTCCATGTGGAAGATAAAGAAAATAAAAGGTGCGTAGCTGTAGCTGTAGCTTCCGGAAGGATTGACATTCCAATATACTCCACATTGAATTGAAGTGCTAACTAACTAGTGGCTCTAGAAGGATGTGATGTGTGTTGGAATATTTGCATAATTGGTGTTGAAGTTCATAGTCATATTACCTTGGTGGGTGTTTGGCTTGGAATGAACGAGGCATAGAGGAAAATCACGTCGGAGTCTCTGCCTTCGTGCGCGACCGCGCTGAGCTCTGTGAGCGGCCGCGCTGGTCTGACGAAGGTTCTCCAAAATTGCCTGTCAAGGTGCGCGGTCGCGCTTAGGCCGAGGGCGGCCGCGCTAGTGACGGGCTGGTGAAATTCCTGGGCCGAATTAAATCAGTTTTTAGGTTTAATTAAGCCTAAAACCTAATTTAGACCATATGTATAAATACTCTACTTCTCCCAGCCGTTTTTGGTACTTGAATATTGAAGAGAAACACAATTCTCTTGCTTTGATTCAAAGATCAAACACTCCCGTTCATAGAGATTCGTTCGTGAGATTGGCGGCGAGATAGGACCGCCGTGACTACCTACTGTGTGCTATTTTGTGGTACGTAGTTCGTGATCGTTTTATCCTCGGAGAAATTTGCACATGCACTGAGTTGCACCAATTGGGGGCAATATTTTCTCTTAGGACAGTCTTCCTAAGGCGACTCGATCAAATCACGATAAGTTTTCTAACTGTTTGTTCTTCTTGTTTCTGTTTGTTTTCCTGATCCTGTTCCTGGCTTTCGGTTTTGCTATTGGCTTAATTGGTACGTTTTGACTTGATCAATAAAATCCCCTACTGTTGATTAAATCGTTGTTTAATCTGTGGTGCTTATTAATTTAATTTCCAACAATGTGTGCCTATTTTCACAGAGCCGTTTGATTTGACTTATTTTTAAGTGCTTAGGATTTAGAGCATCTTTAACCATGAAGCTTCATTCCCATTTCTCTCTCCTTCACCTCAGCTCCACGTCATCAGTTATTAAAAACACAACTCCAAACAATTTTATCTCCATTCATGACAAAAGTCATCCCATGTTAGAATGTGGAGAGGAGTAGGATTATAATTTCTATATTATTTCACTCTCCTCTTTTACAATTGTCCTAAACACCTATTTATACTACTTTTAGAGTCCTAATTCTAATAGGAGATACAATCCTATATATACATAATAATCCTTCTTTGACTAGGATTTTATTTTAGCTATGTATTCTACTTTCCTACTTAATTAAGGAGTCTTCCTAAAATAAGAAGCTAACATTAGGAAACAAGTATTTTCTTGCAAACTCGGTCCGCTCCATCGGTCTAGATCCGTTTCACTCGGTCCGATCCATGTCGCTCCACCATATTCTCCAACTCCCCCCCTCAAGTTGGAGGATCTACAACGTAGATACCCAACTTGCCAAATAAAAATTAAAACGTTTTAAAAAAAAAATTCTTTCACTTCGACATGCAACATCTGCGTCAAGTTCTTCCTTTTTCGTGTTGCAGTTCAAGCAACCTCGGGTTCGTCTTTTTTTTTTTTTTTTCAACAACAACAAAAATTTGTTCCAATATCGAAGAGTCATCTACATCAGTCTTCTTTCTTCAATTCATTGCACAATTTGTGCTCGCACATATCTTCTTTTTCTTCAATCTCCCTTTTTAGAGTGAACGACACTCGATCATCGTTTTTATAGTGAACGACACTCAATCATCGTTTTTATAGTGGACGACACTCGATTATCGTTTTTATAGTGGACGACACTCGATTATCGTTTTTATAGTGGACGACACTCAATTATCGTTTTTATAGTGGACGACACTCGATTATCGTTTTTATAGTGGACGACACTCGATTATCGTTTTTATAGTGAACGACACTCAATCATCGTTTTTATAGTGGACGACACTCAATCATCGTTTTTATAGTGAACGACACTCGATTATCGTTTTTATAGTGGACGACACTCGATTATCGTTTTTATAGTGAACGACACTCAATCATCGTTTTTATAGTGAACGACACTCAATATTTTTTTTTTTTCAAGGGATAGTGAAGTTGGTATAATCATGGAGGAGACATTAAAGATGGAAAATTTTAAGAAAGAAAAGAAATTTCGAAGGGGAAAAATTTGAGCCGAGGGGGGTTTAATTACTAAAGAAAAAAAAATTGGGTCGTAAGATTTATTGGTGGATGGCTGTCAACCGGGAGATTGCTTCTGTTTTACCATTCTGGTCATGGTTCACGGCAAAGGCACTCATATTGGTGGTGGAAGGCTAGAGCAGAAAGATTTGGAACAACACGATGCATTGCTAGTGATGAGGATTAGAAGAAGGCTAGGCATGCTAGGTTTGCACCAGTTTCTAGTACTATTATTGATTCAGCGGAAGAACAGAAAAAGAAAGCAAGGGCACTCAGGTTCTCAGAATCGCAATTGAATGGCAAAGGAACTATGATGGTGATGTGGTTTGGGGCGGCTTAGGGTTTTGCCGCTAGGGATCTTAGCTCTGATACCATATTAGAATAAAGAGGGATAGACGGAGTCAATTCAATACAATTCTTCTCTTTCATGTTTTGATTGACTTCGTCTATCCCTCTTTATTCTAATATCCCACCATATTTTCTCTTTTCTACTCATTTATATTACATTTATTACTACTATATATAATTATTTCAATATTCTTGTATTTTTATTATTTTTTATATGTTAATTGTAATTTTTTTTTTAAAAAAAAAAAAAAAGTAATTTTTCCATGCCGTGAAGCATGTCTTCTGACAAAACCAATTTGACAACTTTTATCCATGACTTTTAGCAAGCCATGAATGGGAAATGGCATATTTGCCAAATCATCCATGACTTTTGTAAAAGTCATGGACGAGGATGCTCTGACAAAACCAATTTGACAACTTTTATCCATGACTTTTAGCAAGCCATGAATGGGAAATGACATATTTGCCAAATCATCCATGACTTTTGTAAAAGTCATATACAAAAGTCATGGATGAGGATGCTCTTATGACTTTTTATAAGTTATACTCCCTCCGTCTCATTTTAAGTGTCACTTTTTATCCAAAATGACGTTCCGTTTGAAGTGTCACCTTTCCTAAAAATAAAATGTTTTATTAATATTCTATTAATCCATCCACTATTTTCTCCACTAATTCTCTCTCGTCTACACTCACAACACTTTTTAAATTCACTATTTCCTCCACTAATTCTCTCTCCTATTTTCAAATTACACTCATAACATTTTTTCTTCCCATTTTTTTCCTTAATTTGCGTGCCACCCCTAAAAGGGTGACACTCTTGATGGGACGGAGGGAGTATTTGAATCGTTTGATTTTATTTTGGGTAAAATAAGTCATAAGTCATGTACAAGCCAATTAAAGCACAACTTCTCTTATAAATTATAAGCGTTAAGCCAAGTGCTGAATCAAAAAACACGTATGAACAGTAAAAACACGGATGAACAGTAGCCTTAAATGAATACTCCCTCCGTCTCATTGATAACTTCACTTTTTGTCAAAACGGGTGTCCCGTTAAAAGTTTCATCTTTCGTAAAATGACAAAGAATCTTTACTATTTCACCCACTAATTCTCTCTCCTACTTTACTTTTACACTCACAACACTTTTCAAATTTACTATTCCCTCCACTCATTTTCTCTCCTATTTTATTTTTATACTCACAACACTTTCTCCTCTCTCCTATTTTCCTTAATTTGCGTGTCAAATCCAAAATGGTGAACTAATCAACGGGACGGAGAGAGTATTTCATAATAATAATAATAAAAACTAAAATAATAATAATAATAATAATAATAATAATAAATAATAATAACAATAATAAAAAAATAATAATAATAATAAAATAATAATAATAATAATAATAATAATAAAATAATAATAATAAAAATAAAAATAAAAATAATAAAAATAATAAAATAATAATAATAATAATAATAATATAATAATAATAAAATAATAATAATAATAAATAAATAATAATAATTATAATAAAATAATATAATAATTATAATAATAATAAATTTATAATAATAATAAAATTATAAAATTATAAAATTATAAAATTATAAAATTATAAAATTATAAAATTATAAAATTATAAAATTATAAAATTATAAAATTATAAAATTATAAAATTATAAAATTATAAAATTATAAAATTATAAAATTATAAAATTATAAAATTATAAAATTATAAAATTATAAAATTATAAAATTATAAAATTATAAAATTATAAAATTATAAAATTATAAAATTATAAAATTATAAAATTATAAAATTATAAAATTATAAAATAATAATAATAACAATAATAATAAAAAATTAATAAAAATAATAATAAAATAATAAAATAATAATAATAATAATTATTATTATTATTATTATTTTAATCTTTATAATTTCATTCAGCGCTTTTTCAGCATACTACCTCCGTCCCGGCCGAAGTGTCTCAATTTTCGATTTTGGGCGTCCCATTTAAAATGTCTCATACCGAAAAAAGGAAAGTTTTTTCACTATTCCACCCACTCATTCTCTCTCCTACTTTACTTTTACACTCACAACATTCTCTCTCCTAACTATTGTTGGGATGTGGAGTCAAAACCATGGTTAAAGGATTTGAACCGCGGTCGGAGGAGTTGGTGAGATCAAGGAGAATTCTTCTGCAGCAGATTTGTTTCCTATTTTGATTAGATCTCCTCTTGCATTGGTGATTCCTTTTGGTAGTAATATTTGGAAGGACTTGTGAAGAAAGAAGATTACTTTCTTGAGTAGGAAACCTTTTATTACTAGGATTTGATTTATTGTTCCCTATAAATACATGTGATAGCCTAGAGACAAATTGTAACATCTGAAAATATTAGAGAGAATATTTTGGCTTGGTAGCGCCCCCGGACGTAGTTGTTGTTGCAACGAACCGGGTTAACAATTCTTGTGTGTTCCTTTGTGTGTGATTTACTTTTCGTGTGTGTTGCTCTTATTTTTCTTCCTAGCTCGGTCCGTTTCCGCTGCGTGGACGTGATTTTCACAACAACTGGTATCAGAGCTCTTTGGTTTTGTCGAATCATTGGTTGGCTGGTCTTTTGCTATGGATTTCTTGGGAGCTTTGGAGGATGGTAATAAGGTGTTGATCGAAAAGTTTGATGGGACGGATTTCAATTTTTGGAAGACGCAGATCGAGGATGTTTTGTGGAACAAGGATTTGTATCTACCATTAAAAGAAAAGTCGGATGACATAGAGGAAGCAAAATTCGAAATCTTGGATCGGAAAGCGTTAGGGCTTGTTAGGCAAACGTTGACCAAGGATGTCGCGAAGAATGTTTTGGAGGCGAAGACTACCATGGAGATGTTACAGATGTTGGCGAGCATGTACGAGGCACCATCGGCGGCGAATAAAGCTCATCTAATGAGGAAGCTGTTGAACGTAAGGATGGTGGAGGGCATGTCGGCAACAAAGCATATAAGTGAATTCAAATCTACTGCGACCCAATCGTCTTCCGTGGTCACATTTACTCTTGATGACGAGGTACTAGCATTGATTTTACTTTCTTCTTTGCCGGAAAGTTGGGATACGGCTGCGATAGCGATTAACGTTTCAACGGGAAAAGTGAAGTTGAAGTTTTCGGATGTCGTTGATGTGATTCTTGGGGAAGAAATTCGTAGGAAGAGCAAGGGTGGGACATCGGGGCTAGCACTAAATGTCGGTGAAAAGAGTAAGGGTGGCAAGAAGGTGATTACTTGCTACGATTGTGGGGAGAAGGGGCACTTTAGGAGAAGTTGTCCGGCGGTCGAAGCGAGAAGCGAAGGAATTGAATGTTCTTGAAGAGATGGCGGACGTATTAATCTTGGGTGGGAGCACTCAACGGATTCGTGGGTTTTGGATTCGGGCTCGACGTTTCATTCATGCACCGGTGCGTAAAGAATGGAGCGTGCGTTCGGGTGATTTTGGGGTTGTTCGTTTGGGAAACGATTATCCTGTCAAGGTCATTGGAAAGGGGGTAGTTCGGGTCAAAGCAACGGATGGGACTGTTTTACGGCTACGTGATGTGCGACATATTCCGAATTTGAAGAGGAACTTGATTTCCATAAGGCAACTTGATAAGGAGGGTTGTGTGGTGACCTTCGGTTGTGGGACATGGAAGGTAAACCGCGGAGCTAGCTTGGTGGCTCGTGGCGGCGTGGAAAATATGTTATATACCACATGCAACATGAGTCATTGGGGGAAACGAAGGCGCATCCCAATGATGAATGGTGGTGGCCGAGATCGCCATGGTGGGAGAAATTTCACTAAACGGTATGTTGATGGAAAATTGGGTGATGAAGTCGGCCGACGCGGAGCCAATTTGGCCAACATGGGAGCGGAATCTAGAACGGTGATGCGATGGGTTGCAAAGAACACACAAAGGTTCCAAGCTTGTGATTGTGTGGGGCACGTGGATTCGCGCTGTTCAGGATCGATAGTTAGCAAGCAAGTGAGCGGGGATGTGCAGGGAGGATCATTCGGAATGAAGACTCGGAGCATGGTAGAACCGACAGTTATGTTGAAGCGTAGCTCAGCTTCAACTCACTTGGATAACTAGACAAGAGGCCGGGCGCTACCAACGCAATAGCTGGCCACTGAAATTTGTTTCAAGAGAGGTATCATGGATGGTTTGTCTCCAGGTGGGAGATTGTTGGGATGTGGAGTCAAAACCATGGTTAAAGGATTTGAACCGCGGTCGGAGGAGTTGGTGAGATCAAGGAGAATTCTTCTGCAGCAGATTTGTTTCCTATTTTGATTAGATCTCCTCTTGCATTGGTGATTCCTTTTGGTAGTAATATTTGGAAGGACTTGTGAAGAAAGAAGATTACTTTCTTGAGTAGGAATCCTTTTATTACTAGGATTTGATTTATTGTTCCCTATAAATACATGTGATAGCCTAGAGACAAATTGTAACATCTGAAAATATTAGAGAGAATATTTTGGCTTGGTAGCGCCCCCGGACGTAGTTGTTGTTGCAACGAACCGGGTTAACAATTCTTGTGTGTTCCTTTGTGTGTGATTTATTTTTCGTGTGTGTTACATCTTATTTATTCATTCTCAAAGCTTGATCCGTTATTCCGCTGCGCAAGAACGTGATTTTCACAACAACTATTCCTCTCACTCATTCTCTCTCCTATTTAATTTTTCATACTTACAATATTTAAACTTTTCTCTTTCTTACATCACTTTCCTTAATTCTCGTGCAATTGTCCTTTTCGGACACTTCAACCGGGACGAAGGAAGTATTAATCAAACAGTCATACTTACTTATGATAGCTCATCAGCACTTCAAAAAAACTAAATCAAACAACATCATTCATCAGCTCATCAGTCATAAGTCATCAGCACATATCAATAAGCTAAATCAAACGGGCCCACAATAACGTTGCATCAATACGGCTACAACGGAACACAATAACAATATTATCACTTTGTTAAAAAGACTTCCATTTATTATGGAATAAGTGAGGTAAGATGTAAACAACGCGTATTTAAGCAAATATAGCATATTTTTGAATGACACATGATGAAAATTATGTCAAAAATTGAATAAACTAGCTGAAGCTTCATTACAAAGAAGCGTAGATGGAGTAACTCCTTTAATTATATCAATTTTGTTAAAAAAAATGGATGGAGTAACTCCTTCATGTTGGAAAAATATGTTGTGTATTAAGAAAATTATGTATTTTATTACATAAATCGTTTGTCGTTTTACAAAGATGATTGTGGATTCATGTTCCACTCCGTGTGAACATTGAAATGGTATATCTATATGTCAAATTTGAGATTTGATGAGAAAGATATGATATTACAAAGATGATTGTGAATTCATGTTTTACTATTGATGTATCATGATTCCTAGATTAATTAGGGATTGATAGGGATCATTACTTTGAGATTAGGGGTTACGAAGTGTGGAATTAAACCCCATAAATACAAGGTAATGACTCCCATATTAATACAATAATTAATTAGGAATTCATCACATGGTTATTGAAAATATAACTAGAGAAACCCACAACAAATGAAAACAATTTTTTTCGTCAATCTTTCTCCTCCCCTTTGCAATTTGTTCATCTTCTTTCTTTGGCCTACTAGAAATTTATCCATAGTGATTTTGTCCAATCATAGAGAGATTCGCCGGAGATTCTAGTGAGAAAGAATACTCCGATTCGTCCGTTTTATCATGGGAGACGAACGTTCAAAACAACCTCAAACACAACTCGATGAGGGGGCAAATTTGTCTTAATAAAGGAGAGTGTGTCACACACGACGCGAACAACATCAAGACGATCAACCTACAGTTATTTCTTCTTATTTAATTTTACGTTGTAAATTGTATTTCTTCTTGAATGAAGTTGTTGAATTCTATTGTTCTAATGTTAAAAGAACTAAAAAGAGTGTCAGTGCTAAAATTAAAAAATATCAATATTAAAAATGTCAAACATTGGCATTAAAAAGTATCGAAATATTTTAATAAATTGTGATTATTTACAAAATTACTACCTCATTTTTAAAACATGTTTTTTCATAAGATTTTGGCCATTTCGAATAAGAAAGAATGATTTACTAAGGGCATTTCCAATGGGAGGTACCAAAATTAGATAAAGAGTTAACCAAGGTATCAAATTTGATACTTGGCTAACTCTTTCCAATAGGTAAAACTTGAATTTTTATTTAATTTCAATTATCATCTTATCATATACTCCCTCCGTCCCGTTGAAATAGCTTCATCATTTTGAGCATGTCACGCAAATTAAGGAAAAATGTAAGTGAAGAAAGTGTTGTGTGTGTAAAAGTAAAATATGAGAGAGAATGAGTGGAGGGAATAGTAAATTTGAAAAGTGTTGTGAGTATAAAAGTGAAATAGGAGAGAGAATGAGTGGGTGAAATAGTAAAAATTCTTTGCCATTTTAGAAAAGGTGAAGCTTTTAACGGGACACTCGTTTTAGCAAAAAGTAAAGCTATCAATGGGACTGAGGGAGTATAATATAGGTAGCAAATGAAAATATGACAAAGGTGAAAATAGATTTTTTTTTAAATTAAATAATTATTTAAAAAAAAGAGAATTTTTTTTATAAATATTTAAAATTATTTATTTTAATTATTAAAATGTCTTTTCAATTAAATAAAATATTTAAATGTGAAATAAAATTTAAAATATGAAAAAAAAATATATCAATTTTGGTATCTTTGCTAACTCTTTTCATTGGAGATGGAAATGTAGTACCCTATGAATAGTGCTTGAAAGGTAACAAAATTTGATTTTGATACCTTCCACTAACTCCTGCCATTGGAGTTGCCCTCCCACGTTGGTTACTTTTCAATGTGGGTCACGACCCAAAAAAAAAAAAAAGAAGAGAAAGTCAAGAAATGCCATGAATTTTGGGCGGCCAGCCAACCTAGGTTGGCCCTAGTTGGGTCACAATTTTTTTTTTGATTTTGTAC
Source organism: Adenophora triphylla var. japonica (assembly GCA_022495995.1). Lineage (NCBI taxonomy): Eukaryota > Viridiplantae > Streptophyta > Magnoliopsida > Asterales > Campanulaceae > Adenophora > Adenophora triphylla. Next base: position 984,850 of record JAFEMH010000006.1, read on the forward strand.
ACATGTACCCTTTTATTGGGTGATATGTGTTTATATAAAGGGAATTTGCTCCATAAGTTCCTTTTGGAACAAATCACTTCCCATTAAGTTCCTCATTGTATTAAAATGCCCCATAAGTTCTCATGTTGTATTATGTATAATACAACATTTAGTTATGCAGTAGTTGTTGGAATATAAATTGCACAACAAGCAGATTAAGCAAATAATCACATAGGGGCAATCATGCATTTGACAGTTTAATTGTAGCGATTGCAGTGAATCAACACATAGTAATGCAATCATCTAAAATCAATCTTTACAAAGTAAGAAATCAGAGAGATTTAGAAAAACTTATCGGGTAGATCGAGTCGCCTTAGAAAGACTGTCCTAAGAGAAAATATTGCCCCCAATTGGTGCAACTCAGGTACAGGCAAATTCCTCCGAGGATAAAACGATCTCGGATTACGTACCAAGAAAACTTTGCACACAGGTATGTAATCACCGGCGGTCCTATCTCAGTCGCCTTGAATCTCACGAACAAATCTCTATGAACGGGGAGTAATCAACAATGAAAGAAACTAGAGAATAGGGTTTTCTCTTTAATCTCTCATAGTTTTAAAACGGCTGGAGGGATTATTGTATTTATATGTGTGGTAATTAGGTTTTAAAGTTATATTAAAATAACCTAAAACCCTCAAAAATTCGGCCCAGGAACCACCAAGCCCGTCGTAAGCGCGACCGCCCTAGTCACAAGCGCGACCGCCCTCAACAGCAGGTAAATCACGTCGAGTTTCGGGAGACTAGCGCGGCCGCCCTCGTCTCGCGCGACCGCTCTCCCGGCGTAGTCTCGAAGTTGTTTTTCCCTTAGCCAGAAATCAGTTAAAGCCCAAGACACTTTCAAGGTCATGGATCTATGAACTTCATACCACATATATCAAAATTCCAACAGTAGTTTAAAATCATAATACTGCATCCCCACCACCGCCTCCGCCGCCGCCGTCTGCTATCGCCGTATACCGGATTCCAGTCAATTTTCGCCGGAATCTGGTCAATTTTCACCGGAATTCGGCAATTTTGGCCGGAATCCGGCCGCCGGTCGCCGAAATCCGGTCGCCGGAGGTCGGAATCTGGTCGCCGGTCCATGGGCTTCGGACTCCGGCCACGGCGGCCGTCGAAATGCGTATTATGACCTTAATTGATGTTGCATTTTCGAAACATAATACAACATCATAAAAGAAACTTATTGAGCATAGATTAAAAAAAAGGAACTTATGGAGCAATGACCCTTATATAAATATATTTTTTAAATTAATATATTTTATATAAAATAAAAAAATAAAAAATATATCAAAATTTATAATAATTTTTAATCTTAAATAGAGCCTAATATTGGGAATTTTTTCTCAAATAATACTTTTTAAAAATTTTATTTACCAAAATGACTTACTGTTCAAACTTTTTCCCAAAATGTTCCATTTTTTGAAAACTCGCTACACCGTGTAGCGAGTTTATAATTTTTCAATTAAAATCGCTACACGGTGTAGCGATTTTAAATTTACAATTTTTTTTTTTAATATTTATGCTTTAAAAAAAAAAAAAAACCAAATTTGAAATCGCTACAGGCAGGGTGTGGCGATTTCAAATTGGCACATAAGCCAAACAAACAACAAAGTCCACACGCACACTCTATATACTATATACTGATAATAATACTAATAATAATAAGTAATTCCTCAAACTCTAAATTACAAAATAATAATATAAAAATTATATATTTAATAATAAAGAAAACTAAATAAAAATATTATTTTTTTTTATCTCAAATAAATATTTAAAAAAATGTACTTTTATAAAAAAATATTTTTCATTTCAAAAATAAATATTTCTTTCGACTCAAAATGAATAACCAAAAAATAATACTACATTTTTTATCTCAAAAAAATGAGCATTACTTCCTTCATCTCAATGAATATTTTAAAAATTAATACTACTTCATTCGCCTCTAAAATTAATGTTTGTAATGTTAGTGCTTCGTCTCAAAATATGATATTAATTTTTGAGGCAAATGAGAGTATTATTTTATAAAATATTCATTGAGACGAAGGAAGTAATGCTCATTTATTTGGGCAAAAAATGTAGTATTATTTTTTGGTTATTCATTTTGAGTCGAAAGAAATATTTATTTTTGAAATAAAAAATCTTTTTTTTATAGAAGTACATTTTTTAAAATATTTATTTGAGATGGAAAAAATAATATTTCTATTTAGTTTTCTTTATTATTTATTAATATATAATTTTTATATTATTATTTTGTAATTTAGAGTAGGAGGAAGTAATTATTATTATTAGTATTGAGTGGCGTGGTGGACTTTGTTGTTTGTTTGGCTCAGGAAGAATTGGAATTTTTTCTCAAATAATACTTTCTTAAAATTTTATTTATCAAAATGATTTACTGTTCAAACTTTTTCCCAAAATGTTCCATTTTTTGAAAACTCGCTACATCGTGTAGCGAGTTTATAATTTTTCAATTAAAATCGCTACACGGTGTAGCGATTTTAAATTTATTAAATTTTATTTAATATTAATGCTTTAAAAAACCAAATTTGAAATCGCTACAGGGTGTAGCGATTTCAAATTGGCACAATTCTTCCTGAGCCAAACAAACAACAAAGTCCACCACGCCACTCAATACTAATAATAATAATTACTTCCTCCGACTCTAAATTACAAAATAATAATATAAAAATTATATATTAATAAATAATAAAGAAAACTAAATAGAAATATTATTTTTTCATCTCAAATAAATATTTTAAAAAATGTACTTCTATAAAAAAAATATTTTTTATTTCAAAAATAAATATTTCTTTCGACTCAAAATGAATAACCAAAAAATAATACTACATTTTTTGTCCAAATAAATGAGCATTACTTCCTTCGTCTCAATGAATATTTTATAAAATAATACTCTCATTTGCCTCAAAAATTAATATCATATTTTGAGACGAAGCACTAACATTACAAACATTAATTTTAGAGGCGAATGAAGTAGTATTAATTTTTAAAATATTCATTGAGATGAAGGAAGTAATGCTCATTTTTTTGAGATAAAAAATGTAGTATTATTTTTTGGTTATTCATTTTGAGTCGAAAGAAATATTTATTTTTGAAATGAAAAATATTTTTTTATAAAAGTACATTTTTTAAAATATTTATTTCAGATGAAAAAAATAATATTTTTATTTAGTTTTCTTTATTATTAAATATATAATTTTTATATTATTATTTTGTAATTTAGAGTTGGAGAAATTACTTATTATTATTAGTATTATTATCAGTATATAGTATATAGAGTGTGCGTGTGGACTTTGTTGTTTGTTTGGCTTATGTGCCAATTTGAAATCGCTACACCCTCCTGTAGCGATTTCAAATTTGGTTTTTTTTTTTTTAAGCATAAATATTAAAAAAAAATTTAGTAAATTTAAAATAGCTACACCGTGTAGCGATTTTAATTGAAAAATTATAAACTCGCTACACGGTGTAGCGAGTTTTCAAAAAATGGGACATTTTGGGAAAAAGTTTGAACAGTAAGTCATTTTGGTAAATAAAATTTTAAAAAAGTATTATTTGAGAAAAAATTCGGAAGAATTGTGCCAATTTGAAATCGCTACACCCTGTAGCGATTTCAAATTTGTTTTTTTTTTTTTTTTTTTTTTTTTTTTTTTTAAAGCATTAATATTAAAAAAAATTTAATAAATTTAAAATCGCTACACCGTGTAGCGATTTTAATTGAAAAATTTATAAACTCGCTACACGGTGTAGCGAGTTTTCAAAAAATGAGACATTTTGGGAAAAAGTTTGAACAGTAAGTCATTTTGGTAAATAAAATTTTAAAAAAGTATTATTTGAGAAAAAATTCCTAATATTGGTACATTTAAAAAAAATAAAATGATAAATATTTTAGGTAAGTTAGAGTAAAGAAAATAAATATTTTATTAAAAGGTTGAATTGAGTCACTGATGAAAGTGTATATTTATAAGATTGAGAATTGTGTATATAAAAATAAAAAAAATTAATATTTTATTTGAGATTGAGTTGGATCACTGTGACGAGGATAGTCTACGTAATTTAACTTTAACCAAGCAGATTGCAACCCCCTGTCTCTCTCCATTAATGTCGCTCTCTCTCCATTAAGCTACCAAAAGTTTAAAATTGCAGGAGGCACATGTTCTTGGGTCTATCTAAATATTCTTCCTTTTATGATTACAACTTAAAGTACCCACTTGTGACTTGTAATTATCAGATTGCTTTTTTGAACCAAAAAGGTAGATTAAACAACGATTCAGATCAGCCTTAATCTAATCTAGTAATTAGATTGATTTTCAGTTAAATGACCTGAAATCACGAACAAACGATTCGAGATGATCTCCGGCTAAGACCCTCCGACATGATGATAAAATATGGTGTATTGAGTTTATAAATTGAAATGAATCACGTAAATTCAAAATAGCAAATAAGACATTATCTTTTAACGTTGTATGTTGTCTGGTATTTATAGTGGTGACATGGGATCGTTGTAAATTTCTAGAATCACGGAGATGTAGTGGACGTAACTGTTTCCGAGAATGTAGGAGGCAGTTACAAATGACGGCGTAGACGGACGTACGCGTTGGCAGGTCGAGGTCGCTTGAGTATTCGAAGTCGACCTGACTTTGTGCTTTGGCTTGATAGCAATTGTACAAGTAGATGATCGTATGTCGGACGAAGCTAGGTCGGGATCATGGATAGTCGGACAATGAGCTAGGTCGACTGATCCTTGTCGTTGGGTCTTTGGCATTGTAGCCATTGGGCCTGCCCAATCCACAGTAGTGTGTTGGTGATGTCTGAAATGTTTGGCTTAATTCGTAGGGCTTGGTCCGTCAATTTTAATATATTATTATCATAATATAATCAATAATATTTTGGAAAACTAACCTGGAAAAGATAAAGAATAATGGGCTTGGGCCCATAAAAGTAGCAAAATAATGAAAATAATAAAATGGACCAATATAATATTACACGTGACCATCACGTGATAGCTAACAATTGTGGGTCGGATTAGGTGGTACCACCTGCTATGAGGCTGGTGAGGGGGTCCCACATACAAAGTACACGTGGCTACTTTGTTTTAGAACATGGATGACCGGATTGAAGCATAGAATATTACTATGGTATGCATGTTATCATTTGCTAATACTATAATATAAGCCATAAACACACTTTGAACTTAAAATGTGCTCAATTGAAATTTTGATCCATAACTCTGTATTATTAGATATTTGGATTGTCTGTATTTTATTTTTGAAATAGGGAAAATTACAAATAAGGGTTTAAAGGGGTGTTTGCATTGCATGCAGGGTCCAATGTTTTTTTTTTTTTTTTTCATTATTGAGGGTCTAAAATCGTGAAAAGTTTGCAGTTAATTGTCTTTGAACGAAAAAGTTAATTTTTTTCGTTAAATCATCGTGTGCCGTCCAAGTGACACTTAACGGAGGACATTTTGATCATTTCAATCACATTTTTTCAGTTTGATATTTAATTTTAGCCATTCTAATTTTAACTACAACTTAAAAACCCCTTCCTCAATATGATATTTTCAAACTAATCATATTTCCATCATGACCATATTATCACCACCGTAACCACCAACATTAAACCACCGTAACAAAGAACGCCAACAATATCACCATTTTTTATGACCAGTTTGAGATATGTTTTGAGCAATTGCAATTTTAATTTTCAAAAGTTGTATTCTTTTTTGGAAGTTTATTGCTCTTTTTGACAATATTAGAGTTAGATATGATGAAATATGTTGACATGAATTTTATTCTACATTGTGATATATTTCCATATACTATTTATTTGTTCAATTTGGACTTATATTGAAATAGTTATGACATCTTAAAAGTTGGGTTGGCGAAACAAATTTGACAAATAATTCAGACAAACCAAGAATAACCAATTTGTAGTAGAGAGAGAAATTGAAGAGATTTGTATCTAGATCTAGTCTAGATCTAGAGGGAATGAATCGAGAGAGATACGAGTGGAGGGTGAATCGTCGATGTGTGGAGCAGTGTGGGAGGAGGTGATGGTGTGGATAAGGGTGACAACATGGGTAGACGGTGGTGGGTTAAAGATGGGACGGAAAAGAAGACGAAGAAAAAATGATTGTTTTTTTGCTTTTATAAATAGTTTTAAGGCTAAGGACATTAATAAGAGAGAGGGGGAAGTGTAGGGAGGAGGGGTGACGGCAGCCATGGAGGTGGCGTGAGAGGGTGGCGCCGGTGATGGTGAAGAATGGTTGTTGATGGGGGGGGGGGGGAGTTATATGTGTTTTGTTTAAGAAAAAAATTATTTTAGCCCTTTCAATCTTTAAAATGTCATTATATCCCTTATTAAGTATTAACTAATGTTTATTTTAAAAATGTAGTCCGTTAAAAGTTACGTAGACGACACGTAAGCATTTAACAAAAAAAAAAAAAATCTAACTTTTTCGTTCAAAATCACTTGACTTTCATATTTTCAAGACTTTAAACCCTCAAAGGCCGAAGAAAATACATTGGTGATAACTTTGACCCACCTAAAATTCAAAAAGAAAATCTAATTTTCCTTCATACATTGATAATAAAAACTTTAAATGCTATCATTTACTGTTAAAAAAATATACTCCCTCCGTCCCACATTTTTATAGACTTTTGGGTTTTGCACGGAAATTAAGAAGAAAATATTATATTGAAAGTGTTGTGAGTGTGAAAATAAAATAGGAGAGAGAATGAGTGGAGAGAATAGTAAATTATAATGGTGATGTGAGTATTAAAATAATGTAGGAGAGAGAATGAGTGAAGGGAATAGTAAAGATTCCTTTCCATTTTAGGAAAGTATATATTATTGTGGGATGTCCAAAAAGGAAAGTTTATATATTATCATGGGACGGAGGGAATAGTGTGTAGTCCAAGCAAAATAAAAACAAATAAAAATGGGATAAAGTATTTTATTCAAAACTATAAGACCATCTTCAATGGTTTAATACAAAAATTGTACCATAAATGATGTAATTTTTACATCAAATATATCTTACTGTCTCCAACCATTGTTTCAAATTTTGCACCAAAAAGAATATTTTTTATTTCCATTTTCCATTTTTCATTTAAAATTGTCATGAATATTTGTTCTTTTTATTATTTTAAATTGAAAAAATCATTGAATTTCATTAATTATTATTATTTTAAAAAAACATGCTTTATTAATTTATATATTACTTATATAATGATAAAATTAAATAAAGTGACTTTCCTTATTTAAAAATGCAATATTTATTTTGGGATAAAAAAAAATAAAAAAGCGCAACATTAAGGAAGTACTCCCTCCGTCTCACGTGAATACAAACTTATTTTCTTTTTGGTCCGTCCCACGTGAATTCAAACTGTTCAAAATAGAAATAAATTTATTATTTTATATTCACCCTATCACACCCACTCATTCTCTCTCTTCATTTCCTATCACACAATTTATTCAATCAACTCCACTCATTCTCTCTCTTCATTTCCTACCACACATTTTCATTATCTTAATAATATTTCTTAATTATTGTGCCGGGAAAAATGGTTTGCAATGACATGGGACGGAGGGAGTATTAATTTTTTAGGCATTCTCTTATTTAAACACCCCCCAACACACCCACCACCACCCACCCACCCACCCACACACTTGAAAATCTGGCTACGTCCCTGCCTAGCCTCAAACTCAGGAGGTGTGTGCAAATATTTGGCCACTGGGTTGGGCCAGTATCTACAGAGTCCATAGGTTGGGTTGGATAATACAGAGCCCAATCACTGGTTAATATGTCCTAGAGTCCATAGGTTGGGTTGGATAGGATAATACAGAGCCCAATCACTATTAGTAAACCCCAAATGAAAAAATTGCAAAAATGCCATTGAGGTTAATTACTTTTTTACCCCTTTGTTCATCTTCTCCCATTCACCACTCTCCCCCCCCAACCCCCATTTCCAGCCCCTTACTTTCTCTTTCTATATATAAAAAGAAAAAATCTCATTCTCAAAATTTTAACATTTTTTTTAAATAAAAAAAACGGAAATTACCAGAGTCGGCCATCACCTGCCGACTTTGGGCTTAAAAGTCGGCCATACCCGGACGACTTTAGGCTTAAAAGTCGGCCACTACCGGCCGATTCTGGGAAAAAAGTCAACCACACCCGACCGACTTTTTGTAATTTTTTCCACCATACCCGGATGACTTTTTAATAAAAAGTCATCCACCACTGGCCGACCCCTTGTTTTTTTCATAAAATTTACCTAATTTTTTTGAAATTATACTATAAAAATCATTTGCATGAGCTAAATAAGTCATATAATTTTTTTTGAAATTATACTCCAAAAATTATTTGCTCATTTTAATCTTGTCTTGAATATATATATATTTTTTAAAAAATTATGTATATAAATTTTAGAGTATAATTTCAATAAAAATTATAATTTCTTTTAGGTATATGACTTATTTAGCTCATACAAATGATTTTTGAAATATAATTTCAAAAAAATTAGGTGAATTTTATGAAAAACAAGGGATCGGCCAATGGTGGATGACTTTTTTCCTAGAATCGGCCGTTGGTGGCCGACTTTTTTCCCAGAATCGGTCGGGTGTGGCCGACTTTTAAGCCCAAAGTCGGCAGGTGGTGGCCGACTTTTTCCGTCGGAGTCGGCGGGTAGCGGCCGACCCCTATTTTTTCATAGATGACATGGTTGAGTGATTTTTTGAGGGAATAAACTAACCCACCCCTCTCCCTCCGGCCGGTGACCTCACCCAAACCAGTTTATTCCTCAAAAATATCCAAACTCATTAGCCTTTTGTAAAAACTAACCCACCCCCTCAAACCATTCGTCACCCAAACCATTTAGGGAAATGGTTTCCCTAAACTGTTTCAGACCCAAACCATTGAGGGAATCTTCTTCTTCTTCTTCTTCTTCTTCTTCTTCTTCTTCTTCTTCTTCTTCTTCTTCTTCTTCTTCTTCTCTCTCTCTCTCTCTCTCTCTCTCTCTCTCTCTCTCTCTCTCTCTCTCTCTCTAGGCTGTAAATGAAATCGGTGTGGGTGAGTGGGTGAATGAAAGGGTATAAATGGAAAGTAAAGGAGTGTGTGTAATTTATTTGGGGTGATATTAGTAATGGGGTATACTCATAGTTTTTTGGGGTTTAAATAGTAACTCTCAAATCTTAAATAATTAGCACAATATGAAAGGATTATAATAAAATTGATATACAATTTATAATATAAAATAGAAAATGAAAAGAGAAAATCGTATGTAAGTCATCTTGATTCACTTGTGTTCGAGCCGTGTTATACACTTTCCTTAAAACTAATTTGTCCCCCACTCTAATAGTGATCGAGGCTTCCACGGACGTTAGTCTTCCAGGATAGAACAGACGAATCGGGTGCAACTCCGCACTTGAGCCTACCGGCGAATTGAACGTATGGTTGAACTAAATCACCAACTAAAACTTCAAAAAAAGAGATCAAAAGAAAATTTTAGACAAAATAATCCTAAGTTTTATAGTTACAACACGAGACTATCATATATCTTTCTATCTTCTAACTTCTCCTTTCTAACCAAGAAAAAGAGAGCACAAATATAAACATGTAGGAAAGTAAGGATTAATTGATATTAATTTTGAATAATTAACCACTAAAATTATGACTTGTTGGTTACATACTCTCTACCTTTATGAGAGAATTCACTCCAATAATAAGGGTTATTCAATACAATAATTAACCCACTTTATTCTTTTAATAACCAACCCAAATTTAAAGTCACCAAATTTCTTTATGAAATTGTAATATGAGGTTAAAGATACACAAACCCAAAAGTCCACCTTAGATTTCATTTCAACAAGAGAAAATCAATTTCTCATTCAAATTAATGACCAATTTTTCCAACAATCCACCACATGAATAAAAATTGACTCGAGAAAAGTTGGTGATAAAGTTCTACAGACAAAGCTTGCATACGATAGGTAGGGGTTTGCCCTTTGAACTTTCGCTCGTACAAGCATATTTACTCTACTCGCAAGTCGGTAAACGCGATGTCCTTGAACCGTTATACTTTTTGTGTAGCCGATCATATATTTGAAATAAGTATCGTCTTAAGACAGTTCAATTCTCAAAGCTATGTTCATTTATGACCCTGAACATAATGTCTGGTTATGTGAGAGGGTCTGAGAATTGAGCCTCACACAATTCTCCTCGAAGTGGCCCCTACTTTGCTCTGAAATAGGTGATTATTAAAAGTAACCCGTATTATCCCGCTCGGCAATTTCGAAGCGCAAGAATTATTAAAAGATATAAGCTTAACATTTACTTTCGGGATGTCACTTTAGGAATGGACTTGTGGTTGACCCCCACAGTGACACTACAAGTCTTTTAACAGTTAGTTTGTCCATGTGAAAACCTATATCTTGGGATCTCAAGTCAACTAGGTTGGGTTTTCCGTTATGTTTACTTCTAAGAGGCTAATATCACATTCCTTTCAAAATTTACAACTAACTCTTGGTCTACCCATTTGGTTAACGGATCCGTTTATTATTTGACTTCACATAGTTAATTTCGTTTAATGGTATTATGTATTAGACATATATGTCTATACTACCATTACACACATTGCTATATGTTTTTTTAATCATAAATTGACTTTTTCAATATACCATATTATTAACACAAGTTTTATCAATTTGATAAGTGTTAACTCAAATTCATTTTACTTCTAGTTAATTCATATTGATCCTTTAAAAATTTATCAAGAATATCCACCTAATGACATGTTTAACAACGAGTCTATTAGTTTTCCTTTAATTTGAATCAACATATCAAATTTACTAGAATTTTGCTTAGCTTAACATATCGATTTTGTATTTAATTAACAAAGTAAAATAGTCACTCTTGTTTAAATCCACACAAGCAAACTTTTGATGTCCATATATTTGTACTTGTCTCAAGTTATACAAATAACTTTACAAACTAGCACACTTGCTTCGAGGTTCCATTTCTTGAACCGTTTCAACACTTTGATATATTTTATTCAAAGTATCATTTATTCATTTTCATGAATTTGACATCAATACTTGATTTCCATTGACTTTGTTTTTCTTTGGTTTTTATATATTTCAAACTTATTGAATCATACATAACAAACCAATTAATATATATGCATGTTATAAACATAAATAACTTTTGAAACATAATTCACCATTTAGTAACCAATTTCAATTTTTTTGATAATTGGACTTGCTAATTTGTGAAACACCCCTACATTTACAAGTGTACGTAGGCTTACGTTTCCATACTTTATATGAACATTTCATTGTTTTCTTGGGGTAACCTTTACAAAGGTAATTATTTTTTCAAAGTAGACTTACCCCCATATTTCTGGGTAGTCCTGAAATTAGCAAAATACCAATATTCATTATCAACATCATTTGATTATGGTGTAAACTGTGGACACTTTGTTTCATTTCTCATGTATAACAAACCCTTCTGGTTGTTCTCTGTAAATTTTCTCTTCTAAATCTACATTTAGAAAGGCTATTTTACATGCTATGTAGCAATTGTAAATACAACTCTTATTTATATTATTCTCGTGACGGAAGAATAAGTATAAAAGTAATCATGGTCTTACTTTTGCTTGTAACCCTTAATTACAAATCTAGCATTATACTCATTGATTGTTTCATCGGCCTTTATTTTTCTTTTTGAAAATTTCACTTATATCTTAGTAGTTTACTACCCGGAGGTACTTTCACTATTTCTCAAGTGTGATTTTCTAAGATAAAATCAATCTCAATTTTAATGACCCTTTTCCACAAAGTTTCTTGCGAAACGCTCAATGCCTTTAGAACTATGTGATTCACTTTTTACCATGTAGGTTAGAAAATATAGGCCATAGAATTTTCTTATCCGACCTCATTTGCTATGTAGAGGTCCTACCTCTTCTTCATCATTTTCTCATGATAAGTTCCTTCTTTTTCTATTGAATCATGATACGTTTAAATGAGTTTGCCTCATCTCTTTATTTATACGGAAACTTATTCTTAAATAAAGAAGCATTTCACGATTCCATTATATTATTCTTGGGCATACATTGAATCTTGTATTCATAAACAAGAATTCTATAAGTACTATTATCGTAAGCATACCAAACAAATATGCAATCAATAGTCTTTGGTCTAACTTATACACAAACTATATTTAGTTGTGTTTTATCACTATCTCTTTATTAAGATGATTTCCAACTTTTTCTTTAAATCGATAAGATTCAACATTTTGCTTTTTAGCAAGCAACGGTAAATGTAAAAACTTATATTTTACCACCATGTGTGAATTATATTCACACCTCAAGCATCAATATGCATTGATTATACATTCAATCACATATTTGATAAGTCTTGTTTGTATCTATTTTGACCATATAACGAGATTCAATCTCATTATTGATCACTTAAACACCCTTCCGTTTTATTCATTCAAACATCATGAATAACATTTTTGATGATAACACAGTTGTCTCTCAAGACACAGGGTATATGCTTGACTTTTTCAAACAAGTTTGACTTGTCAAACAAGATTGACTAACTTTGTATTCGCCTTAAGCATTTTGGGATGCTCTACCGCATTTGCTTTCGCAACAAGAAGTGTTAGACAACTTCTTCTCTAAAGTTCTATTCTCTTTTCCAATACAAAGACGAATAGCAAGCACCTCAACATTTATTTCTATTCATTTTTGTTTGAGGTGATTCTTGAAATTTTTTTCAAGCATGAAACAATTTTTTCAATTACTGCCGTCAGTTGAGAATTTCACTCAACACCATCCACTCGGGATAGTTTTCATGAAAGAGTATTTTCAATTCTTCCATTTGTTTTTTTTTTCGGTTTATGAAGTCCACTATTTAAAAAACAAGGAAGTGGATCACAATGAATTTCATTGCACCCATATTCTCGATTTTATATTTATAGTACAAAGACTCCCACAATTCTTTTGCCATTTTCTTGATACTATATACTCCCTCCGTCCCATTAATAACTTCACTTTTTACCCAAAATGGCGTCCCGTTAGAAGCTTCACCTTTCCTTTTTTGGCAAAGAATCTTTACTATTTCCTCCACTCATTCTCTCTCCTATTTCACTATTACACTCACAACACTTTTCAAATTTACTATTTCCTCGACTCATTCTCTCTCCTATTTTACTATTACACTCACAACATTTTTTTCACCCTTAATTTGTGTGTCGGGGTCAAAATGGTGAACTTATTATTGGGACAGAGGGAGTATATTATATAACGAATCTGATAATCCATTAAATATACAGTCCCGACAAAGGAAATTCGCATGCTTCAACTGCACTCATGACTTTAACATCCATCTCATTTTCACCAAACTTTTTAGGATCTTTTATAAGAAACCTTTATAATTTCAAGGTGGTCAATTAGAATATCTTTTGTTGCCATCACTTAAAGTCGAAGCCAACAAAATTTTATAACTTATCACTATGGTGATCCGGAATACTTGGAACGATCACATTACATTAGAGATGTGTCTCCACACAAAGAGCATTTACAACATTGGCTTTAATTTTCAATAATTATAACTTTGTTGCTACAAATATAACTCTCTAATATAATTAGAGAATTAAATTCGAGAATAATTTGCTAATTCAATAGGAGAATTAACACGATTTATTTCTTACAACAACCCATATTTATGAACCTTTAAATTCCTTATTAAAATTATAATTTGAGGTTAATTATTCCAAACATTAAAGGTCTCATCTTTTAATATCTCTAAATTAGAGAAAGTCACATTCTTATTTAAATAATAAACAATTTTTTTTGAAGTCTTCCTTCTAAATATTTTGTGTCATTTGTTATCATCAACAACAAAATAACTTCCTTTAAAAAGTCATATTGTTTTTATGTTTATAACAATAGTCACATATTTTCATAATAGGTTTTAACAACTTTTTTCAAGAAGCTCTATAATTTTAGTTCATGTGACATTTGTCAATGTTCACAACAATAGAATTCAACAACTTCTTTCAAAAAGTTCTATTATTTTTATCTTTGTGACTTTGTCACTATTGACAATAATAGGATTAACAACTCATTTCAAGAAGCCCTATCATATTTGTCAATACATAATTGATAAAATGAAACGTTAAATATCACATATTTTCAACGTTCATATTCTCAACTTAGTTCTAACGAACTTTCCAATTTTTCTCACTATAATTCTCATGAACCATAAGAAACATATCATCCATTGTATAAACACTAAAAGTGGTGTCCCCACAACTATTATTTTATATAATCATTGAATTATCTTTGATGTAACGGGCCATCTACTTTTCCACCTTGGTTAATCTTATTAAACAAGAGAAATTAATATTAGGGGCAATTATCAAATAGTCCCTCATCCTAATGAAAACAACCACCAAGGACACACATTTTGAAGAAATTCCACCAGGTCCACGCTTTATAATGACACCCCATTTTTGATAAAGGCAGACCATGCGACATAAAAGGGACAGCTGTCGCTGTCCCTTTCTCCCCCTGCTTTTTCATTCTTTTCTCCTCCCAAAACATTAAAATGAAATATCTTAAGATCTAGAACTCAAAAAAAAAATAAAAAAATTTGAGACCATTGTATTATTCGTATCGTCAAAACGAATCAAACTAGCAGCATCAACATATAATTTAGAGCAAATTTATGAGATTATTTGACATATTTGTTGATGTAAACAAACAGAGGTTAAAGAGATGGAACCAAACAAGAATCAACAAGATTTGATAAAAAAGAAGGCTCAGTCGTTCTTTTCTTTAATTCAATTCATAATCAAAAACTAAGTTTAACCAAACCATAAAGATGTTTAAATACTCCCTTAAAACCCTAAAACGAAATAGCAAAGTAAAGACCAAAATAACCCCAACTAAAAGTTCAAAACACCAGCAAAACGGAATAAGGAAACAACAGCCCGTCATGTGAGGCGCCAGCCTCAGTCCCAGTCAGTCGAGCTACAGATGAGGTGGCCACATGGTATGATGTGGGGCGACAACCTCGCGTCCAGAAGGTTGGCCCTGGTTTCCTTCAACTGAGGTGCACGCCTGGCCACCAATGGGGCGCCCGCCCGGGATCACGCGCTCCTCTGTTTGCGCTCGCCGCCCGGTTCACAACTCCTTGGGTTGTTTGCATTGCCTGTTGAACTACATCATCCTCCCTTTCTTGAAAAAAACTCGACCACGAGTTGATACCAACAAGATGCGTCAACAGAAATCCCATCTTGCACAAGTGAACCCAAAGTAATCCTCCCGCCTGAAAAACAATTCTCTTTCGATGTGTAGCAACTTGCTGCTTGGGCCTACTGTTTCGCTTTGATGTGACATTACCAATAGACTAGTTGAGAAGCTTGATTTGAATAACGGAGAATGTATGCTTCCTTTACTCTGTGAGTCAAGTTTCGTCAAGTGTAGGGTACAACGTAATGCCACCCCATGTTTCTTAAAGGTATAAGTGTTCTTGTATCCATCATGCTTAACCCTCTGATCAAATAACCACGGACGACCAAGCAATAAGTGACACGTAACCATTGGCACTACATCACACCATACATCATCCGAGTAACGTTTGCCAATGGAATATTGCACCAAACACCGCATATTTACCTTCAATGCACTCCCCTCGCTCAACCAAGACAACTTGTACGGTTGTGGGTTTTCTTCCGTCTTCAAGCTTAATTTCTCAACCATCTAAGAAGAAACGATGTTTTTACAGCTACCACCATCAATGATTACGTTGCACACTTTCCCCTTGGCAATGCACTTAGTCCGAAAAATATTATGACGAAGCCACTCCTCGTCTTCCACATCAGTCACATTCAACACCCGTTGAACCACCAATGCCATTCCTTGATCTGCATACACTTGTTCAGTCTCACCACTTGAATCATTTGGTGCTTCATCATAAATCAAAGCGGACCATCCTCCACTAAAGCAACAGCATGTCGGTTGGGACACTCGGCCCTTAGATGACCAATCCCATGACATTTGAAGCACCGAGTGGGCTTGTTACCCCTTGAAGCTTCCGGAACTGCACCAGATTTGTCTGCTGGTGTAACTGGAACTGTTGGTGTAACCCCTTCAACCTTGCTAGGACTTCCACTACTATGAGTACCAGAAAAATTCTTGTGTTGCCAACTATTCATCCTCTTCTTTCTCTGCAACTGCTTTTCAACCTTCAAAGCAAGCCTACAAACATCATCATAAGTCCAGTATTGCTGCAGGTGGACCACATCTGAAATATCAGTACGCAATCCCCCAAGAAAATGGGTTACTGTTTGCTCGTCTTCTTCTGCAACATCACACTTCATCCATAAACTGTCGAACTCATTGATAAACTCCTCTACAGACATATCCCCATGCCTCAAACTATGATAAGAAATAAAAGAATCCTGTCTATAGTGTTCCGGAAGAAATTTTTGCCTTAACAATTTCTTCATCTTATCCCAAGATTGAACCTTGGATTTACCCTCTCTAACCCTTTGTTTCTTAACATGTTCCCACCAAATCGAAGCATGTTTCTTCAATTTGATTGCTACCACTTTCACCTTAGTAGCATTTTTCATAGGTTTTAAATCAAAAATACGTTCAACAGTATTTAACCAATCAATGAACTCGTCAGGATAAGTCTTACCTTCGAATTCCGGAATTTCGATCTAGACACCGATATCCTTCAAAGAGTCTTCCTCATACCTATACTGATGTCCATGATTTCTGGCAAAGGGATTAACTCCCTCGTGATACTCCTCACCCTCGGAAGAATTGTCCGAATCAGAACCCATAATCAGCGGTGTCCCCCCACGATTTCTGCGATTCTGAACTTAGAGTTGAAGTACCTGAACTTGTCTTCTCATATCGTCTATCTCGATATCGCGTAGATCACGCTCGTGGGGATGATCGTCTTCCGGAGGATCCGCTGTACGGCCCCTTCCACGACCACCTCTTCCTCCACGAACTCGTTCGGCCATCAATTCATCCAGACAACTGATACCAAATGATGTAAACAAACAGAGGTTAAAGAGATGGAACCGAACAAGAATCAACAATATTCGATAAACAAGAAGGCACAGCCGTTCTTTTCTTTAATTCAATTCATAATCAAAAACTGAGTTTAACCAAGCCATAAAGATGTTTAAATACTCTCTTAAAACCCTAAAACAAAATTGCAAAGTAAAGACCAAAATAACCCCAAATAAAAGTTCAAAACACCAGCAAAACGGAATAAGGAAACAACAGCCCATCATGTGAGGCGCCCGCACAGCCTCTTGTGAGGCGCCAGCCTCAGTCCCAGTCAGTCGAGCTGCAGATGAGGCGGCTGCATGGTCTGATATGGGGCACCAGCCTCGCGTCCAGAAGGTTGGCCCTGGTTTCCTTCAACTGAGGCACACGCCTGGCCACCAATGGGGCGCCCGCCTGGATCACAACTCCCTCTGCTGTTTACGTTGCCTACTGCCTGGTTCACAGCTCCTTGGGTTGTTTGAATTGCCTGTTGAACTACATCATTTGTTAAGTTCACAGTTATTAAGTTCACAGTTGTTAAGTTCACATTTGTTAATTCACAGTCGTTTTTTATCTTTTATGGCTCTATTTTTGCAATTTTATGAGATTATTTGACGTATTTGTTAAGTTCACAGTTATTTTTAATTAAGTTCACAGTTGTTTTAGTTAAGTTCACAGTTGTTTTTAGAATTTTATAGCCTTTATTTTTACAATTTTATGAGAGTATTTGACATACTCCCTCCGTCCCGATAGAAACCGCACAGTTATTGTTTGTGCGGGGATTAAGAAAAAAATAATGATATAAATGTTATGAGTGTAAAAGTAAAATAGGAGAGAGAATGAGTGGAGGGAATAGTAAATTATAATGGTGTTGTGAGTATTAAAATAATGTAGGAGAGAGAATGAGTGGAGGGAATAGTAAAGATTCTTTGCCATTTTAGGAAGTGTGCAATTTGTAATGGGACGCCCAATGAGGAAAGTGTGCAATTTGTAGCGGGACAGAGGGAGTATTTGTTAAGTTCATTGTTGTTTTTTGTTAAGTTCACAGTTGTTTTAGTCCTTTACGGCATCTATTTTTGCAATTTTATGAGATTATTTGACATATTTGTTATATTCACAGTTGTTTTTACTTAAGTTCACTGTTGTTTTTTGTTAAGTTCACAGTTATTTTAGTCATTTATGGCCTCTATTTTTACAATTTTATGAGATTATTTGACATATTTGTTATGTTCACAATTGTTTTTACTTAAGTTCACTGTTGTTTTTTGATAAGTTCACAGTTGTTTTGGTCCTTTATGGCCTCTATTTTTGCAATTTTATGAAATTATTTGACTTATTTGTGAAATAATCTCATAAAATTAATACAATACGTTGTTTATAATATTATTTCAACTCCAACTAATATGTCATTTTCCTCGGGAAAGACATAGCAACTGGAAAAGAAAGTGCAAAGAGCAAAAAGAGCAAGCAAGAGCGAGAGACAGAGGGTTCGAAAACCCAGACAATAATCATACAAATGAGTTTTTAAAGAGCAAGCAAGAGCGAGAGACAGAGGGTTCGAAAACCCAGACAATAATCATGCAAATGAGGAGGTCCGATTCAACTCCCACCGGAGAAATTTCGGTTTCCTGCGTTGTCTTGTCCGGCAATCCCGGAAGGGAAGAAGAATGGTTTGGGAGAGGAAGAAAAAGGTTTTGGTTTGGAAGGAGGAGGCTGGTGGGTGGTGGTGGGGGGGGGGAGAAGAAGTATTTGGGGGTATTCACCATCAGCTGTGTTTCTCTTTCTTTGCTTCCTGTTTCTGCTTGGTTTGTCTTTAAAGAGGTGACCAGAAAGAATGGTGAAGCCATAAACGAGGTCCGATTCAACCCCCACTGGAGAAATTTCGGTTTCCTGCGCTGTCTTCTCCGGCAATCCCGGATGGGAAGAAGAATGGTTTGGAAGAGGAAGATAAAGGTTTTGGTTTGGAAGGAGGAGGCTGGTGGGTGGTGGTGGGGGAGAAGAAGGATTTGGGGGTATTCACCACCGTGTTTCTCTTTCTTTGCTTCCCGTTTCTGCTTGGTTTGTCTTTAAAGAGGTAACCAAAAAGAATGGTGAAGCCATAAACTTGGTGTATGGGGCGGAGGTTTCGAATAGGGAAGGGTGAAATGGGAATGGTGATGGGTGTCATTAATAAGGAATGGACTAGGTGGAATATTTATTAGGATAGTGGACTAGTTGGTTAAATTCCAAAATTCTTGTCTTAATTGGTCTTTTGACTTGGAATGAAGGATCCACAGGTAATTTTCCCTTAATATTAATGTTTTAATTCACAAAAACTGTTTTTCTGCGAATTTTATATCTTCTTCTACGGATATTAGAATCTGATCTCCACCGTCCAGAATGTTATTCTATGAGTTTAAAACTTGCTCACCAAATTTGAGCTCGATACAACGATTAACAAATCTGGAATTAAAATTTTATCACAGTTGGTAATTGAAAAATTATGATGAAAATTTCCTTCTTTTCCTCGTTTCCCATCTCTTTTCATCCCTCCGCTGTACCACGCCACGAGCTTTCCTCAATCTTCAATCATTTCTCAATATGAGAACTAGTCTTAAGACAAACTCCACATTTGAGAAATGATTACAGATTTGAGAAATTTGGTGAAGCGTCGACAACGAAAGAAAAGATAGAAAACGATTGAAAAAACGAATGAAAAAAAATTTCAGCAAATTTTACAATGACAAGCTGCAGTAAACTTGCAAACTAATACCAAACCAATACCAAACTAATAGAACAAGTTCCAAACTAATACCAAACTAATACTAGAAGAACAATCTTGACCACGAGAAACACGTGGTCAAGGAATGGGGGTGCTCCATTATTGTAAGTGCCAATGGCCTCCTTAAAATAATGAAACAATAGACCTTTGTTTTCTGACACACCTAAATCACCACATTCCACCTCACCTGTAATCAGCCATGGCCGGAGCTCTTTCCCACTCCTCATCCGTATCCCACTCCAGATCAAATCCCAGCCGTCGATTAACAATCCGTTACAGGTGTCCCATGATTATCACTATGGCCCAAACACAATCTTACTGGACCGACATAAATTCCAACATCGAGGCTCATCTCAAGAAGTCAATTCCAGTTAGGCCTCCACTTTCCGTCTTCGAGCCCATGCACCACTTAACGTTCACCACACCCCAAACCACCGCGTCGGCGTTGTGCGTCGCCGCTTGCGAACTCGTCGGTGGGCGTTTAGAAGACGCCATAGACGCCGCCTCCGCAATACACCTCATGCACGTTGCGGCATTCACTCACAAAAATCTACCGTTAACGGACAGGCCGCCCATGGGACGGCTCGCTGTTCCCCATTCGTTCGGCCCAAACATCGAGCTTCTCACCGGTGACGGAATAGTGCCGTTCGGGTTTGAATTGTTGGCGAAATCAATGAACGGTGATAGGGATAAGGCTGACAAGATTTTGAGAGTGATGATCGAGATTTCACGGGCGGTGGGATCACAGGGAATGGTGGCTGGACAATACCGTGAACTGAATGGGGTTGAATCGGACGGTCGAGAATTGATCGAGTATGTGTGTGAGAAGAAGGAAGGTGAGCTCCATGCTTGTGGTTCGGCCTGTGGGGCGATATTAGGAGGTGGGAGTGAAGACGAAATTGAGAAGTTGAGAAAGTATGGGCTTTATGTTGGGATGATGAGGGGAGTAATGGATTGGGAAGGAAAAAATGTGAATGTGGGGGGTAAGATGAAAATAGTTGAAAAGTTGAGGGGGTTGGCTATGAAGGAGTTGGAGTTTTTCGGTAGTAGGAAGGTTGAAGCTAATCTTTGTAATGTCTAAAGTAAATAAGATTTGTCTCAAGAGGAGCAAATAATAATAGCTGGCGCGAATTCAGAATTTTGAAATTGTATGGGCTTAGTATTTAAAAAATATTATAAACAATAATACAGTGAAAAAATAACTTCATATATAAAAAGAAAGTTACATATGTGACTTAGGTAATTTTTTTTTTTTTTTAAATTTTGAGGTGGGCTGAAGCCCACATCAAATAGGGCTGAATCCGCCCATACATAGTAGTATATTTTATCAGAAAATTATAACAAATAAACCATTTTAGATATTAAAAGGTAACTAGTGAGTAACCCGTCGGTCCCCGACGGGGGATAAAAACACTGAGGTAAAAGTTAAATATAATACGATTCAAAAAATTAATGAGATAATTTTATGTAATACTCCCTCCGTCCCAACATTTTATAGACTTTTAGTTTTTCACGGGAATTAAGGAGAAAGTATTATATTGAAAGTGTTGTAAGTGTGAAAATAAAATAGGAGAGAGAATGATGGAGAGAATAGTAAATTATAATGGTGATGTGAGTATTAAAATAATGTATGAGAGAGAATGAGTGGAGGGAATAGTAAAAATTTCTTTCCATTTTAGCAAAGTATATATTATTGTGGGACGCCCAAAAAGGAAAGTTTATATATTATCATGGGACGGAGGGAGTATATTACAACTTGTCGAAAATTTCTTTGTACACAACATTTGTAGTCGTGTCATCTGACTCTTCATGACTATTACATATAAGCACTTTAAGTCATTTCCTTGTAGTTACTCTAGAAAAAGCAACGTATAATTGTCCATGACTAAATATTGATCTTAGAAGAAAAAGACCAACATGAGCGAGCGACTGACCCTGACTTTTATTTATCGTCATTGCAAAAGAAACCTTCTGTGGAAATTGTCTCCGTTGAAACCTAACCGGGAATTTTGTTGTATCAGAAGGTGACATAATCCTCCTCGGTATCAACACCTTCTTACCAACATTCTTTTCGGACAACATTACCGCCTCGACAACGTGCTTATATATATATATATATATATATATATATATATATATATATATATATATATATATATATATATATATATATATATTAAAATAACAGTATGTTTTATGTCAAATAATCAAATAATTAATTATATAAATGTATAATCATATAAATATAAAAGCAAAACTATATCAAAGGCTGAAAATATATGCCAAAATGACAGGTTGTCACCAACGGTCCAGATTCAATTCGCCCCACTTTCCTTAAATACGCTGTTAATTAAATCACACCTATTCAACTTAAAAAAATGTTTAATTAATTTCAATTCCCTATATAAAAATATCCGCAATAAAATACTCTTGAAAACCCAATTTCGTAATAATAGTAAGAGCTTGAAATTCTTTGTTTAAAGTCGGCAATTTTTTATCATTTGGAAGCAGGGTAAGAAAGACGGACTGCTATATTAAGGCCATTATCTTGGGCGTATTTAGTTTCCCAATTAATAATAAAAATAAATAAATTATTTTTTTATTAAAGCAAATTTAAAAAGACTAGCTCAAATTTGTTAATTTTTGCTCCTATAACTGTTCCCAAAAGACTAACAAGAGATTTAGAGTCGAATCTGCAATAATTTTCTGCAGATTATATAAGGAAATTATTCAGTATACTCGCATAGAATATATTATATGTATGGCAACAATTTTCAGTGTATAAGGAAATTATTCTCGTTAGATTTAGAGTCGAATCTGCACTAATTTTTTTATTAAAGCAAATTTAAAAAGACTAGGTTATATGACAAACTGTGAACAAAAAGAAGAAATTCTTACCGAGTAGATGACTGTTCTTAAAGCTTCCATATCCCCGTCGGGCACCATATATTATATTAGGAAATTATTCAGTATACTCGCATAGAATATATTATATGTATGGCAACTTATATTCTAGGAATATCTATTATTTCGGGCACCATATATTATATGACAAACTGTGAACAATGATTATTTTAGGGGGTGCCGCATAGAGAGAGAATCGGTGAGAGAGAGAGAGAGAGCACGACAGTGAGAAAAAAGAAGGAAGAAGAAGGAGGAAGAAAGCTCCATTGTTGTAGTTCAAGATTCAACCCAAGGTAAGTGTTTTCTGAAATACGCTGTTAATTAAATCACACCTATTCAACTTAAAAAAAATGTTTAATTAATTTCAATTCCCTATATAAAAATATCCGCAATAAAATACTCTTGAAAACCCAATTCCGTAATAATAGTAAGAGCTTGAAATTCTTTGTTTAAAGTCGGCAATTTTTTATCATTTGGAAGCAGGGTAAGAAAGACGGACTGCTATATTAAGGCCATTATCTTGGGCGTATTTAGTTTCCCAATTAATAATAAAAATAAATAAATTATTTTTTTATTAAAGCAAATTTAAAAAGACTAGCTCAAATTTGTTAATTTTTGCTCCTATAACTGTTCCCAAAAGACTAACAAGAGATTTAGAGTCGAATCTGCAATAATTTTCTGCAGATTATATAAGGAAATTATTCAGTATACTCGCATAGAATATATTATATGTATGGCAACAATTTTCAGTGTATAAGGAAATTATTCTGCAGATTTAGAGTCGAATCTGCACTAATTTTTTTATTAAAGCAAATTTAAAAAGACTAGGTTATATGACAATCTGTGAACAAAAAGAAGAAATTCTTACCGAGTAGATGACTGTTCTTGAAGCTTCCATATCCCCGTCGGGCACCATATATTATATAAGGAAATTATTCAGTATACTCGCATAGAATATATTATATGTATGGCAACATATATTCTAGGAATATCTATTATTTCGGGCACCATATATTATATGACAAACTGTGAACAATGATTATTTTAGGGGGTGCCGCATAGAGAGAGAATCGGTGAGAGAGAGAGAGAGAGCACGGCAGTGAGAAAAAAGAAGGAAGAAGAAGGAGGAAGAAAGCTCCATTGTTGTAGTTCAAGATTCAACCCAAGGTAAGTGTTTTCTGAATGCATAACTGTCTTTTAGTTTATTCTCTGAATGAGATATGATATTTTCGATCCGGTGTTGCTTTAGAAGGTGTGGTTTGTTTTTGCTATCATGGGTTCATATTTAATTGTATTATGTTCTTTTATTCGCAAGCACTTTTGGTCAAGTTTGTTGGTTCAACCTCATCTTTTCCTTTCCCTTTGACAGATCCAGAAATAAATGGTTCATTGGGCCGTATGATTAATGTATACGAGTAACTATATAGGTGCAGACATCAAATTGAAAATCAATGTTCTTTTTTTCTCTTATGGAATTCATGTTCAATTGTTCCTTGGCGGTTCCCAACTAATGGTTGATAGTTCCGCAGAAAGCCGTACTTCTTACTTACCGAGTTTCGTCATCCGACCAAGTTGACAATTTGGATTTCTATGACACCTGGTTTTCTTTGACACTTGGTTGATTATCCTTCTTTTTGACCACCGGTTGTTTTGGAGCGTTACTCATTTTATCTAATTACTGAGTTCTTTCAAAGACGTTTCTTTCTTTCCGATGTACTTCTTACCGATCTCTTAATTCCCATTCAAGCAACATTCGTCGATCGGACAATGTTTCTCAATCTCAGCATCATCAAAAAATATTTTGGTATTATTTTTGAAACAATTTCGTAGGCCAAGAATTTATAAGGGCATGTTGTGTGTTTAGTCACTTGATAGTGTTGATTATGCCATTCAAGAATATTATTGTAAAATGACTGGTAATATAACTGTGGCTCCATTCGAGCAATGTTTGGACTACATAAGTATAAAACTGTGGCTCCATTCGAGCAATTGGGCGTATTTACCAAGTACTCTATATAAGATTTAGTAATCTAAATTTTCTGTTTTTTACTGTGCAACCTTCATTGATTTATGCTTATTTTTATTTTTTGAAAACAACCTTTGCTTTATATGTTAAATAATGGTTTCATTGATCTGCGCCGATTCTTAAGGATTCAGACATGTCAGTCTAGCTAATAAAGTATTCTAACAGTGAATTAGAAACAGATATTCACAGAAACAATTGATCCAAATATAGCAGCATAAGTATCAATAGATCATTCGAGAGGGAGATTAACTTACTATTTAGCTCTTCTAGCCAGCGAGTAATGCTATCAAAAGTAGTCCTGCGAGAAATATCATAGACAATGAGAGCACCGACAGCGCCGCGGTAGTAAGCAGAAGTGACGGCACGATTAGAACAAGCTGATAAAACACTAACCATAGTATCATCATAAGGCCGTAAGTTTTTTTCCACCATTAACGAAAGCAACTGCATAACTTTCTCAGACTCACCTGCCTGAGCAAACCCAGAAATCAAAGAAGTCCAACAAGTAACAACTTCCTTATCAGACATTTCATCGAACAGTTTACGAGTAGCCACAAAATCTCTTACACTTTTCGCATAAACACCAATTAATGCATTACAAAGAAAGGGATCACCAAGATAACCTAATATTAAAACATGGGTATGAACTTGGTTCACATAATTAACATCATTGGAAAGAAGACCATACCTAGAGAAAGAAACCAAGATCTTCGCTTGGTTATTTTTGTTTTATTACTATTAAAATCACTCTCACGTGTTAATTCTCCATTATAATTAAGATAACCTTTATACTTTTATGATTTAATCTTAGTTTGAGCAGACCTTCATGGATAAATTACTTGGAAAGAGAAAAAAACAGGTCTGCGATGAAGCCACTGAGCTCAAGAATCTATCAAAACGGTCTTCTCGGCTCCATTGACGAGATATTTCAAATGGTAGTTATTTAATTTATGTTTTGCATCATTTTAATTTAAAATTTAATTGATTTATCTATATTTGTAGTGCACTTGACATCTGAAAGTCGTTTAATTTCTCCGACCCTTGGAAAGAGTTCTAATATGTCCCAAGGTAATGTAATATTCATTTTGTGTTATCTTATTTTTTTATTATATTATATCCATATAGTTTTAATACTCTCTCTGTCCCATTTACGATAAATTAA
Organism: Adenophora triphylla var. japonica; assembly: GCA_022495995.1. Lineage (NCBI taxonomy): Eukaryota > Viridiplantae > Streptophyta > Magnoliopsida > Asterales > Campanulaceae > Adenophora > Adenophora triphylla. The sequence goes on from JAFEMH010000006.1 coordinate 1,010,835, forward strand.
AATTAATATTGTTTTTCCTTTTTCAAGAATACTCTCTCCGTCTCAAAATCAATGTCCAATTTATTTATTTTTAAAGTTGCTCTTGATCAAGAGCAAAGTTTTTTTTTTAGGCATTCATAGTCCGAATAAACACTCTATTTATTTATATTGCTTATAATCACATTACTATGATCTGTTTGTTATTCATGTAGTTGTATATACGGTGGAGTTTCAGAAGAGAGGTCTTCCTCATGCTCACATTCTTCTGTTCTTCGATCGAAAATATCAGTAATTTATATATTGGGGATATTGATAAGTGGATTTGTCTTTGAAATTCCTGATAAAACCAAGTATCCTAGATTATACAAGGCTGTGGTTGAGTACATGTTGCATGGTCCTTGCGGTCCTTTTAATTATGAGTCTACATGCATGGCTGGGAGTAAGTGCACGAAGAAGTACCCAAAACCGTTAAATGAGTCTACATTTGTGGATGAAAATGGGTATCAGGTATATCGACGTAGGGATAATGGTGCGACTATTGAGAAAAATGGAAACGTGTTAAATAATGGTTGGATTGTCCCATATAACATATATCTTTTGCTAAGGTATGAGGCACACATAAATGTTGAGTATTGTAATCAGAGCAAAGCAATTAAATATTTGTTCAAGTATATTAATAAGGGAAGCGATAGAGTGTGTCTTGGTGTTGAAACGGATGAGGTGAAAAGGCAAATAGATTGTCGGTATGTATCTGCCTGTGAGGCTATGTGGCGTATTTTTGGATTTGAGCTCCACTATCGTACGCCTCCTGTTGAGCGTATGGCTTTTCATTTGGAGGGTGATCATTGTATTCCTTTTAGGGATGGTGACTTTCTCCCTGATGTTATGAATAAAGCTACGGTTAAGGAATCTCAATTCATGAGTTGGTTTGATTATAATAAAGAGCATCCAGAGGCTCGGAAGTATAAATATGCAGAATTTACTCAACATCATGTCTGGAATAAAAGTAAACGTGAATGGCGTCGTAGAAAAGACAAGCGTATTGCAATTGGGCGTATTTACCATGTACCTATGAATTGCGGTGAACTTTATTATCTCAGGCTTATGTTGAATCATGTCGCTGGTCCTACTTGCTACGAGGGTTTGAGAACTGTGAACAGGGTTGTCTATCCAGATTTCAAATCCGCGTGTTATGCTCTTGGGTTATTGGATGATGACAAGGAATATGTTGATGAGATAATTGAGGCGAGTCACCGGCGCTTCCTGATGGTCTTCGAAGGCTCTTTGTTATTTTACTTCTCTCTAACCGATGTCGATGCCTAATGAGGTGTGGGAGAAGACATGGCACTTACTTGCCGATGATATTGAGGACAAATATCGAGAAAATGCCACGACAAACCCGGTATTTGAATTAATATTTAATTTATTGATTTTGCATATTATTTAGATTAGTTTTAATACTCCCTTTGTTCCATAATGTTTTCGATTGTGGTTATATTTCTTTTTAATAATCCGTCTGTCCTATAATGTTTTTTTACCTATAATTTAGAATAATTTTAATACTCTCTCTGTCCCATAATGCTTTTTCTTATGATTATATTTCTTTTTAATACTCCATCTGTCCCATATTGTTTTTAAGTTATAATTTAGATTAGTTTTAATACTCTCTCTGTCCCATAATATTTTTGGGTATGATTATATTTCTTTTTAATACTCTCTCTGTCCTATCATATTTTTTTGAGTTATAATTTAGATTAGTTTTAACTCCCGCTGTCCCAAAAATTAATTGAAGAAAATCATAAATCACTAATCAAATTATAGCTTCAAGGAAATATAAATCCATGTATAGCTTCAAAGTAAACATCTGGAACATCAACAAAATCATAACATAATATCATAAATCACTTATCTATATCTATTAACTCCTTAGTAACTATATTTATAAAGTAATTTTAGTATATTAATTTTTACTTATAATTGGCATAATTTTACTTATATATTTAAATTATTTTGTATAACTCATAGGACATAAGCTTCGTGAGGAACAAATCAAGAATATTGCTTTGGTGGAGATAGAAAAGTTGCTGAAACAGAATAGTAGCTGCCTTGATAAATTTGGGGACATGCCTAAACCATTATACAGTGACATTGAAGATGTTGAAAATATGCTTATTTTAGAGGAGACATATTATGATATTGATGAGATGAAAGCTGAGCATTCCAGGTTATTTCCACAACTGACAACCGAGCAAAAGGGTGTTTACGATAAAATTATTTCAGCTGTTGATAGGGAGATGGTGGTGTATTTTTCTTATATGGTTATGGAGGTACCGGTAAAACATTCTTATGGAGGACTTTGTGTTCTCGCCTTAAGAAGCTGTGGGGAAATTGTTCTTCCAAAGAGCTTCCAATGAATTGCTTCTTTGCTACTTCCTAAGGGCAGGACCGCACATTCAAGGTTTGGCATCCCTATACAGTGTCGATGAGAGTTCTACTTGCAAGAAATTAAGGCCTGGTACGTATGAGACAGACTTCTACAAAAACAAAGCTAATTATTTGGGATGAAGCTCCAATGGCGCATAGACATTGTTTTGAGGTCGTCGATCGTAGTTTACGGATGTCTTACGTTCAACAAATGGCGCATGCTCGAAAAGCCGTTCTGGGTGGTGTGGTTGTTGCACTGGAGGTGACTTTAGGCGTATTCTACCGCTTGTTCCTAAAGGTAACAGTGCATGATATTGTTCATGCCTCAATTTGTTCGTCTTATCTTTGGAGTTATTGTGAGGTACTAATGTTGACTCAAAACATGAGATTGCAGGTAATCATTATTTATTAATTATTAATGTGGTTACGTGTTCTCGAGTCGTTATAATTAATTAAATTGCATCAAACTTAATGTAGGTTGGTTCTTCCGATCGGGCCGAGGAGATAAGAGACTTTGCTCAATGGATATTATCGGTTGGAGACGGTGTTGCCGGGGAAGATAATGACGGAGAGGTTGATATTAGTTTGCCCCAGAAATATTGGTTCGAGATTCTTCAAATCCTATTCCAAAATCGTTGAATGCATATATCCCGACTTATTACGAAACAAGGATGTCGAAGGATTTTTCCATAGTCGAGTCAGTCCTTGCTCCAACTAACGATACGGTGTATAGTATTAATGATTATGTTATGTCACTATTTCCTGGAGAGGAGAAGATATACTTGAGTTCGATGCGATATGTGTAGAAGAGGAGGATGACACTGGGAATGAAGATGTTTTCTCACCGTAATTTTTAAATATGATCAAATGTTCAGATTGCCGAACCATATTCTTAAGTCCGAAGGTTGGATGTATAGTTATGCTCTTGAGAAATCTCAACCAGCCTTAGAATTATGCAATGGCACCGATTAATTGTTACGCGATTAGGTAATCATTACTAAATATAAATTCTAAATTGTGTAAAATGTAAAACTAATTTCTTCAACATGTATAGGTAAGCACGTTGTTGTAGGGAAGATGCTTTCGGGGAAGAATGCGGAATGGAAGTGACAATACCTAGAATGGTAATGTCTCCTTCGGATTTGTCCAAATTTCCAAATGATTCAAGCGAAGACAATTTCCACTTTCCGTGTCTTTTGCTATGACAATAAATAAGAGCCAGGGCAATCACTCTCTCATGTTGGTTTATATCTTCCAACATCGATTTTCGCCATGGCCAGTTGTATGTTGCATTATCTAGAGTTACTAGCAAAAATGGTCTTAAAGTTATTATAGGTGATTCAGACGATGCATTGGACGACAAGACGCCGAATGTGGTGTATAAGGAAATATTTGACAGCCGTGATTTTCGTGTATTCGTAGTATTTTCAAAAACACTTTTATTGTATTTTGTCTTAGTTTTTCTTTTTATTTTTCGCTATTTTTAAATTTTATTGGGATGCGAGAGAATATTTGACACTTAGACACACACGTTTAAGTACACTCTTTTGTACTCATCTCTCTCATATTCAACAATATAACTAAATTTTGGATATAGTGGACCAATACCGGTTTCTTTTGGAGAACCATATCCGAATCATGGCAAAGGGCACATCGACACACAACTTCTCCAACAACATGCCGTTCCTCTACACCAAATCTGTTTGATCTCGCATGGATTGCGTAAAATCTTAAGAGAAAATAAACTTCGGGAACCTTTTCATGAGAACCGTATAAAGCTTACCTCTCGAAGAAAACCTCCATTGCTTCGAAAGAGTTTTACTTTGTTTAACCTAGCCTCCATTGCTTGAAAGAGTTTTATTTTGTTCAACATTCCGAGTTTAATCATTTATGCCGTTAAAGTAGCATGAATGTGGCACTTAGCTTGCTTACTTTGTGTGACGTATAACGGTAAAACCCGAGCCGTAATATTGGAATGGATATTAAATTAAATTTTCTCGAGATTCAAGCATCATTTTGTGAATTATTTTTCCCGCATATTGTTTTTGTCAGCCTATGGATCTTAAATCAAGTCCTTAAAATTTTTGCTCGGATTTTGGATTATTACCATGTTAAGATATGAAGTTCAAACTAAGAGTTTGTATTTTCCTTTTATATCTCTTTTCTCAAAAACAACAAAGTAAAAATGAGAACAGGAGATGGAAGGAGAAACTTACATCAGAGCAAGGACTAACAAAGCATTAACTAATGACATGGATGGCTTCTTTTAACAAATGATGCGTAAGTTGCACCTGGTGGAACTCCCCCATCTTCTATAAGTGTTGAAGCAATAAACACAAAGATCGCCCAAACTTCTTCTCAAACTTGATCCGGGGCATCATGGTTGACTTTTCACTATCTATTCCCGGTCATCAAGATTCAAGTTAGCACGCACTAAAGGGGATATGGGACGGACAACAAGTAAGAGAATACTAAAAGAACATTTGAAATGCAATGAAATTATTACTTCCTGAGCATTTCTTACCTTCAATTCCTTCCTCAATATTTTCAAGCGCGTGAACCTGTGTGGAAAGCTCCCTGTTCTTAGTCTTCTTCTTTTTGTCCTTGGAAGTCTTAACTTTTTTGTTCTTACGAGATCCAAAACAACAAAGAACACCATTTAGGTAAGCAATTGCAAGTCTTGCTCGGTGCCTTTTTCTTAACCTGGAGCGTCGTATCCATATAGTGCTTGCCTTCCGAAGACACATCCAGCCCAACATAAATAGGTCCTTGGATTCCATCCACCCTTTCATATTTATCTGTTTTCGCTTAAAATAGGACTTGGTTAATAAAAACCGAAGCTCCTCAAACAAACAGGATTATAATGCATACTAAAAACAACAAAGGAGTTTGCGCGTACGTCAAAAAAGACAACATTGCGATTTGAGTATCTGTCGTGACGATCTATTCCATAAAAGCAAAGCAATAACATTGCGATTTGAGTATCTGTCGTGACTATCTCAAATAAATTAGCCTTTCAAATTTCAATCAACAGACCAAACTTCAAACTTCAAATCAACGAAGAACACATAATCTGATCCATTGATAATAACAGAGAAATGAAATCGAAATTGTGAAAGCAAAGTGAAATTATTGTACTTACCTTCTTTAGCGAAGCCTTCTCCACTAGCTTCTTCATGAACATTTTCACCGATTAATCGGAATCAAAAAGGCAGCCGTCCTCGATTGTCGTGCAGCGATCTCAAAATTTGAACTCTGTGTGTTAGCGGCGGAACGGGGGCTTGGCCGGAGATGGAGACGTCGAGGGTTGGCGTGAGGAATCCATGGATTCCGTCTAGAGAGAGAGAGAGTCTAGAGAGAGAGAGAGTGTGTGGCCTTTAGAGAGGGAGAAGTAGACTATACTAAGTCACTTTTCCAGTTGTAGTTAACGGGTTTTTTTTTTTTTTTGATTTTTGTAGTTAACTTTAAAATATGCCTTTTGACAAGAAAATCGTTATTATTCACCAAAATAAATTTTCAATCTGGACATGTTAATAGTAATTTTTTAATATATTATATTTTTTTATTAAAAAATATATCTTATTATTAATACTTACTCCCTCCGTCCCGTCTCACTAGATACTAAGGAGGTGGGCACGATAACTAAGAAAAAGCAAGAGAGAGAAAAAATATTGTGAGTATAAAAGGTAAAGTAGGAGAGAGAGTGAGTGGGAATAATAGTGATTTGATTGGTGTTGTGAGAGTAAAAACTTACCATTTTGGACAGTATCAAGTGAGGTGGGACGGCCCGAAATGGAAATTAGTATCAAGTGAGGTGGGACGGAGGGAGTATTTATGAAAGAGAAAAAAAAAGTGTTCAGAACGAAAGGAGTATTTTTAGAAGGGTAAATATGCCATTGTAATATTTTGTTACGCTTAAATTAGCGTTTTGATTTGATACACCATACACATTTTAAAAGAAAATGTTCCGTTTCAAAAGCTCCTTTTATAAACTGTTTCGTCTTAAAAATCTCCTTTTTATAAACTGTGTATCAGACGGGGTCTTCATGGGAACGCAGTATTTCACGTTATACGGACTTCGGACGTGATCGCAATTCCTTTCCCCAAACATTCTTTCGCGTCGACTTTTGGGTTGAACGTTTGTTTACCCACTTTCACCGCAATCCAAAACGTGACCTTATTCTACTCTCATCAATAATTAGCAAATAATCAAAACATATTTTGTATGCCATTTAACTTGGTTCAAGCAATTTCATATTCCCGTCGGGTACCGACGGGTTGGTGACTAGTTATATACTAACAAAATTGATTTGCTTACGTGTATATATATATATATATATATATATATATATATATATATATATTAAAACTAACAAATATTTTTATACGATAAACTCAGGAATACAGAAAATTAGTAATTTATACCATTGATCAGAATACTAACGAAACAATAACGATAACAAAATCATACCATTGCTGATGTTAGATAAAAAAAAAGTATAATTTTCTTATTCACATATCTAACTGAAAATAGGCTTAGTTGGGTGATTTAGGTGAGCTACGCTTTAAAGTTTAAAAATTAGCTCTATCATGCCACTTTCTAATTGAAATTTTTTGAACATTCATTTTAGGACGGAGGTAGTATTAAACATAACAGAACAATTTCACAAATCAGCAAAAGGAAAAGTAAAAAATTTTGCTATTATATACTCCCTCCGTCCCGCTAATATTAGCACACTTTTCTTTTTGGGCGTCCCGCTAATATCCGCACACTCCCAAAAAGGAAATTTTATATTAATAAAATATTCACCCAACCCCACTCATTCTCTCTCCTACATTATTTTAATACTCACAACACCATTATAATTTATTACACCCTCCACTCATTCTCTCTCCACTCATTCTTTTACACTCACAACATTTTATTAAAATATCATATTCCTTAATTCCCGCGCAAACAGTGTTTGTGCTAATATTAGCGGGACGGAGGGAGTATAGTAGATTCACAAACTTCTTTTTTTCGGATTTGTGAGTGACTTCTTTATAATCTCTTTTGGCTTATTTTGATTAGAAATTGTTTTTTATATTAATGTTTATGTTTATTATATTGATTTTGATTTTGATTTTGATTTTGATTTTGATTTTGATTTTGATTTTGATTTTGATTTTAACTTTTATTTTATAAATTTTCGTCTTTATTCGATTTTATTTCTTGCTTTTTTCTATTTCTTTTATGTTTGTGAATGTTTCTTTCACTTTTTAATTATTAGAATTTTAATTTTCGTTTTTTATTTGCATTTTATTTTTTCGTATGTTTTTTTATTGATATTGATTTTCTTTAGTGCATTTGATTTTATGGTTTCTTAATTATTGAAGTTTTTTTTTTTCATTTTGCTTTTGCTCTTTTTGTAAGACAATTATTTGTGCTTCAATCCATTTTCATTTTTAACTAATTTATTGTATAAAATCAACCCTATAAATTTTAAAAGTTACTAATTGAATTTCAAATGGATGATTGTGATTGGTGAATGATGGAAAGATTGACCAATGATATTGTGCCACTTGGAATTTTTTAGGAGCTTGAAAAACTTTTGCTATTATATATAGTAGATTCACAAACTCCTTTGTTTTTTCAGATTTGTGAGTGACTTCTTTATAATCTCTTTTGATTTATTTTGATTAGGATTTGTTTTTTTTTTTTTATGTTTATGTTTATAATATTGATTTTGATTTTGATTTTGATTTTAACTTTTATTTTATAAATTTTCGCCTTTATTTTGATTTTATCTCTTGCTTTTTTCTATTTCTTTATGTTTGTGAATGTTTCTTTCACTTTTTAATTATTAGAATTTTAATTCTCATTTTTTATTTGCATTTTATTTTTTCGTATGTTTTTATATTGATATTGATTTTCTTTTGTGCATTAGATTTTTTTCTTTCTTAATTATTAAAGGTTTTTTCATTTTGCTTTTGCTCTTTTTGTAAGACAATTATTTGTGCTTCAATCCATTTTCATTTTTAACTAATTTATTGTATAAAAGCAATTCCTCTAAATTTTAAAAGTTACTAAATGAATTTCAAATGGATGATTGTGATTGGTGAATGATGGAAAGATTAGCCAATGATATTGTGCAACTTGGAGTTTTCTAGGAGCTTGAAAAACTTTTGCTATTATATATAGTAGATTCACAAACTCTTTTTTTTTTTTGGATTTGTGAGTGACTTCTTTATAATCTCTTTTGGCTTATTTTTATTAGGATTTGTTTTTTATATTTATGTTTCTATTTATTATTTTGATTTTGGTTTTAATTTTAATTTTAACTTTTATTTTATAAATTTTCATCTTTATTTTGATTTTATATCTTACTTTTTTCTATTTATTTTATGTTTGTGAATGTTTCTTTCACTTTTTAATTATTAGAATTTTAATTTTCATTTTTTTTGCATTTTATTTTTTCGTATGATTTTATATTGATATTGATTTTCTTTTGTGCATTAGATTTTTTTCTTTCTTAATTATTAATATTTTTTTATTTTGCTTTTGCTCTTTTTGTAAGACAATTATTTGTGCTTCAATCCATTTTCATTTTTAACTTATTTATTGTATAAAATCAACCCCTATAAATTTTAAAAGTTACTAATTGAATTTTAAATGGATGATTGTGATTGGTGAATGATGGAAAGATTGGTCAATGATATTGTGCCACTTGAAGTTTTCTAGGAGCTTGAAAAACTTTTGCTATTATATATAGTAGATTCCCAAACTCTTTTATTTTCGGATTTATGAGTGACTTCTTTATAGTCTTTTTTGGCTTATTTTGATTAGGATTTGTTTTTTATATTTATGTTTGTGTTTATTATTTTGATTTTGATTTTGATTTTAATTTTAACGTTTATTTTATAAATTTTCATCTTTATTTTGATTTTATTTCTTGCATTTTTCTATTTCTTTTATGTTTGTGAATGTTTCTTTCACTTTTTAATTATTAGAATTTTAATTTTCATTTTTTATTTGCATTTTATTTTTTCGTACGTTTTTAAATTGATATTGATTTTCTTTTGTGCATTAGATTTTTTTCTTTCTTAATTATTAAAGCTTTTTTCATTTTGCTTTTTCTCTTTTTGAAAGATAATTATTTGTGCTTCAATCCATTTTCATTTTTAACTAATTTATTGTATAAAATCAACCCCTATAAATTTTAAAAGTTACTAATTGAATTTCAAATGAATGATTGTGATTGATGGGTGATGGAAAGATTGGCCAATAATATTGTGCCACTTGGAGTTTTCTAGGAGTTTGAAAAACTTTTGCTATTATATATAGTAGATTCACAAACTTATTTTTTTTCGAATTTGTGAGTGACATCTTTATAATCTCTTTTGGCTTATTTTGTTTAGGATTAGTTTTTTTATATTTATGTTTATGTTTATTATTTTGATTTGGATTTTAATTATAATTATAATTTGAATTTTAACTTTTATTTAATAAATTTTTGTCTTTATTTTGATTTTATTTCTTGCTTTTTTCTATTTCTTTTATGTTTGTGAATGTTTCTTTCACTTTTTAATTATTAGAATTTTAATTTTCGTTTTTTATTTGCATTTTGTTTTTTCGTATGTTTTTACATTGATGTTGATTTTCTTTTGTGCATTAGATTTTTTGGTTTCTTAATTATTGAAGTTTTTTTTTTCATTTTGCTTTTGCTCTTTTTGTAAGACAATTATTTGTTCTTCAATCTATTTTCATTTTTAACTAATTTATTGTATAAAATCAACCCTATAAATTTTAAAAGTTACTAATTGAATTTCAAATGGATGATTGTGATTGGTGAATGATGAAAAGATTGGCCAATGATATTGTGTCACTTGGAGTTTTCTAGGAGCTTGAAAAACTTTTGCTATTATATATAGTAGATAATAAATTCTTAATTCATTTTACCTTATATAATCGCTGTTAATTAATTTCCATATATTGCTCAAAAATCCTAAATTTAAAAAGGATTGTACTGGTATTTTTTTTTTAAAGAGTAAATGAGGGCAATTGCTCCTTTACCTTATGCGTGGAGTAGAGACGGATCCAAGTAGATTATAAATTATAATGGGTGATCGTGAACCCGTTAATAAAATACTCCCTTCGTGTCGTGTCGGGTGAATGTACATCAAAAAATTGGGCACAATAACTAAAAAAAAATACTATTTCCTTCACTTATTCTTTCTCCTACATTATTTTAATACTTACAATACCATTATAATTTACTATTCCCTCCGCTCATTCTCTCTCCTATTTTACTATTACACTTACAACATTCTTTCCATTTTGGGCAATCTCCAATCACATGAAACGACCCAAAAAGGAAATAAGTCTTCATTCACCCGACACGGAGGGAGTATGTTAATAATTATTTTTTGACTCATATGACACAAATTCATTTTTCACTACTATATGTACTAGACGTGTTCATCATCCGGTTATAACCGCCGTTTAACGGTTATAACCGCTGGTTAAATAATTCGTTAAGTCTTAATCGTAAATTAACCTTTAACCATGTACTAACGGTTACAGTTATATGGTTAACGATTATATCCGGTTATCACTGTTAATCAGGTTAATATGGTTATATTGAAGGCCTTTTTTTCAGATTAGTTCTTTTAACAGAATAGTTAACAGTTTCTGTTAACTTTTGTACTGTATATCCTTTTTTTTTCTTTTTTGAATAAAGAATACTATTTGAGATGTTAGTTATTAGTGAATTTTTTTGGAAAAAGTTATATAAAAAAAGTTAAGAATTTTTAAATAAATGAAATTTTAACGGAAAGTGTGTTTAACAGATTTTTTTAACAGTTTTTTTTTATTTATTTGTTTTTTGGTTAAGCAAAACTATTTGAGAAATATTTTTTTTAAAAACAGTTTTTAACATTTTTTTTTGAAGAAAACAGTTAACTTTTTAACAGATTTTAACTAGTTCTATAAAAAAGTTAACAAATTTTTATGAATTTGGCCGGTTAGGCGGTTATAACCGCCGGTTATTTAACCGGTTATAACCGCCGGTTGACGGTTTTTAAAAATCCTTAACCTTAACCGAACCGGTTAACCGCCGATTTCGGTTAAGCCGATTACGATTACCACGGTTGACGGTTTTGACCGGTTAGTTGACTGTTAATAACCTCCGGTTAGCCGATTCCGGTTAAATTTTGGACACGTCTAATATGTACGTCCACTTAAATTTCATTTTGGTTCCGATAGGCTATTGCTTATAGATTTATTGTGATTGGTTGAAAGGTATACTCCCTCCTTCTCATTACAAATCACACACTTTCCTTTTTGGGCGTCCCACTACAAATCACACACTTCCTAAAATGGAAAGTTTTTATCACTATTTCCTCCACTCATTCTCTCTCCTACATTATTTTAATACTCACAACACCATTATAATTTATAATTTACTATTTTCTCCACTCATTTTCTCTCCTATTTTACTTTTACAATCACAATATTTATATCATTATTTTTTTCCTTAATTCACGCGTGTACAATAACTGTATGATTTCTAATGGGTCGGAGGGAGTATATATGACATGCAAATTGTAAATAAGACGTCACATAACATTATAACCCTAATAAATAATTTTCCATTCTCTATATTAATTTAATGTGAAATGTGAGTGATGGTATGTCATGCTAAAGCAAAGCAAAATAAAATAGTGATCGATGATAAAAAAAAAAATGAATTTGTCCCATAAGTTTTTTTTGGAACAAATCATTTTTCACTAAATTTCTCATTGTATTAAAATGTCCCATAAATTTTCATGTTGCATTATGTATAATACAACATTTAGTTATGCAGTAGTTTAAAATCATAATACTGCATCCGCACACCGCCTCCGCCACAGCCCAGCTCCGCCGCCGCCGTCTGCTATCGCCGCATGCCGAAATCCGGTCAATTTTCGCCGTAATCCGGTTCATTTTCACCGAAATCCGGCAATTTTGGCCGGAATCCGGCCACCGATCGCCGGAGGGCCGGAATACGATCGCCCAGTCCGTGGGCTTCGGACTGTATGTGCGCCGAATGCGGATATCGCCTTAATTGATGTTGTATTTTCGAAACATAATATAACATGGGGAAGAAACTTATCGGGCATTATGAAACTTTTTTAGAACTTATCGGGCATAGTCCCTAAAAAAACATTCGAATCAGCAAAAATCATTTGGCAAGTTGTATCTTGTATAATTAAATACCCTGAAAAATAAAAACAAACACGTAAATTAAGTCGGGGCTCCACCGGCGAAGGCTTTCCGGCGTGAGAGTAATTATTTGTTTTTACAGATAGAAATCAATTGAAAAGAGATTAAAGTCAAAATATGCGTTACTAAAATAATGAGAATAGCGTGTGAGATAAGGTTATAATCATAGGAAGATTATAACTATTCACAGTCTTTATTTATAGCATATTAGGCATATTTTGCACGTACTGCCTCTCATAGAAGATCTCCTCGTCAGTAAATGGTTTGATGCGAAAAATTGTCGTCGAGGAAGAGAAGCTGAAGGATAGTGAATCCCATTTCTTTATTTTGTTGACAATCGAATAGGCCTCGTTTTCAAATGAGGCCTTGCTCGATCTTAATATATGCACCTCTCGGCTTATATGATTATTTTTGTTGTGCGTATGCAATTTTGTTTGACATTAGTCATTATACGCTAAGTTACGTATATTTGAAACAACATGAGAAAACGACGGTAACAAAAACGAGCAAATGTATGAAAAGTTCACTCCCTTTATCGCATTTGAGACTTGTATTTATTATATTTTAGGTCCAATCAATTGAATTTTGCCAACTCATTCACGTTTGTAATTCAATTTGATGAGCCCGGATCTACTGGACCGGGCCCGCGCTCGGTCTAGTCCAAGGAACCAGTGACGTAGCAGTTCCTAGACCGCTGGAGGGAAGACCGCGGACAAATAGGCCCTTGTGGTCAAGACCGTGTCCCTCCTCGGTTCGTCCCCGTCGAGGACCCTTGGAACCACCTTTCTGGATCCGCGCCCGCATGGAGTCATGCCCGCATCAACCGTGCTCGCGTCATATACCTTTGGCTGCGGGCACGGCGTTAACCGCGGAGCGCATCTTTACTCCCGGTTAATGTCGAAGCCTTACCGAGCAAGTTAGCTTGCGCTCTGACAGCCACTTGCCGGCTCCCCATCACGCATTCAATGCGGCTCGGTCCGGCGCCTTACTATTCCATTTAATGCTATAAAGCGGCTACACGGCTCATGTCCCTTTCGGCCATGTCCCCCGGACAGTCAATGTTCCCTCCCCGACGGGACCAATTAGGCTGCGGACACGTGTAGGCGGTCAAATACCAAAGTGCCCCTAGGGCTGATCTCGTGCTTACCTCAACAAGCACCATGGCATTGCCTATAAATAGAAGGCCTTTACCCCTTGGGCAAGGTAAGTTCCATATACAATTGAGTAAGCTCTTTTACTCTCTAAACCTAAACACACACACTCCAAAGGTATTCAAAGCCTTATTACTCAGTATTCTTACTCTCACACCCGAGGGCCTGAGTTGGAGTAACATCCAACTTTGACCTTAACGGTGCTTGTTTGTGTTGTGATCTAGGTACACAAACCACCAAATATATCCTAGCCGGATATCCTTGAACCGCTCCCGACCCGAAAGTGCCGTGGCGTCATCGGTGGTTCCATTGCTAGAAACCGAGCTTTCTTTCGTTTCTCGTTAAAAATCTTTTGTTTTCAAGGCACCTCACGTGTCCTAAACAAATTCGAGTGCCAAAGAGCTCTTCTATTTTACATCACTAAGTTTTTCCCATTTAAAACTTTTGTTTTCGTACACACCTTGTAGTCTAAACAACGCCCTGTCAAAAGACACTTCTTTTCGCTTATTTTCACCTTCTCGTGACATGTCTCAAATTCTAAAAATCTTTGGTCATTTAACTATAGAGGAGGAAAACCAAGCCGAACCCTCCAATAACAATAGGGAAAGGCAAACCAACTGTCTTCAATGAATGGGGGCCCATTCTCGGCCTCAAAATCCCTGCCTCAACGAGTTCTCCACCGGTTAGCCGAGGAAGCACGTGGCCGAGAAAGCCCAAGCCCTACTAAACACTAGCCCAAAAACTCCCCAAGCTCGCATAAAAACACCAATCGACCACCCCACTTTCCCTGCACGGATCCCGAGAAGGAAGGAAATCCTAGCCTCCAAATCCAAACTGGTCGCGGAAGCCATGGCCATCAACGACGCGGAGATGGAAATATTTGAAATAGATGCCAATGGAGGGCTACAGTTCCCTCAAGGGTCACAAAGGTTCTCACAACGAGCTCCCGCACACTCGCTTGCTAGTCAAGCTGTGGGGGCAAACTGGAGTTGACCCGGCCCTTAGAGCGCGGACAGCCGGCCGAGACGGAGCGTGGTGCGTAGATGATAGCGAGGAAGGGGGGGAAGAGGCACAGTCAAATCACCGTGCGAAGTCCAAAGCCAGACCCTTGGCTCCGGGCCAGAGAGAAGGCCGTGACTCCACGAGCTAAAAGCAAAAGGTTGATGATCGAACCCCGAGTTTGTGGAATTCATGCGAGAAGATGTGGGAAACCCATCGAAGGCGCCCGGAAGTGTGGCCGCACTATGGACGCCTTCGGCCGATAAAATTGCGCGGGCACCGATCCGTAAGGGCAAACCCCGAGATGGACACCTATGACGGATCCAAAAATGCCAAGAGTCATATGGGAAGATTTGAGGGCCGATGGCTTTATTCTCCGCGGATGAGTCGGTGATGTGCAAAGCCTGGGCTGCGACCTTCATCGGCAAGGCCCTATCTTGGATGCTAGCCCTCAAGCCCCGATGTATCCGATCATTCATCGGTTCGAGTCCTCTTCCTCAATGCCTTTGCCGAGCAGCGTGTGCCATTGGACCAAAGACGGATCTTGTCGTGTCAAAGCGGGCACCAAATGAGCCTACAAAAGATTATATATCCGGTTCGGGAAGGTGAGCGAGGAGATTGTGGACACCTGGACGAGAGTGATATCGAGACTATGTTTTGAGGGCGGCCTCGGTAACTCCTTCCTCAAGATGAATTTTGCCTCCAAAGAAACCTAAATCAGTGGAGGAAATGTATGAAAGGGCCTCGGCCATTGCCTCCGCCGAAGAGCCTAGTGTGCCCGCTCCCCGAGTTTCTGCAAAAGAAAGGATAAGCCAAGTCCAGGAGACCACCCCAGAGCCTGCTCATACCAGTAATCAGGGCAAAAACAGAGGCCGGGATCGTAAAGGCTCAAAAGGCCGTGGCCGAAATGCTTGATACTGAGCTCACCGACCCAAGGGTGGTGATCATGAGAAGCCTCGGACTTTCCTCCTCCTCCCCCATGCCGAAAACCAAATGAGAGGAGTAGACTTAAATTCTGTGAGTTTCACAACGACCACGGGCACGGAGCGAGGATTGTTTCCAGTGAGCGAGTAATCCAGCCAGAAAATTAATAATCGGGAGCTAACCAAGTGGGTTAAGGGAAACAATATCGCCCCCAATAACAATGATCGGCGGCACGACACACGCGGGGACCATAGGAATGAAAGAGATAATAATGATGACGATTTTGGGGACTATGACATTAACTTCATTGGGGAGGAACCTCCCACTAGTAAAGGGGCATTTGTCTCTCTCCAAATTCGGACATTAGAGAAGGTTTTCTCCATCCCCGCCCACGGAGGAAGAGCTTGAAATTGGGTTCAAAAGGAGTGAACTTGCCTCCACCCTTTTTCATTCCACACTCACCACTCACCCTCGGAATGAGAATCAACCGGCAAACATAGCCGTGTGTTGGTAGATCTTGGAGTCGCCGCGACATACTTTACTACCATACTTTGATTGGAATGAGAATGACGGAGCACATCTCACTCCATATGCGGGCATGCTCGAAGGCTTCACAAACCACGCTGTAAGGAGTAAAGGGGACGATTGTGTTTGACGTAGCTATTGGAGAAAAACCCATGCGAGAAGACTGGCCAAGATAACTTTCATGGTGGTCGATCTTCCTTCCCAATACAATGCCATTCTCGGGAGTAACCGCTCGGGCCGGGTGGGAATAGTTGCGTCCGTCCCCCACCAAAGGGTGAAATTTAACACCCTCGGGCGGGGTTGCTACCATCAAGAACCGGCCGGGAGATTCCTCCGATCACTAGAGGAAAAAAGGAAAGAACAGAAAGGCCGGACATATCCCGCCCATGAGATAGATGGCGAGGACAAAATATAGAGAGGAAAGGGCGAGGACAAGTCGAAGAAGGGAAAGCCCTTGCACTACCGCCGCCACCAGTACTAATTGGCATGCTTTCTTTCCATTCCACAAAGGTGGAGCTCAAAATGAGCGTAAAATCAAAGCAGGTTGGGTGCCCTGTTGAGGGAGGATATATTGATCGAGGAATAGAGGGGGAAATTGACCGTGATATCATATATTCAACGGCAACACCGACCGAAGCTCAGTCAACCCCCAACTATTGTTATTGACTCCTCGCACAATCGTGAAATCGGCGATCTTCAACCTAACGACGAGCTCGAGGAGGTGGTAATCAATCCCAGCTTCCCACGAGCAAACGAGTTAAGGTTGGGTCGGGGGAAATTCACGGAGGAAAGAAGGATACTTATTGAGTTCCTTAGAGCAAATTGCGATGTGTTCGCTTGGAGGGTGGAAGATATGCAAGGCATCGCCGAGGACGTGATCCTC
This sequence comes from Adenophora triphylla var. japonica, assembly GCA_022495995.1. NCBI lineage: Eukaryota > Viridiplantae > Streptophyta > Magnoliopsida > Asterales > Campanulaceae > Adenophora > Adenophora triphylla. Next base: position 1,027,963 of record JAFEMH010000006.1, read on the forward strand.
CATAAAATCAACGATGACCCCTCCTTCAAAAACATTCACCGAAATCCAGATATTTCTCCCTGAGAAAGAGATTGCCATCAAGGAAGAGGTGGAAAAGTTGCTAAAAGCGGGGATAATAAAGGAGATCTCCTACCCCAAATGGCCGGCCAATGTGGTCATGGTTAAGAAATCCAATGGCAAATGGAGGATGTGCGTTGATTTCACCGATCTCAACAAGGCATGCCCCAAAGATTGCTTCCTCTTCCTCGCGTAGACAGATTGGTGGATTCTATAGCCGGACACGAGTTCTAAGCTTCATTGACGCCTACTCCGCTACCACCGCATCCGCATGGCTCCCGAAGATGTCCGCTCACGTAGCCTTCATTTGCTGCGGCAAGACATATCAATGCACTATGATGCCACTTTGGGCTAAAAATGCAGGAGCCACATATCGCCGCATGGTCAATCTGGTCTTTAAAAACCAACTAGGCAGAAATCTGGAGGCCTACATTGACGACATGGTCATAAAAACTAAGGAAAACTCCCACGAGCTCGATGTGGAGGAAACCTTCAAAAACTTGCGCCATAACAAAGATGAAGCTAAACCCCCTTAAGCTGCGCTTTCGGGGTCAAGGCGGGCAAGTTCCTCGGATTCATGGTCAACCAAAGAGGGATAGAGGCTAATCCGTAGAAAATCCAGCCCTATTAGACATGAAACCTCCCGCTGCGTGAAGGATGTACAAAAACTCAATGGTCGCATCACCGCACTTGGCCGCTTCATCTCGCGGTGCCAGAGAGATGCCTCCCCTTCTTCAAAACTCTCAAAGGGGGAAGAGAGTCGATGAATTTACATGGAGCACCGAGTGCCATCGGCTTTTGAAGAAGTCAAGACATACCTCGGGCACTCCACCTCTACTCAGCCGGCCGGTGCCTGAGAAGAGCTTTTCTCAGTATTTGGCAGATTCTTGATCCGGGCAAGAGGCAACTGTTTGTTCTTGTGGAGGAGAATAACTCCCAAAACCGCTTATTATGTAAGTAAGGCACCGTCCGCCGTAGAAGGGCGTTATCTTAATATAGAAAAGTTAGCTTACGCCTTGCTTGTATCCGCTCGAAAATTAAGAGCCTACTTTTCTCCGCACATCCTATAACCTGTACTAACCGAGGCCCCGCTTAGAAAGGTTTTACATAAACCAGAGTCCTCTGGGGAGAATGCTAGCTTGGTCTATAGAGCTCACCGAGTTCCGCATCACCTACTCCCCGAGAAAGACAATCAAAGCGGCAGGCCTTAGTTGATTTTGTAGTAGAATCATCATTCAAATTGGCGGACAAATGACCTCGGAAAAAGAAAGCGAGCAGTAATCGAAGATGACCCAAAAAGCCCGAGCACGTAAATTGTTCAGCCAAGGGAGCGTCCGGAAGAGGTGTGGATTTTATATGTGGACGGCTCCGCGAGCAAGTTAATCAGTGGAGCGGGCATACTCGATTGCTCCCTGGGGGAGAAAGTCATGAGGGCCTTGAGGTTCAAGTTCGAAGCATCAAACAATCAGCCGAATATGAAGCGATCATAGCAGGGCATGGAGCCGGCAAAAGAGACTTGGGAGTTCAGAATATTGAGATCAATAGTGACTCTCACTCATAGTTAATCAAATTAGGGGGAGTATGATACTATCAACCCAAGACTAACTCAAGATCTTGTGACCTCGCAAAACCCTCATCAAAAATTTCACTTACTATGAGCCGAACCAAGTCATGAGAGAGGACAATGTGGAAGCCGACCTCCTCTCAAGAATAACCGAGCAAGAAATTGGTGAGTTGGAGACAAATTGCCGATTGAATTCACGGAGAGACCTGCTATAGATCGAATACGTATAAACAATATTGAGGATCAAGTAAGTGGACTGGGTGGATGAAATGAAGGATTACATCGAGAAGCAAACCCTCCCCGAGGATCCAAGAAAGGCTAGAGCCATCGAACGGTGTCCGCGAAATACCTCGTCCTCGATGGGGTGCTTTTCGCGATCATTCACCAAGCCTTTACTAAGATGTGTTAAGACTCACATGGTCACCAACTTGCTCTATGAGGTTCATGAAGGAGTTTGTGGCGGACATCCAGGTGCTCGCACCCTCTCGTACAAGATCAAATTCCAAGGATTCTTTTGGCCCACAATGAGAAGCGGATGCGCAGGAGTATGTTAGAAAATGTGATAAGTGCCGTGAGATTTGCGGACATCCCTAGACTACCATCAACAGAGCGTACTTTGGTAGTACCATCGTGGCCGTTTGATACGTGGGGATAGATCTTATTGGACCATTTCCAACGGCTAGAGGAAGCATCAAGTATGCCTGTGGTAGCCGTGGATTATTTTACCAAGCTGTACGGAAGCAAAGGGCTTGGCCACCATTTCCGAGGATAACACTATCGCTTTGTCCACGACCACATCTATTGTCGATTTGGGGTTCCCGAGCAATAATTTCAGATAATGGCACCCAATTCTCCGCAAAATTCACCGCCGAATGTGTGAGAATGAAGGTGCAACACCGTAAGTCCGCAGCTGCCTATCCTCGTGGAAATGGTCAAGCCGAGGCCGCAAACAAGCTAGTCCTAACTACCTTAAAGAAAAATTTGGAAGGACGAGGAGGACGTTGGTTGGACGAGCTCCGCATCGCATTATGGGTTGTCCGCACCACGATAAGAAATTCAACAGAGAAACTCCCTTCTCGCTCACGTACGGGTCGAGGCAATGGCTCCAGCTGAGGTAGCCCTACCCTCGTACGTAGTCACATACTTCGACGAGTCTCAAAACGAGGCAAACGAAGGTGTGACTGGACGATCTCGAAGGAAAGAGAATGCGGGCACATGAAAAAATGGTGAACTACAAACAAAAAGCGAAGAAGCATCATGATAAAAGAGTAAATAAGAGGAGTTTTTCGGTTGGAGACTGGGTACTCGAAGCGTAGAGGTCCAAGGGACCCAACCCGGTTTCAACAAGTCCGTCCCCGAAATGGGAAGGTCCATATGAGGTCACAAAGATAGTCAAAGAGTGGCACCTATATGTTGCGACCAAAAGAGGGAGAAGAGCTTAAGCACTCCTGGAATAGCGACCACCTTAAGAGATACTTCTTTTGAAGTCTTTGTAATTTTTGGAAGGAGTATAGACTATATATATATAAGTGGAAAAGTTATCATCATATTTTGATGCAAAAATCAATTCCCACCTCAAAAGCTAAGGTGGATGCCCGCGTGCGGATGCCAAACAGTTCAAGAGCCAACATATGAGCTCCTACTTACCGATGCGCAAAGATCTAAGGATCCGCATGCCTATATATGTACAAAGATCCATTACGATCCGTACCGTGATCGCGGGGAGGACTCTCTCCCGCTCGCGTGACACCACCAAAAATAAGTGGATATAGATGAACGTAGGTACAAAGGCCATGATGCCCGTGCCTACGGACTCTAGTGGGGACAATGACCAAGTCCGGACCCACTAATTGTGCGAAGGACCTCGTTAGGGCCGTTACTCGCATGCCTCGTATGTGACAAAGGCCTACATATAAGCCCGTTCACTGTATCGCCACGAGACCCTCACGAAAAACCTTAGGGAGTTTTGAATAAAGTGGTCAAATAAGTGAGAACCTCCAATAAGGGGATACAGATGCCAGGGGTTAAAGGGCCTCTATGCTAAAATATGCTCCTACCTTTCTCATTGCGCGGACAATAGCCTCACGGCCACCTTCTCGCATGCCCTATGAAAGTATGCTTGCCTTGGCTACTTTTGACTTACACCACAGCCGCAAGGTCAGAATAAGTGTAAATGGATGAGAGTGATCAAACTAGTTTAACAAAGCCAAATAGACAACCGGGGTCAAGACCCCTAACTTTGCCACAAGGCTAAACAAACGCGATCATAGAAGAATAAGGTCAGACTCTCACAAAAACCTAAGGGTTTTGAATAAAGAGTTAGGAAAACTCAAAAATGCGGGCAAAGGGCCTACTACTACGCCCGCGTAAGGAGAGTATAAAGTTAGTTGCAAGTCAAAAACGCTGGAAAAAGTGGTAAGGCAAGAATGCAAGTATTAAGATGCTCGAAGATTGCCAAACTACTCAAAATAGCCTACGAGACAAGCAATTAATATAAAAATAAAGGAGCCAAGTTGAGAAAAATGCTTCTATTTATATTAAGTATTTACAAATTCCTACACTATTACAAAAAGAGATCCTATTCTATTACAAAAAGAAAAAACAAAAAATCCTAAACTATAGGAGCTTGGTCCTCGGGTCGCATCCGCAGCCTCCCGGCCGCACCGTCTCGTGCCCGCTCTCGAAGCCGGAGCTTGGGGAAGGAAGACGGTCATCGAATCTCTCGTTATAGGTCAGATGGGCTCGCAGGCCGGAGCCGGAGCCGCCCGCGATGGAAAGAGATCTCCAAGGGCCGGCCCCCGGAAGAACCCGAGCCAGGCATCCCCATGATAAAGTGGTTTGTCCCCGCGCAGAGCATCCGGGGCCGGAGATCACCCGAGGGCGCTCACTTCGCCACCGGGGCGAGAGGCGGCTGCCGCAGAGAGATCCAACCCCTTGACCTCTTCCTCGGACAGAGGAACTAGCGCATGCCCGGCACACACTCCGTATCGCAGCAACCGAGTGAGCCAATTGACGACGGCAGCTAACTGCACGGAGAACATGCCCGCGGCCGCGGTTCCGGATCCGTGTCCGACACCCGCCTATACTGGCCAAGCACTCCGCGGTGAACCGGTCGTAGTTCTTATACTCTCTACAAGGCTGCTCGCGAGCCTCGGCCAAGATCCTCTCCTCTCCACCAAACTGCGTAAGGTGGCATAGAAGCTCGAGAGCTCATCGGGCCTTAGCCTCCAGGAGTTTTACCGACTCCTCCGCAGCCTCCCGGTTTGGCTGCGAGCTCTTCATTTCTTTGCTCCACTTGGTCTTGTGCCCGCGGAGCTCATTCCGCCGACCCTTAGCCTTTTCTAGGCTCGCTCCGCCTCGGTCACCCGCTCCCGGAAGCCCTTCGCATCGGACTCCATGGTCGCGAACTCCTTTCTCCTTGGCATCCAGGAGGGAGCTCAGGAGTACCCACCTTCTCCCGGGCCTCGCTCCAGCCACGGAGTTTGCCCGCCAAAGTCCTCGGTGTTGCCGTCTAGCTCGGCAGACAAAGTGCCACAAGTCTCCCTGAGCCTCATGGCCTCGTTGCCCACCTCGCGAGGAAGAAGGTCGAATTAGGTGGAAATTCAAAGGCTAAGTGAGGGAGCCAAGAAAGGTCCCTACCTCGCAAGGGCAACCCCAATGTTCCCATCGTGGCCGACGCGTTCTCCTTCTCGGCCACCCGGTGGTAGAAGTCGTGGCAAAGAGCCGGTTGATCGCCCCAATGCCCACAGCAGAATTTTTGGGCGCGCACCGGCATACAGTCCACCCCAAAGAATGGCGGGCACGTCCCCACTCGCTTCCTTTTCTCCCATGCCTCCTCGCGGGTGGCCAAGGAGGAAATCGGATAAGCCACCGAGCGCATTGTCCCCGCGGCGGAGGGAGCAAGAGCTGGAGGTAGTGGCGGCAGTTGGAGGGCTACGGCTAGGGGTATCCCCCACTTTTGGGTCTTCGAAGACCTCTCCCGTGCGTCGGCCGCCCTCTCTCTCGGTCCTTTCTGGGATCAAGCCCCCGGTTGTGCCCGGAGGCAATAGTGCGGCCGGGAGATGACGCCCGGGCAGCGGTGGGTGGTGGAGGACCCCGGGAGGCGGAGGCAGATTCCTGGTCTTCGAATAATTCGGGAGCGGGTAGAGTATCCCCGGTTTTCCCGCTCGCAATGTGCAAGGTTTTGTCTTTTGTGGGAACCCCTCCCATCTCATTCTCGCTCTTCGTGCGGCTTCTTTGTTGGCCTTCATGTTCTTGGCCTTCGCTGAGCAACGTTTAGTGGAGGAGCCATCGTAAATTGTACAGTCCGGATCTACTCGAGGGAAAGAAAAATGGTTAGCAAAGCGCTCAAAAATCAAAGCAAAGTAAATTGGCAAACAAGCTTCATAGTGGAATCGAGACCAATTATTTCTGGGATCGCACTCGGCGCGCCCGGCATACGTGTCTTACAGTGCGCCTCGGGCGCAATGTTCGTGCACCCGCCAATCGGGGTCGCGGGGCGGAGGTTCTATTACTACTGCAGGGGCATGTGGGGCGCCCTCCCTGCGAGGAGCCACCCCCGAGTAGATCAGTAGAGGCTCATCCTCCACTATGGCGCCCACGTCATATACGGGCTCATCCCCGCTTTCCAAGTAAAAGGCCAGATGCCTCTCTATGGCAGTGCGCAGCGCATCGGCTGTGGAAGGGTCCGGATATTTGCTAGCGGCCACCTTCATAGGGACAGGGTGTGAAGGTTTGGAGAAGGGCCATCCGAATCTAGACTCAATCACCGTGGATGTCCTCTCGGTTCCATTGGTCAAACTTGTTGGAGGGAGGAGAGAAGGTCCCGGTGGAGTAGTTCCTAGCCTTCAGCTCGAATGCCGCGGCTAATTTGGTTCTCGTAGTAGGCGTAGAGCCCAAAGAATGGTAGGTTCATAACCCATGAATCTCGCACACAACCAGGAAAGAGACAATGGCCCGGATGGCATTGGGAGTCAGTGCGTAGGCGGGCGGGAGTTGAACTCCGTAAAGAAATAGAAGAAGGGTCCAGGGGCGGCCTCAATCCGTTCTCAAACCGGGCTCCATAAAAATGCAGCCTTATTGTCCTCGCGACATCGCCTACCGTCTCTCGGCCGCAGCTTGTCCTTGTCCTTCGATGAACATGTCCTAAGGTGCGGACACGGTAGGCGTTGCGGTCCACATTATACACTTCGTATATGTCCTCCTCCCAATCAATGGTGGCCACCTCCTCGCCTTCTTACGGCCACGGCCAGATTCACCTCCCTAGCCGGCCTCTTGCCTTTGTTTCTAGTGGGCCACAATCACTTCCTCCTCCTCCTCGGAGTCGAGCTCTCGAAGGCATCCACTATATTGGTGGTCTCAGCCGGCCTTCTCGAGGTCCCCGCTACCCTCCTATCCCCCTCTCCTCGTCATCTTCTTCGGTCTCCGAGCTCGAGGAGCCAAAGAAACCGGTGGGGTCACCACTGCAGGGGCCATCTCCGATTCAACCTCACCGGATCCAAGAGTCTCAAAGTTCGTAGGCTCCGGTTCCTCGCTCGGCCGCTCACCAATTGTCCTCGCCTAGGGGCCGCGGCACAACGGGGAAAGATGGTCCTTATGGGCGTAACATCTAAAGTGGTCATTCAAGTTCATGCCGGTGCCCGCGCAGCCGTTGGTTTGTTCAGATCCATCGCCCGCACTTTTCCCGGGCCACAAACTACTTCGGGGACGCGAATCGCTCTCCTCACTAGTTCAATGGCGTTCGCAGCCGAGCCTCTCGCGGGGAAACCCGCACAAAACCCCCATCACAAAATTTCTCACCCTACCGGTATCCCCCGACACCAAAACATCACCGTTCCTTTTTACCCTTTTATCCTTGGCCTACCACAACCGGGGTGGGACAAAAGGCCCCCATTGGGATTTTTCTTTCGCAGAAATACCGGAAGCACTCAAGGGATAATCTAAGCCACCCACGGCCTACCTTCCTAAATATCCCCACGTCCGTTTGCAAACAAAGAACAGATCCGGGAGTGCTCCCATCTCCTAACTCTATGGGACGGCGGGGTCCAAACTCTCGAGTGGTCATTTTGTTCGAAACCAAGAAAAGAAAAATGTAGGAGATGAAGAAGAAAACACCCAATTACTTACGAGAAGAAAGATTGAGTGGTGGATTCGGAGAACGGTTGCGCAAGAATTCGCAAAGAAGATTTCTCTCTCAAAAGCTCTCTCAAGATTTGGAAACGGTAAAAAGGGTTTGAGGTTTAAGGGTTTGGTATTTATAAGGCCTACCTATACGGGTTAACCCGTTAACCCGTATTAATTAGCCCACAAATCCAACCTCGGACCATGAACCGTTTCCAACGTTTGAAAATTCGAAAAATTAAATACCTTTTGCATTTATTACCCCCTCGACGGGCCGACACGTACCCTCGACGTACCACTAACCCGTCTTTTCATCTCGCCAAGGGGCCCCCTCGTTAACCGGGAGGCACGCCATGCAAGGGACTACGTGTCACTCACCGGTGCCTCCCGAACGTTCCTCGCCCATGGGCCAAGCAACAAGCAAGGAAAAACGCCAACACCGGTGCTCGCGCGAGGAGCAACCGAGGCACCGAGCTTCTAAGTAGCTCCTCACTCGCACCATAAATAATCACACTTGGAGCTAGGGGCCATTGATGAGCCCGGATCTACCGGACCGGCCCGCGCCTGGCCTAGTCCAAGGAACCGGTGGCGTAGCGGTTCCTAGACCGTGGAGGGAAGACCGCGGACAAATAGGCCACTTGTGGTCAAGACCGTGTCCCTCCTCGGTTCGTCCCCGTCGAGGACCCTTGGAACCACTGCTCGTCGGATGCGTGCCCGCATGAGTCATGCCCGCATCAACCGTGCGCGCGTCATATACCTTTGACTGCGGCACAACGTTGGCCGCGGCACATCTTCACTGTTAATGTCAAGCCTTACGAGCAAGTTAGCTTACCGGCTCGACAGCCACTTGCCGGCTCCCCATCACGCATTCAATGCGGCTCGCCCGGCGCCTACTATTCCATTTAATGCTATAAGTCGGCCACACGGCTCATGTCCCTTTCACCATGTCCCCCTGACAACCAATGTTCCCTCCCCGACAGACCAATTAGGCTGGACACGTGTAGCCGGTCAAATACCAAAGTGCCCCTGTGGCCGATCTCATTGCTTACCTCAACAAGCACCATGGCATTGCCTATAAATAGAAGGCCTTTACCCCCTTGGGCAAGGTAAGTTCCATATACAATTGAGTAAGCTCTTTTACTCTCTAAACCTAAACACACACACTCCAAAGGTATTCAAAGCCTTATTACTCAAGATTCTTACTCACACCCGAGGGCCTGAGTTGGAGTAACATCCAACTTTGACCTTAACGGTGCTTGTTTGTGTTGTGATCTAGGTACACAAAACCACCAAATATATCCTAGCCAGATATCCTTGAACCGCTCCTGACCCCGAAAAGCTGTGGCGTCATCACAATTTATACCGTTTGTTTAATGATAATTAATAGTGCGGGACATGTTAATTATGTAGGACCAAAATAAAACAAGGATAAATGGATAATGATTTGGAAAATTTAGATTTAGATTGCACTACCCATTAATTTAATAGATTCAATAGGCGTTACTTTGATTGAAGGGTCAAATTTGAGGAAGGTTGCTCCGTCACTTGCGCTCGATCGAGTTAGGCAAAGTGTGAGCCTAAGCCAAGCCCAAGCGGTAAAGATTATGGGCGGTGCCTTCTTTTTTTCCTCGCAAATGACAAAATAGGGTTTAAAATTTATGGGTTGTTTGGTTTTAATGTCATCTAACTTGTTAACAATTTATAGTATTGAATAATGGGCAAATTGATAATTCATGTGACAGCACATGTGGAGCGACCGTGCCAGGCAAGGAGCGCGATCGCGCAAAGTTTTTGAAATTTTGGGTCGATCGCGCCCTTGGAATAGGCGATTGCACGGAACCTGTTTTGGACGGACGGAACGATCACGCCCTAAACGATTTCAGCCCTAATCAACAACAGATTTGATACAGGACTCTAAGTGGAAACAGTTCAATGGAAACAGTTCACTTTCAGTGATTAGGCAGAAGGACAAGTTGTAAAGCTATTGATCAGAGTTTTTCTAATTTAAAAAACTATTCCAAATGTATACTGCATTTCTAATCACATTAATTTAGTACTCCCTCCGTCCCGTCCGAAAGGGCAATTTTGCCTCCTAGCACGGAAATTAAGAAATGAGTAAGGAAAGTGATGTAAGAAAGAGAAAAATGTTAAATGTTGTGAGTATGAAAAATTAAATAGGAGAGAGAATGAGTGAGAGGAATAGTTAGGAGAGAGAATGTTGTGAGTGTAAAAGTAAAGTAGGAGAGAGAATGAGTGAGGTAGGAAGAGTATAAAAATAATAAAAACTTTCCTTTTTGGGATTATGCCCTTTTAAATGGGACGCCCAAAAAGGAAATTTGTGCCCTTTCGAGCGGGACGGAGGGAGTATTCTATATTGGATTTTACTTCATTAATACTCCCTTCATCCCGTACTACGGCTTAGTATTTTCTCTCATGACATAGAAATTAAGAAATACTAATACACTAAGGGATTGTTTCATGACATAGAAATTAAGAAATACTAATACACTAAGGGATTGTTTGATATTCTTTCTTAGGCTGAATATGATTATTAATTCAATAAGTTTAGTGTTTGGTACATTAAATGTAACCACTGTATTATTTCTAACAACCTGGGTAGTAACCTCTTATTCCCTCTTATTCTCTCTTATCCCCTTCTTATTAATCTCAAAAAAAGGGTGGTATTATTAATCTCCTGATTAATAATCCCCTCACTATTAATACAGGCTAATCATCGGTCTACCAAACGAGCGCTTACATCACTCTTACATCATCAATTTAATTGGTTGCTCCAACTGCTTCTGTCAAGATTTGAACTTTCCATACTGAGATTGCAAGTCCAGCAATGCTGCTTTCCTTTATCGCTCGGCTGTGTCTCGAGGGGCGAAAATTATTATTATTAGTACAATAAGTCGATAAGTGAAACGTTCAAAATAACAAATTACCCCGAGTCAGTTCGAAGAAAGAGTATAGTATATAAAAATGTGTACGTATGCAAAAAACAATTTGCAAGTTGGTAGCACATCTCTTTCACTTTTCGTTTTTGTTTTTACTGGCTTTCTTTCTCGAACCATCCATATAGTGTAATCTTCACCCTTTTTTTAACGGGATTTTTTTAAAACGTGATTTATTATACCATTTTTTACTTTTTAAAGTCAAAATCTTAGGAAAAATCAGCTTTTCAATTAATCTGGAATAACTAGTTTTTAAAAACGTGCGGTGAGATTTTTATAATTAACTGTAATTTAAAAAAATGCAAGGCGACATTTTTGTAAATAACTGAAACTTTTTTTAGAATGAGGCGGTAACATTTTCGTAAATAACCGAAACATATTAATACATCTGTCACTTTTTATAATTAAATATTGCACTTTTTATCACTGCACATGATATTTTTTAATGCTAACACTGTTGCATTATTTAACAATAATATTCGCACTAGAATAACACCGGCCAAAGGACACAATTTTACAGTAGAATTGACACTGAAAAACACTACTGTTTTTTGAAAAAGTGTCAGTTAATTACAAAAATGTCACCGCACATTTTAAATAAAGTTTTAGTTAATTATGAAAATGTCATCATACGTTTTTAAAACTAGTTTTTTCTCTGTATTTGAAAAAACTAGTTTTTCGTGAGACTTAATCCTTTTAATTATTTCAAAAAGGAATATTTACGAATGAAATTAATTTTTTGTTTTTGAGTGAATATCTTATGAATCGAAATAATTTCGACCGTTATTTAGTAGGGGATCTGAATCTCATTGTCCTAAGAAATTTTAGCATCTTTCAATGAATGAATATAACAATGGACCACACTAGACCCCATGACGTTAACAACTACTGTATCCGTTTCAATTTAATATTATTAGTTTGATTTGACAACTGCGTTTCGATTTAATATTATGCGTTTCGATTTAATATTATTAGTTTGATTTGACATGTCTCTATTTCAATTTAATGTTTTTAGTTTGATTTTACACAGTACTTAAGAAAAAGTAAATGTTGTAAGTATAAAAAATAAAATAAGAAAGAGAAAGTAGATTGAGGGTTTTTGTTATGAAAATAACAAGTGTATCTTATTATCCATTTTATGTAATAAGGCAACTAATAACTTTAAAATGAGACAGAATAAAAAGAAAAGTTAGAACTTTAAACTTTGAGACGGAGGAAGTAGCATATATTATTGAAATTTGGGTCCCATTACATTATCAAATAATCAAACATCAATCACATGGTATTGATGATGTTACATGATCATGGTTCATGATGATAATGCATGGTGAGCAAGTTGCATGCATGCATCATCATGGTCATTCAAGAAATCCAGTTCTTTTGAACACAGCATTTCTTACCCTACTCAGATCTCTCCCTTTCAGTGTCCTCCCAACACCTTCACACACAGAGAATGATGAAATCTGGCTTCTTGCAAGCTTCTTAGCTATCCATTCATGAGGTGGCATCATCACATCCCCATCATCCACATCATCATCATCATCATCATAACCATAACCATTACCATCATCATCATGATCATGATCATGATCAAGCCATGCAGAATTCTTGGAGTTGGAGGTGGTTTTGAAATGCTGCTTCCCATAGATCTTTGACCAGTCAGGTACATTCACAGGGGCTGATTGTTGAACTATTTTAGGTTCAAGGGCTGAACTGTTAATATAATTACTTGGCCTTGGAATCATTTTAGCAGCACTTGGAAGGGGTCTAGGAGAAAAATATGAAGATATTTCATTACCAACCTTTGAAATTGAATCAATATCCTTTCTTTCCTTGAAAACTGACCAAACATCATCTTCTTCGAATTCTTCGTTCCTCATGGATATCGTCCAACCACTGCTTCCTCTTCCATACATATCGTACCTCAAGAACTACGAAAACCGCAGAAATCTACGAAATTTACAGCAGAAAGCAATTCAATTCAATTCAAGACAATACAAATCAAAGATAAACATACGAAAAACTCGATTTTTTTCCGGAAAACGATGATGTTAAGATGGAAGCAAATGGGATTTTGAAGAAGATATAAAGATGAATGAAGTGCTGTGCTTATCTAATTGCACTATTTTCTCTTAGTTGTATGTCCACTTAGACTTGACTACTAAAAAAGAGTTGTCTGTGGGAAGCTCGTGTCATGATATTCAACATTTATAATCTCCAACCTGGAATGTTTATTTTTCTGTCTAAAAATAATTAAGAAAAGGAATTGTATCTTGTCAAGTTTTTGTATGCTTTCCCAAATTTGATTTCTCCTACACTACACTAGAAATTAAAAAATAAAGGTCACGTCAAACAGTGGCGGAGCTAGAAATTTAGTGAAGGGGACAAGAATTTTTGGAGTGAAGGAATGATGAATGGGGTTCAAGGGCAGCGCCCCCGGAAAAAAAAGTTTGTGTATTTTTTCATACCGAATACAATTTTAGACATAGTAAATTATCTGTTTTAATGGTGCCAATAATTTATTCATTGGTGTCTTATACAATTCGACACACATATAACATAATTGCACATATCAAAAAGTTCAACATGTATATTTATTTAACGTCTACAAATCACATCTATTAAAAGAAATTATAAATATAAAACTTTTTTTTTTCAAAATATATTTCCCCCATCCCACTAAAAGTTAAATTCTTTATCAAATGTCTCATTAAAAATTACACTTTTCTACCAATTTTCTCTCTCATGCCTCACTTTTTATACTCACAACTCAATTACAATTAATCTTTGTGTTTAAAATAAAATTGTTAGTGTTCCTTCGCCTACATTTAATCTTTGTGTTTAGAATACAAATATAATTTTAGTGAGACGGAGAATGTATAGTCACAATACATATAATTATTTTTTAAAAGAAAATTGTATTACATACTCCCTCCGTCCCAAACCTATATGCCCATTTGGTGTTTTAGCGCGGGAATTAAGGAAAGTGGGTAATGGAGAAAGTGTTGTGAGTATAAAAGTAAATAGGAGAGAGAATGAGTGGATGAAATAGTAAAGTTGATTGGTGTTGTGAGTATAAAAGTAAAATAGGAGAGGGAATGAGTGAAAAGAATAGTAAAGATTCTTTGCCATTTAGGAAAGGGGCATGTAGGTTTGGAACGTCCAAAATGACAAAATGGACACATAATTTTGGGACGGAGAGAGTACAGTACAAAACACAACAAAAAAAAATGTCAAGGAGGGGCCCCTCCTTGCCCCTGCATGCCTCCGCCCATGACGTCAAATAGCTCTATCTCAATTGTATCCGATATTTCTTTACATATGACGAGAGGTCAAAATTTGAACTCTACCAACTGCGATTTCTAACACTTGATGTGCCTTGTATAATAGATAGTCATTCATTTAATAAAAAATTTAATTAAAAAAAAAAGGGCACTTGAGTCTTGACTAGTGCAATGCACGTGTATTTTTTATGCCATCTACATTAATTATTAAAATAGTGAAACTTTGTTTTTATCTTATCTTTTGGTCTGTAGTTAATTAGAAACGTCTAATATCATCCCACTAACCTGAGACGTAATTCGTTTTGCTTAAGGAGGAGCGGATCTACAGTAGTTTTGACTTGTTTTTGTTTTAAGGAACAGGTAACATCAAATGTTTCACGCCTACAGAAGTTTATTATATTTATATATGTAAAGTGGTGCCTAGTGAAGCTTATTATCATTCCACTAACCTGAGACATAATAGGTTTCACTAGGCGCGAAACATTTGGTGTTACCTGTTCTTTAAAACAAGTCAAAACTACTGTAGATCCGCCCCTCCTTAAGCAAAACGAATTATATATGTAAAGTGGTGCCTAGTGAAGTTTATTATCTCTTATATATGTAAACATTTTGAATTTTAATTTCATATCAATTTTTTTTTTTAGTAAAGAATAAGCAACACCAAAACATTTTGTGTAGATTCGCCACTTTTTGCATAAAGTAATAAATAAACACAAAAAATAATAGAGTATTTTCTCCGTCCCAAAACGAATAAAGGGCAGCCATTATTAAACAATAGGCTGGAAGAAGATATGGGCCGTCAAATTGAGACCAACTTGTAATATTGCCGTCATTCAATGGATCTGGACATGGATACTTTTGGGACAAACACAGAGATTGCTAAAGGAGGAAAGAGAAGCTTAACCAAAACATGGTATCTTTCGAATTTTATATTCTCTTACATTGATCTTATTATAAGGTTTAGTAATAGTATGATTTTTTTTATATAAATTTAATTAAAAAACAGTCTCGTTTTAAAGGAGTATTGAAAGTACACACCTTGACTCATAATAAATACTCTCTCTGTTTATTTTTGAGAGATATTTATCAAATTTAAATAATATTAAGCAAATATAAACGGAGCCTTAGGCTCCGTTTTTTTTGGGAAAAACATTTTTCAGAAAATATTTTTTTCATTTTTCAGTGTTTGGTAAACACCGAAAAATGAAGTCAACTGAAAACATTTTTCGGGTCAATGGAAAATGAGCTTGATTTCTAAGAAAAATGACTTTCTTACCTCTACTTAATAAGTTGTTTTCCAGAAAACAA
This sequence comes from Adenophora triphylla var. japonica, assembly GCA_022495995.1. Taxonomy (NCBI): domain Eukaryota; kingdom Viridiplantae; phylum Streptophyta; class Magnoliopsida; order Asterales; family Campanulaceae; genus Adenophora; species Adenophora triphylla. Next base: position 1,043,250 of record JAFEMH010000006.1, read on the forward strand.
CTTCCTCTTAAAAAAAAAAAAAAACAAATTTCCTTTGTTTGTATTGATTTTACCTTTAGAAAGTTACTTTAATGAAACCAAAAAATGTTTTCTTAAGATTCACCAAACATCGGAAAACATTTTCATTTTTTGAAAAATATTTTCCAAGAAATCGTTTTTCGGGGGTTATTTTCCGTGAAACAAACGGAGGCTAAGTCTAAATATGAAATAAAACTTGTTGTACGATGAGGGATGATTTAGTAACCATCCCCCCAAAAAAAAAAAAAAAAAAAAAAAAAAAGAAGAAGAAGAAGAAGTCATTTTGGGACAAATTTTATGAAAATTTGGAATTTATTAGTTGGGACGGAGGGAGTATTTATTTTTCAGTTCAAAAGAGTTAAATTTTGAATTTCGAATGGCTTTGATGGATATCTTTTGTCGGCATTCCTTGGCCATTTGGGTAGAAGGGTTCAAGTTTTCGCATTGGTGGAGGGGTTTGTAATAAGAGGTGTATGACTTGGGAAATTACAATATTGACGATTCATGTTAGACTTGTTAGCCAACCCCAAATCATTTTGGGACTACGGATTTGTTGTTGTTGTTGTATCACTACAAAGTATAATGCAGGAAAAACAGTAAAAGAAATGGAATAAACAGTTCAGATGGGGGCAACAAGATTGCAGATTGTATGGCAGAAGGGTGCAAGTGCTCGTTTCGAGCTATATCTCCCCGATAATCGTATGTTTGTAACAATACCGACATGATTCTCTATAGAAGTGTACAAGCTTGAGAAAGGAAGAAAATGCAGGAACAGCTTTGCACATACTGATTCAATTGATGCACAGAATCAAATAAATTCCTCCACCTAAATCATAACATCTGAAACCTTCTTTTAGAATCAAGAAAACTTCTTCAGAGCTTAAGATTATCAGGTTAGGCTGGTTGCAAACCGTGATCAGACAAACGTAAACATCCCCGACAATGATCTTGCTGCTATCTCTATGTTATTGCCATCCCATATCTAGACTTTCTGCAGATTCCTACTCTTAACCATTCCTGATGTTAGGGATGTTTTCTCTATGATGATCAAATTCAAATTTCCCTTTAAACTTTTAAACACGTTCTAAGCCAGAAAAATAAGATCATAAATGTCTTCCAAACAGTCATTGTCATCCTAATTTTAGAACTCTACTATGCGATACAAAACAAAGACTTAAAATGCAGACTACCGAAACCACATGTCCTCCTCTTAAGTATTTGTGATGCTACTAGGCAGACTAGTAAAAATTGAAGAGGTTATAGCACGAACTACTCAAAAGGTACTTGAAACAACGACCATGGTGCGGTATTATCTTTTCATTATAACCCGGATATAATCATCATTGTGATTGTGAAAACAAACATAAATTCAAAAAGGTGTTTTACCCATACTCTGTAAACAGGGACTTTAATTGAGCTAAAAAAAGTTACCTTAAAAACAAGGTTTTAGAACCTTACCAAGATAATCAAAGAGCCGAAACCAATCAAGACTACATCATTGACTCAGATGCGGCAGCAATTTCCAGTATTTCATTTGTGATCTTAGCCTGCCTTTTCCTATTATAAGCAGTTGAGAGGGTCTTCTGCAAATCTGAAGCATTATCACTAGCACTCTTCATAGCATTCATTCTGGAAGCAAGCTCACTTGCCAACGACTCTTGCAACGCCCTCAAGATCTGATTGTTCAAGTACAAAGGCATCAATGCATCAAGAATCTGAACTGGGTCTTGCTCAAATTGCATATTGGGCAAGAAACCTTTCTTATTACTCTTGACCTTATCCCTCTCTACAGAAAATTTTCCATCCTTACTAGTCATTCTAAAGAAATCATCCCCAAGCGCGTCAATACAATTCCCATTCACATCACGAATCTCACCTTTCGCAGACAAAGGAAGCAGTCCTTGAATCACAGGCACAGATTTAAGGAAAGAAACAAACTTGGTATACAAAATCTCAACTTTATCAACTTCTTCGCTAACAAATAACGAAAAAATGTAATCAGCAATCACCTGAGCTTGTTTCGTAGTCGGAAAACCCAATCCTTCAACAAATTTATCAACCTCAATCCCTGGCCTTCTAATGAAATAAGTGTTTCCCTTTTTACCAACACTAACAACAGTATAATCAACGCCAAAACCCTTCAATTCTTCGATCCGAGCCTCCGCTTTTCGAAGAATTGTATTGTTGAACGCCCCACATAGACCCTTATCGCTAGTGATAACAAGAAGGGCAACTTTCTTAACGGGTCTAACACTTGTTAACGGAACTTCGATATCATCCGATTGAAGCTGCTCATTTATGCTGTAAAGAACATCAACTAGGGTTTCAGAGAACGGCCGGCCGCTAATGACGGCTTCCTGGGCTCGGCGTATCTTGGCAGCGGCAACGAGCTTCATTGCTTCAGTGATTTTCTGGGTGTTTTTGACACCATTGATACGGTCTCGGATTTCTCGGAGACTGTAACGAATTGAGGAAAATCTTGAAGGTTTAGATATATGAATTGGGTGAAATTGGGGGTGGAGAAAGTGATTTTTGTTATCAATTGAAGGTGTTGAGGGAATCCATGAAGATAATTTACAGATGGGCATTGTTTGATTTGAATGTTGGCCAGGTTTTGCAGGAAATTGATAATCCTGCAAATGTGAAGAGGGGGAAGGGCGGAGGATTTAGGGTTTCGGTGAAAGATAGACCAGTGTATGAAGTAGACCGGCCGGCTAATGCTATGACTGGAAAATGAGGCAGATGTCTATGTAACGGAGGGTAACGTAACACGTAACGTGACGGATGAAAAGGATAAGAATGGAAACTATGGTGCCGATTCATACAAAAATATAAATATAGGGGGTAGATGATTAAAAAAGGATAATTCCTTCAAATCTTAAAAAGAAGTCTAATTTGATATGAAATTGTTTGACATTCTAAGTTGAATGGGATGTCCAAAATGACAAATTGTCATAAATAAGTCGGATGGAACACAGTGCGTATATGGTTATTAAGAAAAAATATACTCGTGGGCATAAAATGTAAAGTAAGAGAAAGAAACTTAGTAAATAATATTAAGTGATTTGTTATCGTGATTGTAGCATGTGTGTCACGTTGTCAAATTTAAAAATAAAACAAACTAAAAACTTTTTCTATGAGACATACAAAAAATAAAAATAAGAATCTTACTATGGGTCAAAGAAAATACTAATATAGTAATATTACCATTTTTAACGGGGATAGATAAACACAACTATTTATTAAAAGAATAGTACTCCCTCCGGTCTCAAATTTATTTGAAAGTTTTTGAATTGCATCTAAACTCATAAAACAATGCCCCCATTTTTTTCTTCATGATTTTGCATTTGTATTCGGAAAGGCAAGTCAAAACTAAAAGCAAAATATCATTGATTGTTGGAACAAAGTTGTTGGAACAAATTTGATTAGATACAATTTCAATTTTTCATTTCATTCAACTAAGATTTGGGCAGTAATAATTCAGATCCTAACTAGGCCGGAGATCGAATCGTAGAATACCCAGCTACCGGCGACGTCGGAGACCAACACGCTAAAATCACTAGCGATACCCCACCCTAACCATACGAGATCAACGGCAAAAGAATTACAACCAACAATGCCGCCAACTCACTCTCTTAATAGCCTCCCCATCATCGCCATTATCTGAGTTTGAGAGACAGCCTTGAGTTTAGCGGAGGATAAAAGGAAAAAGTTTGGAGAGATGGGTGGGGTGGGGTGGGGTTGTCGGGTTGAACACGAAGGGATGGAGATAGAGATGAAGGCGGCGGCGGTGGGTAGGGTTGGGGTGGCGAGAGGGGAGTGGAGGGTGAAGGTGGGGGGTGATGCTAGGTGAACTGATGGAGGTGGGTGAATTGGAAGACGAGTAAGAAGATGGGGGTAGAGAGAGAGACAAAGTGTGTGTGTGTGTGTATGAGAGGGGAGAGGAGGGGTAATGTTTTTTTTTTGTACAAGGGTAGTTCTGAAATCTTATAAAGTTATAAATCAGTTGAGGGATCATATGGTTAATTTATTTTCATTTAATTTGCATTAAAACAACAATGAAATTATTTGTGTTAAAAACATCCTCTGCTAAATGACACGTGACACGCGATCATTTAACGGGATTTTCTAACGAAATTGGTTAAAAACTCTAAAATGTTAACAGAATATGAACTTTGAACTCTATATTGTAATTAATGATCGAATGGGGCCCATCTTAGAAACATCCCCTAAATTTTTGGGCCCAAAATGCAATTTTTCCTTAATTATATTGTGAATAATCATTGATACAACATGAGATATTATCTTACAGATGGAATATATCTAAAATTGGCGGCCTTTATTCAATCAATTAGTACCCCGCATACGGCAAATCATAAATTATTTGTTAAGAAACAAGAGTTAGCGAGAAATGATGTGGAGCGTGCTTTTGAAGTTTTACAAACTCAATTTGTTATAGTTCGACAACCTGCTCTTGCATGGAATATGAGTATCTTGGGTAAAATTATTCTTGCTTGTATCATCATTCACAACATGATAGTTAAAGACGAACGTACAACCTATTCACATTTTGATCTAAAAGACTATGAAAAAGATTACTCTCAAAGTCAAGCATCAACTAGCAGTGAAATCAAGGGTTTACTTTTTCCAATGTTCGAGAGTATGACTTATCATCATATATGAGTAATCGTATTTACTGAATAAAGATTTGATTGATAATATTTGAGAAAAATTTAACGAGAAAGTTGATGTTAATTAAAATTGTGTGTTATTTATTAGAGTGTGTACTACATAATTTTAATTTTTGTTGTATGCTAAATTATGTAATTTTAATTTTAATTTTCCTGTTGTATGCTAAATTATGTATTCTATAATAAGATGTTATTGACTTTTTAATATAAATTATTATATTTATTAAATAATAATAATGTTATTTAATTAATAATTAAAATATATAATAATAAATATAGATTATTATCATATATAATTAATAATAATAAAATAATATGTATGATGATAATAATTGGCATAGAGATGAGTATGAAAGAGAAAATATAGTGGGTTATTGTAAAAAGTATGAGAGTGAAACTAATGACTTTGGTAACCACCGTGAGTAAAATGGTATAAATTTGTGATTATTGATGATCGATGACATGGAACTGATGTGTAGAAGATAGGGTAATCATGACCTGGTAACCATTGCGGATGGTCTCATCTCCTTCCTCCATTATGGCCCTTCGGATCCCCATACCACCCCTCCCCTTGCACCCTCGCCCTTCACCCACCCAAACCCCACCTGTACTCTTGCTTACCCCGTCCCGTTATCTTTTTTCTCCCCACCCCATTCCTTCTTCACAGTAGATTTTACATCATTTACCATGACAATATGACAATAGATTACAACAAATTAAACAAAGAAGTAATTAGGGTTTTGAAACTCGAATTTGGTTTTAGATGATAACAATTTGATGGGCGGCGATTTGATAAAATACCCAAAATCAAAACATGAAATTTAAGGAGACCTTGGAATGGTAAGGTGTGGATGGAGTAGGATATGAAAGAGCAAGGGGATGGTCGGATTTTAGGGTGACGGGAAAGAAACCATGAAACGTTTTTTCCAAGCAAGAATAGAGAGGTACAAACTAAGGGAGGTGGGGAAGACATCGAGCTTGTATATTTGTGTATGTATTGTGTGTTGACAACTTTTGGTTTCAAAAGTTCATATGTCAAAATTTTACAAAAAACGCGTTTTTTCTTAAGCTTAGGAAAAATGTGTTTTGTTTTTTTCGTTAGTGTCAGTGCCAGTTTAACAAAGTGCCAGTGTAACAAAGTGCCAGTGCATGTGTAACAAAGTGCCAGTGTAAAAAAGTATCAGTGCCAGTTAAACAAAGTGCTAGTGTAACAAAGTGTCAGTGCATGTGTAACAAAGTGCCAGTTTAACAAAGTGCCAATGTTAGTGTAACAAAGTGCCAGTGTAAAAAAGTGTCAGTGCATGTATATTAAGTGACAGTGTAAAAAGTGTCAGTGCCAGTTTAACAAAGTGCCAGTGTTAGTGTAACAAAATGCCAGCGTAAAAAAGTGTCAGTGCATGTATTTTAAATGCCAGTGTATAAAAGTGTTAGTGTAACAAAGTGTCAGTGTAAAAAAGTGTCAGTGTTTGTGTTATTAAGAGCCAGTGTAAAACACGTTTTTTCTAAACTTAGAAAAATCGTATTTTTTGTAAGATCAACTCTGTTCAAATAGGGTTGAGGGATTAAAAATAAAAAAATAAATTAAATTAATAAAAATTGTGGGACGTCTCGTTTCATCTCTCGTCTTGTCATACGTCTCAAATGAAATGTTTCAAATAATTTCACTTTTATACGAGTTTTAAAAATGCTATACTATTTCGTTTTATTTGTATGTCGAATCGCGTCACATGAACGGTGATTGGATCAAATATTGCGGGTCATATCTAGGGCTGTAAACGAGCCGAGTCGAGTCGAGCTTTGAAGTTTCGAGCTTGAGCTCGAGCCCAGTATGACTGTTCGAGCTCGGATCGAATCGAGTTTCGAGCTTTTCGTGAGCTGTTCGCGAGCTGTTCGAACTCGAGTATTAACGAGCCGAGCTCGAGCTTGGACTTATTTTTTTTTTGTAAAAATCTGAAATCAAACGAGCTTTATCGAGCACTAAATTGAGTTGTAATCAATCTCGAGCCTAAACAAGTCATTCGCGGACAAAATTTATTCGAACTTTTTAACTAGCTTAATGAGCCGAACTCAAATGAGTCGATCTCGATCAGAGCTCGTCAAACACGAGCCGACTCGAAAAAAAATGAGCTTAAAAATTGTTCGAGCTTGAGCTCGAGTTCATCTCGAGCCCACTCGAACTCGAGTTTTTACGAGCTGACTTCGAGCCAGATAGTTTCGTGTAATTCGAGCTTTTACGAGCTGAGTCCGAGCCAGGTTTTGTGCAACAGCCCCTCCTAGTCATATCACTCTCAAAGCGGACATCAAGGGTTCGCTCTCGAATTTTTTAGGAAGAGAAAGGGAAGGGAGGGGGAGGAAATGACCGAACATTTCATTCCTTCCCAATCCGTTCACACTCACGAGATGATCGAAATGAAAGGAAACTCCTTTCCCTCCTCAAAATCAGGAGCACCATAACCGTAAGGGAGGAAATCCCCTTTTCCTTCCCTTCCCCTCCATTTTTAAGACTCGGGAGCTGACCCCAAAGGGTTTGACACAGAGTGCGCTTTGCTGTTGTCTTCCTTCTATTATCGATCGCCCCTCAAATCTCGAACAAACGATCAACTTCTACAAAGGGGAAAGCCATTTTGATTCAGAAAACAGGCCGCGTTCAAGTGTTGCCGCCTGCCAGATAGCCGGAGCGCATAAAGGGAGGAAATGTCTCGAGTATGGGCAAGGTTATCAGGTTACTTCAAAAGAAATCGAACATTCAAAGGACTGGACCAAGCAGGTAATCAGTACTTCACCAGAACCGAATTGATCGGCGGTATCAGTAAGTGCGTTCCTCTCCTTCCGTTTTTTTGTTTGTTTGTTTCATTTAATTTCTGGATTCAGTTGAAAATGTGGAAACTAATCGAGTTCTTTAATTATACAATCCCTCTGCTCATTTATTATGTAATTTCCAATTAATAAGAGCCCTAAAATCTTCCTACCAGTGTTGGTTTTGTTCCTACAGGTTAGTTTAAGTCAGGGGCGGATGTACAGCCTTGTATTTGAGTGCAGTTGCCCCCATTTTATTTTAAAAAGCAAAAATTTAGTAGTGCAATATTTGCAAAATATTAGTTTCAGATTTAGGGGTTTTAATACAAATTGCCCCCATTTATGTCAAGAAAAAAATACAATATAAATGCCCCCTTTGATTAGTGCAATTGTAGTATTTTTTTTTTACCCAATTTCACAAAAATCCTGGTTCCTTAAACTTTAAGGAGACCATAATGCTTCACATTCCCTTTGATTATCAAAAATTATACAAAGATGAATGATATATTGTTCATGTTTCACCTTGACAGAATTCAGTGTGTATATATTACTAGGCAACAACAGATTTTATTGATTAAAGAAGGTTTACATCAATTGAAGTCCCTAGTAGACAAAGTAAGGTTAGATAGCCAAGAAATACAAGAATTTAAGATTTTCACTGTTTATGATCGGTTTTAATCAAGATGGGGAGTCATGAAATTAAATCAGATTGAGCGAGGTGGAGAAGTGCATGCATAATGTTGTGCCATTGGTGTATGCTCGTTTAGGCAGTAAGGGGAGTTCTAAAGGGCTGTTATTAGACCTGCTCAACTAAGTAGAACGGAATGTTGGCAAACTAAAAGGTGTTGAACACATTGAAATTTTAAGGTAGACTTGTGGTAATACTAGAGAAGATAAAATTCACAATGAACAAATTTATTGAGATGTTGAAGTGGCCCTAATAAAAGATAAAATGAGACTGGGCCACCAGCTTTAAGCAAGTGAATTCAGAAACATAGTGGATGAAACAATTAAGTGCCCTAATAAAAGATAAAATGAGATTGTTAGACAACAACAACAACAACAACAACAACAACAAAGCCTTAGTCCCAAAATAATTTGGGGTCGGCTAACATGAATCCTCATATGTCATCGTGAAAAAAAAATATAAAAACAATAAAAAACTCATAATAAAAAAATAAAAATAAATAAATAAATAAATAAAAAAACAAATAAAAAAATAAATAAACATACAAATCAAGCTCAAAAAAAAAATCAACCCCCCACATGGATTTTTGCTAATGTATGGCTTTGTGGGGCAAACGTTAAACCTGGCTGTTATTTAGGTCTGCATCCAAAGAATATTAATAAATAGGGAACATTGTCTTGCAATGGAAGTAATCTAGGGCATAATTTGTAGGGCAGCTCATATCAAATCTCAGTGCTACCTTATCTTTGCAACCATCTCTTTTGTTCTGTGTCTTCTCTCAAGTATTGAATCCTACGTCACTACCTCAAGGAATCAGCAATGTCTTTATTTTCACTAATAGACAATTTAGAGTTTGTATCTCTAATGCATTGCCAAACATGATTTCGTTTGCCCTTAAATTATGTTGAGTCTGGCTCTTTTTTCATATCACGCTAACCTTTTTATTGTACAGTGAAAGAGAAAAGATGGGTCATATTCAAGAACGAGGATGATCCGACCACCATTCCAGGTAAGCCTTTGTGACAAATACCAATTATCTTTAGTTGTTTTTTGTTTTGTTTGGTTCCTTCACCTTTTGAACCAGTTCTAGTCCCTTTTTGCTTTGACCTAATTTTCAGTTTCACCTATGCATATTTGCGTGGTGAGGTTTGTCTTATTATCAAGATTAAGGCACTAATGCACTATTCAAAAGCTTCTTCATTTAGATGTGTAATCTCTCATATTGAAGTCATTTTTTATTTGGTAATTGTAGTTGAATGGATATGTTGGCTGAATGGGCAGCGGAAAAGAGCTCCGACACCTGAGGTAAACAAATATATTTATTTCTTAATCTCTTCAATGCTTCTTGCCACCCTCTTAATGATTGCTTGTGTATAATGTTGTCAAATTCATAGCTTACAGTTATGAACTAGACGTTGATAAGATTTTATGATGTACATCATGCTAGAGATTCGCGAATTGCTCGTCATCAAAGAGAAAAGTTGACTAGTAACACAGTATATACTTTATTTTTCTTAATAAATTGTAAGCGATATCTATATTTAATGTTCATATGTGTGTTACTAGAGCAAGTAGTTTTTTTTCCTCACTTTTGGGATGATCTGTTGATGAGGCACATGTGTTGAGTTTACAAAACGGCACATTTCCACCAAGTCGTAAGAGTTGAATGACCCCACACTTAAGCAAATTAACTAATGGGTTTTACTATCCTTAGTCTTTCTGAAATTTTCAGTTTGATCGGCATTATGTTTGGTTTTGATTATGTTATTCTATGTTTTATCTAATTTATAAACATTTGATGGAAATATTGTCCTATGCTTTAATCCTATGAGCCACATCACCATCACATTTGATGGAAATATTGTCCAAGCTTCTGAGTTTTTTCGCTATCTTGGATCCATTATCCAAAAGGATGGAGAATTAGATGGTGATGTGGCTCATAGGATTAAAGCAGGTTGGTTGAAGTGGAAGAGTGTCACAGGGTTTCTATGTGATCGCGGCATGCCCAATAGATTAAAGAGAAAATTCTACCGCACGGCAATTAGGCCGGCATTGCTTTACGGCACCGAATGTTGGGCCGTGAAACAGTGTCACGTGCATAAGATGAATGTGGCGGAGATGCGTATGCTTCAATGGATGTGCGGTCATACAAGAAAGGATCGATTGGGGAATGAGGTGATCAGAGGTAAAGTGGGAGTTGCGCCCATTGAGGATAAAATGAGGGAAAATCATCTGAGGTGGTTTGGACATGTGAGAAGGAGACCGAGTGATGCACCGGTTAGGAGGCCGAAAAAGTGGAGAAATGATAAAATGGCGAGGGGTAGAGGAAGACCCAAACAAACTTGAATTAGAGTGATTGAAAATGATATGAGTTTACTTGGAGTGGATGAAAGTATGGTGTTGAAGAGGCCGGAGTGGAGGGCAAAAATTCATGTGGGGGGCTGATTTTTTTTATTATTATTATTATTTATTTTTTTTTTTTCCAACAACCTTTTCACACGATGACATATGAGATTCATGTTAGCCGACCCCAAATTATTTTGGGACTAAGACTTTGTTGTTGTTGTTGTATAAACAACACCCTTTGCCTTGATAAAGATTAATATGTTCTGATGGTCGAGATTTAATACTCCTAACAGATGAGCCTTATATTGTTGGAATAACCTCTTATTTAATTTGCCAATCCTTTCAACCAATATTTATGGTGTCATCAGGATGGCAATCATATAGCAGGGAGCATTGTATTGTAAAATTTAGTTCCTTTCCTTACATGGATTGTTCTCTTGAAATGACTCTTTCCGGACCATATCTTTATCGTCATCATAGACTGTAGTCTCACTTATGATGTCTTTTCCATCTGATGCTGTGTTTGCCCTGTAATTTGTCCAACATAACTTTTGTAGCATGAAGGTTTTGGATGGCTGAATGTGATGATTACTGGTTAAAGTGAAATTCATTTCCATTTACAATTTTTTTTCTTGGAAAAAATAAATTGGTGATTAATTCTTCTTTTTGCGACCAATTATTGATATGCCAGGCTGATCATTAAATTTAAGTACCTAACTCTTGCTAGTGAAGATACATATCCACTAGTGTATTATTATTTATTTTTGTCTATAGGAAATGGCTGAGCTGGAGGCAAGACGTGAACGTGTCAAGCTTAATGTTGCTCGTAAGTGTTGTTATTATATGTTTCAAGAGTTTTATTTTCATTGGCACATTAGCTGTGTCACATCCGTTTCTTATATTTCTCAGTTTAACCCTTAATATTCTAAAATGTCACTATTCTTATGGGATTAACTTTTCATTTGTGATCTACTATTCTTTTAAGGCTCTTAAGGTTAAATATGGACCGAATTGATCGAAATACAACAGTGTCAAGAGTATCTAGTCTTCTATTTTAGGCCTTTCTGGAATATTTACGTCTTACCAAGTGTAATTTATCAGTTCTATTATACTTGTCCCAAATATATTTTAAAGGTTGTAGAGTCGTAGAGGTTAATAATTCTTAACCTTCCTAAGAAAGTTTCATGACCCCATGCAATACAAGACCCTAATCAACAATATTTCCTTTGACCAAGTTCTCAAGAAGGAAGAAGAGGAACGTAAAGCCAAAGAAGGCAGTAGGGGCAAAATCCTAAATACCAGTAAGCTGTGGATGTTCTATTGTTTCCCTTATGTATACTTTTAAATTCTTATGTATGATTCACTTATAATTTGTTGATGTACAGGTACAGCTGGAGGTCCTGACTTGAGAAGTTTCATTCAGCAATTTCCAGATGCATCAGAAGGTACCTATCTTTATTAAGTTTCTGCACTAATTATAAGAGAAATTCTTAACTACTGCTGCCAGGAAAATGTCTATACTCCCTACGTCCCGAAATGATCTTCCTACTTTTTTGGTTGTTATCACGAAGGTTCTTTGAGCAATAAATTTAGATTAATTAAATTACCCTAATGAAAATTTAAAATTTGTTGTTGATACACCATTAAAAATACTACCAATAACAATTTTTAGATGCTTAATATGATAATTAAATTAACCTAAAATTATTGCTCAAACTACCTTGGTGATAACAACCAAAAAAGTAGGAAGATCATTTCAGGACGGAGGGAGTATTAGAGTATGTTGTATCATTGGCCATTTTTGTAACACGTGTGCATGGAAATCCAGAATGGTTAGCTCTATAAATTGAATCAATTGGGTATAACGAGCTCGGAGTTAAAAATCTTCAACCCACTTGAAATGTGTGTCAATTTTCTTGTGAAGTTACTAGATTCACCTTTTTCTGCTTTTATGTTCTAATTTCGTTTGCAATCATATGGTTTTATACTTTGATGATTAAGGATGTTTCTGTACATCTGCAAGTAAAAGTGCTCGAAAATAAACTTCCATAATTTGCTTTAAAAATAAAAGTGACCACTCATTAGAAACAGAGAGAGCAATATAATTTTGAAATTTAAAATTTGGCCGGCTTGATATGAGCTCATGCATCTTGAGTCTTGACGTTTATGTATATCCTTCTTTCATATTACGTAAATGCTCCATCCTTCCCTGAGAAAATCCCTCTCTCCTTTTTGGGTTGTCCTAAAATAAAAAAGTTCCATTGCTAAAAATTGCTACTCCCTCCGTCCCTAGATGATTATCCATTTTTAACTTTGAGGGAACTTTAAGAGTCTTGCCTTTTAAAGACTTTCGGTAGGAAAGATACATACATTATACATACCCTTAATGACATCACCATATGAGCTCAAGATTGTAAGTACAAAATTGAATATGATTGATTATGAAAGTTTTAGTAAGTTTACCAAATGGAGATTCATTTGGGTCTTTTTTGTTGTTGATAAATGGATATTCATTTTTGGGACTGAAGGGTATAAGATTAATATAATATCAAGAAGGTACAATCAAGTAAAACTACATGTTTCAGAAAGTTTAACTTGTCAATTAGGACTATTTTTACGGTACAAACAATATATTTAACAATGAAATGTACTACCAGAAATGGGGTATTCTCCATTATCACAAGGAGAAGAGGCTGTATTTCACTAGGTTGAAGCGATTCGGCAAAGCCTAACCAACCCATCTTTGTAAATTAGGTTGCAAGCATATTCAACCTGTTATTTTCATAACCACAGTCTGCACATATCACTAACATTTTGGAAATGAAGTTCCCACCCTGTAAAAGCACCTTTGGAGCTTATTTCTTTGGAGTGGGGACCACCAATCCTCTTTCTGGAACTTGTTCATAGTTGGTATGTGAGGTCAGATGCTCGTAGTGATTCTGGACTGGCGATATTATACTATGTACATTTACAAAGCTTTTCTTTGTGGTAGTTTTGTAATGATGATGCTCTTTACATTTTCTCAAGCTCTTCATTACTTACTGAACTCGATATCTCTTATTGACTATGTTTTTATGACCTTTAATGTGGAAGGTGATAAAGTTGAAGAAGCCTCTAATGCAGTTGGTGTCAAGAGGTGAGTCAAACATTTTCAGATGGAATTTTTTCTACTTCTGGTTACTTCTGTCTGTCTAGTTACTTAATTAGTACTCTCTCCGTCCTAAAGAAACGTTCATTTTCAAGAATTTTTGTCCCAAAATGAATGTCATTTTTCCGAAAAACTTTGTTTCTAAAACTCCGTTTGTTTAGCGTAAAATATTTTTCGGAAAATGATTTCCTGCAAAATGTTTTCCGGAAAATGAAAATGTTTTCCGGAAAATAAGATAAACATGTTTTCGACTGTTTGGTAAGGAAAATGTTTTCCGTAAAATGCTCGATTGAGTTGACTACAAATTTACCCACCCCAATCACCACCACCACCCCCACCCCCACCGTACTCACCCCTCCCCCGCCGGGCCAATTTTTTTTTTATTTAACTACAAACTGTTTTCCGAAAAATGATTAATTTTTTTTACCCAACCGGGGGGGGGGGGGTTGGCAGGGGTGGTGAGTGGAGTGGGAGAGGAGTTGTTAAAAATAAATTTAAAATGGTTATTTTTTTTTTACTTAACGGGGGGTGGGGTGGCAGGGGGGTGGTGAGTAGATTGGGGGAGGAGTTGTTAAAAATAAATTTAAAATGATTTTTTTTTTACTCGATGGGGTGGTTGATGTGGGGTGGGTAACGTGGAGGTGTGTGTGTATGTGAGGATGTTACCATTTTCCGGAAAATGTTTTACTTAGGAAAAATCCGTAAATCAATTTACTTAGAAAAGTGGTGAAAATATTTTCCGGAAAACATTTTCCCCATTTTCCGGTGCTAAACAAACACCGGAAAATGGGGTAAATGTTTTCCGGAAAACATTTTCCCCCAAACAAACGGAGCCTAAATGTTCTTTACCAAATTTTTTCACCATTCATTTTATACTTGCGAAACTAGATGTTTAGAAAGCGGATGTAAGAATTTGTATACGTCTTTGCCATTAAATTGTACAAAAAGTAGATATTTCAGAATGTCCCCTAAATGAAATTCGGACATTCATTTTAGGACGGAGGGAGTACAACAACATTTATAGAGTTGGTTATTTTATGAATTCTTCGCAAATCGTTAATGGTCAAACATGTCTAAATAACGCATTGGATGTGGGAAACCAAATGGGAGAAACTGATATAGATGAGGGTAATTTTCCCAAACCTCTTTAGCACAACTGCTGAAACTTCTCTAGTTAAAAATGGATGAGAAGCAAGTCAGAAAAGAATGTTTTGATAGACCAGACTTATGTCTTAATTAGGTCTGAAATGTCAACATATTTCAGATCCAATGTTTATTGAGTTTTGTGAATCAAGGCCATGGTGAGGGACTGACATAGTGGCTTGATTGAATATGAATTCAGGAGCTCTGAACAAATAGAGACGACAAAGAAAGCTCCTGAGCAAGCAGAAGGAGAGCAAGAGTAAGTTTACCGGTCCTTCTTTTCTTCTATATAGTGCATCATTTTAGAAAGGGAATTTGCCCTCTTTTGGAACAAATCACTTCTCACTAATTCCTCATTGTATTAAAATGCCTCATAAATTCTCGTGTTGTATTATGTATAATACAACATTTAGTTATGCAGTAGTTTAAAATCATAATACTGCATCCGCACCACCGCCTCCGCCACAGCCCAGCTCCGCCGCCGCCGTCTGCTATCGCCGCATGCCGGATTTCGGTCAATTTTGCCGGAATCCGGCAATTTTTGCCGAAATCCGGCCGTCGATCGCCGGAATCCGGTCGCCGGAGGTCGGAATCTGGTCGCCGGTCCATGGGCTTCGGACTCCGGTCACCGGCGGCCGCCGGAATGCAGTATTATAGCCTTAATTAATGTTGTATTTTCAAAACATAATACAACACGGGAAAGGAACTTATCGGACATTATGAAACTTTTTTAGAACTTATCGGGTATAGTCCCTTTTAGAAATTCTCAAGTGGGCCCTACAAATTACTCCAGTTATCGGAAGTTGTAATGGTGACCTTAACATCAGATTTTCTATATCCTTGTTTCAGGTCTTCAGAGCCAACAGGATCTGGTCAATCCTTCAGACCAGGAACATGGCAACCACCAACGTGATTTCTTTCCAGTTTCAAAGTTGTTTTCGACAAACTTAAGAGTTGTTCGCATGAGTATTATTGTTTCATTTGTAAATGATTGTGCTTTGGGTGGAATTTCGGCTTTCGGAAGCTCACTCCAGATTTCGTGCTTCTAGAACATTTTTTTTCCATGAAGATTTGGTAAGACTCTGGACATTGTAATGTCTTGAATTAGGGGTGTAAATGATTCGGTTTGGTTCGGTTTAGGCCAATTTACGGACCGAACCACTGGTTATCGGTTCGGAAAAATCTCAAATCGAATCGAACCATGAAAAAATTCAAATCGAATCGCGGTTTGATTTTACGGTTCGAACTGTGGTTTAAACCACAGTTCAAATCATGAAATAGAACACAACATAAATCATTAATTAGAACATGGCTTCAGACTACACAATTTATTGTCATGTTTGTTTGAATTTTTCAGAAATAGCATACAGAAAAGATTCAAAATTTAAATGAAATTGTGCTTCAATGTTTATGATAATAACCGCCATTTGAGTATTTGTAATGGTATGTGTTAAAAAGTCAATTAACATTATTCAGGAAGATTAACCAAAAGAAAAAAAGGTTATGGGTTAAATCATATGAATAGAATTAAAGGTTTTCAAATATAAATGTGAGATGAAGATTAAAGATATGTATATCTACTGTTAATAATAAACGGTTTGGTGATTTGGTTTATCGGTTCGGTTTGGTGGTTCGGTCTCGCGATCTCGAATTGTGATTTGGGGGTTCAGACCGTAGACCAAGTCGAACCACACAGTTTGACAATTTTTGAAATCGAATCAAACCTCTATTGATTAAAAATCGAACTAAACTACGTGATTTTATTTGATTCGATTTGATTTCGAAACGAGATTTAAACAAATTACTTGCACCCCTATCTTGAACGATTGCCTATCTCTATCTTGAATGATTGCCTATGACACGTTTTACATTTTATCTTTTTGAAAAGAATAAAAAAAGTCGTCATGAGAGTACTACTTTTTGTTGTTTATCCATTTCCCTATCTCCTCTTTTGTTGCTTTCCGTCACCGGTTGGTGTCGGCCGTATATGAAGGCGGCTAATGGTTAATGATTTTGAGAGAATACAATCAAATGTGATTTTGTTTTTTTTTTTTTTTTTTTTTTTTTTTTTTTTTTGATATCCAGGTTCCCGAACATGCCGGGTAATCGCAGGCCCATGAGTCTCCGGCCTCGGTATGCGGCGGAGGTAAATCGCGGGATGTCTTATGCGGCCAGGGTGGCGGCACCGCCTATACTTTCCCAGAGCCCCACAGGAGCCCTCCTACAAGGCAATTGCATCACTATTACATCACCAATTTCCCATTGCTCTCTGTGCAAAGTGGCACTTACATCACTCTTACAACACCATTTGGCTGCTCCAGCTGCTCCTGCCAAGATTCGAACTCCCATCTCCCCGTTCTATAATACTCCATCCGTTTATAAATGTTTGTCCTATTTAACTTTTCAAACATTTTAATTTAGTGATTTTGAAGCTTTAATTTTGGTTATTTTTACAAACGCTTTAAAAATTATTGATAATATACACCGCCGTTATGTAATATTCCGTCCCTAAATGTTACAAGTTTTGAAAATTTAGTGATTTTGAAGCTTTAATTTTGGAAATGAGACTCACTTTTTGGGACAAAAAAAAAGGGAAAATGGGACAAACATTTAGGGACGAAGGGAGTAAATCTTTACTCTGTCTGTCCCAAAATAATATCACTGTTTTTAATTAGCTATTGATTTACCGTCAACAATATTATTAATTACAAATTTTAAATTTTCATTAAAATAGCTAAATCAAACTAAAATTTGTTGTTAAAAGCTCATTCGTAATAATGATAAATGAAGAGAGAAGATTATTTTGGAAGTATATTTAAATTGTCAATGTTTTTTTTTTTTTTTTGAAACCGAAAGAACAAATCTACTATATATAATAGCAAAAGTTTTTCAAGCTCCTAGAAAACTCCAAGTGGCACAATATCATTGGCCAATCTTTCCATCATCCATAATCATCCATTTGAAATTCAATTAGTAACTTTTAAAATATTATAAAAATATTAGAATATATTAAAATATAAATATAATCAAAGTTAATTTAACATGAGTAAAAATAGGCAAGTTTGTAAGTAAAAATGAAATTTAATAAAATTTTGATTTATATTAACGATTTATTTATTGTGCATATTTTATCTTTTCATTATCTTTTTTTAATTCTAAAATTTTCAAAATTAATATATACAAAATTAACAATCTACTATATATAATAGCAAAAGTTTTTCAAGCTCCTAGAAAATTCCAAGTGGCACAATATCATTGGACAATCTTTCCATCATCCACAATCATCCATTTGAAATTCAATTAGTAACTTTTAAAATAATATAAAAATATAAGAATATATTAAAATATAAATATAATCAAAGTTAATTTAACATGTGTAAAAATAGGCAAGTTTGTAAGTAAAAATGAAATTTAATAAAATTTTGATTTATATTCACGATTTATTTATTGTGTATATTTTATCTTTTTATTTTCTTTAATTAATTCTACAATTTTGTATATATTAATATATACAAAATTAACAATCTACTATATATAATAGCAAAAGTTTTTCAAACTTCTAGAAAACTTCAAGTGGCACAATATCATTGGACAATATTTCCATCATCCCCAATCATCCATTTGAAATTCAGTTAGTAACTTTTAAAATAATATAAAAATATAAGAATATATTAAAATATAAATATAATCAAAGTTTATTTAACATGAGTAAAAATAGGCAAGTTTGTAAGTAAAAATGAAATTTAATAAAATTTTGATTTATATACACGATTTATTTATTGTGCATATTTTATCTTTTCATTTTCTTTATTTAATTCTAAAATTTTGAAAATTAATATATACAAAATTAACAATCTACTATATATAATAGCAAAAGTTTTTCAAGCTCCTAGAAAACTCCAAGTGGCACAATATCATTGGCCAATCTTTCCATCATCCATAATCATCCATTTGAAATTCAATTAGTAACTTTTAAAATATTATAAAAATATTAGAATATATTAAAATATAAATATAATCAAAGTTAATTTACTATGAGTAAAAATAGGCAAGTTTGTAAGTAAAAATGAAATTTAATAAAATTTTGATTTATATTCACGATTTATTTATTGTGCATATTTTATCTTTTCATTAACTTTTTTTAATTCTAAAATTTTGAAAATTAATATATACAAAATTAACAATCTACTATAAATAATAGCAAAAGTTTTTCAAGCTCCTAGAAAACTCCAAGTGGCACAATATCATTGGACAATCTTTTCATCATCCACAATCATCCATTTGAAATTCAATTGGTAACTTTTAAAATATTATAAAATATAAGAATATATTAAAATATTAAAATATAAATATAATCAAAGTTAATTTAACATGAGTAAAAATTGGCAAGATTGTAAGTAAAAATGAAATTTAATAAAATTTTGATTTATATTCACGATTTATTTATTGTGCATATTTTATCTTTTTATTTTCTTTATTTAATTCTAAAATTTTGAAAATTAATGTATACAAAATTAACAATCTACTATATATAATAGCAAAAGTTTTTCAAGCTCCTAGAAAACTCCAAGTGGTACAATATCATTGGACAATATTTCCATCATCCCCAATCATCCATTTGAAATTCAGTTAGTAACTTTTAAAATAATATAAAAATATAAGAATATATTAAAATATAAATATAATCAAAGTTAATTTAACATGAGTAAAAATAGGCAAGTTTGTAAGTAAAAATGAAATTTAATAAAATTTTGATTTATATTCACGATTTATTTATTGTGCATATTTTATCTTTTCATTTTCTTTATTTAATTCTAAAATTTTCAAAATTAATATATACAAAATTAACAATCTACTATATATAATAGCAAAAGTTTTTCAAGCTCCTAGAAAATTCCAAGTGGCACAATATCATTGGACAATCTTTCCATCATCCACAATCATCCATTTGAAATTCAATTAGTAACTTTTAAAATAATATAAAAATATAAGAATATATTAAAATATAAATATAATCAAAGTTAATTTAACATGTGTAAAAATAGGCAAGTTGTAAGTAAAAATGAAATTTAATAAAATTTTGATTTATATTCACGATTTATTTATTGTGTATATTTTATCTTTTTATTTTCTTTAATTAATTCTACAATTTTGTATATACTAATATATACAAAATTAACAATCTACTAAATATAATAGCAAAAGTTTTTCAAACTTCTAGAAAACTTCAAGTGGCACAATATCATTGGACAATATTTCCATCATCTCCAATCATCCATTTGAAATTCAGTTAGTAACTTTTATAATAATATAAAAATATAAGAATATATTAAAATATAAATATAATCAAAGTTTATTTAACATGAGTAAAAATAGGCAAGTTTGTAAGTAAAAATGAAATTTAATAAAATTTTCATTTATATACACGATTTATTTATTGTGCATATTTTATCTTTTCATTTTCTTTATTTAATTCTAAAATTTTGAAAATTAATATATACAAAATTAACAATCTACTATATATAATAGCAAAAGTTTTTCAAGCTCCTAGAAAACTCCAAGTGGCACAATATCATTGGCCAATCTTTCCATCATCCATAATCATCCATTTGAAATTCAATTAGTAACTTTTAAAATATTATAAAAATATTAGAATATATTAAAATATAAATATAATCAAATTTAATTTAACATGAGTAAAAATAGGCAAGTTTGTAAGTAAAAATGAAATTTAATAAAATTTTAATTTATATTCACGATTTATTTATTGTGCATATTTTATCTTTTCATTTTCTTTTTTTTTTTTAATTCTAAAATTTTGAAAATTAATATATACAAGTGTCCTATAAATACATGTTGGGTGACTCTCAATTGTTGACAAGAGGAGAATGGCATGTCCTGGCAAAGGGGGTCTGTGGTTTGGCTGTGCGGCTGACCGCATGGTGGTGGGGCCGAGCCTTTGGCCTCGCGTCGTCTTGCTGACGAACTGGGCTTGACCACGTGGTGATGGGCCGAGCCTTTGGCCTCGTGTCGTCTTGTTGACGGGCTGGGCTTAATCTAGGGTTCAGTTTGTGTTTTCTTTTCCCTTGTAATATATATAGTCCTTTTGTCATTGTTCCTTCGTATGCCTTGGATAGAGAGAGATAGAAACAAGCTAGGTATTCACCATTGAGAGATTGTGAGATTGTGTGATTGTTTTTCACCTTGATCATCTCCTTGTACTCTTGATTGATATAGTGGATTGTTCTCCGTCGCCCGTGGTTTTTTACTCCTCTTGTTTTGAGGGATTTTCCACGTAAATCTCTGTTTTCATTGCTTGTTATTGTTTTCGTATTTCTACTTCATATTTGTGTTCATCTTTGCATAGCAATTATAGGCCATTGTTTCCCAACAATTGGTATCAGAGCCTGGTTCAGAAGGGTCCTATATTGCTTAATTGATTGAAGATGTCAGGGAAGTACGAGATTGAGAAGTTTAATCGCAAGATTAACTTTGGGCTATGGAAAGTAAAGATGCGAGCAATTTTGGTGGGTAAAAATTGCGTCAAGGCTTTGCTTGGGAAGGCGAAGAAACCGGCAAGTCTGACGGATGAACAATTTGATGATATGGATGAAAAGGCTTTATCTCTCTTACAATTGAGCCTCAAAGATGAGGTATTGAGAAAGGTTGTAGAAGAGAAGACTGCGGCAGGACTTTGGCTTAAGCTTGAGCAATTGTACATGACTAAGAGCGTTAGTAACAGGTTGCTACTATTGAAGAAACTCGAGGAGTGTAAACTCAAAACGGGTGGGTCCTTGGAGGAACATCTTGATGAGTTTGATGGCTTGGTCATGGACTTGAAGAATGTCGATGTCAAAATTGATGATGAGCAATTGGCGATAAAATTGCTTTGTTCTCTACCGTCGGAATACATGCACTTTCGCGAGACTGTTTTGTATGGCAAGGAAGAGATTGATTTTGAAGAGATCAAGTCTGCTTTATTAAGTCGTGAGGTTATCGAAACGCACTTGATTTCCCAAAGTGCTGAATCTCAAGGTGAAGGCTTAATTGCTAAAGGCGGTAAGAAGTCAGGGAAAGGATCGAATTCAAGAAATTCTGGTCAGTCAAATTCAAGTGAATGGCAAAAGAATGTGATATGTCATAGTTGCAAGGAGAAGGGACACATTCGAAAGTATTGCCCTAATCGGAGAGGTAAAAGGGAAGAGGATACAACCGCTAAGGGCAAGGGTGAAGCTGGAGTGGTGCATGAAGACACTAGTGATGACAGTGACTGTGATGCTCTTACTGCTTGTGATTCGGGCTCCAAAATTCGTGACAATTGGATTTTGGACTCGGGGTGTTCTTATCATATTAGTCCTAACAGGACATGGTTCTGTTCCTATAAAACTATTACTGGTGGAACAGTTTTGATGGGGAACAATGCTGCTTGCAAGGTTGTCGGAATTGGGACTATTATGGTTAAGATGTTCGATGGGGTAGTCAGAAAGTTGCACAACGTCCGGCACGTTCCTGATTTGAAGAAAAACCTGATTTCCTTAGGTACCTTGGATAGCCTTGGATATAGCTGCACCATTGCTAATGGTGAACTATTGGCTACTAAAGATGAATTGGTTGCATTGAAGGGAAAGAAGGTGGGAACATTGTATGAACTGCTTGGGTCTACGGTTGTTGGGGATGTGTCTGTTGCAAAGGGATCTATGACTGAGGCGGAGACTACTCAGCTGTGGCACATGAGATTGGGTCACATCGGCTTAAAGGGAATGACTGAACTTTCGAAGCGCGGTTTATTGGATGGACAGAAGACAGGGCCTATGGAATTCTGTGAGCACTGCGTGCTTGGAAAACAAACAAAGGCAAGCTTCGGACAGGGAGTACACTCGTCTAAAGGTATTCTTGACTATATTCATTCTGATTTGTGGGGTCCTGCTAGAAAATTATCTAAGGGTGGTTCTCGTTACTTGTTGACTTTTGTTGATGATTATTCACGAAAGGTGGTTGTCTATTTCTTAAAACATAAGAATGATGTGCTTTTGAATCTTAAGCAGTGGAAAACCTTAGTTGAGAAACAGACAGGTAGACCTATAAAGAAACTGAGAACAGATAATGGCCTTGAGTTTGTCGAAAAGGAGATTACTGAATTTTGCAAAAACGAAGGTATTGGTCGACATAGAACTTGTGTTGGGAAACCACAACAGAACGGTGTTGCTGAAAGAATGAACCGCACTTTGTTAGAAAGGGCTCGGTGTTTGTT
The DNA here is from genome assembly GCA_022495995.1 of Adenophora triphylla var. japonica. Classification (NCBI taxonomy): domain Eukaryota; kingdom Viridiplantae; phylum Streptophyta; class Magnoliopsida; order Asterales; family Campanulaceae; genus Adenophora; species Adenophora triphylla. The sequence goes on from JAFEMH010000006.1 coordinate 1,066,331, forward strand.
GTCTCAAGCAGGTTTGGGTAAAGAATTTTGGGCAGAGGCGATTAGTATGAGTGCTTACTTGGCTAATCGTTCTCCAAATTCTAGTATTGGGATGAAGACTCCGGTGGAGATGTGGTCTGGCTCTCCAGGAGATTACTCGAGATTGCATATCTTTGGGTGTCCTGCATATGCTTATGTAAACAATGGAAACAAATTGGAGCCAAGAGCCAAAAAGTGTGTCTTTGTTGGCTATACTACTGGAGTGAAGGGATTTCGGTTATGGGACCCAGTTGCATCTAAGTTCCTGGCGAGTAGAGATGTCACATTTAATGAGTCTCTACTTCTCCATGAGAAAGGTGGTTCTGCAGAACAGACACAGAAATAAGTGGAGCTAGATGGAGATGATAGGGTGGAACTTGACTTAGATGCGGATAACTTGTCTGATGAAGCACCTCCTACTGATGCTCCAGTTCAGGAGGAAGAGACTACGGTGCAGGTGGAGACTACCAGTGATCGTGGTAGGGGTAAGAGGGATAAAAGACCTCCTATTAGATATGGGTTTGAGGAGATGGTGGCTTATGCACTGTCCGCTGCTGAAACTGTTAATGTGCATGAACCAATCTCCTACAAGGAAGCTATGTCTTGTGAAGATTCTGCAAAGTGGTCGGTTGCTATGGAAGAAGAGATGGTATCTCTTGCGAAGAATCAGACATGGGAATTTGTGAGGCCTCCACCAAAGAAGAAGTTAGTCAGCTGCAAGTGGGTCTACAGGTTCAAGGAAGCTTCGGGGATTGAGGAAGCAAGATATAAAGCAAGGTTAGTTGCTCGTGGCTTCACTCAAGTCGAAGGGATAGACTACAATGAGATATTTTCACCGGTTGTTAGACACACATCTATTCGTACCTTGTTGAGCATTGTGGCAATGGAGGATCTTGAGCTTGAGCAGTTAGATGTGAAAACAGCGTTTTTACATGGGAAACTTGAGGAGGAGATCTACATGCGCCAACCTGAAGGGTTTGTGGTCGAGGGGAAGGAGGATCATGTCTGTTTGTTGAAAAGATCCTTATATGGTTTGAAGCAATCACCTCGACAATGGTAAAAAGGTTCGACTCTTTTATGGTAACTCATGGTTTTGCTAGGAGTGATTTTGATAGTTGTGTCTACTTGAAGGGCTGTAGTGATGGCTCATTAATTTATCTTGTGTTATATGTCGATGATATGCTTGTAGCTGCAAAAGATATTAATGATGTCAAGCAGGTGAAATTGATGTTGAAAGGGGAGTTTGAGATGAAAGATCTAGGTGTTGCGAGGAAGATTCTTGGCATGGAAATTGAACGAGATCGGAAAAGGGGACTACTTTATTTGTCGCAAGGAATGTATGTACAGAGGGTCTTGGAGTGGTTCAACATGAAGGATGCCAAATCTGTGAGTACACCTCTAGCTTCCCACTTTCGGTTGTCTTCTTTAGATTGTCCCAAGTCTAAAGATGAGGAAGATTATATGTCACGTGTTCCGTATTCGAATGATGTGGGGTGTATTATGTATGCTATGGTTTGCACTCGGCCTGATATTGCTCAAGCAGTGAGCGTAGTGAGTCGATACATGGGGAATCCAGGTAAAGAGCATTGGAATGCTGTCAAGTGGATTCTTAGATACTTGTGTGGTGCACCGGATTTATGCATTATCTATGGTAGGAATCGTGATAGTTTTGTTGGTCATGTTGATTCAGATTGGGGCGGTAATCTTGATGACAGAAAGTCTACAACGGGGTATGTGTTATAAGACAGAGAGTTTAGAGAAGAAGCATATGGTGAAGAAAAACCCAACGTGGTTTCTTCCTTTCATTCTTATTTTCCTTTATACACAAAGTTGTTTACAAGAGAGAGAGTCCTGACTTATCTATACATGGTAAGGATTATAGAGAATAATCTAAGGCTAATCATATATACATACCTAAAGAGATACAACAACTAAATCACACGTGATTACAATAATAAAGTTAAAGATTGATCATGAATTTCACAGATTATGGCCGTAATCACTACTGGTTTAACACCCCCTCAAGCTAAGCGCAGACAGGTGCCACCTTGTCAGATAACAAATCAAGACGGGGACGCGACAACCCCTTTGTAAAAATGTCCGCTAACTGATTATTGATGGCAATGTATGATAGGCGTAAGAAGCCGCTTTGTTGAAGCTCACGGACAAAGTGTAGATCGATTTCAACATGGCGAGTACGAGCGTGGAAAACTGGATTGCGAGCCATATGAAGTGCGGAAAGGTTATCGCAGTAGATATGTGGCGGAGAGAGGTAGAGGCCGAGCTCTCTATATAGAAATGAAAACCAACGCAACTCTGCAGCCGTAGTTTCCAAGGCTCGGTATTTTGCCTCACTGCTAGACCTTGCCACCGTAGTTTGTTTCTTGGCCGTCCAAGCTACGAGGTTGGGTCCCATAAAAATACACGCACCTGTGGTAGAGCGGCGGTTATCGGGTGACCCAGCCCAATCGGAATCAGAGTATGCTCGTAAAGATGTGTCATGTGACCGTGAAATATGAAGCCCACGATAGATAGTACCGTTGACGTAGCGAAGAATACGTTTGACAGCCACTAAGTGAGATGTGCGAGGAGAGTGCATAAACTGACACACTTGGTTGACTGCAAACGCAATGTCTGGGTGCGTGAGAGTAAGATACTGAAGACCACCGACCATACTACGATACATAGTGATATCTGAGATGGGATCACCATCATGAGCAGATAGATGTAGGCCTGGAGTAAGAGGAGTAGTCGTGGGCTTGCTACCCTCCATATGAAATTTATGAAGAAGGTCAGATGCGTATCGAGATTGGCTAAGAATGAGAGAATCAGCCGCGTACAAGATGAGGAAAACACAAACAACCAAAAGTTTTAAGAGTTTTGTAATCCGGGACTTGTTTAAGCAATTTTTGAAAAGGTGATATGTAACCAAGTTGTCGCATGGGCAACCTGTTAATGAGATATACCGCCGTATTAAATACTTCAAGCCAATAAACTTGAGGTACCCCGGATTGGGATAAGAGACACAAACCCATAGCCACAATGTGACGGTATTTTCTTTCGACTGTACCATTTTGTTGGGGTGTGTATGGACATGTAGATTGATGCTTAATGCCATGATTTTGAAGAAAAATAGAGAACTGGCGATTAATAAATTCACCGCCTCCATCAGTTTGGATAGTTTTTATAGTGTGAATGGCAGATATTTTTCGACTTAATTGATTTTCAACTTGGAGTTTAAAAGAGGCAAAAACATCCAATACATCAGATTTGCGAAATAAAGGGAAAATCCAAACATATCTAGAAAAATCATCAACGATGCTTAAATAAAAACGATATCCATTCTTTGAAACAATAGGGGAAGGCCCCCATACGTCCAAATGTAATAGCGCTAGAGGTGCGCGAGAATGAAAATTACGAGCAACAAAAGGTAATTGACTCGATTTTCCTAGAGGACAAATATGACAAAAAGACTTAGAAATAGTTCCACTAATAGGTAGATGAACTTTATTGACTAACGACTTAAACACCTGAAGAGACGGATGACCAAGACGGGCATGCCAAGTAGTTGAGGATGCATGTTCGCCAATGAGCACTAGAGGACTGACGCGAGCGGAAGAATCAAAGCGGAGTGTGTATAGGCCATTGGAGCTATTGCCAGAGAGAATAATCTGCTTCGTGGTGGTGTCCTTCACACGAAAACCAAAAGCGTCAAGTTCAAAGAAGCAATTATTATCGGAAGAAAATTGACGAATAGACAAGAATGAAGAATGACCGATAGATGAAATAGGAATTCGGGAACCATTGGCTATGGTAATCGAATTTGTACCTGAGTACGGAGAATGATCCGAGAACCCATCAGAGGACGGGGTCATGTGGTTGGTAGCCCCTGAATCGAGCACAAAAGATGGAGCCAAAGGAGTAGTACCCTCGTCATGTTGAACCATTTCTGCCGAATTATGATGACTGAAGAGAGCATAATTTCCTGGATTTTGGCAAAAGGGAGCTGTGTGACCATTCCTGAAGCAAAATTGGCAGGGACCTTGATTCGGCGGCTTGTAGGGAGTAAGCGGCCTAGGCTGGTCAGTAAGTGTGGGGAGGTGGGTTCCTTGGTTGAGGTGGAGCACCGAAAGTCCGGCCGTGAGGGTCGGGAGAGGGCGCGGGCAAAATACCTCGTCCTCCACTCGCTCCCTACGCCACTATTATTGTTGCCACAATTTCCCTTGCCACGTGAGGATCCCCGGCCACGACCACGGTGATTGGGAGAATACCCAGTGCCCGTATGGTTGTATGTTGGTTGTGACGCCGACGAGTCAGCTACAAGAGTACTGGTAGGGTTTAAGGCAAGAGTATTGAATTTTGACAACAATTCCTCTTCCTGTAGCAAGAATCTTGAAGATCATCTAAGGAGTCACCGGGCGATTGTTCCGAGAGGTTATAAACTCCTTGAACGTAGGGCCGAGTCTAGCAACAATTCGCGTTGAAGATCTTCGTCCGAGATTACTTCTCCCGCTTTAGCCAAAGCATCGGAGAGAGAGATGGCTTTTTGAAAATAATCATCCACCGAGGTTTCCGGCTTCTTTGCAAGAGCATTAAGTTCGCTTTTAAGCTTTTGCACATGAATGCGAGATTTGCCCCCAAATCTTTTCTCTAAGAGAGCCCACACAAATGGAGCGATCTCGACAAGGGCTGATTCGGGATCGAATTTTTATGATAAAAGGGCCTTGATCCACCCTAGGACAAGGCTTGAGGCTTGGTTGAAGTATGCAAGCCAAGGATTGTTTGTTCCGCCTGGTAGCTTAGCCGGAGGAGGGACAAAGTGTTTGTGATCATGCGGTGGTGAGTTCATACGTCGTGAGGACGGTGAAAACAGCTGACCTCCAATTCATGTAGTTGTCACTCGTGAGATGACAAAGTGTCCAAGATAAGATTGGATGTTCAAGGTAAGGGAAAGAGATGGAGGTCGGTCTTCGGTATCGATGGTCGAAGACACGTACTCATTGCCGGAATTCACTGGGGGTTTCTCATGGCTCCTAAGAAGCTCTGATGCCATATAAGACAGAGAGTTTAGAGAAGAAGCATATGGTGAAGAAAAACCCAACGTGGTTTCTTCCTTTCATTCTTATTTTCCTTTATACACAAAGTTGTTTACAAGAGAGAGAGTCCTGACTTATCTATACATGGTAAGGATTATAGAGAATAATCTAAGGCTAATCATATATACATACCTAAAGAGATACAACAACTAAATCACATGTGATTACAATAATAAAGTTAAAGATTGATCTGTGAATTTCACAGATTATGGCTGTAATCACGGCTGTGGTTTAACATGTGTTTTGTCTTGGTGGTTCTGCTATTAGTTGGAAATCTGGACTGCAGGAAGTCACAGTGTTGTCTACTACTGAGGCTGAGTATATGGCTATAACAGAGGCTGTAAAGGAAGCCAAATGGCTTGGTGGCTTGGTTCGTGAACTTGGTATGGTTCAAGGTGCTCCTGAGGTTTTCAGTGATAGCCAAAGCGCTATTTGTTTGGCGAAGAATCAGAATTCTTTCCATAGGAGAATGAAGCACATTGATATTAAGTATCACTTTGTGAGGACTTCAATTGCAAGTGGTGAGGTCGTTCTGAAGAAAGTTGATACAGTTGACAACCCGGCGGATATGTTGACAAAGCCTTTGCAGATTGCTAAGTTCAAGCATTGCTTGGACTTAGTGGGTGTTACTAGTCATTGATGCCCTTCGGGGCGTGGCGGCGGAGAAAGAGATGTTCTTTTGGAGATAGCTTGTTTCGGGATTGATCGTCAAGGTGGATAATTGTTGGGTGACTCTCAATTGTTGACAAGAGGAGAATGGCATGTCCTGGAAAAGGGGGTCTGTGGTTTGGCTGTGCGGCTGACCGCATGTGCGGCTGACCGCATGTGCGGGTGACCGCATGGTGGTGGGGCCGAACCTTTGGCCTCGCGTCGTCTTGCTGACGAGCTGGGCTTGACCGCATGGTGATGGGCCGAGCCTTTGGCCTCGTGTCGTCTTGTTGACGGGGTGGGCTTGATCTAGGGTTCAGTTTGTGTTTTCTTTTCCCTTGTAATATATATAGTCCTTTTGTCATTGTTCCTCCGTATGCCTTGGATAGAGAAAGATAGAAACAAGCTAGGTATTCACCATTGAGAGATTGTGAGATTGTGTGATTGTTTTTCACCTTGATCATCTCCTTGTACTCTTGATTGATATAGTGGATTGTTCTCCGTCGCCCGTGGTTTTTTACTCCTCTTGTTTTGAGGGGTTTTTCACGTAAATCTCTGTGTTCATTGCTTGTTATTGTTTTCATATTTCTACTTCATATTTGTGTTCATCTTTGCATAGCAATTATAGGCCATTGTTTCCCAACAATACCCTATATCATGTCTTGGTGAGGGAGTTCATGTTTTAAGTTTATTCATCAATAAAAGTTCAGCTTTGAGCTAGCTTTTGTGTGTTCTGTATCTCATTGGTTTCTTCTGAATCATTTGAGTGGTGAACCCCCTTTACAAACCTGTATCTCGTGGGAGGATTCCTTCGAGTGGTGAGTTGTTTTGCTCTGTATCTCCAAGGTCGATACATTGGAGTGGTGAGCATCTTATCAATATTCTTATTTTATTTCCGCTGTGAGTATTCCCCGTATCAAGTGGTATCAGAGCCGTAGATCCTGCTGTGTTTCCTCGGTGCAATAATATGTTGCATTTGGACGGAAGACCGAGGACCAACCCCAACAATGAGCAAGTTATTGATCGGACTGGTGAAAATGGGCAATATATCCAAGGTACTTCGATGAATTTCGAACATATCTTTTCTTTTTCTTGCTTTTCTCATGTAAAAGAGGTAGATTGGAACGTACCTCCAATCTATAATGAGTACAATGAAGATGGATGTTTAATAATGAACAAGTACGACGATGGTGCTGATTTTACCATGCATCAGAAAGATTATTGTGATCCATTTCTCTTGGAAATTGCAGCAGATAATATGTGCATCAAATTTCATATGATTAAAAGATTACTTTTTGCAACAGAGAATATTGTGATGGGAAGGTTAACAACTTTGAAAATGGTAGAGAGTAGCTTATTTTCTAAATTTATTCATTATTCTCTAAAAAGACAGAGACTTTCATACAAAAATGAGAAAGAAGTAATTTGGAAATGGTGGACAGCTCGTCTTCCAAGGTTCAAGAGGTTACATGCTCAAGTTTGTGATCGTATGGACTCGAGGACGTGTCACGACCCGAAACCTAGGCACCATTTTACTTACGTGTTGGGCACGTGGAGCGGGGCCGTAGCATTTTATTGGTTGCATTTCATAATAAGTGAGATTTTTATGTGTTAGTTTTAACATTTTAATAATTGATTTGACATTTTAGTGATGCTAATAAAATAATTTTAATTATTTAATGCCTAGATGGAATAAATAAGAGTTTTGCATTGGATACTTTAATTGTGGAAAATTTAAATAAATGTTTATAAAAAGTTGAGGGCCTAGGTGTAATTGTAAGGTGAAGGGGTTAATTGTTACAACTTAAATCATATAGGGACTAAGGGGTAACATTTGTGTATATATATATATATATAAGTATATATCTATCTCCTTCTTTTCATTTCCATGGCATTTTTCCACGGTGGTATTCCAGAGAGGTCGGTTAAAAGAAAGAAAAATTACTTCCTCCGTTCCAAAACCCATTTCCTATTATATCTTCCAAAAATTATTAAAAATCAACTGTGAGTCCGTTTTACGATTCGACTGCGGCGGAGCGATCAAAAAGCCGAGGAGAACGTTTAGAGCCGATCAGATCGTCATTTTATTCCGGCACATTTTTAGGTAAGTTATTATGATTCCTTTCGATTAATTGTTCATACTACGAGAAATGATGATATTACGTGTTCTAAATGATATTTGGTATTATGGGATCATATTATTTGACTTTTGGTAAATTTCGAAATTTATTTGGGTTGTAATAATAAAATAAAAGAAATATGGATTGTTGAATGAGTATGTTAGAATTTTGTAAAATATGAGAAATAAATGAATTTTGGGTGATTTTTACATGATTATTTGGGTTTTGGAAGAAGTAGGGTAAGGGTGATAATATGGTTGGGTTTCATTGGAAGGGTGGTGTAAAATGGTTATAGGGCGTGGAGAAAGTAGGTGGTAATGTTTGGGTTCTTATAAGGAAGTTGGCTAAAAGGTGAGGTTGGGATTATATTTGTTATATAATGTTATTACTAGCACTTAATTGATTATTGGTAGATTTAACAATTTGATTGATTTTGGAATGATGAAAAAATGAGTAGGAAATGAGTAAGAAAATGGGTTGGTAATTGAGAAGGGTATTATAGTGGTTGATATATGGCTTGAAGGGAATATTGTTGTGTGGCTTGTAATAAGTAAGAAAATAAGGGAAAGTTTGAATTAATTCCGTGGCTTTGGAGAATGAAAAGAAAATGGGTTTTGATGGAATCACTTGATATTATGGGTTATAGATGAGTTCGTGAGAGGTTGGAACATTCATTTGGGGAGAGTGAAATAGAAAGAAAAGGGGTTGGGATGAAATGAAATACTTTGAAGTCATGGCATTAGGAATTGGGTTGAATAACATGGAAAAAAGGTAATGAAATAGTTTGATTGAGCATGGTGTATATGTTCTATGGCATGGGTTGAAGGTAGTTGGAGGACAAAATGGTATATGGACTGGTTTTGGTTTGTTGGCATAGCTTGGTGAATTGGAAAATTGGCGTTTGTTTGGGACTTCTTTGCGTGTCTTGAATCTCGATGTTCTGATTTTGGCCTTGGCACGAGTCGTGCCAAGGGGCACGAGTCGTGCCCTTTTTGCCACTCGTGAAAACGAGTCGTGAAAAATGGTCCAAGTCGTTCTGAGTAACATGGGGAAAAAGGCACGAGTCGTGCCATAGGGCACGAGTCGTGCCATAGGGCACGAGTCGTGCCATGCAATGGAAATTCTGAATCAACTTTGAAGGCTTGGAAATCTAATCAACTTAGAGCATAACTGAACCCTCTTTAATTATGATTAAAGTAGAGTTACTTGTATGTTATTATACCCCTATGTGATTACGTGGGGACGGTTATATGTTAAATTGGTGCGGGAAATAAATGTTGCACTTCTCTATTAGTTAAACAGGAGGATTAATACCCTGTTGCTGAATTGTTGTTATTTAAGACTGTTAAATTCCATGATGCATGATTCCAGTTGATTGAGTATGAATACCATATGTGGATTATATTGATTCATTAGTGTTTATATATATGTTACACTAATTGAGATGTTAAACATGAGTAATTGTACCATGTTCTATACTGTTCAACGTGAGTAATGATGCCATGTTATTTACTGTTATCTCAACGTGTGGACGTGATTTCAAGTAACTGTATGTGCTTGAATGTGTATATAAATGTTTTCCCAAGAGGATGTATCTACATGTATTTCCAAGAGGATGTATATACATGTATTCCCTAGAGGATGTGTTCCCAAGAGGATGTTTTCCCAAGAGGATGTATCTACATGTATTCCCAAGAGGATGTATATACATGTATTCCCTAGAGGATGTGTTCCCAAGAGGATGTTTTCCCAAGAGGATGTTTTCCCAAGAGGATGTGTTCCCAAGAGGATTAAATGTGTTTACGGTGTTCAAATTATGAAGTGAAACAACTTGCTTACGTGTTGCATTTTATTTGGCATATTGTTGCATGCATAATAACTTGCTGAGATTATTTCTTACCCCTTCTCCCTTTAATTTTTTTTTAGTTTCAGCTGAGACAGATAGACCAGACCGGTGAGGCCGGAAAGGAGTTGGACCGTCGTATGGGTGTCAGGGTATGTGTACTGTTTGGGAATTGGGAATAAGTGTGGTTATTATTAAATTGAGACAAAGAAATATGTATAAAGTTTTATAAATATTTTCAATGAAATGTTGTAAATTAAAACAGGTTATAGTTTGATTTTTAAAAGTTTATTCCACTTTTAAATTATTTGAATGAAAAGTTTTAATTAATTTTAGGGTGGTTTGGGGACTCTCCAGCTGGGACACGAGTTTATAGGTCCCGGGGTTGGGGAGGGCCCCACAGGACGAGTCTTCTTCAACAAGGGGAGTTTGATGCGGGAGCTAGAAGGCCAAAACGTGAAGAGACGAAACAGGAACTTGAAGAGACGAAACAGAATGAGCGATACTCCAAGCAAGCTAATAAGCACCGTAAATATGCTGAGTTTAAAGAAGAAGATCTAGTATGGGTGCATTTGAGAAAATAGAGGTTTCCTCAAGGCCCTTTCGCCAAGTTAAAGCCAAGAGCAACTGGTCCATTTAAAGTGTTGAGGAAAATAGGAGAGAATGCGTACAAGGTTGATCTTCCAGCAGAGTACGAAGTTTCTGACACTTTCAATGTGTCCGACCTTGCACCTTTTCATGGCGACAACGATGTTATAGACTCGAGGACGAGTCTTCTTCAACAAGGGGAGTTTGACGCAGGAGTTGGGAAGTCAGTAATTGAAGAGGCTGAATATGGTGACTGTCCAGATTTCACCCGAACTCAGCTGCAAGTCTGTACCGATTGGGAAGTCCAAAAATTATGTGTGACCTACCGTGGGAAAGCTCTGTGAGTCTAGTTTCTGGAACATTTTTCGGTTCATTGATTGCATTTTTCTACAAAGAGTTATGTCAGTTTTAGTAAAGGGTGATCTAAGGGGCAGATTCATCCGAATTTTGTCCAAGTCTTTTAGGTTCATGAGTCTTTTGATTCATCCCTTATCTTATCCTCAAATAATTAATGTTTAGTTCATTCCCTTAGTATTTTGATATTTTCTAAGCTTGGAGGGTTGTTCCAAGTGTCCTATAAATATCCTATATCATGTCTTGGTGAGAGAGTTCATGTTTTAAGTTTATTCATCAATAAAAGTTCAGCTTTGAGCTAGCTTTTGTGTGTTCTGTATCTCATTGGTTTCTTCTGAATCATTTGAGTGGTAAACCCCCTTTACAAACCTGTATCTCGTGGGAGGATTCCTTCGAGTGGTGAGTTGTTTTGCTCTGTATCTCCAAGGTCGATACATTGGAGTGGTGAGCATTTTATCAATATTTTTATTTTCTTTCCGCTGTGAGTATTTCCCGTATCAAAATGACATTCACTTGTATGTATGATTTACTTATTAGTCATTATTTTAATTTCTTTCTTTTACATCACTTTTAATACTCCAATATCTAATCTATTATTAATATTTTTGAATATATATAATTATATATATATATATATATATTAATAAAATTATCCTTTTGCTATTAAAAATGTATAAAGAATTGTCATGTTAAACCATATTTTAAAAAAAAAAAATTATATACCAAGGGTCGAAGGAATATTATTTTCTCATTATTTTAAAAAATAATTTTATTTTAAAAAATATAAAAAAAGCATCACACTAGAAAGACTGATCACATAATCAAAGCATATACTAATATACTAAAAGTAAACAAAACATCCTTGTAAATTACATACTCCCTCCGTCCCACGTGATTGCAAACTAATTTTTTGGGTGTGAGAATTAAGGAAAAGTGATGTAAGAAAGAGAAAAAGTTAAATGTTGTGAGTATGAAAAATTAAATAGGAGAGAGAATGAGTGGGAAGAATAGTGAGGAGAGAGAATATTGTGAGTGTAAAAGTGAAGTAGGAGAGAAAATGAGTGGGTGGAATAGTGAATATTCTTTGCCATTTTGAAAAGTTTGCATTTACGTGGGACGAACCAAAATAGAAATAAGTTTGCATTCAGGTGGAACGGAGGGAGTACTTCCTCTTCTGTCCTAAAATAATTTTTCACTTTTTTTTTCTCGTTATTACAAATAAACATTAATAATAATATTAGATTGATTTAATCATTCTAATAAAAATTTAAAACATGTTAATTATAATATTGTTGAGTAACTCTTGTGAAAAATTAGTTTTTTTTAAATGTTATAAAAAAACTAGTTTTCAGAACCGTTCATCACTCTTATTAGTTAGACTTAGTGCATTAAAACTAATTTTTTTCTTGACAAAAACTCATGTGAGAACACTATGACCCGTCTCATGAATGAGACGGGTCATTTTTGACCCATGACCCAGCCCATGGGGCATGACCCAGGCGATTTGAGAGACTGGAGCGCCAATTGGGGAAACCGGGGCCGAAGGGGAGGCCTTCTTGGAGAATGGATCGGAGGTCAGGTGGGAAAGTGAAGTGGAAGATGGGTTGAATGGAAGTGATTTCGGCGTCCGTGAGACCAGAATCGATGGGGACGTCGGAATTGCGGAGATGGCCGATGAGGTTTTTGGAGTAGGCGGCGAAAGAGAAGCAGATGCTTCTTGGTGGTTTAATGGGTTTCTGTTGTTGGAGTTGATGTTCTGTAATGGTGGTTGTTGTTGTAGCCATTAATGGCGGATTGATTGATCAAGAAATGAAAAAATACAGTACACGAATGATATGGGTTTGGTTAATATAGATCGAATGTGTGTTAAGAAGAGAGAGAGAGAGAGAGAGAGAGGGCGGAGGAATTGGAAAGAAAAAGTCGTCGGAGTTGGATGTGGACAATGAGGAGGGAGGGAGAGAGGAACTGTTTGACTATTACTTTATATTTTGTTTTTTTTTGGCTTGTGAAAAGTAATAGTTACTATAACATAATGTAATAATTGTATGCATATAAAGTAATAGTTTGTATACATTAAAGTAATACATATATACAGAAAAGTAATAGTGTTTTTTCCTATGTTTTTTTCGTTTGGCAAAAGTAATACTTATTATAACTTAAATGTAACAAACGTGTTATTTATATGTAATAGTATTTGTACATAATTGTAACACGTATGTATAGATATCTATATGTTTTCAAACAATAAGTTACAATGAGTTCAAATTTATCATGATACATGTAAAAGTATTACATTATCTATAGAAATATGTTACAATTTCATCTATCAAAGTGTTACATTTACTTGTATAAACTATTACATTCATATACATAAGTTATTACAGTTCAAATGTAATACATATAGTTTTTATTACATTTGAAAAATGGTGAAAACGAGCTTTTGTTTTTTTTAAACAGGTATTACGTTTACTTATAAACAATGTTACTTTATATGTATACAGTCATTACATTAAGAGATGGTAACTATTACTTTTTCTAAAAAAAATAAAAAAAAATTGGGCCTATGAGAGGCTGCCACGTATCAGGGTCATGCCCCATGGGTCATGAGTCGACCCATCTCATGCATGAGACGGATCCCCTTGTTCTCATGGAAGACCACCTCATGTTATGTTATCAAAAAACTAGTTTTTTGCAAGATTTTGACAATATTGTTGATGATGTATCAATAATAACTTTTAGATCTCCATTTGTAAAATTAAAAATCAATCTAAAATTGTAATTCAAAATTTCTTTATAATAATAATTAAAAAACGAGAAATTATTTTGGGACGGAAGAATTATTATAAATTTTACTATATCAAAAAAGAAAAACTGAAAAACAAGAGCTAAAAAATTAAAAAAAGAAAACAATCTCGTACGACCAACACGCTCCCCCAGTACTAAAATTTCAAAAGTATCTCTAGAATGTGCACGTCACGCGCAATTATTTTTTAACCCCAAAATATTTACCGCAGCCAATAAACGATAAAACTGGCCGAATCGCAACAGTGCACGCGATTAAATCTCCTTCATCACCACCGTCAATCCCAAGCTTCCAGTTCCAATTACCTCTGCCCCTTAGCCATCCAATCCACTTCAAACCCTACCTCCTTACCACCGTACACCGCATAGCATAATAGCAGACTATTATTATTTTATTTGTTTTTCATTTTCAATTCTTATTCAAATTTGAATAGATGGGTGCATCAGATATAATAAAATTCAGACTGTTTTTTTTTTATTCAGATTTGAATGTCTCTTATTTTTTACTTAATTTTCAGATGTAAAATTATCACTTATTTGCCTCTTAATTGATTTTTTTCATATATATCTCTTTCATAAACTCATAATTTCAAAAATACTCAACCCAAACATTAAATCAATAGCAATACCTCTCATTTATTTACTCCATTAAATATCATAACATTAATTTTAAATATGAATTTAGATAAATATTCAATCAATTTGAATAATTAATAAATCAATTTTACGACCATACCTCTTATTAATTAAGCAAAATTCAAACGTGAAATCAAATTTCATCATCTAACACTTAAAAAAGAAATCAAATGCCACCTACACAAACCCGGCACCTTCCCAAACCTTCCCAAGTCACGACTTGAGGTTGCTGCTGAAGCTGCCGCTAACAACAGTCGGCTAATTTACAGCCGCTTCAGTCATTTAAATATTGAAGCACCCATAATTTGACTGTTGGGGAATTTTTAGGGTTTATTTATTTTTTTTCCTGAAAATTAAATCGGCCATCGTCATGTATTTTAGCACTTCATCTTCTTCTTCTTCCGCACTTCTCAGAGTTTCTAGGGTTCGTTTCTCTTCATTTTCTCTCTCTAAACCTTCTTCTTCTTCTATACTACCTTCTCTCTCTTCGCGTTCATCATCCGTCTCGTGTCGATCGGTGAGCACCTCATCGGTGTTTCGATCTCTCCGGTTATCCGTTCCCCGGTGGAGTCAACGTGTTGATTGGCGATCGCCTGCCGGTCTTCGAGCTCAGATCAGAACTTCTGCTCCTGTTATCGAACGATTTCAGCGGAAGATCTCTACTATGGGTATAACCGCCTTATCTCTTTCTGTTTAATGAATATATCCAGTGATAGTGATGTCTCATTTTTTAATTTTAATGAAATAGTCGCTGTCAATCGTTGAAAATGAATGTATGAGATTATCGACCTCATATCAAATGTTCCTGGATTTGTTCCTTGGATATTCATTTTATCAACGTCAGTTATGGAAATTGTTTATGATTTGTTATAGGAGAGATTACATTATTATGTTTGTAATATATTGTGGATTTGGAATCTTCATTTAATTGACATTTTAACTTTTAACTTCTCTCCCTCTTTGTTTTTGGGATACTTTTGCACTTTCTCTTCAGAAAACTGCTGATAACATTTAGAATTTGAATCAGCAACTTTGAATTGGCAGCCTGCTTAATCCTTTTGATTGCCAAGTGTATAAAATTGGAGAATCAATCTTTTGTACTTTGAAGGATGAAAATGTTCAGTTTCTATTTTCTGCTTTCTTTTTAGTGCTTTTTCTTTAGTGCATGATTCCCTTAATTTATCATTTCCGTTACTTCCATTTGCAGGGGGAAATTTTTCTATCAAACTGAACTTCATCTCAAAACCAAATAAAAATGAAAGTGTTTATTAGTTTATTTATACAATTTATTGCATCATTAATGGTATTTTATTCATATTTCATTTTTACCAGTATCTGCACACTTTTGCCTCTAGAAGAAGCAGTATATTCTGTACTGGTTGTCACAAAATGAAGAAGAAAATGATTTATCAATCTTAGTAAAAATTGCTAGTGGCATAAAAGGTGATACCAAAGTGCGAAGTGATCCATTCTAACTCGACGTGTGCTTGAAAAATTTACTCATGTCACTTTTACTTAGAGCTATCAATACGGGCGGGGCGGGTCCAACCAGCGAAAGCCCGCCATTAAACGGGGCGGGGCGGGCTGGCCCAAATTTCTGGCAGGCTGGAAATACATTATCCCAACTCACCTTGGGTTGGTGGGCCATGCGGACCAATCAAATAAATGAAATTTGGGCTTAAAATTGTGTATAAACTGATACCAAAAAAAATAAAAAAATAAATCATAATAGTCAAACAAACACAAACTGTTAAACACAATAATATCTCAAAAGATACCAAAAATCATAACAGTCAAACAAACACAAACAAAGATTCATATCAATATAAACTAATTCTCAAGTAGGCAACACAAGTAAAATTTACGCAAATTGCTACAAACAAAGGTAAATCATGATCCCAGAAATAAGGATTCATATCAATAAGAATGGAGAGAGAGAGAGATATATGTGTGTGGATTGGATACAGTAACGACAACAAATTATTGGTCGTGATGGAGTGCACCGGCGGCGATCGAAACGGCGATGAGGGCGGCTGCGTTTCCTTAGTGTTTCTCCGTTTCTGTTCTCTACTTCTCTCGAGTCTCTCTAGAGCACTTCACGATTCATGTATTGAGTCCACATGGTCGATATATTCCTAGAATTTCCACTTTAAAATGACGTCATTTTGTGGCGAAAAAAAATAAATAGTGGGCTGGCCCGCACTGAACCCGTTTGGCCCGCACCCGTATGGGCCATCCCGAATTGGTCTACTTTTATTTGGGTTAGTAGTTTTAAAACTCAACCCACCCTTATTACATGGCGGGGCGCGCTGGCCGGACGGGCTCATTCCAAATTGATGTGTTGTTTACTGCCGTGTCCATTTATTGCCTTTAAACTCAATTAGCTTCTTGCTGTCCTTTTTGGTTGGTATTCTGTGCAACTTTCTCCATCAGAGGAAACACTTGTATTGTGGTATTATTTCAAAACTAGTATGCCACCCGTGCGTTAAAACGCACGACAAAACGTTTTTTTCATAAATAGGAACCCAACCCAAAAAGTTTATATTGTAATGAACTTTCATATAATTAAGAAACATGACATTAATGAAAGAGTTACTTATATAAGTATATCAAATACTAAATAATATTACAAATTCTGAAAAAAATTCTTATAGACAACATTTGTCGTTTCATTATTGGTGGCGTTTCCATCTTCATCACACATTAGTATTCTCAACCCATGTCGATTTGTGACCCTCGACAACGCAACGTACAATTGTCCATGACTAAATACAGACCTTTTCATTTAATGATTTATCAATAACAACATTTAAAATTTCAATAATATGGTTAGATTTGAACTAATGTTTTGGTCAAACTTAACTGAAAATTGATCAAAAGTGTCTTTTCACTCGGGACGGATGTAGTATAAGAATTCATCCATACTTTTAAAACAAAAATAGAATATGTTACTAAATCATCTTGATCCCACATGGCCAAGGCCATGTGAGAATTGGGTTTTCTATTTGATCTTGAATTCTTGAGTGCCTCGTGTTCATAGTAGAAGTCCAAGTTCAGAACAAAAAAATCAACTTTTTTGAGTTATTTTTTTTTTTTTTTCATAAAATGAAATTGTTGATATAACTAAGAGTTTGAAACCAACATGCATAACACTAATGAGTAAAAGAGAGAGATAATTGATGGTTAAAGCTTTAAATAAATAAAGTAATGATTTGTGGATGTTTATAGTAATATTAATGAGTCAAATAATAAAAAGGTAATTTAGTCAATTATTGTAAAAGAAGTTTTGGAGGGAATTTGCTCCAATTGCTTGAGCCTTCATATATATATATATATATATATATATATATAAATTGACTGCTAAAATATTCTATTAGTCTAGTCAAATTCAATGAGATCAAAAGTGATCTTGGTGATTCTAATTTCTAAGGCATTCATACATTCGTGAGCATAACAGATTTTATAAAATTAACAGCAAATTATATAAAATTAACAGCAGTTAACGATGATGTTGTACTTGATTTGTCAATAGACATCTATCAAATACTAATCCAATAGCTTGCCAAAAATTGACTTTGTCAACCAAGACTCAGCTTTGTGGCAAAAAGAAAGAATTTGAGAGTTTTTTCATGCATATGCATTTGATTCATCATCAATATTTACAAATTGACCATCTTTAAATGTAGCATTTCCAGAACTTACAAAAATCATAAATATACAAAAAAAAAAGAAAAAGTTGGTTAAAAAATGGAGACAAAGGTGAAGAGAGTTGGGAGATGATAAAGTTTGAGAAGGGATTAGATATCCCGTGAAGGAGTAAGTTCAAAGCCAGTAAAAGCTGCAAAATTCAATGAGACCAAAACAAAATAAAAAAAAATCCAAGAACTTTTCAACCCATAAAAGATCTCAGATCAGTATTTATACTGTTATAGTTAGAAATGCAAATATAAAAAAAAAAAAATTAGAAAAACGAAATGCTTAGTTGAGAAAGAGGGGGCGACATCAACTTCAATGTTATGGTAGAGAGCAGGGGGGAGAGATAAGGAGATTGTGGTGACATTGAATTCTGCAACAGCTAGCTAAAGGATGGTCCAACTGATGTGTGAGGCTTGGTTGTATATAACAATGAAAAACGGTTGCACTACTTAGAAGTTTCCAAATTTTTCCAAAGTTGCCTTTTCATCTCCTGTGTCAAGGCGGGAAAAAAAGCCATAAAAATTTGCCAAGTTCAGATCATCTTTTTTTTCTATTGTAGTGCATTTTTGTCTATTTCTGTTTTCCAAAAAGTAGTTAAATTATTTGAGTGATTGTAGGAATTCCCTTTGTTATTTTTCGAAAAGTAGTTAATATGTTATTTAATAGGTTTGTAGTAATTATGGTCATTTTCCAAGCACTGTTTTTGAGAGCCTATTTATTGCTTTAGTATGTCAGTAATTATGGTCATTTTCCAAGCTTTGTCTATATTGAAGTTTCCATATTTAGCTCTCAATTTTTGGCTCCAAATTGCCTAATTTAGCAATGTTTCTTATTCACTTCAGCTTTTATATATATATTGATGTTCTCTCTTTCACTCTCTCCCCCTCCCTCTCACTCTCTTCATTTCATATTTTAAAAATAGAAAAATACTTAGTAATTTATCTCAGGAGAAGCGCATTATATATCGACAGGAACCGTGCTTTTAAACATTATGATCAGTGCCAGAAAATGGACCAAGTAATTAGTACACAAATCATTACAGTTTAAATGAGGCAGTGATAGAAATATAGAGAACAACAATCCACGGTCATACGAAATTTAGTCATACAAAATTTATATCAATAATCGTAAGTCATGTTTACGTGGAGCATTAGATTAATTTGTTTATCTATCCGGTTGAAGCAACTCTGCCAAGAATAAGGTATGCCGGATAAATCCCGTGGACAGATGCATCATAATAAGCTATTCTTTGTTTGTAGAAGTTGAGATTATACGTAGCTGAAATTTGTAGGCAATGTGGTTCTTGTACTAACTTCTCTTCCATTATTATGCCCAGCTGCTGAAAATCCTTTCAAGGGAATATTTACCAGCCTACCCAAGCCTGGAGGTGGTGAGTTCGGAAAATTTTACAGCCTTCCTGCTCTAAACGATCCGAGAGTTGGTACAATTTTTGAACTCTACTCATTTTTCTTTTATAGTTTACATTTTCTATTATTTTGTTTCGTATGTTCTAAATCTTGTGTGATAACTGACAATCGAGTTTTTTCCACTCTAAATTTCTACTCCTGGTCGTTAGCTGTTAAGCAGCATAGCCACCTATAGATTGTTGTTTATTTTCCTTCCATTATGCTTTATGGTTAGTATTTTCGATTTTCATATTTTTGTATGTCTGCAGAGAAGCTCCCATACTCTATCAGAATACTTTTGGAATCTGCTATTAGGAACTGTGATGAGTTCCAAGTTACCAAGAACGATGTTGAGAAGATTATTGATTGGGAAACTACTTCGCCAAAGCAAGTTGAAATTCCTTTTAAGCCTGCCCGTGTTCTTTTACAGGTAACGAAGATGAGTTTCTTATTACTTCTATTTTGTGATGATCGAGTTATTTGTTGATTTTGAAATTTGACTAGTTTGTGCATTTCCATTTTTTTCCTTATCAGGATTTTACGGGAGTCCCAGCTGTGGTCGACCTTGCTTGTATGCGGGATGCTATGAACAGGCTTGGTGGTGACTCGAAAAAGATTAATCCCTTGGTTTGTAATTTTAATTGTTTTTGCTTGTAATTCTTGGATACAGCAAGTCCAAGCAATGTTATGAAAATTAACATTGTCCTATCAATACAATATGTTTCTAAGGTATAGCTCTTATCTCCAGGTGCCAGTAGACCTTGTCATTGATCATTCAGTTCAGGTTGATGTTGCAAGAAGTGAGAATGCAGTGCAGGCAAACATGGACCTTGAATTCCAGAGGAATAATGAGAGATTTGCTTTTCTTAAATGGGGATCGCAGGCCTTTGACAATATGCTTGTCGTTCCTCCAGGCTCTGGTATTGTTCACCAGGTAAAGACACTTTGTAGGTTAATGTGTCCTGGGAGCACACAATTGTGCAGTCAGCACTAGATAAATGTTCTCACGTGTCTTCTCTCCAACTATAGTCACTTGTTCAGTCAGCACTAGATAAATGTTCTCACATGTTTTCTCTCCAACTATAGTCGCCTGTCTTCTCTCCAACTATAGTCGTATAGTGGGGTGTCAGCATGCTAATATTATAGTGCAGCCTTTCTCAACCCATCCTTTGCAAGCTGTGTTGATCTTATGACTTCAGATTTATGCTATCTTTCTTCTCCCACTACTACTTGTTTTGTCAACTTTGATTGTTTAGTATCTTCATTTATAGTTTTGAACTGGGCTAATCTCTTGTTAAATTCAGGTCAATCTGGAATACCTTGGGCGGGTCGTCTTCAACACCGATGGCATTCTTTATCCTGATAGTGTTGTGGGAACAGATTCCCACACAACTATGATTGATGGTTTGGGAGTTGCTGGCTGGGGAGTTGGGGTATTGAAGCGGAGGCAACGATGCTTGGCCAGGTAAAACTAGCAGTCTTATCTCATGTCTGAAGAGGTGCATCTTGGCATCCACCTCTTTGAAGTTGGCTTGTATTTTACAGACTGAATCTTGTGAGCATGTTACACACTAATCACGTCCGGGATCTTATTTAGCATGATTACGCACATCTGATAGATCTATTGACAACATAATCAGGTTTCATGGCTAATTAGGCATCGTATGATATATGTTCTGTGTTTCATGGCTTGTTTTTTGCGACTTGATGTTTTTTCCCTCTGTTTTATGGTTGCAAATGAAATATGTACGAGGACATGGTAATATATTGATCATGGAATGCAGTTGCTTGTATTGATTGCACGGCTGCACTTCAGTCACAATTTTGTGCATTCACGGATATGAACTACTGCAATATGAAATCTTATCTTCCTCTTAAAACTCTTTTTTTGTTCAACTGTGACAGCCCATGAGTATGGTTTTGCCCGGTGTTGTCGGTTTCAAGTTGAATGGGAAACTACGCAATGGTGTCACAGCTACCGACTTGGTGTTGACTGTGACCCAGATGTTGAGAAAGCATGGTGTTGTTGGCAAGTTTGTTGAGTTTTATGGTAATTCTTCTGCAAGTAACTGATCAAGCTTTTAGTAGTTTGGCATTAATATAAATTTGGTTTGATTTTAGGTTCCAATATTTTATATATTTGAAATTTACAGGTGAGGGTATGGGAGGGCTTTCACTGGCTGATAGAGCAACCATTGTAAATATGTCCCCCGAGTATGGAGCAACCATGGGATTCTTTCCAGTGGACCATGTCACATTACAGTACCTTAAACTAACTGGAAGAAGTGATGAGACTGTAGGTTATCTTCTCTACCCCGTGCTTTCATGTGCATTTAATTCAAATGGATTTTGAGTACAGTGAAGTAGCTGACACTGTTGTAATTTTATTCTGAATTTAGGTTGCAATGATTGAAGCATATCTGCGTGCAAACAAAATGTTTGTTGACTACAGTGAGGTCAGTCTTCCGCTTCTTTGGTTCCTGTAAAATTGAAAATCAGTGTTACTCCAATCTGAACTCATTACTTGACAATCTTATTGTTTGTCCAGCCTCAACTAGAGAGAGTGTACTCATCTTATCTGCAATTGGATCTATCTGATGTTGAGCTGTGCATTTCTGGACCCAAACGGTGTGCCTTATTTTTCATCTGTTTTATCATTTTATGTGGCTCCATTTTTATTTTATTTTATTTATTTTGTTTGAGCGGGACAAAGAGGAGTTTCTTGTTTGTCATATTCAGATTCTGATTCCGATTCCGATTCATGGCTCTTATATCTTAAAATAGGCCTCATGATCGTGTTCCTTTGAAAGACATGAAGGCTGACTGGCACGCATGTCTTGATAACAAAGTTGGATTTAAGGTGAGTAGAAATCATTATAATCTCTAGGATTAATACTGGAGTATGGATCCTGGCACTGTGTGTGTGTCTCTCATTTGAGCAGTCATCGCATACCTGATGATCACTGGAGTTATATATCGTTTCTCTCTCTAGGGGGTTCAGTTCATTTTGAGAGACAGTCATGTAAAGAATAGTACATGCGTAGAGTTCTTAACAGTTAACTTTTAGGATTTAGTGGCTACTCGCATCTAATAGCCATCAATTTTAATTTGCTTCTATCCATGCAGGGATTTGCTGTTCCTAAGGAGGCTCAAGAGAAGGTTGTCAAATTTTCATTCCATGGACAACCTGCTGAGCTCAAACATGGTAGTGTTGTTATCGCAGCTATTACGAGTTGTACAAATACATCGAATCCTAGTGTCATGCTTGGTGCCGGTCTTGTTGCAAAGAAAGCATGTGAACTTGGTTTGGAGGTTAGTATTGTTCTGTGCTACTTGGTTCATATGCGACTATCAGGACTATGAATGTCGTGGTAACTTGTTTCTTTACAGCTTGACTTGGCTATAAACAGAATGATCCATAGGTTTCTTAAAAAAAATCTTTGAAAATTTGACAGGTTAAGCCATGGGTTAAAACAAGCCTTGCTCCTGGTTCTGGGGTGGTTACAAAATACTTGCTCCAGAGGTAAGCGTAACCACGAGATTGTTTTTCCCTAGTTTTTCCTTTCGGCTTGGATTTTTTCCTCTAATTTGGTAAAACTAATTTGTGTGCTTTGTGACTCTTGTTGCAACTAGTGGCCTGCAAAAGTACTTGAACCAGCAGGGATTTAATATTGTTGGGTATGGGTGTACAACATGTATTGGTAATTCTGGGGACCTTGATGAATCAGTTGCTTCTGCAATTACCGACAATGGTAATTCTTCTTATCTCCACCTCTCTTTATAGTCAATATATTTATAGATCTCAAGTTTTTACTGAAACCTCCTAAGGGGGTTCTTGTTGATACTCAATTGAAGTTCTTATACTTTTTGAAAACTAGTGAAATCATGACATGGTGAATGGTGTTTACTTAAGACGACTTAAGTGCAAGTGTTTCAAAATTTATAGCATGTGGTAATTTTTTGTTAACATTATAATTAAACCCGGCTTGATTTCCATCTCTTTTGCAGATGTTGTCGCCGCAGCTGTGCTTTCTGGAAACAGAAACTTTGAAGGGCGTGTTCATCCGCTCACAAGAGCTAACTATCTTGCTTCACCACCTTTAGTTGTGGCTTATGCACTTGCTGGAACGGTATGAACAATTATTCTTTTTTTATTATTCAGTTCCAGATATACAATATACACAAACAGGCATGTTACGCACATGCAGACATGTGTGCATGATCTCTCTCCCTCTATATACACAAACACATAAATGTGTGTGTGTGGTTTTAAACCTTCTTTTGCCCTTCGGCCTTCACCAGTGGATAGACATATTCTCGAAATATGGTTAGGCTCACCTAGAATTTGTAGCTGCGCTATGTGTATGTTCTGTTCATGTTCAGTACATGTGTATATACAATAAACACAAACAGGCATGTCACACACATGCAGACATGTGTGCATGATCTCTCTCCCTCTATCTATATATGCAAACACATACATGTGTGTGTGTGGTTTAAACCTTCTTTTGCCCTACGGCCTTCACCAGTGGATAGACATATTCTCGAAATATGGTTAGGCTCACCTAGAATTTTTAGCTGCGCCATGTGTGTGTATGTTCTGTTCATGTTCAGTACATGTGTATATACAATCTACACAAACAGGCATGTCACACACATGCAGACATGTGTGCATGATCTCTCTCCCTCTATCTATATATACAAACACATACATGTGTGTGTGGTTTTAAACCTTCTTTTGCCATTCCGCCTTCACGAGTGGATAGACATATTCTTGAAATATGGTTACAGGTCTAAATTGTAGCTTAACTTTTCTTTTTGATAGTTTGTATAACTGTTTGTGTACGCGGTTATGTGCTTATAATTCTTTCACTTGTCTCGTTTCTCACACACCAGGAAAGACAAATAATATACCCCTCAATAATTTCACGTCGCACATGCTCAAACACAAAATGACTGGGTAATTTGTCTTTCAGGTTGACATTGACTTCGAGAAAGATCCAATTGGAACTTCAAAGGATGGAAAGAGTGTGTACTTCAGGGATGTCTGGCCCACCACTGAAGAAATTGCTGAGGTACTTTAAATACAAGTTTATTTCAACATCCAATTTTGGGTGTAGTGCTGCTACGATAAGAGCCTAAGTTAATCCAAAGTGATGTTTTTGCAGGTTGTTCAATCAAGTGTGCTGCCTGATATGTTCAAGGAAACTTACCAAGCCATCACACAGGGCAATCCAATGTGGAATAACTTGTCCGTCCCATCTTCCAGTCTATACTCCTGGGACCCCAACTCAACCTACATTCATGAACCACCTTATTTCAAGGACATGACAATGGACCCTCCTGGTCCTCACGGAGTGAAGGATGCCTACTGCTTGCTCAACTTCGGTGACAGTATAACTACCGACCATATATCACCAGCAGGCAGTATTCACAAGGACAGCCCTGCTGCAAAGTACCTCCTCGAGCGTGGGGTCGACCGGAGAGACTTCAACTCTTATGGAAGTCGTCGTGGCAATGATGAGGTTATGGCTAGAGGTACCTTTGCAAATATCCGCATAGTTAACAAGCTTTTGAATGGGGAAGTTGGTCCAAAGACTATTCACATCCCTACTGGAGAGAAACTTTCCGTGTTTGATGCAGCAATGGTTAGTTTCCATCTATTTGGGCTACTGATATTTGTTCTTCTGTGTCATACCCCTCTCCAAATACTCCTTTCGATTAATTTGTACTCCCTCCGTCCCATTTATGTCGGCCACAAGACAAAATCTCTTCTTTTAAGAAAGTATAATGATTGTGTATATTTTGCATTTTTATTTATACCCTTCTTTAAATGTGAGATTTACATTACCAAATCCCAAGAAGAAATACCCAAAATCACTTTAAGTAGGGCTCAAATAAATTGCATTGATTTCATAAGTGGCCAAAAAAATTGGGACAATTAAAAATGGTAACGTGGCCAATTTAAATGGGAATGGGGGGAGTATGACTTGCACTTGCACTTGCACTTGCACTTGCACTATACTCAATGTTTCTGCATTCTATTTTCAGCGGTACAAAGAGGCCGGAGAGGACACAATTGTTTTGGCTGGAGCTGAATATGGAAGTGGCAGTTCACGAGATTGGGCTGCCAAGGGTCCAATGCTACAGGTATGAGCTATGTTGTTTGATGTACTCCCTCCGTCCCGTATAAGAATGCACTCTTGCCATTTTGGGCGTCCCACATAAGAATGCACTTTCCTAAAATGGCAAAGAATCTTTATTATTCCTCCCACTCATTCACTCTCCTACTCTACTTTTACACTCACAACACCAATCAACTTACTATAATTTCTTACCCCACTTTCTCTCTCCTACTTCACTTTTCATACTCACAACACTTACACCCCTTACACTTTTCCTTAATTACCGTGCAAAATGGAAGAGTGCGTTTTTATGCGGGGCGGAGGGAGTATGAATGTTTTAATTTTGATTTGTGTAGCCAGTTCTGGTTCTCTTACTCTTACCGTCTCAATAAACTTGTTCTGTATCAGGGAGTGAAAGCAGTGATAGCAAAGAGCTTTGAGAGAATTCATCGGAGCAACTTAGTTGGTATGGGTATCATCCCACTCTGTTTCAAGGCTGGCGAGGATGCAGAGACTCTAGGCCTCACTGGTCATGAACGTTACAGTATAGACCTTCCTGTAAAGGTCAGTGAGATAAAGCCTGGGCAAGATGTTACCGTTAAGACGGACAATGGCAAATCATTCACATGTACAGTCCGCTTTGACACACAGGTAGACACCGCACCCCTACTCTCTCCCTCTCTCTATACACATAAATGTATGTACACACGCACACATATATAAATACACACACAACTTCCTCCTTGTTTGCCTTCCGATTCCAACTTCATGTCTTGATATCTGCAGGTTGAATTGACGTACTT
Organism: Adenophora triphylla var. japonica; assembly: GCA_022495995.1. Lineage (NCBI taxonomy): Eukaryota > Viridiplantae > Streptophyta > Magnoliopsida > Asterales > Campanulaceae > Adenophora > Adenophora triphylla. Next base: position 1,092,466 of record JAFEMH010000006.1, read on the forward strand.
TGACCATGGTGGCATTCTTCCCTACGTTATTAGGAATCTTATCAAGAAGTAGGGTGTCAACAACTTCATCAGATTTGTACCGGCTGGGTTACTTTTAACCAGAGACAAATTCATTTTCTTTGAAGAATATCATGTCTCTGTTGTTCCATAGTACAAAGAGTTATTTAATAATCTTAGGAAACAACATTTTCCTTTACAATCTATTGTTGAGAGGGATAAAAGAGCGACTGTTTTCGTATGTATGTGGTATGTGCTAATGCCATGTTAGTAACATGTTTTGTTTTAGTAGTAGGTCAGCTTACTATTCTGTGCAACCTAAACTGTAATCCTTTACAGAAGGACAAATCCAGTCATCAAAACTATGTTACTCCCTCAAGCACATTTTCAATTTTGATTTGTCCTAAAATAACATTGAACTTTTCATTTTGGTTTTGTTCTGAAATAAGGCTCCATTTGTTTAGCGTAAAACATTTTTCGGAAATTGATTTCCTAAAACATTTTTCGGAAATTGATTTCCTGCAAAATGTTTTTCGAAAAATAAAAATGTTTTTCGAAAAATAAGATAAACATGTTTTCGACTGTGGTGTGGGTAACGTGGGGATGTGTGTATATGAGGGTGTTACCATTTTTCAAAAAATGTTTTACTTAGGAAAAATTCGTAAATCATTTTACTTGGAAAAGTGGGGAAAATATTTTCCGGAAAACATTTTTCCCATTTTTCCGGTGCTAAACAAACACCGAAAAATGGGGAAAAAGTTTTCTGGAAAACATTTTCCCCCAAACAAACGGAACCTAGATGTCTCGTTTTCAAATAAGGAAAGTTACTTGGCGTAATTTTAATCATTGTACCAGTAATAGAACAAAATGTACAAATTATATTGACAAGTCATATGTCAACTTACAATGGACACCACTCACCTTTTTTAATAAAAACAAAACTAAATGAAAACCGCTCACTGTAATCCTGCACTGCACTACAGAAGTAAATAACACGGCTACCAATCGTGAAGATTTCTGGTGGCTTGTGCTGCAAGTGCCAAAGATTTAGCTCTAGCACTTGTGGTCAACCATTCCCTCTCTGCACGACGTTGATTCTGCCTTGCATTTTTGGCTCTCTTTGGAGCTAACCGTGCATCTCTCTCCACAAAAGCAAGCCTAAATCTCTCAGCAATTGGTATCTCAATAGGACTTAAACTAGATGGTAATGTTTTAGGAGCAGACCCTCTAACTGCCCATGTCTTTGGATCAATGTCCTTTACGACAAGCTCATCCAACACTACATTAAATAACGCTTCCCTAGGAACTTGAATTCCTCTGTGACCAAAGAGAGACGGCTTTGGATTTACTATGACACGAGGGCACTCGGTAGTTAAGCTTTCCAGTGAATCCTTGTCAATATTAGGCTGCCAAAGAAGGTATAGACACAAAGAAGTGAGAGAATAAATGATGATGAACAGGAAGAAAATACTCTCCCCATCCCATAAAATGTTCCCATTTGCCATCTTTGTTTGTCCATAACAGATAGTCTCATTGCCAAAATTGTTAGGCTAAAATCATTGAACTTCCAAAATTGCCAACCAAGAGAGGATAAGAGCCAATCAACGAAGAAGAGGAGCAATGGAGTAATAATTAAACCTCATTAAGGTTAGTCAAATGAAAATAGGTTCTTAATATGCTTGATTGAATAGTCAAATGGGACTATCATTATGGGGCGGGAGGGAGTATTAAATGCCATCTTGTTTTCATCAATAAATGGAAAAAAGCAATCTTACCCACACAAGCCAGCGCAATGATCGTGCACCATGGATGATCTCTGTGGTATCGAGTTCCTCCCAAGAGTCTCCATCCACATGTTTTAGTGTGGGCTTCAAGATACCCAGACATCTACGTGCTGTGGATTCACTCCTCGGGCACCCTCTGCAATATTAACTTTGATTCATTGCCTGTTATGTGGTATATATCCTATGTCAAAACCCAACATACTGGATTAACTGTTGGAGAGTAGTAAACATAGGTGAAGAAAATCCTGAATCCCAGAAGGCAGGATAAAAAAAACATACTCCCTCCGTCCCACTTCAATTGATACTTATTTCCTTTTTGATCCGTCCCACATCAATTGATACTTACCCAAAATGGAAAGGAATCTTCACTATTTACCCCACTCATTCTCTCTCCTATTTTACTTTTTCACTCACAACATTCTCTCCTAACTATTCCTCCCACTCATTCTCTCTCCTATTTTACTTTTACACTCACAACATTCTCTCTCCACTTTTTCTCTCTCTTACCTTTCCTTAATATGTGTGCCATTTTTTTTGGTATCTATTGAAGTGGGACGGAGGGAGTATATCCTGGTTCTTCAATGTATTTTTCGAATATAACACTAATATCTTTCTCTTTCCGAAGTTCTCTCTATTAGATATTTATAGACATGCCATCTCAATTAGGAACGTTTACATTCCCCTCCCCCCAAAAAAAAAAAAAAAAAAAAACTCAGCTTCTCCTAAGCAACACGAACTAGCATAATCGTTCATCTCTTCTAGGAATGGACATCACTGAATTTGGTACTTTTCAGGTAAATTCACGTGCAACAAAGTTCATTCGCTTGGGGAGTCGAATCATAATCCCTCTTCCAATTGCATTGTAAGAAGTAAGAACGGTGTTCAGATATTTAGCTTATGATCCCTACTTCAAGACTGCATTTCAGAAAATCTTTCGAATAGTATATGGCCCACAATATAATAATTTCATGAATCTAAGTAAAAATAAAAAGATCTCCATCGGTATAATGTAGTTTCTAATAAAAAAATAATGAAAACTATATACAGAAACAAAGCGAAGATGCCTATATATAGCAACTTTCAATTCCTGAGAAGATTAAACTACAATGAACCGGAGGTGAATATATGGTCACAATCTAGCTGCCTAAAGTATAAGCTCATGACCATTATTTATTAGTCATTTGTTAACTTCTTCAACTGTTCACTGTTTGCTATACCATTCAACTATATCTAGATAAGCAGAAAAATAAAAGCAAAGTGTTTCAAGCATGTGAGAGAACAAATTTTATTGCAGAACAATGTGCATATCAAGCATCTTACAAAATGATTATTAAAATTAGGATGTTTACCCCCATCTCAATATCTCCAATGAATGACAATGCTCTACAAGCTGAGAAACACCAACTGATGTGATTTTGCTACACCGGCTGCACAAAAGTTGTGGAATACAATTTAAAATCAAAATGTCAGTGTGTCAACAAATTACACAAGTTAACAATAATATACACTGGGATAACCATAGGTGGCAATGGGATATACAGAGGACATGAAACACAAAAAGCAACCAAAAGAGAGTTTGACAAACATAGTACTCTGTACAAGATAAGACAATATAGCCTATACGTGTTTTGCAATGCCATGAGCCATTGAATATAGAGCTATTTTTTTCAGAATCCTTGGAACTTCTTAGGAGGATTTCTGGCAAGTAATTCCTAGACTGTTCCTAATTATTTATCGTATAATTTTACTATATTACCTTGATTGATCTCTCCTTTAATGAAACAGCCCCCCACCCCCCTCATGAGTGACATTGGAAAATCCAACACCTACTGAAATTAATAACGGAGTCAAAACACTTATCTAATTAGTGTGCATGGTCAACCTGGACACTTACTTTGGAACGAAGGGAGTAATGTATGTTCGTAGAAGTATTTTATATTGATCAGCCAATCTGAGAGTTACCATAGGGATTCAAATTTTCCATCCTAATCTATGAGGTGAGGCATAGATCACATCCTGTAAGACAATAGTTCAACCACTGCTTGCCACTTACATTTCAATGAAATTTTTGATCCTATCATTTCTGCCAATACGTCGGACTAGTGTGTACAGTAGTATGATTCTTCTCTATTTTTCAGCCATCTACATATTGACAACCCGAAGGCATACCAACAGCAAAACTATATAGAGTTGGGGGTGGCAATGACTTGTCCATGGGTTATCCGTTAAGATTTTACAATGCTTTGGGCTATATTGTACAATGTACCATATTGACACATTATACAATAAAATAAATCATAGAAATTAGTGGATTAAACCAATTGATAAACCATTGTCACCCCTATCCAGAGTAATTTTAATCTGAGGCAAACTTTCCTCAATGTAATAAATCTACAGCTTTTCTATTGGTCTCTGGGCATCCCTGCCCATGTTTCATATGGGTGCTTCAGCCTCCTCTATTCGTGCATATGCACGCTCTTCAAGATCGAAGACAAATATGAACGAACATATGTGCATGATATGGGTATTACATTATACAGTAACAATTAACAGGTATGGCCAAATGCCAAATTATCTGCAGATACATGCATAATAATCAAATGCATACACAGTTACCCACACACAGAGATAGTTCCGAGAAGCATCACATGACTATTCTCGTTGTTGTTGGTTCTTTTGTTCTTTTTCTCAAGTGTAATATTGATCTTATTGTATTCCTAAAACCCATTCCTGGTCCATGCTACAATTTTTAAATATCAATAGAAGAGCCTTGTACGTGTAACAACATGTGTATGTCAATTACCAATCAAACTTCGCACACTTGGCACTCTATATAGATCTCCATTGTGATATAGTTCCACATTATGATCCACCAGGGAGGCATGGTAGAAGCTGAACAAGGAGGCATGGGCAAGGGGAGACGCATGGCAGCAAGCAACGACAACAACACAGGAGGAACCAGACCAGGCGGGCGCTTCACTCAGGATCAGGCGGGCGCCCCGGATGCAGAACATGGTGGCCTTGCTGCGGAGCTTGAGGCGCACGCCTCACAGAGATCCATGCGGCCGCCTCAAGCAGGTTCGCCCAAGCCATGAAGTCACGGGGTTTGATGCGGGCGCCTCACAGAGAATGGGGCGGGCGCCTCACGTCGATCCACTTCCCTTACTTACGTATTGCTATTTCCTTATGCACGTTTGCTCTGGTGTTTTGAACTTTTAATGGGGATATTTTGGTCTTTCTTTTGTCACTTTGTTTTAGGGTTTGTACGGAGTATTTAAACATCTTTTTAGCTTGGATTAATGCAGTTTTTTGGATAATTGAATTTTATTAAGAAAACGGCTGAAGCCTTTTCCCTGCGAATCTTGGTTGTTTATTCCGTTCGGCTTAATTCTCTTGGCTTTTGGCTATCATTTGGTATCAGTTTCCTGGTTATCAATGGCCGAACGCGGACGTGTGGCTCGTGATGGTCGTCGTGGTCGTGGTCGGGGCCGTAGGGCAGAACAACAGGCGGACGAAATTCCTCACGGAAGAGACCAACGTGATATTGAGAATGACGAATTGCGAAACCAGGTTCAGCACCTCCAACAACAGCTTGCTAATTTGCGAGCTCCCACTGGTGTGGGCTCAGGTCGAGCAGTCGGCCAAATGATGGAGGCTTTGCAGATGGGCGCAATCCCTTCGCTCGTGGTCATGATCGTGGACACAGGTTTGGGGCTGATCCTTCGAAGGATATCGGCATGAAGATCGACATCCCGGAGTTTGAAGGTAAGACACACCCTGATGAGTTCTTTGATTGGCTAAATACTGTTGAACGTGTGTTTGATTTGAAACCTATGGACGATAGTCATAAGGTTAAGGTTGTGGCAATTAAATTGAAAAAGCATGCTTCTATATGGTGGGAACATGTTAAGAAGCAACGGGCGAGAGAGGGGAAAGCAAAAATTCATTCTTGGGATAAGATGAAAAAGTTGCTACGAAGGAAATTCCTTCCAGACCACTATCGACAGGAGGCTTTTCTTGATTACCATAATCTGAAGCAGGGGGATATGACCGTCGAGGAGTTCATCAACGAGTTTGATCGTTTGCAGATGCGGTGTGATGTTTCGGATTAACAGACCGTTGCTCGCTTCCTTGGGGGACTACGTGTTGACGTGTCGGAGGTGGTTCAATCGGCAGATGTGGACCCATGCGGATGTGTGTCGACTTGCTTTAAAGGTTGTAAACAAAGGTTGAAGCGAAAGAAAGCGGTGAATCGTTGGCCGAGCAGAGATGTTACCAACACTGTGGCGCCGGTAGTTCTAGCACACCTAAAGGGTTCCCCAGCTGTCCTAAGACACCGCGCAGCCAATCCCGGTACCAGCTGCAACAAATCCTAGGAGAGGCAAACTGCGAGGTGCTTGCGTCAGTGTGGTATTGGTCACCTTCAATGCCGAACGTCTCAGCGAGGAACGTTGTTGCCTTACTTGAGGAAGAGTTGCCGATTACATGATGAAGAAAGACGAGGTGTACGACGTCGAGACCGAGGTAGTTTATGCGACAAGGGTCCGGCCTTGGTGGTTAGACGTGTGTTGAACACAACGGCGTGGATGATGATCGGTGGCTTCGCCGCATAATATCTTCAATACAAAGTGCGGCGAGGGTAAGGTGTGTAAGATTATTATTGATGGTGGTAGTTGTGAGAATGTTGTTTCTACTACAATGGTGGATAAAGCGAGTTTGCTACGGTTGTACACCCACGGCCATATAAGTTATCTTGGTTGATCGAGACGATGAGCTCAAGGTGGATAAGCGGTGCCTCGTGCAGTTTTCTATTGGCAAGCGCTATAGAGATGAGGTGTGGTGTGATGTGGTACCAATGGATGCATGCCATATTTTGTTGGGTAGGCCGTGGTTGTTTGACAGGCGGGTTAAGCATGATGGGTTCAAGAATACGTACACCTTCCGCATGAATGATGTCTCTATTACTCTTTGTCCTACGGACCCGAGACAGGAGCAGACTACTAGTGAGAAACCTACGACTGTTGTTGTTCACCAACTCCTTAGCCGCTCAGAGTTTGATTCAGTTTCAGCAGGGGAGCAAGGGTTCTACGTTCTTGTCATGCTAGAGGAGAACGAGTCGGGTATGTCCACACCCGCAGAGGTACAGTCATTACTTGATGATTACGGTGATGTTACTCCGAATGAGATTCCTCCGGGGCTCCCTCCCATGCGAGATATTCAGCATTGTATTGATTTTGTTCCGGGTGCCTCTATTCCGAACAAGGCTGCGTATCGATTGAGACCCAAGGAACATGAGGAGTTAGAGCGACAAGTACGGGAGTTACTTGACAAGGGTGTCATTCGGGAAAGTATGAGCCCATGTGCGGTTCCGGCTTTGATGGTACCTAAGGCTGAAGGAACATTGCGTATGTGTATGGATAGTCGGGCGATCAATAAAATCACCATCAAGTACAGGTTTCCCATTCCTCGGATAGATGATTTGCTTGACCAGTTACATGGGGCAGTGGTGTTTTCCAAGATTGATTTGCGGAGCGGGTACCACCAGATTCGTGTCAGACCGGGGGATGAGTGGAAGACGGCTTTCAAGACTCGGGATGGATTGTATGAGTGGATGGTGATGCCGTTTGGGCTCTCTAATGCTCCAAGCACGTTCATGCGACTCATGAACCAGATTTTCAGACCTTTCATTGGTACGTTTGTTGTTGTCTATTTTGATGATATCTTGATTTATAGTAAATCTGTGGAACAACACTTGGTACACTTGAGACAGGTTTTTGATGTTCTGCGTGAGCAGAAATTATATGCTAATCATAAGAAGTGCCACTTTTTGACGGAGCAAGTGATCTTCTTGGGGTATGTTGTTACCAAGGAGGGTATTCGTATGGATGATTCGAAGGTGGAAGCTATTACTAGCTGGCCTACACTGACGAATGTTCATGATGTTAGGCGATTCCATGGTTTGGCTTCCTTTTATCGCCGTTTCATTCGAGATTTCAGCAGTATTATTGCCCCGCTGATTGACTGCATCAAGGGGAGTGTGTTTGTGTGGAATAAGGCAGCAGATGATGCTTTTCAGCTTTTAAAAACGGCGGTGACACAAGCCCCTGTTCTTATTTTGCCTAATTTTGATGAAGTTTTTGAGGTTCATTGTGATGCCTCCAATGTTGGCGTTGGCGGAGTGTTGAGCCAGAATAAGAAGCATGTCGCCTTCTTTAGCGAGAAACTGAACGATGCTAAGAAGAAGTACTCTACCTATGATAAGGAATTCTATGCCATTGTTCGCACCTTGGAGCATTGGCAACATTATCTATTGTCACGGGAGTTTGTGTTGTATTCCGATCATGAAGCACTCAAATACATTCAAGGTCAGCACAAGCTTAATCTCCGACATGCTAAGTGGGTGGAATTCATTCAAATTTTTACGTTTGTCATTACACATAAGGCGGGCGTTCAGAACCGGGTGGCAGATGCTTTGAGCCGTCGGCATTCCTTATTAGCTACACTGCGGGTCGAGGTTTGCGGGTTTGACACTTTTCGTGATTTGTATCGTGATGATCCGTATTTTGGGGAGGTATGGGAAAAGTGTTCCCGAGGTAATTTTCTGCAGTTCTTGATTCATGATGGCTATCTGTTTAAGGGTAACAAGCTTTGTGTTCCTTATTGTTCATTGCGGGACCTAATTATTTCTGAGAGTCATGAAGGGGGACTTGCCGGACACTTTGGCAAGGATAAAACACTGGCACTTGTTGGCGAGCAGTTTTTTTTGCCCAAGTTAGGGTATGATGCTACTCGGTTTGTGGAGAGATGTCGTGTGTGCCATGTAGCCAAGACTCGCAAGAACAATGCAGGCCTGTATACTCCTTTGCCGGTTCCTATTTGCTCCACGGGAGGACATTAGCTTGGATTTTGTGTTGGGATTGCCTCGCACGCAGCTGACGAAGGATTCCATTATGGTGGTGGTGGATCGTTTTCAAAAATGTCCCATTTTGTTCCCTGCAAAGAAGACATTTGATGCAACACAAGTGGCGAGACTTGTATTTCAAGGAGATTGTGAGAGTTGCATGGCATTCCCAAATCGCTTACTTCGACAGGATGTCAAGTTCGTTAGCCATTTTGGCGCACGTTGTGGAGGAAGATGGGTTCGCGCTTACGGTTCGGTAGCTCGTATCGCGCGGACGGATGGACGGGCCGAGGTGACTAATCGCGGCTTGGGTAATTTATTGCGCGAGTTTAGTTGGTGACACGTCCCAGGCAACGGTGGGACTTACACTTGCGCGGGTAGGGAGTTTGCTTACAGCAACGATTCTCGGAACGGCCACTACGGGGAAAAGCCCTTTCCAAGTTGTGTATGGCCGTAACCCGCTCAGCCCCTTGGACCTCATTCCTCTTCCTAAGGTTACCGGTCAATACAGCTTCGATGCGGGCGTGTACGGCTCGATTAAAGAGCTTCATGAGCAGGCTCGCAAGCGCATTATTCGGCAAAACAACATGTACAAGCAGCGGGTGGACAAGCATCGCAAACGGGTTGTGTTTCAGGTTGGAGATTTGGTGTGGGTACACTTGCGAAAGGAGAGATTCCCGGTAGGTCGTTTTGTGCAAGATTCTGACAAGTGGCGACGGTCCATTTCGGGTAGTGGAGCGGATCAACGACAATGCATACAAGATTGACTTGCCCGGTGAGTACAACGTCTCTGCCACGTTCAATGTTGCGGATTTATCAGCTTACCATGGAGACAATGTGACGCAGCACGGAAGAGCGATAGATTTCGTGTTTAGCGCACTAAACACAAGAATTCACAAGCAATGAATCCTCAAGAACACAAATCTGGAATCCACCAGAAAATTAAAGAGAAATCTCTTTGAATTGAAAATCAATAATGAATAAGTTCCCTTTTTTTCCAAAACCCTACCTTAACTATTTATACTAATAACAAGAACATTCTAGAAATAAACCCTAATGACTTAATTAATAAAACAAAGACTAAAATACCCCTCATTTAAATAAACCAAAATCAGTAATACTCAATTTAAACAAAGCATTAATACGTCAAAACCGATCTTTGGACACGGACGAGCGCGGCCGCCGCCCAAGTGCTAGCGCGCCCGCGCAAGTGGACATTGACTTTTGGCCGTGATTTGTATTCCTCAAGAACTCCATTCCCGTTAACAACCTTTGAGGCGCTGCTGGGTGTGTCGTAGGGCGTCCGTCTCGTCGCACCGGGTCTTCTCTGCATCACCAACCACTCTTCAAAAGAACTCGACCCCGAGTTCATATCCGATATTTGGCAAGATCCGCCCCAAAAGAATAAATACTTTGAATAAACCAATGTTCTCCTCGTCTTCGGAAAGAAGAAGAATTCTCTTCCGTCCCAACGAAACAAATACTTGAAATAAATTTGTTCCTTGAGCCCGTACTCAATGTAAGTTTTGTTCTTCCCAATAATAAAATTATGCTAGCAATGTCGACACTCATCCGGTGACCGTCCGTCCCATATTCCCCAGGGTCAACAGTAAGTACAAAATTAACGTCCCCCATGGACCCTTCCATAAACCCCCAATTAATCCTTTCTTTCTCCTTCCCACGATCAAAAATAAAAATATCATCGCATGTAAATTCTTTTGTCCAATCAATTACACCCACAACATGATCAAAAATCGATGGTGTAGACCCAGTAATGCTACCCACATCTTTATTCATGGGTTCAACTAGGGCATGCTCATGGACCTTAATGCTTAGGAGGCTCAATATTCTTGTGCTCAATCTTTTCTTCAATTGTAACATATTGTTCTTCAATAACAGGAGGCTCAATAGGGGTATGAACAAGGATCATAATATTTGCAGGAATAATTTCACTACATACCTGAATGATTTCGTCTTTTGCACATAAATCTTCCTCCCCATTGTCTCCAGGAATGTTATTTTCACCGGAAACCTATAATTTTTTGTAAGGACTCCTGAGGCTTGACCCTTAGCCACGTCACCTTCACCTGTTTCAACTTTCATGGCCATCGTCTTCGTTAGATCTTCTTCCTCCCGATTTTCTGCCTTTCTAGGACGTCGAACCGGTGCAACCACCCTGTCTCCCTCGCCACCTCGGATCCGATTAACACGGGCATTTTGAGTTTTTTAGCGGCCCACCAACGCTGCAACCTTTGTAGTCAACGCGGCAATAGCGGTGATTATGCCATCGATATCTGCCTTTGTTGCTAGATCCCCCATAATGAATCAGCGATGAAAAGACAGGATAAAGCCTGCTCTGATACCAACTGACGCAGCACGGAAGAGCGATAGATTTCGTGTTTAGCGCACTAAACACAAGAATTCACAAGCAATGAATCCTCAAGAACACAAATCTGGAATCCACCAGAAAATTAAAGAGAAATCTCTTTGAATTGAAAATCAATAATGAATAAGTTCCCTTTTTTTCCAAAACCCTACCTTAACTATTTATACTAATAACAAGAACATTCTAGAAATAAACCCTAATGACTTAATTAATAAAACAAAGACTAAAATACCCCTCATTTAAATAAACCAAAATCAGTAATACTCAATTTAAACAAAGCATTAATACGTCAGCGATCTTGGACACGGACAGCGCGGCCGCCCAAGTGCCTAGCGCGCCCGCGCAAGTGGACAGTGACTTTTGGCCGTGATTTGTATTCCTCAGCAACTCCATTCCCGTTAACAACCTTTGAGGCGCTCGCTGGGTGTGTCATGGGGCGTCCGTCTCGTCTGCCTGGGTCTTCTCCTGCATCACAATGACGATGATGGCAACTCGTGGACGAGTTTTTCTCAAGACGGGGAGGATGATATAGTTCCACATTATGATCCAACACACCAGGGAGGCATGGTAGAAGGCGGAAACAAGGAGGCGTAGAGCGAGGAGACGCGTGGCGGCCAAGCAACGGCAACAACAGCGGGAGGAACCGGACCCGGGCGGGCGCTCCCGCCCGGGGATCGGGCGGGCGCCCGGATGCGAGAACATGAGTGGCCTTCTTTGCCCGGAGCTTGGCGCGCGCCTGCGCGAGATCCATGCGGCCGCCTCAAGCAGGTTCGCCCAAGCCATGAAGTCACGGGGTTTGATGCGGGCACCTCACAGAGAATGGGGCGGGCGCCTCACGTCGATCCACTTCCCTTACTTACGTATTGCTATTTCCTTATGCACGTTTGCTATGGTGTTTTGAACTTTTAATGGGGATATTTTGGTCTTTCTTTTGTCACTTTGTTTTAGGGTTTGTACGGAGTATTTAAACATCTTTTAGCTTGGATTAATGCAGTTTTTTGGAAAATTGAATTTTATTAAGAAAAAGGCTGAAGCCTTTTCCCTGCGAATCTTGGTTGTTTATTCCGTTCGGCTTAATTCTCTTGGCTTTTGGTTATCACATTGGTACGTCACTCCATGATTAAAAATTTCTCTGGGACATTTTCAAGCTCATGATTTTAGTCAACAATGCCTAATACTCCTTCCGTCCCATCCCACTAAATGTTACACTTTTGTGTATGGACACGGAGATTAATAAAATGTATAAGTGGTGTAAGTGTTCTGAGTATAAACAGTGAAGTAGGATATAGAAGGTGGGTTAGGGAATAGTGAATGAATAGCTGTTGTGAGTATGCGAAGTATTTTAAATTTTCCATTTTGGAAAGTGTAACTTTTAATGGGACAACCTTTTTGGCAAAAAGTGTAACTTTTAGTGGGATGCAGGGAGTATATGCGTTGGGTAATGAAACTTTACCTTATATCCACGGCCCTCACATTTTTGCAAGTCTCTGCTACTATTGATAAACCAAGATCAGAAAGTTCTGAATCTGATAAATCAATAATTTCCCAGGAACCTTCAGCCAATGCAGTGAGCACATCGTCATTCAATAATTTTCTTCTTCTTGCAATAGCTGTCAATGTCATCTGTTAAGTTTGTAATTAACTTTAAAGGGTCAGAATAAACCACATAACCTATAACATATGAAAGTAAAAGAAAACATCAAGTATCAAACCAAAAGCATGTAATATATACTACAAGACAAAGTTCTCAGATGGCCACTCTACTCGGTAGATTAAACCTGGTCTGGTCGCTTACCAACATGAATTTGTGTTGAGTTACAACAACTAATATAATCTCTGTAGCTGACCAAATATAGGACATCACTAAGTAGGAATGCTTCTTCATCATAGGTGACTGACATAATACATATGTGTGCGTGTGTGATGGTCAAGACATTAGTTGCACTTGCATATACACTTTAAGACTTCTCACCAACCATGTCCCTTCTAAACTACTATTTTCGCATGCTGCACTACCAGTTTTTAAAAGTGAACTGTTCATTATTCTTGCACAATGACCCTTAAAATCTATAGTATAAATCACACCATTGTTTTGAACAGTGGTGTGAATAGTTCCATCCGCGGAAATGACCATTTTGCCCTCACTATTCACTCCCTTTCCCATTTCGCCCTTAAAAAAAAAAAATTAAATTAATTTTTTTTAAATTAAAAAAAAATAGTTTTAAAAAAATGTGACCTTGGACACGGGCATATTTAAAAAAAAAATTAAATTAAAAAAAATTTTTTTTTTTAAAAAAAAAACAAAAAACGTGGCCTTGGACACGGGCTTAGGCTAGTTTGGTAATATATTACACCAGTAGGATATTCACACTTAACATGGAGTGGACCAATCATCCTATGTAAACATATTGCATCATGTGGTGGTATTGAAAACTGCAAAAACTACTAGAAGACATGAGAGAAGTCCAATGTTGGGGTCATTCCTAAATTAACTGCAAATATACAGTATGCATGCTGAAAAAGCTTCTTCTTTAGATATCACACAACTGATGTTCCCAATATACGTAAGATAGATAGTCAAGGCATGAGTTGGATGTATACTTGATTACATGTCTTACATATATATTTAAAATGACACAAGCTATTCTAAGTGAACAATTCATCACCCTCTAACATGGTACCTTAAAGTTAGCTTAAAATTCTGTGGATATCACACGTGACAATATACTGGATTCATTTTCCTGACCTTATCCTTTAAATGAATTTTATCCAGCTAAATAAGCACCAATTTCCTTCAAACTAAGTACAGAATAATCTTAATCAGTAATGAAATTATCAGGCAACGTGATCATTCAAATAAAATGATCCAAGTCAAGTAAACTGGTATACTCAATAATGCTGATCATACAGCAGAAATACAAGTACAATTCACATACCGCAATAAAGGGAGAATATGCAACTCACCAATTCTCTTCAAAAGTATATCTCTCAATGCAAAACAAACAATGAACGAGTTTCAAACGATGATACTAAAATGAAAATTTCACCTTAATATCGGGAGGAAAACCAGAGCTAATTTCGACCAAGTCCTCGAGAATATCCTCAAAATGCTTGCCGAGAAATCCAAGACACAAACTGACCAAGCTGCGAGGTTTTGGCTTCTCTAAAAGTGACACAATATAGTAAAAACAAAGTTCACTGATTAATTTAATATTGCAAAATCATTACATAATAAGCTACACACAGATCAGGAATTGCTGAAATTGCTATTTTCAGGCTTAACAATGCCATTCATTTGTAGCAGTAAACTACATATGATTTTGCGAAATTAATTTATTCTCTATGACAGAATTACCACTTGGATAAATAACTTAAGTATACTCCCTCCGTCCCACGTGAGTGTGGACTTATTTCCTTTTTCGTCCGTCCCACGTGAGTGTGAACTGCCCAAAATGGCAAAGAATTTTTACTATTCCTCCCACTCGTTCTCTCCCCTATTTACGTTTACACTCATACACCAATCAATTTACTATTCCTTCCACTCATTCTCTCTCCTATTTAATTTTTCATACTCACAAAAACCTCCTTCCACTATTTATCTCTTTTACTTTTCCTTAATTTGTGTGCCAAAAATTTTGGTTCACACTCACCTGGGACGGAGGGAGTATAAATTATGAAAGGATTGAGGTTTCACATAAATGAATGACAAACAACCGAAAGTAATAAACGTTGAAATATATTATTAAAAATACACACAATCACATAGTTAAACTGAGAAAGAGTAGGGGAGCGATCGCTTACGAGAGGAAGGAATGTAATGTTTGGGAGGGTTGTTAGGGCTGTTGGAATTGAGATTCAAATGGAGCTTCTGAAACGATGTTCGTAAGGTTTCAGGAACCTGGGTTTTATCCATCAAACGTTGGGAGAGAAAGTGTGAGAGATCGCCGGAGACAATTGGCGTTTCTGAATTTCCGGCACTGTGAGGGGTGCAAGTTTGTTGACAAAAGGGGAAGGAGGTCAAATTGGGGCTTTGATTTTTGGTTTGGCCGCCTTTTTCTTTCTTAGTGTGGGCTGTGTGGACCTCTTGATTTGTATGAAAAAAACTGTAGAACTATTAGTTTTTTTTTTTGACGGAGGGAGTATTATTTTTTTCCCTCAAATATAAATAAATTCTATCATTTTCAAAGTAAAACTCATTAAACGCGACTGTATTTAAATATTTTTACAAAAAATATTCCTACTTGATTAATTATTTTTAGAAATAAGTGCACATTTTATATGAGGTTATATTAGTAATTTTAATATGTTTGTTATAATATTATAATATCAAGACAGACAATTTAACTATCTTCTTATTATTATGTGCGAAATTAGTTTTTTTCTCTTATAAGTGACCGGAGGGAGTAACTATTTTCTGGGGTGTACTTAGAAATGTCGGGGTGTGACTAACAATTTTATGATTAACCAATTATAAATGATTAATTTTTGGAGTTTTTAGCCAAATTGACCTGCGTACTAATTGTACAGTCATTTTACATGCATATTTTTTTATGATCAAATGTCACATGCGTACTTTAGTTTTGCTTTCAATTTGACCACATTTTTAATAACCGATATAAAACTAATGGATTATGCATAAAAATGTCACAATCTTTATATTTTATAAGCAAGATTTATCAACTCCAGATATAAAATAATATCTCTCTAACGATCTGTATTACCATTTACCATCCCAGCATGCATAGAGAACATGAATTGCTGAAGGAAGCTGTTTTAATTGTTTTACTCTTTTGTGGGGAATGAAACTGTGACCATATCTCTCAGCACGCCCGATTGTGGGGTTCAGAATCCTACTCCCTACGCCTCCCTAGTCCATAAAAAATGTTCCATTTGTCCTAAAAATAATCTTATTTTAAAATTGTTAAGACAAAATCATTAAATTTTTAAAATTGTCAATCAAGGAAAAGAGAAAAAAAAAAGGATTTTTTTTCTCAATTAATTCAGTTTTAAAATTTTATTTATCAAAGTGCCTTACTGTTCAAACTCTTTTTCCAAAATGTCCCACTTTTTGAAACTCGCTACACCGTGTAGCAAGTTTATAATTTTTTCGATTAAAATCGCTACACGGTGTATAGCGATTTTAAATTTGCTAAATTTTATTTTAATATTTATGCTATTAAAAAAAAAAAGAACTAAATTTGAAATCGCTTAGCGATTTCAAATTAACAGTCAACCTTGCCAAAGCCCACCAAATCAAAGTTCAAAGTAAAGTTTGTACTTCGTCTCACTTTAAATTACAAAATAATAATACAAAAATTATGTATTAATAAATAAAACTAAATATAAATATTATTTTTTCTATCTCAAATAAATATTTAAAAAAAATGTACTTCTATAAAAAATTATATTCTTCATTTCAAAAATAAAATTACTTTCAACTCAAAATGAACAACCAAAAAATAATACTACATTTTTTATCCCAAAAAAATGAGCATTACTTCCTTCATCCCAATGAATATTTTAAAAATTAATACTACTTCATTCACCTCTAAAATTAATGTTTGTAATGTTAGTGTCTTCGTCTCAAAATATGTCATTAATTTTTGGTTATTCATTTTGAGTTGAAAGTAATATTTATTTTTGAAATGAAAAATATAATTTTTTTATAGAAGTACATTTTTTAAAATATTTATTTGAGATGGAAAAATAATATTTATATTTATTTTTATTTATTAACACATAATTTTTGTATTATTATTTTGTAATTTAAAGTGAGACGAAATACAAACTTTACTTTACTTTGGACTTTGGTTTGGTGGAATTTGGTATGGTTGACTGTTAATTTGAAATCGCTGCATCATGTAGCGATTTCAAATTTAGTTTTTTTTTTTTAAATAGCATAAATATTAAAATAAAATATAGCAAATTTAAAATCGCTACACCGTATAGCGATTTTAATCGAAAAAATTATAAACTCGCTACACGGTGCAGCGAGTTTCAAAAAGTGATATATTTTGGAAAAAAGTTTGAACAGTAAGCCACTTTGGTAAATAAAATTTTAAAAATGTATTATTTGAGAAAAAAATCGAAAAAAAGGTGTATTTTTTCCAAATAATTATATCCTTAAATGAATATTTACTTTTAGGAAAATTAATATATTTACTTATGCTATCTATTAAAATAGTCACGTTTTAATTTTAACAGTTAATTTGATTGAATTTTAATAAAATTTAAAAACTTATTATTTAAAATATTTATCGAGTTGTACCAATCACAATTTTAATTTTTCTTTAGATAATAAGTCGTTTTTCATTTTAAAAAAAAATCAGAATTGAATAAAGTTGAACATCAAAATTTAAAAAAGTCGAAAACAAAGAGTAATTTTATTTAATTTTTTTTTTAAGAGAAAAACAAATGAAGTATTACGATGTTTTTTCTACAACAAAGGTAAAGCAATTTGCTGTAGTCCATCCAGAAAATTCGAACGTGTCGTGGGAGTGGAACCACGAATCTTCTAGTTGGCCTATTTTGCGTGTTGCTCTGATGGACCTACTTATGCCCTTGCACACGTGTGCGTAATAACTACGCGGTCCTAACTCAACGTAAATCATACTCCATCAAGATTTAATATTATTAATTTAATTTAACACGAGAATAATAAATAAAAAAATATTATAAATATAACAAGTAAAATAAGATAAAATAAAAAAAATGAATAAAATTTTTTTATTATAAGAATGATAAGTTGAATTCATTATTTATTTTAAATAATAAAACGACTAAAAATATTAAAAAAACCTTAAACTGTAGTGCGGTTACTACTCTTAACCATGGTTAATGTTTAACCCAATCCCCAAATCCAGAACCGCCTTGAACTGAATACTTATATAAATACCCTCATATCCGCTCTTCTTGTTCATCATAATATCAGACAGATTTCAGCGTCTTCAGACAACCTTTTTGCTCTCTGCCAGCCATCTCAAGGTAATAATCTTGTTCTTGTTCTTGATCTGTTTTTGTTTTAATTTTTGAATTGATTCAATATTTGTCAAAGATAATACATGTTATTTTATTCTAGGAATTGGTATTTGTTCGCGATACAGAATTTTAGATTATTGATTTATATGGTTTTTAATTTGTTTAATTTTTATTTAGAGAGTCTTCGCTAGGGCTGTTACAAGAAATGAGCCGCCTCGTAAAAGCTCGAGTTCGAGTGGGCTCGAGGTGAACTCGAGCTCGAGCTCGAACCGATTTTCAGGCTCGTTTTTTTTTTCGAGCCGCCTCGTATGTTCGACGATCTCTGACCGAGATCGACTCGTTTGAGCTCAGTTCGTTAAGCTCGTTAAAAAGCTCGAATGAATTTTGTCCGCGAATGACTTGTTTAGGCTCGAGATCGATTACAACTCGAATTAGTGCTCGATAAAGCTCGTTTGATTTCAGATTTTTTCAAAAAATAAGTCCAAGCTTGAGCTCGGCTCGTTAATACATGAGTTCGAAAAGCTCGCGAAAAGCTCGAAACTTGATTCGATCCGAGCTCGATCAGTCATACCAGGCTCGAGCTCAAGCTCGATAACTTTTATACGAGCTCGAAACCCGACTCGGCTCGTTTACAGCCCTAGTCATCGCATGCCAGGAGTATTTAGGGTTTCGTTTTGATTGTTTTTTTTATATATACTATTGATCTAATCCTCCTCGATTTTTTGTAATTTCTGAATCTTCATGCCTTTGTTTTCTGGATTATCTGTTTTTATATATATATATATATTTATATATATATATTTATTGTTTGTCTGTTGATCTAGTCCTATGTGATTTCTGTCAGCTGATTCCAAATTTATAAAATTTAGCTGTTCTTGATTTTTTTTTTTTTTTTTTTTTTGATATTATAGATTTTTTTACTGATCTTAAAGACTTGTTTTGATATTTCTTAACAGTTGCGAGTTCATTTCTCAACAACAAAGTACGTACATGGTTGATATCATCAACGTACAGGTTCCCGCTGCTTTCAATCCATTTGCCGAAGAAGAGGAGGGGTTAATCGGTTCGAAAGGCGTAAAGAGTATGTTCATATACGCATACAACAGAGAAATGGCAGAAAAACTCTGACTACAGTTCCAGGGCCTTAAGAAAGAACTGAGTTACGAGAAAATTCTCAAAGATCTCAAGAAAGAGTTTTGCTGCAACGGAACAATTGTGCAGGACAAGACTCTTGGGAAGGTGATCCAACTCCAGGGTGATCAGAGAAAGAATGTTTCTGCATTCCTTACTCGCGCAGGGATCGTGAATAAGGAGGACATCAAATTGCATGGTTTTTGAAGATCTCCCTCGTAGGCGATTTTCGATAATAAATCTTTGTTGTTGGCGATTCGCATTATCAATTTAAGCTTGTTTTTTTATATTTCGTGTTCTAGGTTGTTAAGACTGTCATGAATTACTTAGTAGAATTTAAGTCGGATGTCTGGATTTCTGGTAATATTAATAAGATTTTCCCTTTTGGCAAAGATCAAGTTTTTCTACTGTGTGTGTGTGTGTGGTGTGGTTATACTCTGTTTATGGTCATTATATTACCACCTCCTCTGATTAAAAAATATATAAATTAAAAATTGCTCGTAATTCAGTAATTCAAGAGCAATTTTTTTTTTTTTTTAAATATTTATTTTGAGACGGATTAATTTTTTTTTATTTTTTATAAAATTTTGAGATGGTGAGAATGTAAAAATAATTCTTCCTCTTTCGTAAGAGTAATACTAGGGGTACGCCTCCTCACAAAGGGGGTCGCAGTGACCAGGCCCGGGCGACTGTTTACCTCCGCAAAGTCGTAAGACCATGTATAGGGGCTGACGCCTGCCCAGTGCCGGAAGGTCAAGGAAGTTGGTGACCTGATGACAGGGGGCCGGCGACCGAAGCCCCGGTGAACGGCGGCCGTAACTATAACGGTCCTAAGGTAGCGAAGTGGTGATGTTATCCCAAGAGGGAAATCAGCAAGGGAGGAAATACTCAAAAAAATAGCAGTAAAATATAGTTAAAACAAATCAAAAGCATGTTGCTGGAAAATGTCCAAGGAATGCTGCTGGGGTACAATAAAATTCAACTGAAATACTGTCTTGATTTATGGAAAAATTGCGAATATGAAAGGGAAAAGGGATTTTGCCTATTTTCCCGATCTCTCATTTTCTCTGCAGTTTAGCAAATGTTATGTCTTTCAAGCTTTTCCGGACTAGAACAATTTGCCCGGTTGGGTTCCACTTCTCATCATTGTACAAAATTCCTCGTAATTGATCCTTCCATCCTGTGAACAAACAAGATAGCGATAACAAAGTCATTTTTCCGCTCGTTCGTAAGACTTCAACTTATAGTAAGGAGGAGAAAGAAGCTCACATTATCAGTGTCTACTTCGGATATGATTTCCTTGATTGTGTCTTCATCACCCATCCCATATTCTTTCATAGCTGATTCTAATTCATCTCTCGTTATGAACCTGTTTAAAGCATAAATCCAGTTCATTGAGGAATAATGAAAAGTAAAATGATGTTTTAGTATCTTTTAAAATTTTGAAGGTGCTAAAGTGCCATTTCCCAAAAGTAAAAGGGGTCAAATGACCCCCCCCCTCCAGATAAGGAATATAATATAGTATAAAGGGTAACCATGGCATTGATGCTTACCCACTGCTATCCTTGTCAAAATGCTGAAATGCTTTGTACACATATTCCTCCCTTTCTAATTTGTGTCTATGCATTGTTGCAGTGATGAATTCAATGTAGTCAATCGATCCGTTTCCATCCACATCAGCCTGAGACGTAAGAAAAAAAATTCAGAAAATTCTGCTCAAGTCATCTAAAGCATGCAGAGGATAAGAGTGAAGTAAAAAAGGGCCAAAAAATGCTTACGGCTTCCATAATCTGCTTAACTTCAGCTTCTGTGAGCTTTGAGCCCAGTCGAGCCAACCCTGTCTTGAGTTCCTCGTAAGTGATTGTCCCACTGTTATCAGTATCCATGTTTTTAAACGTTGCTTTCAGTCCTTGAATTTCTTCTGCAGATAGATTCTCTGCAATGACCTGATGTCCACCAGTCTTTGTTAGAAATGTCAAGAGTCTTTGTTAGAAATCTGGGAAAGTGGCATTCAAAGATACCTTGAGAGCAAGTTTCTTGAGCTTGTTCATAGCTCTGAATTGTTTCATCCTAGAAAGAACCGCACTGTCTATTGGCTTGTCAGATGCTTCTCCATCTTCCCTTATCCATGGATGCTCTGAAAAAAGAAAGTTGAAACATAAATAAATCTCAAATTTAAAATGTGGATTAGATGAAGGAAATGCCAGATTCATCAATTCTTAACTACAAAATTGCGAAAGCACTATCGTGCAGCAGTATTTTCTCATTCCAGCTGAATTTGCTGCTCAAACTTATTTACTCCGTCTTTATGATAAAGGAGAACCTTTAATATTATATGGAAAACGGAGTTAAAGCAGTGACAAATTAAACGAAACACGTTGAATACATAGGCTGTCAAAGACGTACCAAGAACTTGGGCAGGAGTAATGCGCTTCTTGGGGTCCTGTGTCAGCATCTTCTGAACCAGGTCCTTGGCACTATTTGATATAGATGGCCAAGGGTGGTTTTCAAAATCAATATCTCCTTTTAATACTGCATCAAAGATTCCCTTCTCCGTTTCTGCGTTTGTTAATTTTATATATTTGGTCAAGTATTTCTGAAGTGGTAAAGAAGATGATGACTTATTCTCAAAAAGATGAACTTTTCCCCTTACCAGCCCAGAAGGGAGGTACACCACTGAGCAAAATATACAATATAACACCTGCGCTCCATATATCAATTTCTTTTCCATATTTACGACGCAAAACTTCTGGTGCAACATAATACGCACTTCCAACTATATCCTTATACACCTTTCCTGAAAAGAACTTCGTTTGTTATCGTAACAGAGAAACTATAGAAACAAATTTAAGTTACATATCCCAACAACAGTCAAATCAGATACTCAATGATATTATATATATGTATATACACACACACACACTTATATACATGTGTGTGTGATATTCAACTTCGATATACAAATTGTTGCTGAACCGGCAAATTATTCAATGATGGTGACGATAGTGCAGTTTTTAGCGGATAATGAGTTAGGTAAGTTGTCGCTGAAGAACGTCAAAACAAGCTCCCTCATAGATGAAGACAGGTTATAGATTCTTTTAAGTCAATTCCTTGAGAGAAGTCAACTATGCCCCTACTCAGAGTCTCTATCTAAAAACACATTTATTTCAAATCATGAAGAAGACAAGTATAAAAGAATGTTAATTCTACTCCCTCCGTCCCTAAATGAATGTCGGCTCAAGAGCAAATTTGATTTTTTTCCGATATTCATTTAGGGGCAGAGGGAGTAGTTGTTTATGCATTTCGGATAGTCAAACAACATTACCATATCAAACAAGCCTATTCTCAAATCAAGCTATCAACAAAGACCCTTTTTAAAGTTCATTCAAAATATGGAAAGAAGAAGAACAAAAATGAAAATATTTGTATGAATAATCAAGAAACATACCTTCATTAATAAAAACTGACAACCCGAAATCAGTTGACTTCAAAACAGCATTCTCACTTCTATCCAACAACAAGAAGTTCTCGGGCTTAAGATCGCGATGCATCACCCCCATAAAATGACATACATTAACAATATTAACAATAGCCCTGCATATAGAAGCAGCAGCTCTTTCACTATAATGCCCTTTCGCGATAATCCGATCGAAAAGCTCTCCACCAGCACACAGTTCCATTACTAGGTGAACAGATTGCTTATCTTCATAAGCACCTTTAAATTCAACAATACAATCCTGACCACTCAAATGCTGCATAATCTGAATCTCTCTCCTCATATCTTCTTTATCACCCTTTGTAACAAGCTTCTTTTTCGATATAGATTTGCAAGCATACTTATTACCAGTTGAAATTTCTGTACAAAGATATGTAACCCCAAATTGACCCCTTCCCAATTCTCTTCCAAGTGTGTAATGCGATTTAACATCTTCAAATGGCTTACCCAGAATTGTATTTGTATCTGACTTGAAGATTCGCAGGGGACTCCGAGGCGGCGGCTGGTGCTTCACCGGCAATACAGGCGCAGGAGCCGGCTCCGGGGATTTGGTGTATATAATTTGGGGTTCTTTTGGTTTTTGATTGGGAGGAATTTCCAAACCACCTTTTGATCGACGATCATGATATTTACGTTTGCTTACGCACACACCCATTTCGTTATTTTCTTGAATACGAATTGATTTGGGAAAAGATTGAAGAACCCAGTTGGGGATTTCTAGAAAATCAAATTAACAAATGGGGATAGAAGAAATTGAATAGTAATTAAGAATTACATGAAATTCTGATAAAAAATTAAAAGAAATAAGGGAGGGAAAGTCAGCGATCGGAGGAGAGGGAAGAACGTGGTCAGCTGTTTGGTGAGTTGACTCACTAACAACAACTGCATACCACCCTCCTCAACGACAAACAAACAAACAAACAACAACAACAACAATGTCAACCCGTCCTCTTGAAATACAATAAGCCAACACGTCGGCTACAAAACGTTAATTTAGCCTCTTTCAACAATGGCTTGAATGTACAACTTCTTTGATTATAACGATGACTCGAGACACTCAAATAAAATAACGTTATTTTCGTCTCAATTTAATTTAAGGTGTTTATTTTTATTTTTAATTTATAATACTCCCGTTGGAAATTAATTTGGCAATGGCCATGATTAAATGATAATTTAATCAACAAGTAGGGAATTTATTGATCGAGTCAAGCGTCTGCGATTAATAAGCCAATAGCAAAACGACAGCAAGGAAACGAGATCAGAAAACAGACAGAAACAAGTAAACAAACGATTAGAAAACTTATCGTGATTTGATCGAGTCGCCTTAGGAAGACTGTCCTAAGAGAAAATATTGCCCCCAATTGGTGCAACTCAGGTACAAGCAAATTTCTCCGAGGATAAAACGATCACGGATTACGTACCACAAATCAGCACACGGGTAGGTAATCACTTAGGCGGTCACTATCTGAGTCGCCTTGAATCTCACGATCGAATCTCATGAACGGGAGTAATCAACAATGAAAGAAACTAGAGAATAGGGTTTCTCTCTTTTTAATCTCTCGTAAAACGGCAATTTGGAGGAAGGGAGTAGTTATACATGTGGTAAAAATTAGGTTTTAGACTTAATTAAACCTAAAAACCTGCTCCAATTCGACCCAGGAATTTCACTAACCCGACGCCAGCGCGGCCGCCCTCGAGGCTTGCGCGATCGCTCTAGAGGCCAGGCAATTTGGGTGGAGTTACGGTAGACCAGTGCGGCCGCCCTTGGGGCTTAGCGCGGCCGCCCTCCATGGCAGTGTCTCCGACGTGAATTTCCCCTTTGCCAAATTCAATTCAAGCCAAGATGCTCCAAGGTCATAGGCTATGAACTTTCATACCACATATATCAAATATTCCAACAATCTCCCACAAGTTCATAGAAATATGACGTGTACAGTTGTCCGTTGTAATGCTTTCGGTAATGGTACCTTAGGCTTGAACCACTACTATGTTATCCAACGCAAACCTCCACAGGACCGGATGAGCGGGTGTCTTGAATCGATGCCTTTGGATGTAGAGGCCTTTCTTGGTAACAAACACGACAAAAGCTATGATAGGCCCTCTATCGAACACTTGACGCTTATAAGCCATACGTCCCGATCCTCTATCATGAGTGCTTTCGAGGAATAACCCGAATTCCTCTAATTGCGGCCAACAATAACACTCACTTAGCTAGGCATCTCAGAAGATGTACTGCTAGCATCTTGTCTAAAAGACTTGATCCCATTCAAAGTTCTAAACTTTTACTTTATTAGCAGCTACGAGCACCTCCTAGGCTATTCGGGGATAGACTCGGACATGTAACATGTCAATCTAACATTAGGTGCTCAGGCTCGCCCCATGCTTGTTATTACCACATTGAATCTCCTTTGTGGGATCTCAGCTCAGGTAGATTGGGTTGCTGCTGCGTATGAATCGAACGGGGTTCGAGACCCGTCCCAACCTAGATTTTTGAACTAGAGCAAATTCTAGCCCTTTAGTTAAAGGATCGAGCATTGTGTTATCCTTGGTACCCAACATAATCAACAACTATCACCTTCCGAAACACAGAGATCCACTTATAGATTTTAATCTAATTTGGATGTGTCTCCTAGTTTTACGGTTGTACTTGACACTTTTCGGTTTCTCGGTGTGGCGGTGTTGTCACAATGTACGTAGATAACGGCGTAGGTTTGCGGACCGTGGGCAACTCGGACATAAGTCCTCGAAGCCATTCAACTTCCAATCCGGTAGTGTCGAGGGCAACTAGTTCGGCCTCGAATGTAGACCTAGACAACGAGTTTGTTTGGTCGACCTCCGAGCGGCTGCGGCTCACTTTAAGGTGAAAACATACCCCGTACGGCCATAACTCCTGGAGTTAAAGGCAATCCGGCTTGCGTCGCTATATCCTTGAAGCGAGAAGGGTATCTACCGTAATGCGGCCCGAGGAAATCGTTCCCTTCAAGTACTTGAGAATTCTATCAAGAGCTTCCCAATGTGCTTTATTTGGACATTGAGTATATCTAGCCAACCTAGTAACCGAGTAGGATATATCCGGTCTAGTACAATTGGCAAGATACATCAAACTTCCAATAATTTGAGAATATCTCAAGTTTGCCCAGCCATCGGTACTCCACTTTCATTCTTAGTAAGTGCGGTGAAGGATCATATGGAGTCTTAGCTACTTTGCAATTCTTATAACCAAATTTCTCAATTATACTTTCAGTATAATGAGATTGCGATATGGTTATGCCACTAGTTGAACGGGTCAACTTAAGGCCAAGAATCACACTAGCTACTCCCATATCCTTCATCTCAAACTTACTTTTCAAGAATTCCTTAGTAGTATTAATTATCCTCATATTTGTTCCAAACAACAAGATATCATCGACATACAGACATAAGACAATACTACTATCACCAATACTTTTGCTATAAACACACTTATCAAACTCATTAGTAACGAAACCAAACGATGAGACAATTTTATCAAATTTCTCATGCCCACAAGGGGCTTGTTTGAGTCCATATAAGGACTTAACAAGTTTACAAACCTTTCTCTCATTGCCGGAGGCCTCAAAACCTTCGGGTTGATCCATATAAATTTCTTCCTCTAGATCGCCATGCAAGAAAGCGGTCTTAACATCCATCGATGGATAGGAAGATCATATACGAAGGCGATGCAATAAGCATTCGGATTGTAGTCATTCTAGCAACTGGCGAATAGGTATCGAAATAGTCTATTCCTTCCATTTGCTTGAATCCCTTAGCCACTAACCTAGCCTTAAACTTGTCAACGGTTTCATCCGGTTTCAGTTTCCTTTTGAAGACCCACTTACATCCTATCGTGCTACAACCAGGAGGGAGATCGACCGATTCCCATGTCCCATTAGAGACAATAGAATCCATCTCACTCTTAACGGCATCCTTCCACTGCTTGGCATCGAAGTAGCCATAGCAGCTTTGAAGGTTAGAGGATCACCCTCGACATTGTAAGTGATGAAATCACTTCCAAAATCCTTGGTGGTCCTTGCCCTTTTGCTCCTTCTTGGTTCAATCTCGTCGTCGAGGAATGAGTTGCGGCTGGAATCAACCCCCACATTTGTCGGCTCCTCTGCTTGAGCGGGAATGGAATTAGTGGTTGGGTTAGATTCCTTAGGAAATCCGTCCTTCATAGGAAAGCACATCCTCAAAAAATGTTGCATCACGTAACTCAACTATAGAGTTCACATCTATGCCAGAAATTTTAGATTTTATAATAAGCAATCTCAATGCATAGCTTGTTTCAGAATAACCTATAAAGATAGCATCAACAGTTTTAGGTCAAGCTTTTCCTTTTGTGTGTGGGTACAAGTACCTTTGCAAGGCACCCCACACTTTTAAGTGTTTCGAGCTAGCACATGTCGACCTCTCCAAAGTTCAAACGGACTTTTCTTTCTATGTTTAGGAGGGACTCTATTCGGAATATGGCAAGCCGTATTCAAAGCCTCTCCCCACATATATTTGGGCGAGTCCCGAACTTATGAGTAAGCATTAATCATATCGGTAAGGGTTCTATTCTTACGTTATGCAACACCATTTGATTGAGGGGTGGAGGGAGAAGTCTCTTCATGTACAATTCCGTTCTCTTGGCAATAATACATGAATGGGTTAGACTCATATTCACCTCCTCTATCAGACCTTAACCGTTTAAGTTTCTTGCCAGTTTGTGTTTCTACTTCATTCTTAAATATAATGAATTTATCTAATGCTTCATCCTTAGAATTAAGCAGATAGACATAACAATATTTACTAGCATCATCAATAAAGGTGAGAAAGTACTTCTTATTGTCTTTGGTCAACACGCCATTAAATTCACAAATATCAGTATGAACTAAATCTAGAATTTCAGAATTTCTCACAACCGACTTAAACGGACCTTTAGTAGATTTAGCTTGACACATACGTGACACTTAGAATTTTTATCAATAGCATGTTTAGGAATAATATCTAAATTCATCATTCTTTTCACATAATCATAATTAATATGTCCTAAACGACCATGCCAAACATTTGAAGATTCAATGGAAT
The DNA here is from genome assembly GCA_022495995.1 of Adenophora triphylla var. japonica. NCBI lineage: Eukaryota > Viridiplantae > Streptophyta > Magnoliopsida > Asterales > Campanulaceae > Adenophora > Adenophora triphylla. The sequence goes on from JAFEMH010000006.1 coordinate 1,120,227, forward strand.
AAGAAACAGGATAATCAATAGAACTAAAATTATTGTGCGAACAAACATCAGTTTCAACTCTAATTTTAAATAAACCATCCGAGAAATAACCTTTTCCCACAAAACTATCAGAATCCAAAATTATGACCTTATTACATTTAAAATGTTGCGACGAATATCAGGAACGTGATACACTCGATGCAAGGTAAGAATGCGCCCATTAGGAAACTTCAGGTCCACGCGTCCAGTCCCAAGCACCTTTGCAGAACTAGAGTTCCCCATCGTCACTGATCTACCACGCTCAGGCTGGTAAGACACAAATAGCAATTTATCAGCACAAACGTGCACATTTGCCCCAGTGTCAACTAGCCACTCATTGGGTTCATAGACAGTAAAGAGTTCAGGACAAGAGGTTACATACTTTGTAACATTGCGGAGTCGGAAGCGTCAACTCCAGTGCGTCGAGTCGGGATCATCATAATCCTTGAACCCGACACCATGTTGGCAAACGGGATGGTCATCAGCAGAGCCTTGTGGTCCTTTTCCTTTCTTGGACGGGCAGTCCCTAGAAAAGTGTCCACCTTCTCCACAATTCCAGCAGTTCAGTTTTACTTTTGGCTTATTAAAGTTATTTTTCTTAACTTTAATCTTATCATGGTTTTCTTTATCCTTAGAGTGAGTTTTCACACCTTTTCCTTTAAACTTGCTTTTACCAGTCACCATATTAGCAGCAGCCTCCACAGGTACGCTTGGTTGATTACCATTATGCACCTCCTGAATCGCAATTGCATTCATCAGCTCATTGAGTGTCAAGCTTCCGGTACGATGCTTGAGGGTCATACCGAATTCCCCCCAAGATCGAGGAAACTTCTCAATAATAGCCATGACAGCAAACTTATCAGGAAGTCCCATGTCGGCATCCTTGAGCGATTGCAAAATGATTTGGAGTTCGTGCACTTGGTCGGTAACCGACTTTCCCTCACTCATGCGATAATTCAGGAACTTACCCACTTGGTACTTTTCCACACCGGAGTCATCGGTGCTGTACTTCGTGGAAAGCGATTCCCAGCATGATGACGGCGGTGAGAGGAGCAGAGCAACAGACATCAAAGAGTGCATTCGACAAAGCTGACAGAATGCATCCTCGAACAACATCGTCCTGCTCCTTCCACTGTTTAACAACATCCACACTAACTGAATCATCGGCTTTCAGAGCGGGACATTTGGATGACAGCATACCAGACATGCCCTTAATTGACAGCCAGATCTTCATGCGTTCAGACCAACGCTTGAAGTTCTTTCCAGCGAACTTCTCCGGAAGATCTGAGGTGTCAACTAGGGACTTAAAGGGAGAACTAGAGGTACTACCAGACATGATTCAATAAAAACTATTTTCTCTTAGACTGTTGGAAATTAATTTAACAGCACCACAGATTAAACAGATAATTTAATCAACAGTAGGGGATTTATTGATCAAGTCAAGCATGTACCAATTAATAAGCCAATAGCAAAACGACAGCAAGGAAACGGGATCAAAAAACAGACAGAAACAAGTAAACAAACGATTAGAAAACTTATCGTGATTTGATCGAGTCGCCTTAGGAAGACTGTCCTAAGAGAAAATATTGCCCCCAATTGGTGCAACTCAGGTACAGGCAAATTTCTCCGATGATAAAACGATCACGGATTACGTACCACAAATCAGCACACAGGTAGGTAATCATCGGCGGTCCTATCTCATTCGCCTTGAATCTCACGATCGAATCTCTATGAACGGGGAGTAATCAACAATGAAAGAAACTAGAGAATAGGGTTTTCTCTTTTTAATCTCTCATGCAGAAACGGCTGGAGGAAGGGAGTATTTATACATGTGGTAAAATTAGGTTTTAGACTTAATTAAACCTAAAAACCTGTTCCAATTCGGCCCAGGAATTTCACTAACCCGACGCCAGCGCGGTCGCCCTCGAGGCTTGCGCGACCGTGCTAGAGGCCAGGCAATTTGGGTGGAGTTACGGTAGACCAGCGCGGCCGCCCTCCATGGCAGTGTCTCCGACGTGAATTTCCCCTTTGCCAAATTCAATTCAAGCCAAGATGCTCCAAGGTCATAGGCTATGAACTTTCATACCACATATATCAAATATTCCAACACTCCCTCCGTCTCAGATCAAGGGTTCAACTTTCCTTTTTGATCCGTCCCAGACCAAAAGTTCATTTCCATAAATGGCAAGTTTTTGAATATATTTATACCCTTATCATCTACATATATTTACAAAAAAAACATTCATTATATCCTTATAATTTTAACATATTTACAAAAAAATCAATCATTAACTTACTATTCCTCCTACTCATTATCTTTTCTATTAAAAAACCAATCATTAACTACTATTTCATACCTCATATTACAAAAAAATCATTCATTATACCCTTATAAAGTTAACATATTTACAAAAAAAACAATCATTAACTACTATTCCCTATCCCACATTTAACTTTTATTCATTTTTTAAAAAATTTCTTAAGAAGCGTGAAATTCCCCCCGATGACTCTTGGTCTGGACGAAGGGAGTACAATTTAAGATTTTTAACTGCTTTATTATTTAAAATAGACAATTAGACTAACTTGTCATCCTCAAAACAAAAACTCATTACCCACTTTTTCTCTTATACTTTATTTTTCGTACTTATAACATTTACTTTTTCTTAATTTTCGTGTCATGATACAAATTGGAAAACCACGAACTGTTCCATTTCTGCTTATCATATGGATTATGATATTTTGGAAGGCTCAATTATTCTGCAAAATTTAGTGGATGGGCTTTCCAAATCAAACTAAAAATATTAAATCTAGAAGACAGTAACATCACCCACTACAATAGTTTATGATCATTTATTTACGAGGGAAGGGCTTTCTTTTTAAACTCAAGTGGGTGTCATCTTCCTTAATCTAGTTAGTTAGTTAGTGGGTGTTGCCACCTTCCTCTATTAAAAGCCTTTCATAACTCTTAACTGCAGCATTCAGGACCTGTTTGGTGGCGGCAAATAGAAGCCAACCTAGCTTTTACCTTTGACTTTAGAGTTTCACTTTTGTTTTTTAATCGGAATTTAATATTAACTTTGTTTTTTCTTTTTTAAATAATTGATAAATACATTTATGATTTTTTGATTAAACAATTGATTTTTTGATTTTATAACTGATAAATACATTTATCAGTTTTTTAAAGAGTATTTTGTGCTTGATTTTTTATTTAAAACAACTGATGAATGCATTTTACATTGATAAATTCATTTATCAGTTATTTATAACTAATAAATGCATTTATCAGTTGTTTGACAGATAAAAAATAGTGTTTGGTAAATGCCTCAACTTGTGTGATTTTTTTTAATTTTTTTTTGTAATATTCATCTTTCAAAAAATAGTATTTGGTAAATGTCTCATAAAAAAATCTCAAAAAATCTTACATAAACAATGTTATATTTAATGTCATTAAATGATTAGATGTTGTGTTAGTTGGTCCCACAACTCATCCATTCAATTTTTTATCATCTTTCTTTATAACCAAAATTTTATAAAATATTTTTGTACTTGTAATACTGCATTGCTCTAGATAGAGTTGCCAAGTCATCGTAGACCTAGATAATGAATGCTGGGTGTTGATCCACCATCCTTTAAATGGCTAACATAAAATATTTCACTTTCATGTTTCCGCATGAATTATGATTTGATTATACTCTCTCCATCTCAAAATATATGTACTATAACTTTTCACATGTATTAAGATAAAAACAATATATATATATATATATATATATATATATATATATATATATATATATATATATATATATATATATATATATATATATATATATATATATATATATATATATATATATATATATATATATATATATATATATATATATATATATATATATATATATATATATATATATATATATATATATATATATATATATATATATATATATATATATATATATATCAGATATACTAACTTATTTGAATATTTCAAGTATCTAGACAATTATGTATTATTGTTATGCATTGCAGCGGAACCAATTGACAATAATCTTATAATTACATAGGGTTGCAATCCTTATATACTAAGTAAACAAACCCTAGCTCAACCAATAAAGATAAACGGAACCAATGGTCTCCTGACCGAGTGGTATCTTGCCGGCCTCCCTTCGGGGAGGTCTAGTGTTCTTTTAATTCTGCCATGAGTTTCAGGAGCCTTGGAGTCACCCGGGACACATCCGTGCAGTTAAGGAAGCAGCACTGCTGGGCTTGCAATCTCAGTGTGGGAGTTCGAATCTAGACAGGAGCAGCTGGAGCAGCCAATTGGTGTTGTAAGAGTGATGTAAATGTCTCTTTGGCAGCTGCATAGGGCATATCCCGCGATTTACCTCCGTCAGCATACTGAGGAACCGGTACCTGGTGGTCCAGGATTAGTCCGGCGAAGCTGGGATCTCCTGGGTAATAAAAAAAATAAAAAAAAATAAAATAAAGATAAACGAATAAAAAAGCCCGCAAACATCTTCAGCCTCGGCAGCCCAGGGGCCCGCCTGGATTCCTTCTAGGCGCCAGCCTCACGCCGCTTCAGCACATATCAAATAATCTAAATTATCGTTAGAACAAGGGCGGATTCAAGATTTTGAAATCGCTTGGGCTTGATATTTAAAAAATATTGTAAACAATAATAACAGTAAAAAATAATTTCATATACTCCCTCCGTCCCATTAGTAAAAGGAAAATTACTGTAGACGCGTAGAATAAGGAAAAAAATAATGATATAAATGTTGTGAGTGTAAAAGTAAAATAGGAGAGAGAATGAGTGGAGGGAATAGTGAATTATAATGGTGTTGTGAGTATTAAAATAATGTAGGAGAGAGAATGAGTGGAGGGAATAGTAAAGATTCCTTTCCATTTTAGGAAGTTTGTGGTTTGTAATGAGACGAACAAAAAGGAAAGTTTGTGACTTGTAATGGGACGGAGGGAGTATATAAAAAAAGTTACATATAGTGAAGACCACGTCAATTACATACTACATCCGCCTCTAAGAACATTACAAATACCTAGGCAATTAAACGGTTTCATAATGACAACTAAATAATCATAAATTTATGAAAAAATATAAAACTGCAAATATTTTGGAAAAAAAATCTATGGCAAATATTTTGGGAAGGAGGAAGTAATAATTCTACCAAACTCGTCTTCTAGATCTCAAGCTCATGTGCCTTACCTCTACACAACGCTAGCAAAAAATGTATGTAATCTTCATTCTTCAGTGAGACTTGGACTTTTCTACGAGGACAATTCTACCATTCCACTCTGTTTTGTCGAGTGCCCTAATTGCTGCATCAGCTTCCTCATCCCTTTCTAAAGTTATAAAGCCAAACCCGCGCGAATCCCCACACCTGCCACACAGTAAACATATTCATGGTTTTAGTTAAATAAAGCAACCCTGCACCCCTAACGGTGCTGTATTGCATATCTTGCCCGAGGTGCGACGCGTTTTCTGCGACCTTTGACACCCCAGGTCGTGGCGTCATCACATTCTAAAAATGTTAGTATTTGAGACCCCAATTTTGAAGGTTCAAATAATTGGAAGGAGTAGACTAGTTATTTATTACCTCTTATCACGAACAATGCGAACATCTCGCACGCGACCATATCTAGAAAACTTCCTATCCAAATCTCTTTCTGTGGTAAAAAAACTAAAGCCAGCAACAAACAGAATCCTCCCAGGCTCTCCTAGCCCAGTGCTCCTATTATGAGGTGGTGACCACGGTCTCCTTCTAGGAGACCTGCGTCTTGAATGGTAATATGAAGGTGGAGATTTGCGTCTTGGGGAGTGCCTCCGCCTGAATTAAGTGAAGAAATAATTATTATCACGAGAACAGAGCAGAGAATGGCTACTGGTTAAGAATCAATAACTTGTGCAGTCCTTTTGTGTCAATGTGTGCATGTGTGTGTGGGGGGGGGTGGTATAATCAACACACTACCTCTATCCCAAAATGAATGACCGAAAATCCAAATTTTCTCTTGATAAGAGCAAATTTGAAAAGTTTCCGGTCATTCATTTTGGGACGGAGGAGTACATCAGATGGACATTTAGGAAACAAGGTAATGACTTTGACATCTATCTCATGTAGAGTTGCAAAATTCATAAGCTATGAAATAGAAAATCCATCAAAGTCATAGGCACAATTCTTTGGAGTAATTGAGCGCCAGAACAGGAGTCTACAAACTTTTAAGAGAGGGAAACTTCTCTCTGATTAGTAGCCAGACAGTAAAGCCAGTAAGTAACTGTGCATATGTGCAAGCATGTGAATTAGAGAGAGACTGTAAGTGATCTTGACCAAAAAGTAAAAACATTCTTTTGTATAGACACAGATGCCACTGATGTTAATGAGAGCGAGTAAAGTCGATATAAGACATCAGGATGAAATCTAATTCTTTTTTGCCTCCCATACCACGTGTTCAAGTATAACCTAGTCGTGTGACATTTACGACCAGTTCTTTTCAGCCATTTGAAAGAGGACATCTTTTCATGAGTAATGAGGCACTAATCTTATGCTCAAGTAAACAGAAAAAAGGATTTCAAGAATGCAGACACAGAGGCTATATTTGCAGAGGTAAATTATGTTGATCAAGGAAGCAGGAACCCAATAAAAGACAAAATAATTCAAATCATATAAATAAAAGGAGAGAGATGAAAGAAGCCTAACCGCGGGGATCTTCTGTGATAATCTTTTTTATAAGGTGACCTAGACCTAGATCTGTCATGATGCTTTGTCTTCTGCCTGGAATATGACTCTTTTCGCCTAACCGGCGATTTTGATCTTGACCTATCTCGTTGTCGATTGTTTTGGTGCAAGTGGTGATTTATTGGTGATATAGATGAACGTTTCGAAGAAGACTCATTAGTAGGTCGTTTGGTTTGTCGAGACCTCAGAGGAGAAGTGGAATCCTTTCTTCCAGAAAGTAGTGAATAATCGACCCTTTTAACCATATCAGACATTTTAGGTGAAGAGCATTGTTTCTGACCATGTGATCCCATGCTTTTCGGTGAAGCAGATTTTGAACTACCAGGAGACACATTGACAGTAATTGACATTTGTCTATTTCTCTCTGGTGATGGAGAAACATGTGGACTTCTTCTGGGACTGAGGAGCATTTCATGCTTTCTGTTCTCAACTGGGGAGATTCTCGAATGGTGAATATGATCATTATCAGTTTCAGATTTGTCCACAAATAACCTTGGAGAAGCATGTAATATTTCTGTGGGATGTTCTAAAACATCCTCTTCTACCTGTTTGTTTGCAAATTCAGATATTACAGATTCATATGCTGACATGTCCAAAGAGGTTTCCTGCATCATTGCTTCATGGGGAGGAGAGGCTGGCTTATCCTCCATCTCTATTTCATGGCGAGCAGACTGTCTTGAAGGAGATTCCACTAGATGCTCCAAAACTTCAGCTTCAATCTCATGCTGTAAAGTTGGTGATTCATCTTGAGATGGGAATGCAGAAAGATAACTGCAACAGATCTCCTCAGTACCCTCTTGCTGATAAAAGTCCTTTGAAGGGGATTGCAACAGCTCCTGATCTTTTGTTTCACATAAAGCAACAGCATCTAATCCAGTTACCAGAGGAGACTGAAACTTTCCAGGAGACCCCGAAAAATCGTAGTATGGAAAATCACTGGGCAGCGAAGGAGGAGCCTGTTGGCCTTTCTCATTCACATCTACGCAGAATTCATTACTGCTTGCTAAGTTGTCGAAGCCATAATTCAAAGCATTATCCTCTTTGTTTACATTAAAACTTAGGCCTAAATCCCTAACCAAACTAGAATCATCATCCTTCAAAAGACCATTCAGTTCTTCAAAGCCATTCTCCGGGGAACCCATATCCATGCCTGCGATTCAGTTAACTAGATAAGAAAGTACTCACTTCAGATTTCAGTTAACTAGTAATGCTGTCTGGTGCAGTATTTTAATTGTTTTTTCAGCAGGAAACTTGAGAAACTAATCTAACAGGAATTGCACATTTATTTTTCTTGTTATGATAAAATGTATCTTTCTTATTAAGGAATTGCTGAAATAGCTACGATGTTGCAATGCATTTTTGGATGGTCTTCCTCTATGCTCCCCGGTATTTAAGCATTTAATAACTGTCCAAGCAGCCAAGCCACAAAATTAAAAAGTATACTCCATTTTCATATTCTTTAAAATAAATAGATTTGCAGAGATATAAGACATACAACACGTGCAAATGTACGTTCACGGTCAAAGAAAGCTGGTCACATCATCAGTCTGTAAATACTTGAAGCAAGAAACAGATGCAGAGTCCACCAAACATATAACTGTGAATCTCCATTTCATACCTCTGTTTGCGACCGTTGGAAAAATGTCGAAAAATGCATATACTTCAATTTCAAAAGAAAAAGGTAGCCTACACAGGTACTCTGGGACTACCAATTTCATTATTGCTATTATCGATCTGATTTAGACCACATAAGAAGGGAGGTACATTTTAAAGGATTTTGCAAAAGAATGAATTTTATTATTCACATCAAAGGCTTATATATACAGTACAAAGAAGAGATAAATACAAGAATATAAACTAGCTATAATTACAATATATGGAAATCTCCTAATGATATGTACAGATTGTATTCAAATCAAGGAGAAGATTGGGACGGATCTTCAGAATCCGTTTTATGCTTATCACGCCCCTGCAAGACGGACGGTCGCTGGAGAAGTCCGATCTTGGATAGAAGAAAATGAAACCGGGTAAAAGGAAGAGGTTTTGTTAAGGCGTCGGCTAGTTGATCACCGCTGGATATATGTTGAACTCGAAGAGCGCCAAGTTGTACTTGTTCGCGAACAAAATGAAAGGAGAGGGCAACATGCTTCATCCGAGAGTGAAAAATTGGATTGGCAGAGTAATGAGTAGCACCAAGGTTGTCACAGTAGATGACTGGTGGTTGTGGGAGAGAAATCCGAAGGTCAGAAAGTAGATTGCGAATCCATAATAGTTCAGCCGTGGCATCGGCTACGGCACGAAATTCAGCTTCAGTGGAGGACAGGGCTAGAGTACGCTGTTTTTTAGAGGACCATGCAATGGGGTTGCGACCAAGATATACTAGGAAGCCGGAGGTGGAGACATAATCATTTTTGTCACCGGCCCAATCCGCATCACAAAAGGCATGGAGAGTTGCGGGAGTGTCACGGAAAAGTTGAAGACCAGTGTGAATGGTACCATGTAGAAAACGAAGAAGGCGCTTGAGAGCTTGCCAATGACTTTCTTGAGGGTGATGAAGAAATTGGGCAAGTTTATTGACAGAATAGGAGATGTCGGGTCTAGTGAGGGATAATTATTGGAGCACACGCCAACAATGGCACGATATTCAGTGGGATTGCAGGGAGGCGAAGAAGGGTCAGATAGAAGGGGAGGGTATACGGCCATGGGAGTGGGACAGGGTTTGGAGTTGGCCATATTGTGACGAATAAGAAGATCATGAATATACTTAGATTGAGAGAGAAGAAGACCGTTTTTGTTTGGAGTGACTTCAACGCCGAGAAAGTAGGACAGTTGACCAAGATCTTTAAGTGAGAAGCGTGTTGCAATACTAGTGAGAAAAGAGGAGAGAAGGGAAGGGGATGACCACATGTGAGAATTATGTCATCAACATAAACAAGAAGGTATAAGTGATGAGAGTTATGAGTGTAGAGAAACAAAGAGGGGTCGGCAGAAGAGGAGCGGAAGCCATAGGAAAGGAGATAGGATTTTAACTCGTTGTACCGAGCCCGAGGGGCTTCGCTTGAGACCGTAAATGGCCTTAGTGAGTCGACGAGACATGATTGGGAAATGAGTCGTCAATGAAGCCGGTGGTTGATTCATAAAAATGTTTCTTGAAGGGTACCTTGAAGGAAAGCATTGTTGATGTCGAGTTGGCGAAGGACCAACCACGGCGAGGCGAGGAGAGAGAAGGCGGATGGTGACGGGTTTGACTCACGGTGAAGGTGTCGAGTAGTCAATGCCGGGTTGTTGATGAAAGCCTTTTGCGACGAGGCGGGATTTATACTTTTGAATGGTGTTATCGGGGTTGTATTTGATTCGGAAAACCCACTTACGGCCCAACAACATTATGAGCCTCGGTAGACGGGACAAGTGGTCCAGGTTTCATTTCGGGTTAGAGTGTGAATTCATCTTGCGTGGCGGCACGCCAATGGGGAGAGGAGAGTGCCTGTTTAGTGGTAGTGGGACGGCTAGTAGGGGAAGGGAGAGTGACAAGATGAGCATATTTAGGGTTAGGTTTGGTGATTTTATTGATGAGACGAGTTACTATGGTGCGAGTAGGAGGAGGAGATTGGTGGGGGAATGGTGGTAAGGCGGGAGGGATCGGGGGACTGGGGTGGGGATGGGTCTGGAGTGGGGCTTGGAGGAGAAGTGGGCAGAGGGGTGTCAGTGGGCTGCGGAATGTTGGTTGGGTTAGGTGAGATGGGTTCAGTGACGGGGTTAGGGGCAATGGGTGGTGAGGGTGGGGCGAATGGTGTGGGCATTAGGAGAGGGACGGTGAGGGGAGACCATTGGTCAGGTGTGATGGAGGACGGAGAGGGTGTAGTGTTTGTGAGAGAGAGATAAGGGAATTCAGATTCAAAGAATTTGACATGTCGGGAGGTGTATAGACGGAGAGTGTTTGGATCTAGGCAATAGTAGGCACTTTGAGAGTGTGAGTAGCCTACAAAGATGCACGGGATAGATTTTGGTTCAAGCTTATGTTTGGTGTAGGGACGGAGCCACGGGTAACATAAGCAACCGAAGCTGCGGAGTTTGTTGTAGTTGGGAGGTTGTTTAAAGAGACGGAGAAAGGGAGAGTCATTGGAGAGAGTGGAGGTAGGAAGACGGTTTATGAGATAAATTAAATTGTTTTTGTAAAATGGAAATGATTGGAGCTGCTGGATGGCCAAGCCGGTGGTGCCAAGAGAGAAGAGAAACGGAGGTGCTGGGATGCGCTTGAGTGGAAGACGGATGCCAAAGGTAGACTCCACGATCAATTGTCCCATGGAGTAGGATGTGGTTGGTCAACCGAGCCTTGATAAGAAAGGAAGAATGTGAGAATTCAACAAGAGCATCATTATCTTTACAAAATTGAGAAATTGAAAGAATATTTTTCGAGATACGAGGAACATGAAGGACATTAGTAAATTGAAGAGGAGAAGAAGAGGAGGGAATAGTAAATGAACCTATATTGGCAATAGGGAGGGAGGAGCCGTCACCTATGACAACTTCATCACTTCCATCATAAGGGCGGTGAAGTGAGAGGTTGTTGAGATCGTTGGTAATGTGGTGCGTAGAACCACTATCCATGAGCCAAGATAGAGGAGGAGCTGGGCACAGTAGCGGTGTGGGCTTGAGGCGCGGTAGTTGGTGTTGCTTGAGTTGGGGCGGTTTGGCCAGGGTGGGGGTGGGGAAAAACAACAGATGGGTAGGCTTGTTTGAAAGGAGTGCACTGGGAAATAACATGACCAATTTGATGGCAATACTGACATTTTCCTTTGAAGGTATTAGTGTTGGAGGAGGGGGGGTTGGGAGTAGGGCATGGGTGTTGTTGGGCCGAGGAGTGGGGCGGTTGGTATTAGGTTGATAGTGGATGGTGTGGGCAGAAGCAGGAAGAGAGGATGGTGAAGGTTGTTGTTTAAGTGTTAGTTCATGATTAATTAATTTTCATGGAGGGCTTCGAAAGTGATAGGGGTGTCACGAGCACGGGTGTGAACGACAATTCACCTGCAATAGAGAAAGACAGAAGAAGAAGGAAGAAAAGAGAAAAAAATGGAGACACGAGACTATGATAAGAAGACCCTCTGTGTATCTTTACAGTAGGGATTACAATGTTATATAATACGAAACTATTACATGCTAAGGAGAGTCCTACATGGAAAGTGAATAAGTATAAAATAACTAATGCTAATCATAAGGCCTATAATTAAGGTAAATATTTACAGTGACAAGAGGAGATATTGTGTGTTGCCGTGATTACTGTAATTGATTATTGTGTGTTGACGTGCTTTCACCCCCCCTCAAGCCAAGCGAAGCGGAGCGGAGCTGCAGCTTGTCGGAAAGTAATTGAAAACGAGGTGCCGCCAAGCTTTTAGTAAAGATATCAGCAAGTTGATCGGAAGAGGAGATGTGGTGAAGACGAAGAAATCCCCGTTGATGTAAGTCACGAACAAAGTGAAGGTCAATCTCAATATGGCGAGTGCGAGCATGAAAGACGGGATTTTTGGACATGTGCAACGCTGAGATATTATCACACAGGAGAGTAGGAGGAGAGAGAGGGATTCCCATCTCTCTAAATAAATAGGAGAACCACCGAATCTCCGCGTTTGTAGAAGCAGAGCACGGTACTCGCCTCGCTACTAGATCGAGCGACGGTGCGTTGCTTTTAGCCGACCATGCTACAAGATTTGGTCCTACAAATACACACGCCCCCGTTGTAGAACGTCGATCATCCGGGAGAGCACCGCCCAAATCCGCATCCACAAAAGGCGAGGAGAGAAGTATTTGGGGATACTCGAAAGGAGAGTCCACTGATTAAGCGTGCCTTTGAGAAAACGGAGTATGCGTTTAACGCTTGAAGATGAGAGGTACGAGGGCATGCGAAGGCCAAACCAGTTGGCTGCAAAAGAAATGTCCGGCGTGTTAAGGTTACATATTGCAAACCACCAACCATGCTTCGATATGTTGTGGCATCCGAAAGAGGATCACCTTCGGCCGACAAATGAGATCCGGAGCAAGAGGAGTAGGGGCGGGTTTGCTCAAGTCCATGTGAAACTTGTGCGGTAGATCGGCAACATATACGGGCGATTAAGAAACAAGTGAGCGGGGAGTTCGCTTGGCCTCAATTCCCAAGAAAAAGCCGAGAGGACCCAATCGCCGACTCTCAAATTTAGCACATATGGAATCAATTACTTGATTGACAATGCGATGGTAGAACCGGTAACAAGAATATCGTCAACATAGACAAGAATGGCAACCGTAGAACCCGAATGATGGCGAACAAATAAAGAAGAATCAGCTCGGCTATTAAAAAATCCCAAAGTGAGGAGAAACTCATGAAGTCGATGAAACCATGCACGAGGAGATTGTTTTAATCCGTAGAGTGCCCGATGTAAACGACAAACATGGTGTGGGTGGTGTGGGTCGACGAAACCGGGTGAGCCATATAGACTTCTTACGAAAGAAGGCCGTTGAGAAAAGCGTTTCGAACGTCAAGTTGTTGATGGGCCAAGCTCGAGAATGAGCTAGGGAAAGAATAGTACGAATGGTTGCGGGTTTGACCACCAGACTGAACGTCTCCTCGTAGTCAATACCCTCTTGTTGTGTATAACCTTGAGCGACTAAGCGAGCCTTATAGCGCTCGACTGACCCATCCGCTTTACGCTTTATTTTATAGACCCACTTGCTACCGACAATATTATGAGACGGAGAAGAGGGCACAAGCGACCAAGTCTGATTTTTATGTAACGCTTCAATTTCTTCAAACATAGCTTGCTGCCAATGAGAGATGGGGGCAGCCTGTTTGAATGTACGGGGTTCAAATAGAGCTGAATCAGACGTGGTTGCATGAAAAGCAAAAGTGTGTTTCGGGCAAAATTTTCCAGCCTTTGCTCGTGTTACCATGTGGTGAATTTCGAGCGGCTGTGGTCCAGCAACTTGGGGAGAAGGGGCCGAACCGATCCGGGCCGCCGTTGAGGAAGAGTCCAAATCAACAGCAGTGGGCTGGTCACAAAGAGGCTCTCGGCCAGGAGAAACGGGAGGCTGGACGAGCCCAGCCTGTGCATCAGATGCGGAGGCAGGCCAGGAGTGAGAAGATATTGTTTGGGCCGACCTGGGAGAGGCTGATTCTTGGATCTGAGAAGAAGAAGGCAGTCCGGGTGGAAGGCATGGCGGGCTAGCATGGAACTGCGAACATGAGCCGGTGTCGATAGCGAGTGCTACGGGGACTTGAGGCTGCAGTAGGAGACGAGCTGTAGTTCTTTGCCTTAGGAGTCCATTGAGGAGTAGCCACCTGACTTGGGCCTGAAAAACTTTTTGACACATAAAAGAAGTGTTGTTCATCAAATACAACATGTCGAGATATGAAAATTCGACTGGTAACCGGATTATAACAACGATATCCTTTTCGCATTGTGTCGTAGCCCAAAAATACACACGGTGTAGATTTAAGCATGAGCTTGTGTTTGTTGTACGGGTTAAGATTTGGAAAGCAGGTACAACCAAAAGTTTTAAGAAACCTGTAGTCGGGACGACGTTTCCATAATCTTTCGTACGGAGAGGTGTACTTCCATTGACGCATCGGTAACCTGTTAATGAGAAACACAGCAGTAGAAAATGCCTCAAGCCAAAAAGACATGGGGACTTTGGATTGGGCCAAGAGGCAAAGACCCATTTCAACAATGTGCCGATGCTTTCTTTCGACAACTCCGTTTTGTTGAGGAGTATATGGACATGAAGTTCGATGGCCAATTCCATGTTTAGTCAAAAAAATGGCAAACTGACGATTTATGAATTCACCTCCTCCATCTGTTTGGATGGTTTTAATGGTATGCACAGCGGAAATTTTTCGTGATAACTGATTTTCAATGAGGGTTTTAAAATCACAGAATACAGAAAACACATCGGATTTATTAAAGAGAGGGAACATCCAAACATATCTAGAGAAATCGTCTACAATAGATAAATAAAATCTGAAACCACAATTAGACGAGACAGTAGAAGGTCCCCAAACATCAAGATGTAACAAGTCTAATGGTTTAGCAGAATTAAAATTATGAAGCTCGAAAGGAAGATTACATGATTTGCCCAAGGGGCAAATATGACACATCTCCTTAGTTCTAGCAGAACCGCTAATCGGAAGCCGAACTTTATTAACTAAAATATCAAAAACTTGTGATGATGGGTGACCCAAGCGGGCATGCCATGTGGACGAAGGAGCACGTTCCCCAATTAACGCCAAGGAATTTAGACGAGTGTGAGGAACGAAAGAAAGTGTGTAAAGGTCCCCCGTATTACTGCCAGAAAGAGTAATCCTCTTGGTACGGTTGTCCTTCACACAAAAGCCAAAAGCAGTTAGTTCAAAAAAGTAGTCATTATCTATTATCTAGGCAAAATTTGCGGATAGAAAGTAAAGAACGACTGATTTTAGGAACGTGTAGTACTGTATGCATGACAAAAGAATGATTTTGGTGAGAAAATTTAGTGGAACCGATATTAGCAATAGGAATAGTAGACCCATTAGCAACTCTAATTGAATCATTACCTGAGTACGGAGAGTAGTGTTGCAGAACATCCGGGGTGGATGTCATGTGATTTGTCGCTCCGGAGTCAAGAACAAATGAAATTGGAGCCATGGGTGATGTACCATCATACTGAGTTCCACCTGAGTCAACTGTTGGTCCGGGATAAAATTGAGCATTGTAGGCAAAATTCCCTCTTTGATAACAAGTATCGGCTTCATGCCCATTTTTCTTACAAAGTTGATATGACTTAGTGGTAGGATCTGTGGCCATAAAGGGATTAGGATGAGTGTATGGGACTGAGTGAAAAGGGGACACAGACTGACCATTAGGCCTAAAGTTGGGAGAGGAAGCTCTAGGCTGGAATCCTTGGGGTAGGGGCAATAAACCACGTCCCTGATTATTATGTTTATTTTTACCATTTCGTTTTCCACCCCCCCCTGACCATTAGAAGGGAAAAAGAAGTAACCATGCTGGTTCTGACCATTCGGCCTAGGCCCCATTTGGTGGACAGTGGTGCTAGCCGAAACATGAGGGGAGGATTTGTGAGAATCTGGTACTTTCGAGGCGGTAAGAGCATGAACGGTGGTGGTTGTATGAGAAGAGAATTTCTTTTGGAGTGCTTCTTCTTGAAGAAGAAGGTCTTTAAGGTCATCAATGGATGTCTCTCCCTTAGAGTTTTGGGTAGTGATGAATTCTTTGTAAGTGTGACCCAACCCACCTAATATTCGACTACGAAGTGTTTGTGTGGAGACAGCTTCACCCGCTCGAGAAAGAGAGTGGGATATGGTTTTGGCACGAAGGATATATTCTTGAATCGAAATGCACGGGGTAAGAGAAAGATCGTGAAGTTCTTCCTGAAGTTTTTGAATGTGAATGGTGGAAGCCACACCAAACTCTTTTGCCAAGAGATCCCAAGCATCGGGAGCGGTGGTACAAGGGTTGACATGAGGTTGGACTTCAGGAGTAACGGTGGCTTTAATCCACCCTAGAACAAACCTAGAGGTATACACAAATTTTTCGTGATCGGGGTTAGACGCAGAGGGGTCAGTTGAGAGGGTTCGGGGAGGAGGGATTTTGTCGGTGACAACGTGCGTGAGAAAATGAATCTCGAGCATAGAAAGGAATAGAGAACTCCAATTTTGGTAGTTCTCATTTGACAGTCTACAGTGACCCATATAGGATTGTACGTTGAACATAATGGGAAGACCATACTTATTGAGAACCGAGTTACCTTGCCCAGAATCCGTGAGAGCCATGGTTTTTGCCGGAGTTATTGGTGTATCACCCATGGCTTTTGAAGGCTCTGATACCATGAACGACAATTCACCTGCAATAGAGAAAGACAGAAGAAGAAGGAAGAAAAGAGAAAAAAATGGAGACACGAGACTATGATAAGAAGACCCTCTGTGTATCTTTACAGTAGGGATTACAATGTTATATAATACGAAACTATTACATGCTAAGGAAGGAGAGTCCTACATGGAAAGTGAATAAGTATAAAATAACTAATGCTAATCATAAGGCCTATAATTAAGGTAAATATTTACAGTGACAAGAGGAGATATTGTGTGTTGCCGTGATTACTGTAATTGATTATTGTGTGTTGACGTGCTTTCAGGGTGGAGTCAATAACGGGTTTGTAGGTATCATAATCGAGGCCTTTGAGAACTTTGGCTATGACATCCTCGGGATCCATGGGTTTTCCAAGTAGGGCAAGTTTGTCGGTGCAATTTTTGATAGAATGCATGTAGTCAGAAACAGTTTGGGTTTGTTTGGTGAGTGATTCAAGTTGGTCTTTAACTTGAAGAATGTGGCCGCGAGATGGGTTGGCATAGGTGGTTTTAAGGATGGACCAAGCTTCGTGAGATGTTTTGGCTTGGTGCACAAGGGGGGCAACTGAGGGATCAAGGGTTCCAAGTAAGGCACCAAGGATGAGCCTATCCTGGCGGTGCCATGTAATGGCTGCGGGATTGGGTTTTTCAGCTTCGTCGGCTTTGTCAGGCTTGATGGTATCTTCGGGTGGGGAGTGGGTGCCGTCGACGAACTTAAGGAGGTCAAGTCCGAAGAGAATGGAGGTAACTTGGGAGGCCCAAGTAAGGTATGTGAGGGGTGTGAGGGTGCGGCAGTTTGAGAGGTTTACGAGGAGAATGGGGTTGGCTGGTTCTGCCGAGTTAGGGATGGAGGTGGTGGCGGCTGCCATTGTTGCTGGGGTTTTCAGAATACGAGAGTTTGACAGAGGGGGATGATCAATTATGCTCTGATACTATAAAGGATTTTGCAAAAGAATGAATTTTATTATTCACATCAAAGGCTTATATATACAGTACAAAGAAGAGATAAATACAAGAATATAAACTAGCTATAATTACAATATATGGAAATCTCCTAATGATATGTACAGATTGTATTCAAATCAAGGAGAAGATTGGGACGGATCTTCAGAATCCGTTTTATGCTTATCACATTTAAGTTCTTGGAAAAGCCTAATTTCTTTCTCAACGGCAAAGGAATGTTGGAACAATTCGTAATAACATTTTTTATACTAATTTCTATACTCTTAAAGAAATTTCAAAGTTACCATTCATGCATAACTTAGGTGTAATCAACCGGTTCAACATACTTCTCCACTCAAAGCCATGAAATGGCTACCTGTAAGTAAATCATCTACTCATTTCTTACCCACGGCACATGCAAGCACGTAAATTGAATGAACTACGAAAATATAGCCAAAACCTCTGTAATCACTAGTATTTAATGCCATAAATCCGTCACATGGCAATTAAGGAAGCCAAAATTAGGATTTAAAATCAAGTTGAATCCATCAATTTTGCCATTAAGTCACGGTCCAAATACGAAAAATTAAAAGAGGCACTTATTATAAGATTGAGCAAGCAAACTTTGGATTGAGGCTCTTACTCGGTAGCTCAACGCCGTAATGAAAACCAAGTCAAATTAGGATTCAGAAACATAACCAGAATTTCATGGCCTCAAGAACCAAAGGTTTCGCTTCACTTTCAATTCATTCAACCTTCTAATCAATCAATGAGATTTCCCGAGCTCCAAATATTGCAAATAATACGAATAATTACCAATTAATGTTCACTATTCATCATTAACTCAGAGCTAAATTCAACATTGCCGCATGTAATCAGTCCTTAATTCCATGAAAAATGTGAGGTTACATATAACATGCAACATTATTCATTAATCAAACAAAGAAAGATCATTAATTAATAGTCTAATTAATAGAGCTGAAAATAATTAACTCAAAATATCTAACCTGACCTTGCTTTGATTTTTTCAATTAAAATATCTTCGCATCATAATTATCACCATCATCATACTCATCAGCTTTGAGGTCGTCAATGGCGGAAAATTACAGAAGAAATAATATAATTTAAATGGAGAAAATAAATTCTGTTTAGTGTTTTTTCGGATCGGTGATGTTTATTGAGTGGGATTGAAATGAGTTTCACGCCCGTTTTTTGTCGACGCTCGGATGGAGTGCGTGACGGTTCGTTAGACGGTTACTGGTGGGCCTATTGGGCTACTCCATCACCCATCTACTGAACGTTCTTATTTTAATATGGGCCTAAGACTTAAGACTTTATCGGTATCTCGCTGGTCAATCTCACTCGAATTTCTCTTTCCTATACTTAAATTACGAGTTTCATTTATCAATTTCATTCATTTTTCTCTTCACACATTTGTGGGACCCACTATTCAATCCAACTCACTTCCCATTTTCTACTCATTTTTTTAAAAAAATTTGTGTCCAATAAAGCTTAGGCCGGGACTGTGATATCCCCCATTTCACATCGAAAATATGTGAAAATTTAGTGTGATGTATAGAAGGGTCATACACTACTATTAAGCGAAATTTTGGAGGCCCGTGATGGGCTGTGGTTGACTCAATTGAGGAGGTGCTTAGTGGGCCAGTGTGTGGTGCCTACGTAGCGGGTCGGGCTTCGGACTCGGGTCGTTACAGAATGGTATCAGAGCAGAGCCCCGCATTTAAGGCTTGCGAGCTAGCCGAGGGATACGATCTGGGTATTGATTGACCTTGCCAGGGATGGCAAGAGTTTGAGTGGGGGAGATTGTGATATCCTCATCCCACATCAAAAATATGTGGGAATTCAGTGTGATATATAGAAGACTCATACACTACTATAAAGCATCAAATCATCCATTGGACTTTTGGAGGCATGTGATGGGCTGTGGTTGACTCAATTGAGGAGGTGCTTAGTGGGCCAGTGTGTGATGTCTACGTAGCAGGTCGGACTTCAAACTCGGGTCGTTACAGAGAGAGAGTATAGTTTAACAATAATAATGGCCCAAATTAAAGCCCATCGAAATAGTGGTTACTGCCTTACTGGGCTGAAGCGGGTCAGTTGTAATGATCCATATTACCACAATGGTGGGCCTAGGTACACTAGGTAGAATGTGAACGGACTGCAACAGTTACTTTGGACAGCCAGTATAAACTGTGAGACCCTGACACAGTTAACGGCGGTCAATCGAATCGTGAAAAGAAAACAAAGAGAATTCTGAAAAAATGTCTTGGTCCGCCGCATTGAGGTCTTTCCAAGTTCCGAAGGCCGACATCGGCGCAGTCCGCAAGCGCGCTCCGATTGCCGTCGGTTTAGGATGTGCTTCAGTCGCCTGTTCGAGTTTTTGGGGATCTTCACTTTCATCGTCATTCCGATCAAAGCCGTTTGCTTCCTTGAGCGTTTCAGCGGCTGCGAGTGAGACTTTCCTTCAACCTAGGAACTTGCACTTCTTATAATTATTTTTCATGTGATTTTATTCCAATTTCATGCTGAATGTATGTTTCCTATATTTTTGGTCTTACATTTTGGTTGCATTTACTTGTGGATAGGAGAAGTTTGCAAATAATTACACGCATACACGCAACAAACAGTGATTTAGCATAATTTAGAAGTTTCAATTTAGGGAGAAATGGAAGGGTTTTTCACGACTGATTGTTCAATTTTGCTATGCTTTTTTGAAATATTTTGTTTGCTACAGAGAAAAATAGTAAGTATATTTTTTGTTTTCAAAATGTATTCTGAGTGAAAGAATAATGTTTTCTTACGAAACTGTTAATGGAAGGGAATAATCAGTACTCGTATGTCTCATTTCATTGTTGGAAATCTACAATACTGAATTTTTAAATTACATTGATATTTAGTCAATTTTTAATCAAGTTGGCCAAAAATAGTAATGAAATTGGTGAATCCCTTTGGGACGGAGGGGGTACTTCTTCATACACTACATTTCACTGACAGTCATAACATCGGGTTTCGATTCTGATTTGTGTTGGTTGGGTTGTTGGAGCATCAGTCATAAGTGTGTCACTTTCTGTTGTGTTGTTACTTATTCAGTCCCCTAAAGAAACTGTATGTTGTTGGGAGGTCCTTTACATTATCTTATAAGTTAATTCAAAGTAAAACTACTAAAGCAGCTGCAGCTTATTTGCCATAGGAAATTGTGAAAATGACAAATGTAACCATACACACTGTATAGACAGTGAACTATGAAAACATGGGGTCTCCGTTAAATATTTGGCTGTTTAACAGAGATTTATGTCCGGAGGCTATGTTATGAACCTTAGTGGCTGTTGTTTATGTATTATATACATACATTGGCTTTTGTTCATCCTGGATATTGACACGTTTACTTAACTTTGTAGCTTGTTAACTTTGTATAGGTTTAAAGGAGGCTGTTCAAACAGATAAGGCTCCAGCAGCTTTGGGACCATATTCTCAGGCCATTAAGGCCAATAATCTTCTTTTCGTGTCTGGTGTTCTCGGTCTTGTTCCAGAGGTATGCAACATATCATTTAACGTTTGGTGATTGCCTTCTATAGTTCTATGTAATTTTTTGCTTCCGCAATGTGCTTTAGTGGTCTCTTATTATGTAACTTATCTGATATCACTAACTATATTGGTGACAAAAAATGCAGACTGGCAAGTTTGTCTCAGAAAGTGTGGAGGAACAAACAGAGCAGGTAACTATCTGATTCTTGTAAACCTTGTGTTTTTGCTATTGGGTTATGTTGCTTTTTTTTAAGAATAGCAGCTGCAAATGATCCCTTTTTTGGAATTTTTGTTGTAGAGTGTATTTAGCATATGGATTCATTTGCTTTTGATTTTGTGTTACTTATCTTTGGGGGTGTTAAATAGCTGTAGTCTTCAATCTTTGTTTATGGCCTGTACTTTTTCTACAATGAGGATATACTGATCTTGATGACTTGACTTTTTAATCTATAACTGGTGTAAATTCTGTAGAAACGACTTTATACTGCATGCATCCTTCAATTTTTTTGTCTATGCAGACATGGATTTCTTTGATTTATCAGAAATAAATTTTAGATGATTGAGGAAATAGTGTGATTGGCTGTGCCACCTTAACAAATTGGGCAGAACTATCTGATGATCTTTACAGGGAGTGCTTAAGGCATGGTTAAAGTAGTTTTAGTTCGTTATGCTAGCGATTGAGACTTGAGAGTGAGCCAGGTTCCGTACAAGTCAGAAGTGCTACTGATAAAGAAGCATGCTAGATTGCTAACTTCAAGAACTAGCCAATCTGAAATATATCAAAAGTTCTGTGAGGAATATTTGAATCTTTACTCGGGTTAGCAGGGGGTTTGCTAGACAGACATTATCGAATAGGGCCATTTGATGAGAGATATGAGCAAGAAGCTTCGAGAAAACTCGAAAAGGAGGGAATTATGACTCAACGCCTAAATCAAATGGGTCCGTATGGATAAGATTTCTTTTTGCATCTGGCCGAATGCGCCTTCTGTTATCCAAAAGAAGGGCAAGTGAGTGTGTCTGAGTTGGATGAAAAATGAATTAGCAAAACAGATTATTCTCAGGGAAGTATATTCTCAAATAATACTACGGTCAAAGTTCATTGTGCGTATTTAAATCTAGCAACCTAAGGCTTCCAACTTGTCTCTTTTAGTTTGATTGATTGGCAGTTGCTTGTAATTTGCAGGTTCTCAAGAATATGGGAGAGATACTAAAAGCTAGCGGTGCCAACTATTCCTCTGTGGTTAAGACCACAATCATGTACATTTCCTTGTCTCTTGTCTTGAACTATGCACTTTGCTTGGCGAGAAAAAAATGAAAAATAGATAAAAATGCATTGGTTTCTTGGTTGGAGGAAAATCACATGAAAGAGGGAATTATGTAACTAGAATATCTTCTTATGGCTGTACATCTTACAAATAGTAATTGATGTAAGCAAATAACATAACGCTTACTTATTCATCATTCCGTTTCCACGATAATCTGATAAATCAACACACAATCGGACAATCCTGTTGGTTTTCCTTTTAAGACGTGTGGACAAAATATCCTTCAAGGCTAGAAACAAAGTTTGTTTTCTAGGTGTATGTTTTACTGGCAGTGTTTGTTTTAAGAATGAGACGATTTTCCCTTATGATGGAGTGTTGAGCTGTGGTGGTGGTGTTAAGTTGCTCCTTTGGTGGTCATAAGGTCACGGGTTCGAACCTTGGCGAACAGCCTCTTGGCAATTGTCAGGGGAAGGCTCTAGCAAATGGTTCCCTCTCCCAACCCCCGCAAGGCGGGGAGCGCTTGGCGCACCGGGGTTTGCCCTTTTTATCTATGAAATCTTCATTTTTCAATCAACATTAACAACAATAACATCAACATCAGAAAGAAATGTCCGACTACTGTCTTTGAAAGCTTTACTTAATAGAGGATGCTGTTTGAATTAAATTATCTTTTCTTGCAGGTTGGCTGATTTGAAAGACTTCAAGAAAGTGAATGAGATCTATGCCAAATGTAAGCTTGCCCGACTATTTTTGAGTAGCTTATATATTAAAGCTGTTTTTTTTATATTTCATTTAACCTGGAAAAATGTTTCCGGTGACAGATTTTTCATCGCCTGCACCAGCTCGATCTACCTACCAGGTAGCTGCATTACCATTAGATGCAAGGATTGAAATCGAGTGCATAGCAGCACTCTGATACTCTTCCGATACATCTTCCGAGTCCGACTTCTCAAATTTGGGGCAACATTTAATAAAGGGAAGGTCACATTTCTTCTCAGAGGGATCTTCTTGGTCTTTAATTTATTCCCAGTAGGGCTAACTTCTAAGTGTCATTTTGGAAGGGTGGTTGTGTACTGTTGTGACTTAAGTGTTGGATCATCAATTTAAACTCAGAAGCATTCTCATCGCTTTTCTTTTCTACTTTCTGGGATTATTTTCTTCTGTTTGGTTGATTTTTTTTTTTTAGAATTAGAGTCTTCTGTATTTTAGACATTAACAGCAAGCCGATCTGGAGGTCAGGTCGGGTCAGGCCAGGCCAAGCTGATCCGGAGGTCAGGTCGGGTTAGACCAGGCCAAGCCGGGCCAAATCGCGTGGTTTATTTTTTGTTTCATTTGATGGTGATACCATGCTTCACCACCACCTGCAGAGTAAATTTGAAATTTTTTGTACATTTATTTTGAGATAAAAAAAATAATACTCTCACTCTCATCCTAAATGAATGTTGAAAAAAAATTAAAATTAAGTAAATTTGTTTTTTTTCGATATTCATTTAATTTATTGAGGGACGGATGTTTAAATCGTATCATATGAGAAAATATTCCCAAAAATAGAAAACCCAACGAACGTCCTTTTTTTTTTTTTTTTGAAAAAATAAATAAATATTTTCTCTTTCCTCCGGCTCATTCGAAAATGCACAAATTTCTATTTGGAGTGTCCCATTTAAATAGGCACTCTCTAAAAATGAAAAGCTTTTTAATACTGTTTTATTTGTGGGATCCTATTGTCATAATCACAATAGCTATTCACTAACTATTTCTTATCCTATTTTCTCTCTAATACTCCCTCCGTCTCAGTCAAAGTGTCTCAAAATCAATCATGTAAGGGAATTAAAGAATGAATATATATAATGCAAAAATTGTATAGTAAAATAAATATTGTGAGTATGAAAAATGATGTAGGAAAGAGAAAGTGAGGTAGGAAATAGTTAGTGAATATTTATTGTGAGTATGACAAGTGGGTCTCACAAATAAAAAATTAATAAAAAACTCTCCTTTTTTGGGTTGGAATATTTTAAATGGAACAACTAAAAAGGACCCAAAAAGGAAAGTTGGGACACTTCGAATTCGAATGGGACGGAGGGAATACATCATTTTTCATTTACAACATTTACTGAATTATTTATTATTTATTATTTTTAATTTTTGTGTAATATCAATTTTGTGTATTTTCGGACCGAAGGAAGAAATACTTAATTTTTTACAAAAAAAAAATCATTTGATGCCTTGTCACGCTTATGCTCATTATTTTCTTGAAGCACGCCACGCGTTAATATAATAGAAAAAAGAATTGCGGCGGCCACCTCAATTATTATTACACCAAAGGATAAATTGTTAACGGGAGAAATTATTTTCGAATTACAGAGAGGAGAATCCATCCATAAAAAACCGAATCGATTTCTCCCCTAAAATCACTCCTTCTCTGTCCTCCTTCAGTTCAGATTCTCCATTAGGTAATCAACGAATTTTGCTTCAATTACAGTTTTTCTCATCTTTATAATTAGATTTAATATAGAAACTGCATAGTTGGCGTGCTTTTTCGGTTTTTCTTTGGATTTGATAATTCGATTTTGTGCTTGTCTTTCTAGATTCCCTGGATCTGCAACTCTCAGTTGTTCATAATCCCGTGTGTTATTATTTTTGCTTAATTTGTTCATCATTTTTCTGGGTATGAATTTGCTTTAATTCTTGTGGAACCATGAATTTTACTTTTGAAGCGCATTTCTTGTTCTGGGTAATAATCCGTTTCATTCATTTTATGATGAATTTGGAGTGCTTTACTGATTCTATTTTCAAAAAGCTTGTTGAAATCCCAGATTTTTTTCTTCCCGGAAATATTTTATATGATATGGGCAATCTGAATCTGACAGCTTGTGTTGGGGCTTACTATCCCAGATTTTTTCTTCCCGGAAATATTTTATATGATTTGGGCAATCTGAATCTGACAGCTTGTGTTGGGGCTTACTCATTCCGTCCCAAATTAATGTCCAATTTTTTTTTTTTTTTTAAAAATCTCTTGATCAATAGCAAATTTGAATTTTTTTAGACTTCATTCTGGGACGGAGGGAGTATTTTATTTTTCAAGAATTTTTCTTAGTCTTAATTTGTTGATGTATTGTCGGTTGTTATTTCTAGTTTCATAATGGTGTGTAAGTACTAGCATGAACAAAAACAAAAAAAAAAACACTCATTATGGGGTGGGGGTATAATTTGTGATTCCCCCTGTTTCCTCTTTCTTGAAAATTTAATTTGACGCTTCTGGTACTGTGAAACTTCTACTTCTTTTAGGTAGGCACGTGAAAGATGGAAGGGAGTATTCTCAGAAGGGTTATTCCTTCGGATAATAGCTGCCTCTTCAATGCTGTTGGGTAAAATCTTTACATTCTTGAAGCTTGGATTTCAACTATAATTATAGAGACTTTAGGACGAAGCTAATCGTTGCTCTAAATGATGTTTCTCTCTAAATGCAGATACGTCATGGATCATGACAAACATAAAGCTCCTGAACTGAGACAGGTTAGAATCAATCATATTTTCTATCTCTCTCCAAATCTTCCACTAGATTGATTTGCAATTTTTCTGTCTTCCTAAGAGATGTGCTTCACGTATCAATTGTTAGTAACTTTACTGTTTCAAGTGTCATGCCTGTATCAACTGTATGAATATGGCTTTGCTGCTCTGACGTTGATTTTTGATTCATAGAGATGGTTTTTGAAACAAATTGATTATCAAGTGATGACTTTGATCTTTTTATGCATATGAGCCCGATGTCTTAAATGCAGTATTGCACTTGATATGCAGAACTTATAGGAAGAATGGAAGATTAAAATCAACACGGGTCCTGATCATAGGCTTAAGAAAATCATAGGCTTAAGAATCTACTATACCTACTAACCATGGCTACCACAGTACTCAGCCTTCAACTGAAACTGTTGTATGTTAATACTAATGTAATTTAGTTATGGTGATAATGAGTCTCTCATGTCTACGGTAGAGAGGCATGGAGGCTAACATCTTGAATGTGCCAGGAAGAGTAATGATTCTGTTGTCAATACTAATGTAATTTAGTTATGGTGATATTGATTGGTATCTTAGATGCACTTTCACCTTGAAGCAAGTGTTAAAAACACTTGACTCAGATTCGGCAAACATGTTTAGAAATTGTGTGAATTGTGCCCTCCGTCCCATAATAAATGTCGCACTTTCCTTTTTGGCCCGTCCCAAAATAAAAGTCGCATTTCTAAATAACGAAATAGTCTTAGTGCAATTTTACTATTGTACTAGCAATGTACAAACAAGTAAAGCAAATTCCTTAAAAACGTTGAGAAGTCAACGTATTTTGTGTTGTTTCTGCCAAATATAATGGGGAAGAGGGAAGGATGGATGAGCTCCAAAGAAATTGGATCTCGTTTGTTCCATCTTCAAAGAATCCGGATGTCTTGTATCCAAATCCGGAGGTGCACAATCGTCGTTCTAGGAACGTCGGGGAGGTAAGAAATCCGTTCCGTTTTGATTCCCTGCTCGAATTTTTTGAATGCTAGAACTAGGTTTTAGTTTTTCGCATTTTTGAATTTTTGTTATTTTTTTATGCCTTTTGTGAAATTCTTGATGAATTGTTAAAAATGGACATGTAAAAATTGTGGATATGTGTATTTTGTGCAGAAATGTGTAGATTAGCTTTTATTTGTGAAAATAAAGTGCCTTTCTAATGAAATGCATGCTTTGGTGTTTTGTACCTAATGGTATTTTGTGTTGTTTCTGCCAAATATAATGTAATACTTTCATGTTTCCTTTATTTCTTCTTTCCCTGTTTCTTTTCCTTTTCATTTATGAAACAAGAACGTTTGTAATGCGGAAGAGGGAAGGATGGAGTAGTGATTTCATTCCATTCTGGGACCCATCATTGTTATTCGATGGAGCCGCTCCCCCCCCCTCCCCTTATTTTTTATGTGATTGTCACTGTTTCTTGCGATTAGCTTTCCTGTTGGAGCCCTTTTTTTTTGGGGGGGGGGGGGAAGGGCAGCTCTCATTTTGAAGCCCTGCAGCCTCCTTCCATTGTTCCTTAGCACAAGGGAATAAATGCCTTTTGCCGGTGAGCTCCATCTGAACTAATTTGATGGTCAATAAGCTTATCAAACATGCATTTAGGGAAATATGAAATGACGAGGGGCAATTTAGGATACATAAAAGAAAGCTTAAAATCGTTGACTTGTCAACTGTGACATTTGTTTCGGGACAGAGGGAGTCAAGTTGCTAGCCTTTCCCCCATGAAACTTATCATCTCATTTTTTTGGAGCTCTTGAGGAAGAACCCCTGCAACAGTTCCTGGCTCATACGAGCTGATAATGTGCCAAGAATAATTGATGAATGTCTCACGATCGGTCAATTTACCTGTCAGTATTGGAAGTCTGTCCTTACCAGTAAGCGACACGAGGGATGCATTATAATTTAATGCCTTGTCAACTAACAAAATTATGTTTTCAAAGAAGGTTTGGTATATGGTTTCTTGTTCTCTAAGCATTAGATTTTGCTGTATATACTCTTCAGGTTTTTTTCTTATAATTAGGACCCCATAGGAATACTGGGTCCCCATCATTTTTAGGGTTTAACCATGGTAGTGATTGACCCACAGTATATTCGTGCAGAATTAATTTTTTTTATGCCATGTATAGTTTTTATGATGATATTTGATTTGTTTTTCGTTTCTGTTTTCCTTGACCATATTCTTTTTATATAACCTTATATATCTAACAGGTTATAGCAGCAACAGTAGCTAGTGATCCA
The DNA here is from genome assembly GCA_022495995.1 of Adenophora triphylla var. japonica. NCBI lineage: Eukaryota > Viridiplantae > Streptophyta > Magnoliopsida > Asterales > Campanulaceae > Adenophora > Adenophora triphylla. Next base: position 1,148,405 of record JAFEMH010000006.1, read on the forward strand.
ACCAAGTATTCTGATGCATTTCTTGGAAAGTCGAACCAAGAATACTGTGCTTGGATTTTAAACCCAGAGAAATGGGGAGGTTTGTTTTGTTGCTATTCTTCTTCCAATTAGGCCTAATCGATCATTTAAAACTCCCTCCGTCCCATAATTATAAACCCATTTGACGATTTAAACATTTAACAACAACCTATTTTCATTTTCATCTCTAACTTATTGAGGTTTACTAGTTACTTAATTACTCACTCTTCTTCCTTGGTTGGCTCTCAACCTCTCCTCTCTCCCTCTTCTTCCTTGGTTTTCAATATCAGAAGTTCAACGATTTTAACCTAACCATTATGGAAATGGGACATCTTTTTTGGAACAAATGGGAACATCTTTATGGGACGGAGGGAGTATATCTTATGAATCTTGTCTCGGACAGTTGAGTTTGTACACGCTCACTGGCCACTAATCTTGTGGTGCACTTTACATGCCCTATTGGTCTAGGCCTTATCTTCTTGAAAAATAAATAAGAAATCTTGTTGTACTTCATATTTTCTTCTGATCTTTTTTGACTAACTTTTCTCATCCCCTCCTCTCCCCCCCCCCCTCCCTTCTTTCTCTGTCCCCCGTGTTCTTATGAAGGTGCTATAGAGCTTTCAATATTAGCAGACTATTATGGTCGTGAAATTGCAGCGTATGATATCCAAACTACAAGATGTGATCTCTATGGGCAGGTTAGCTTGAACAACATGGTTTTTATCCATATTAGCAAAATCTTGATCGAGGCTCTTTCTTAGTCTCCTTATTTGGATTATGCTTTTCTAAAAAAAAAATGGGTTTTTTTATCCATGAATGACTCCTTATTTATTATTTTGTTACGGTCTAAACAGGGAAACAACTATAAAGAAAGAGTGATGCTGATATATGACGGGCTGCATTACGATGCTCTTGCTGTATGTTGTTTTCTCTCTCATCCTTCTTTCTCTCACTATACATATTCACACAGATACACATAACCGCTCCATCTTCCCAGATAGAGTTAGATTTGTATAAGTCTGAAGAGTTAGTTTCATGTCTCGACAGATGTCTCCTGCTGACGGAGCTCCAGAAGAATTTGATCAGACGATATTCATTGTTGGGAAAGATAGGACAATTGGGCAACTAGAGACGCTTACTCTTAACCTTGTTAAGGAACAGCAAAGGTAAAATAGAAAACAATCAACATGATTTACTACAAGGGTTAAGCTTTATACTCCATATGTAACTGATGACTGAAACATTATCTACTAAATCAGGAAAAGAAGTTACACCGACACCGCTAACTTCACATTGCGATGCGGGGTTTGCCAAATCGGAGTCATTGGCCAAAAGGTTAAAATATCAAAAAATTAGTTTGTAAAAATTACTACCTCTGTACTAAAATAAATGACCAAAAGAAATTCATATTCGATCTTGATCAAGAGCAATTCTGGAAATTTTTGGTCATTCATTTTTGGGACGGAGGGAGCGGTTTGTATTTGTTTCCATTCATTATTCACATAGTGTTGATGATATATTTTCTTAACAATGCAGGAGGCTGTGGAACATGCACAAGCCACAGGACATATAAACTTTCAAGAATACAAATAAGGACTACAAAAAAGACATGGGACACAAGACATATGAAAGGGGTGGTAGTGAACCCCTTAATCAAATAATTTGTGTGGTTCAGTTGTTAAGTTGATGGGGTTATAATCTCAAGGTTGTGGGTTCAAGTCACATATAACATTATTTTTTTTTACGTAAGAAGCTTTATAGTTAATTAGTGCATCCCCTTACAAAATGCTCTGGGTCCGCCACTGGTTGCTGCAGCCCTAATTCATTCTAGTTCTGTGGTTTAGTCACTAATTTGCCCTGTGGGGATTGTTGTTGTCATTATTATTGGATAAATTTGCATTTATTTATTTCTTACAATTGCTATACAATGTGAAGAACTAAAGATTAAATGAAATTTACCCTTATTTTATTCTCTTCTTGAAGGCTTTGAATATGTTGCAGTTTTTCCTCTGTGTAGCCATGTATTTGCAATGCATATTTCCCTTGAACCTCCTAATTAGCCCACACAAATGAGTGTCTATTTTTGACATTGAGACGTAAGAACGTAAGAAAGTTGACTTTTAAGCAATTTTTGGAGCAATTATAGAAATAATATAGTGTACATTGAAATAACGACGTTTTTAAAAGTGAATTTCAGTAATTTATTTAACAACGAAAAATAAAACGACCAATTACAGGAAGCCAAGTGCCACCACTGAAAATAAGTTTGCTATAAGGCTACAATATTACATCTTCTACAAATGAAATGATTTTCCTTAATGGTGTTCCGGTTCAAATAGTACAGTACATGTAACCCTAAATAAGCAAAACTATAGCTCCCCATAAGACGATACAATAACCCGACTGGCTGTTTTTATCGCGATATAATTTTAAAGACGTTGTGTACCCTTAAGTTATGAAGTTATGCACTTACAGGTCAAAATGGAGAAGTTTCGTAGTTGATCTGACCTTATTAGTAATTTCGCTAAGCAAGCTTGGTTCAATTCAACTGCTTAAATTTTCTGCTTCAAGACTTGGCGCAACTGTATTTTTTGACTCCCCATTCTTGCCTCCATAAGCTTTGATTTCAAGCTATTCTTCTGCATGCTACCACGGGGCCATTCGATGCACCCTTTCATCCCACGTGTTATGTGTGGGTTCCCACCTGAATCAGGTGAGCTCCATTGTTCGGTTAAATCTGGAGGACTGGGGCCACCACCTTTAACAGAGCCCCGGTCTGAAGAATTCACAGTACCATAAGAAAGACGGGCATTTGTACCCTCCACACATATAGTCTTGTAGTTATCCCCACTGTTGCTTTGGTGGGACCTCCAGAGCCGAGATACAGATGAAGCTTTCTTCACTTGTTTGGTGGTATGGACTGAACAGACTTCACTGATTTCAGTTATTGGTGTTTCCTCCCCTGCATTTCCTTCCCACTCAGTTCCGCTACTGCCTGACACATTACTGTTACGCTGCATATTGTTGACAGATGGATCACTCCCATTGGGCGAGTAGCTCGACCCTTGATCCTCAGCATGGCTCACGGTTTCCCACCCACTTTCATCATCATCATCATCATCTTCATCAATATCGTCGTTTTGATTGAAATACGGATTGGAATGTCTTTGAATACCATCTTTATTGAACATATTAGCTTCAGGGCTGACCGTATGAATTTTTGAGCCATGGCTAGCAGGACTATAAATAGGACAAGCTTCAATCTCCCTCACATTTGTTTCCCCGAAATTAACATCTTCAAATACAGAGAAAATATCATCCGGATTTGGGGGCGTATAAGTAAAATCCCTCATCTCCTGAATACTCACAGATGCAGCAGCCTGTTGAAGTACTTCAGCTGTCCGCTTCTCTTCAGCATTAAAGATCGCACCTTTTGAATTTAATAAAGCCTCCATATCAGCTACAAGCTTATTCATTTGAGAATATTTCTCCTCGAGACTCACTTTTGCATCAACTAGCTTCATCTGGACCCGCTCTTCACGCCAAACCTCAGCCATCTGTAACATCTTTCTTTCGTCTTCAACTTCTTCCTGCATCTTAGAGGATTCTCTCTTGAGTGCTTCAACTTCAGCCTTGTCTTCTCCGATTTCCTTTGCCAGCTCATCACATACCTCCTCTATCAATTCTCTAGCTTTTCTTTCTTTTTCATAATCCTGCATAAATCGCTTTGCTGATAATTTGACATCTGCCAATTCTTTGACCAATTTCGAATTCACTATTTCTATCCTTTGGCGATTTTTCCTCTCTCTATTCAAATCATCTTTTATATCATCAATAACCGCACGGATTTTCTCGTGTTCTCTGCTACGCCAGACGGCTCTTTCTTCACTGAGTTTTTTCAAGAAGTGCTCGAGTTTCTTCTTGGAGGACCGACGCTCATTTTCAAGCTCATTAATACGTGACTGAGCTTGCTCAAGTTCTAGTTTAAGTGCAGTCACCATTGACACGAGTCCTACTTGTTGCTCGAGAGGCTTTGAACGTCCGTAGATCCGGTTTACTTCATCTGATGCTTTCCAACAGCCAGGGTCCCACTTTGTTGCCCCCTCCATTTCAGAGTTGGAAAAATGGAACGACGGTTCAAGCTATAAGAGTAACACAGTTGGGAGAGAATCAATTTAATACAATCTAATTTTTAGAGCCAGTCTAAGCAGCAAACTCAGCTTTTCGTTTTATTTCCAGAGGGGCAATGGTTGAAATTTCAACAGAAGTTTAAGCATAAGGGCATTGAAGTGAATAGAAAATAAGGCACGGACCACAAAGGCATATATATAAACCTTTGGGGGGAATGGGTTCGGCAGCATGTGATTATCTCTCTAATTTATTTACACGGGGCTGAAATGAGAAAGAAAAGGCAATCCAAACACATTTCAGAGGAATGAAAAGCAGAAATGTTTATACTTTATAGAGTACAAAACCAAACAATGCCATAAAATAACCTAATCGCTACCCCCAAATAATGAATGGATTTTAATATCTTAAAATATAGATGAAAATTTAGGCATCACTTAGTTCTTCTGATCCGTCCTCAAATTTTGAAAAACTATGTACGTGAGAAATAGTTGGTATCAGATTATGAGAAGAAAGATGGAAATGGAAACATTCACCTAATGTCTTAGATGACGCACATGCTAATTTACCTAAAGGTTGGGTCTTAGTCTATGTAGCATTAATTTTTCAGCAGGCATCGAGCAACAGGCGAGTTACTTTAACTTAGCTTCAATACTTCCTCAAATTAATCCGCTCGTGAATATTACTCCCTCTATCCCATAAAGATGTTCCCATTTGCCATTTTATTTAGTCTAAAAATAATAGTCTCATTTCCAAAATTGATAGGTTATAATCATTGAACTTTCAAAATTGTCGGCCAAGGAAGAAGAGGGAGAGATGAGAAAATGAGAGCAAACCAGGGAAAAAGAGGGGGGGGGGGGAAGGGGAAGTAGTAATTAAATCTCATTAAGGTTAGCGATGGAAATGAAAATAGGTGGTTAAAATGTTTGAATAGTCAAATGGGACTATATCATTACAGGACGGAGGGAGTAATACAGTTTAGGTCTCGATAGAGGTCATGAGATTACCTTTCTTAGAAAACCATGCCTTGGACCAGAGACAGATTGAGGACTCTGCACCATATCCTTCACGTGGGAATCATACGATTTTCTATTGCGATGAGCAGGAGAATGGATCCCGGGATGAATGATTGCAGTCTGCACGGCAGAAAACAAAAACATTAAAACTTCACCCTTCCACACTCGTATTTCTTATCTTAATGGCCTCGGAACAAAGGCCTACAGATTCCCAACTCCAAGTAGAATTTTACCCACACAGATCATGGATGCTATACTCCGACTAACATTTTTACCAAATTTTTACACAAATTCAAAGTTGAAATGAATGAAAACATAAGGTACGTATTATCACAGTAAATCCAATGAAACCTTTCGGCTCTTTACTAACACAGTAAATCCAATGAAACCTTTCGGCCGTTTACGGGGAAAGGATTGTAGGTGTCATAGTAAATAAAACTCATTGTTGATTACATGATCACTAGAAGGATTTCGAAGTCCTGCAATTAAATTGTTTCAAAGATTATCAATGAAATCAAGAACATAAATTAATGTTGTTTTGTTACTGTCTTGATTAAGAGCAACATTTAAGGAGTATGCAGGATCCTAAGAATAAATAGAGACAAATTCAAACAATGTTCAATGAATAATTGAAGATTTGGTTTAAGATCAATCGGTAAACATTACAAACCCTAAAACAAGAGCACATTTTTATCGAGTTTTACCTGAAACCCTAACCCATCATTCCTCGGAGCACTACCCAACTCGCCGCCGTTACTAGGAACCTCAGGCAACTGCAACCTCCAAAGTCCGGCAGCAAGCTTTCTAGCCGAAACGACTACATCGCCACCACCTTTCACTTTCCGGCCACTTTTCCGACCAACTTCGGAAGGCAATTTCTCTTCCTGAACTGAATCATCCTTCTCCCTGCTATCAATGAACTTCCATTGAAGCAGTGGAGTCTCTGGCCTGCTCCGTTTACCAGCCGCCGGACCTCCGTCCCTCTTCACCCGCACTCCGGCGCCGGGGAATCCGGGGTTCCGAGCTCGTCTGCTGGGTGGCTTTCTAGAAATGGGTTTAGGAAAAAGATCTGAATCTGGAGAAGGGTTAAGAAGTTTGGAAGAGAAAATAGCAGGGAGGTCAGTATTCCGGGTAATCTTCATCTCCGGCCAGATTCAGCCATTACAGTGCTCCAACTTGAGCTAGTGAGTGGGTGTAAAATAGAGAAATTAGAGAGAGAGAAAAGGGGAGCTCTCGTGTATTGTGGGAAGTGGGAAAATGTAGAGAAAAATTTTCTCAAGGATTTTCTCGAGAAAGTGACGGCTTTGCAGACAATGTTAAATGTAATGCATCCATCACTGCCGGTTAATCCCTACACGTATATTTGTACGGTCAACGTCTCTTTTCTGCCAGAAGTATTCTTGAACTTCGAGGCTCCCCGGGCGCCTAAAACGCTGTCGTGTAATAGGAGAAAGGTAAAGATCTTATTAGCTGCAATCTTGGTGTTTTTATTTTTTGGTTATAGATTAGCTACAATCTTGTACAGTAACCACTCTATTTCAAGTCAAGGAGTTAGATTAATCACCCCGAACATCTTGGGCATATCCCGCTATTTAGTATTCCCTCAGTTTCAAAATGTTTATCTCATTTGACTTTTTTATTGAACTTTGATCACAAATTTATGACAATTTAATTATGTTCATGAAATTCTAAAAATTTCTATTGATTCACCATTAATAATATTATCAACAACAATTTTTAGAATTTCATGAACATGATTAATCTCTTATAAATTTGTGATCAAAGTTTAACAAAAAAATCAAATGAGACAAACATTTTGGGGCGGAAGGAGTATTTACCTCTGCCAGCACGGTAAAGAGGTAAAAAGTAGTAAGAGAGGTTTTGTATTCGAATGATGTGAGAAGAAACTTGATGACAAGTGATGTAATTTATGTTGAACTTTCTCTTTGAATCAGATTATAAAATTGATGATCAAGATTAGATCTGAATTTACCTGTTTGTTTATGATTTTTTGGGATAAGTTCATGTACCATATGATTATTGGAGCGCAAGAATCGATTCCCGAATTATCTTTATTTTTTTATTTTTTTTTGATACCCGGGTTTCGAAATTTGTCGGATTAATCTTGGGCCACTGCGTACGCCCCACGATGCCCATGAGGTAAATCGCGGAATGTGCCCTATGCAACCAGTGGCGAGCACTCTTATACTCCAGGCCCAAGGGAGCCCTCCTACAAGGCATTTACATCACTCTTACATCACCAATGGTCGCTCCAACTCGCTTCCCGCCGAGGCAATTACATCACTCTTACAACACCAATTGCCGCCCACCGCTCGCCAAGATTCGAACTCCCCACACCGAGGATACAAGCCAAGAATCTTCCTTTAATCGCACGGATGTGTCGGGAGGTTCCAAAGGACCCTGAACCAAGGTAGGAATTAAACAACAAAAACTCCTCTTGAGGAAAATCAAATTGGTGACCTTCCCTTCGGGAGGCCACCAACATACCCTTGGGCCAAGGCCACTTTGGTGATACCCGAATTATCTGTATATACATAAAAAGAGTAGTACTTGTGTTGGTCTTAAATCCGCGGGCAAAAAATGCAATATTTATGTATGGGAAGGAGTTTACTATAAATATTAAATATATGGTGATGTATAAACTCATTGTTTAGAAAATAATTAAATAGAAGATATATATTCCCTCCTCCGTCCTAAAATACTTGTATTTCTAGTTTTTTAACACAAATTAAGAAATGCATTTAATACATATCTAATAGATTAAATTATTCTTGAAATATTTAAATTATCTAGACAATTAAATATTTTTACAATGACAACTATCTTATCATAAATAAGGATAATTTAGGCAACATGTGTCAAAATTTTATGAAAAACTTTGAAACTACAAATATTTTGGGATAAAAAATTTCTTCTAGACAGAACTGCATGTATTTTGGGACGGGGAGTATTGAATGAATTAAACAAGAGAAGCCTAAAAAAATTGTTGTTGATGTAATTCATGGTATATTAAATATGAGAAATTAATGGTATATTAAAATTTTAATAGCTCAAAGCGTCAATGTCGTATTATCCACTAACATGAATTTATTTGTATTTATATTGAATGACTTTGAGAAAATGATAGTGACGCGTTTAATGTTTAATGCAGTTTTGTTTGATCTATTACAAGTCAATTTTTTTTTTTTTAAATTACTAACCACCTAATATTAATAATAATTTTTAAAATTACGATAAAAGTTCAATTAATCAACCAAAAGTGTACATTGACTTGGGCCGGAGGTATTATATAACAAATAAAGTGTTTCGCTTTCTTTTTTGGATTTATCTAGAAATATTTTCTCATTTATTTACACCGAAATAAGAGTTGGTCTTATAAAAAATTAATTTTTTTTAAGATAAGAAAAAACGTGTTTTCAAAACAAACGGTGGCATTTTTGTAATTACTGGCAATCATGATAAATGCCGGTGTTAATATTACAAATTCGTGCCATCCCAAGCTCCGATCATCTTCTCTGGCCATCCCAAGCTCCGATCGTTCTCCGGCGTTCACTCAGTTTGAGTATTTTGTAACCTACAATTCATGCCCTAGTTCCGCCATTAATGTCCATTGTCAATTCTGCTTCGTTACATAATTGATTGGTACATAATTAATTGGAGATATCTGTGTGATTTGATTCCATAGCTCTTCGTTTTTTCGTTGGATAAACAGAATGTCCTTCAATGGTGTGGATAAAGGGTTTAATTTGTTGAAGTTAAAAGCTCTCTTTGTCCAGAAACTTAGTGCCAGTGCATGTGTAACAAAGTGCCAGTGCCAGTGTAAAAAAGTGCCAGTGTAATAAAGTGCCAGTGTTAGTGTATCAAAGTGCTGGTGTTAGTGTAAAACAAGTGCCAGTGTTAGTTTAACAAAGTGCCAATGCCAGTGTAAAAAAGTGTCAGTGTTAGTGTAACCAAGTGCCAGTGTTAGTTTATAAACAGTCACTTAATATACATGCACTGACACTTTTTTACACTGACATTCAAAAATACATGGACTGGCATTTGAAAACACAAACACTGGCACTCAAAAACACATACACCTAAGCACTCAAAAACACCGGTAATTATTTTTGTTGGCTCAAAAACACAAGCACTCGGCATTCAAAAACACATGGATGGCATTTGAAAACACATGGACCGGCACTTCAAAACACATGGATGGCATCCGAAATTGGAATTAAAATTGAAACTAACCGGCATTCAAAAACACATGGATCGGCATTTGAAAACACATGAACCGGCACTTCAAAACACAATGGATCGGTTCACGAAACAAGTTTAAACAGATTAGGAACAGGGTAAATAATTCATCCATAACAAGGAGAATCACATTTTGAATAGAGGGGAATATCCAAGAACACAAGTAGGAAGTAATTAACGAACCAAAAATCTTACAAATCTTAAGTAGGAAGTAATTAATGAACCATTCTTGGTATCAATACAGAGAACAATTCTTCAGCAACAATTAAGTAGGAAGTAATTAACGAACCAATTACAATTTCATACACTACTATCCCCAAATCAAAAATTCTAAATTAAGTGAGATTAATTGGATTTTTATGTTCAGAATTGATCTGATTTTGGTGTCCAGATTAGAGAAAACAATGAAGAAGACGATTGAGGGAGCTGGCAATGGTGAGGAACTCTGTTTGCGTTTAGAGAGAGAGTAGAGAGAGAGTCCGAGCGCGACGGGTGAAAAACACGTTTTTTGTTAAGGTTAAAAAAAACCCGTTTTTTATAAGCTTTTGGCCCGAAATAATTATGTTTAATTTAAGAAGATATAATCGTGTAAGTCATACTCCCTCCGTCCCATTCAACTTAAACGATTTGTCATTTTGGGTGTTTCACTCGACTTATTATAACGTTTCAAATGGCAAATTTATAATCAATTGGGTCGGCAAGGCCTAATTAAATTAATTAGGTTTGGCCAAACATCACAGAGAATTCTATGCTGAAATGAGATCCAAAAAAATGATATGGTTATTTTAATTTTAGAGACAAGGAAAAGGCATCCGAGGAGGGAAAGACAAGTCAACCTCATGACTTTGTCCCTGTTTCAAATGGGGCACTTGTTCCTTAGGCACGATGGCTTGTACTCTAGCCAAAAGTTGGCTATTCCCATTTGGGACATGTCTATGTCTCTTTAGTCTTTATGCTTTAAGTTAATACTCACGGAGTTGTCCATTAGATTGGATCCCATTTTTATCTTTTGTTTAACCTTAAATTAAACATATAACCTGGGCCAAAATTGTAGAAGGTGGCTTACTTGATCATGCAGCGGGAAGGATATCTTGGACGAACGATAAACAACCTACAAAACATACATGTAAATTAAGTCGGGGCTTTTTCGACGAATACCCTCGGCGTGATAGTAAGTATTTGTTGAAATAATAATAATAAAAATAAAAATAAAAATAAAAATAAAAATAAAAATAAAAATAAAAATAAAAATAAAAATAAAAATAAAAATAAAAATAAAAATAAAAATAAAAATAAAAATAAAAATAAAAATAAAAATAAAAATAAAAATAAAAATAAAAATAAAAATAAAAATAAAAATAAAAATAAAAATAAAAATAAAAATAGAAAGGAAAAGAAAAGAAAAGAAAAGATTACATAATATAATAGACCTGATTTTGGAACTGAGACCTCTTATTCGTAGGTAGGCGATAGAGTAGTCATAAAAAATAAGGATTTTGTAGTTGAATTGGATTAGAAAATTGGATCTTGGCTAGATTTAAATCATTAGAAAGACTGAAATCATTATTGGAGTAGGATCCTGCTAGGGATTTTGTACATGTGTTGAAAATTATCCCTCATATTTAGGAGATAAAATTATACCAAGATATATTTCGATAATATATGAGTAATAAGAAATAAGAAATAAAATAAGAGTGGATATTATATTTCGTTGTTCAATGGCCCCTTCTTTCTAATCGCGTGCGTGTGGCAAGAGTTGAATTGAAAGTATATAACTAAGTTGTAATATCCGCTCCTGTAAACTAGGCTTTTCATCTCGATCTCAAGTACGTGAGCAAGGCCGTTTGAATTAAGCGGCCATGAAAAGCTAAAACCTGTTTTGATTTCTTTACCAGATAATATTTTGTTTCAACCTACAAAAATCTTTGAACTAGTTGCAAAAAAATGATCTTTTAATTTGAAAAAAAAAAGGAAAAAGGATAGAATCTCTATATATTTCACAAAGGGTTGTGATTTGCATGGCTAATCATCAAAGTAACACAACCATCATACAAGCATGTGTGATGGTACAAAATCCTTTTTAATCTTTGTTCAAAATGCAAGTAATTTCCGTTTAATGTTGGTCAGTATTAAAATAAGTATTATCTTAGTCCCAATTCAAGAGTTCTACTTTTTCTTTTTGGTTTATCTCAGTAAGAGTCCTACTTTGCTTTATTTCCAAAATGACAAATAATGAATAGTGTTTTGAACATTTATACCCTCTTTTTTTCATAAAACTACAAATAAATCAATACTTACTAAACTACTTTTTATTAGGGATGGCAAAAAAACTCGAACCCGCCCCGAACCCGAAAAGACCCGCCCCTAATAGGCCGGGTTTGAGATGCAAATTTGAAAACCCGCCGGGTTTTTGGAGGGTTCGGGCTTACCCCGCCACGGACCCGTCCCGAATATATATGAAATTACTTAAATGTCCTTATAGGCCTTATTGAAAATTACTTAAATGTCCCGAATATATATGAAATTACTAGAGGGGTTCTTGGATTATGGGTGTTTTTATAGGAAATTACTTAAATAACTATCGGGGAGGGTTAAATGGGGCGGGCTTGGATAACACATAACACGGGGCGAGGCGGGTTCGGGTTCGGGTTCGGATTATGGTAGGTCACTACTATATGGGCGGGTTTGGGAAATGAAGAACTCGTCCCGAACCCGTCCCGTTGCCATCCCTACTTTTTATCTACTCGAATCATAAACAGTGTTTTGAACAATTATACTTTCAACTCATTTGTCATTGTTCACTCATTTTTTAGTATTTTCTTAATAAGCGTGCAAACACTAAGCAGGACTCTTGATACAAAACGAAGGGAATATTATTTATAAATAATACTGTTGGAAATGGGTAACGGAAAGTTAAGTTTGACTTAACGTTGACCTAGATTTCTAACGGAAGTTCGTTATGTGTTAACGGAACTAGTTACAAAATGTATTCTACATTTGTTGTAGATTATTAAACTCATTTAATGTCTCAAAAACCATTTAGGGTGAATGAGAATTAATGACAAGTATTTTGTAACTTAACGGAAGTTAAATAAAGGGTTAAAATTGATTTGAATTAGCCAAAACGTGCTTGGACTGATTGATCAATCGCAACTGTTCGAAGAGGCAATTTTCTGGGCTTCAGCGCGGTCGCGCTCCAGCCTAGAGCGGCCGCGCTGAGTTAAGTAAAACATGGGGTTGATCTCGGCATGCCAGCGCGGTCGCGCTCAAGGCAAGAGCGGCCGCGCTCGTGGGCAGAATCTGAACAGTTTTGGCACCTCTTGAAGTGAAAAGCCATGAACCCTTTAAATCTCTTTAAATACCTTCCCTCCGAATTTCAATTTACACATACAGTCATTTGAGCCTTCCAACCCTCTAGAGAGATAGATTAACATAGCCAAATCATATCATCTTGTTGCATCAAATCTTTTCAAGTCCAAAGTTCAAAACATTGAGTTGTTCGTTAGATTAGTTATATTGGAGTGCTCCTTATAACTAATAGTTAAGTCGTTTTATCTTACGAGAGTTTTGTTATTCAACCGTAAGCACCTGTGCGGGACAAATAACTCTTACGGAGATTGTATATAATACAAGACTCGACTTGTTTCTAGTTTTCCCAATCTCCGTTATTTTTCTCCGTCAGATTTTCTGTTAAGTTCTTGAGAAGCCATACATAAAGTCCAACAATCGTAAGAGTTATTTGACGCTTCTTCAAGATTATCAAGAGATGGCAAACGAGAAAGACACCACTTCATCAAGTCAAGGGAATGTGACGCCTCCTACACAAGGTGACGCTACATTCAACCATGCAAGCTCCCGCTCCTACAACTCATCACATCGGGCCATGGTGAGAAACCCGCGAAATTCACCTGTGGATTTCAAGAGATGGCAACAGAAGATGCTCTTCTACTTGACCACCCTAAGCTTGCACCGCTTCTTAAAGGAAGATCCTCCGGCAGTAGAAAAAGGTGATCCGGACCCTCAAAGGCAAATGGCAAAGGAGGCTTGGGCTCACGGTAATTTTCTTTGTAAGAACTATATCTTGAATGGACTTGACGATGCACTATACAATATGTATAGTACAAGCCGAGTTAGCCAAGGCGTTGTGGGACACCTTGGAAAGGAAGTACAAGATCGAGGATGCCGGTCAAAGAAATTTGTCGTCGGTAAGTATCTTGACTTTATGATGGTCGATTCCAAATCGGTAACAACTCAAGTAGATGAATTCCAAATCATTCTACATGGGCTTGATGCCGAGGGGATGATCATGAATGATCCTTTTAAGGTGGCTTCCATCATTGAAAAGTTGCCTCCTTCGTGGAAGGACTTTAAGAACTATCTCAAGCATAAACGCAAGGAGATGTCCTTAGAAGACATTGTTGTTCGTCTTCAAATAGAAGAGAACAATAGAATGAATGAGGCCAAAGTTGCTAAAGGCAAGATGGAGGCAAAGGTCAATCTCGCCGAGGCTAGCACGAGTGGCACAAAGAGAAAGCATTCCGAAACCAGGAATACTAAGAAAGGGAAGAAGAAGACCTCTAAAAGGTTCAAGGGGTCTTGCTATAATTGTGGCAAACCGGGCCACTTGTCAAGGATTGTCGTCTCCCGAAAAAGAGGCAAACAATGTCGACCACGGACCTAGACTTTGCGGCGGTTGTCTTTGAAGCCAACGTTGCAAATTTGGAGGAGAACCCTAAAGCATGGTGGATAGATACCGGTGCTCCCCGCCATATTTGTGGTAACAAGGAAAGTTTCTCCTCCTATACTCCCATCTCCTAAGAAAGCTTTACATGGGAAATTCTGCGACCTCCGATGTTCAAGGCATTGGAAACGTGATTTTGAAGATGACTTCCGGAAAAGAAGTAACCTTGTTGGATGTGCTGCATGTTCCAGACATCCGTAAAAATTTAGTGTCCGGCGCTTTGCTTAGTAAGGCCGATTTTAGATTAGTATTCGAATCCGACAAATTTGTACTAACCAAGAATGGTTTGTTTCTTGGAAAAGGTTACCTCGAGGAGGGCCTTTTTAAATTGAATGTAATGACTGTAATCCGCCAAAGTGCGATGAATAAAAGTTGTGTTCCTTATGTTTACTTGTCGGAAAGTTCTAATTTATGGCATGATAGATTAGGACATGTAAATCTCGACACCATTAAGAAATTAGCGAGACAAGATTTAATCCAAATGACTAAATCCGACTCGACTAATAGGTGCGAAGTTTGTGTTGAGGCAAAAATGACAAAGTCGCCATTTAATGCCATACAAAGAGACACGACTCCTCTCGAGTTAATTCACACCGACATATGTGATTTAAAACTAGTGCAAACTCGAGGAGGTAAAAAGTACTTCATTACATTTATAGATGATTGCACTAAGTATTGTTATGTCTATCTCTTAAGAAGTAAGGATGAAGCCTTAGGGGCTTTTGAGACTTATAAGAAAGAAGTTGAGAATCAACTTAACTTAAAGATTAAGAAAATTAGAAGCGATAGAGGTGGAGAATATGAAGCACCATTTGAAGGACTATGTTGGGAATCCGGCATAATTCATCAAACAACGGCTCCATATACCCCTCAATCTAATGGAGTTGCTGAACGCAAAAACCGTACTCTCAAGGAGATGATGAACGCGCTTTTGATAAGTTCAGGCTTACCCGACAACTTTTGGGGGGAAGCAATACTCACTTCTAATTATGTTCTTAATAAAAATACCCAAGAAAGGTATTGACAAAACACCCTATGAAATGTGGCATAATCGTAGGTCATGTTTTAAATACCTTAAAGTGTGGGGGTGTTTGGCCAAGGTTGAAGTACCTAAGCCTAAACAGGTCAAGATTGGCCCAAAGACCATTGACTGTGTTTTTATTGGATATGCCAATAATAGTAGTGCCTATCGGTTTATAGTGCATAAATCGGACATTCCGGATATGCACGTAGGAACTACTATAGAATCAAGGAATGCGGTATTCTTTGAAAACATTTTTCCGGTTAAGGACAGGAAAGATGTAGGTTCTAATAAGAGAACACATGAGTCTACATCCGGTCCTTCTCAAATAGAAGATGAAGAACCGAGACGTAGCAAAAGGGCAAGAGTGGAAAAGACTTTTGGTCCTGATTTTCTATCTTACATGTTAGAAAACGAACCATCAACTGTTAAAGAAGCTTTGTCCTGGTCCGGATAGTTCGTTACGGAAGGAAGCTATTAACAAAGTGAAATAGAATCCATAATGCTCAACAATACTTGGGAATTAGTTGATCTCCCTCCAGTTGCAAACCATTAGGTTGCAAATGGATCCTTAAACGGAAGTATAAGGCGGATGGATCTATCGAAAAGTACAAAGCTAGGCTAGTTGCACAAAGGCTTTAGACAGAAGAGGGATATGATTTCTTCGATACATACTCCCCGTCACAAGGATCACATCTATTCGTGTTCTCATAGCTATTGCAGCAGTGCATAATCTTGAGATACACCAAATGGATGTGAAGACCGCTTTCCTTAATGGAGAACTTGATGAAGAAATTTACATGGAACAACCCGAAGGGTTCGTGGTTCCCGGTAAAGAACGAAAGGTGTGTAAACTTGTAAAATCCTTGTATGGACTAAAACAAGCACCTAAACAATGGCATGAGAAGTTCGATAGAACCATGTTATCGAATGGATTCAAGATCAATGAATGTGACAAATGTGTCTACATTAAAGGAACATCTCGAATCATTCGTTATCGTTTGTCTTTATGTAGACGACATGCTCATAATGGGAAGTAATCATGATTTAATCATGAATACCAAAGGCATGTTAAAGAAGAACTTTGACATGAAAGACATGGGATTAGCCGATGTAATATTAGGGATAAAGATCTCTAGAACATCCGAAGGATTAGTTCTTTCACAATCCCATTACCTAGAGAATGTTCTTCGGAAATTTAATGTCTTTGATGACCCTCCGCTAAGACACTGTAGACTTGGCTCTACATTTAGCCAAGAACAAAGGGGAACCAGCTTCTCAACTAGAATATGCAAGAATAATTGGCGATCGATGTACTTAACAAATTGTACTCGTCCGCACATTGCATATTCAAGTGAGCAAACTAAGTAGGTTCACAAGCAATCCTAGTACCGATCATTGGAAAGCACTAATGAGAGTACTAAGATATTTAAAGTATACATTAAACCATGGGATACTTTACAATAAATATCCAGCAAAGATTAGAAGGATACCGTGATGCCAATTAGATATCGGACACGAAAGACTCTAAATCCACAAGTGGATATGTATTCACTATAGGTGGAGGAGCAAAGTGTCATGGAAATCCTCCAAACAAACGTGTATAGCCGGATCCACTATGGAATCCGAGTTTATCGCGTTAGATAAAGCTGGGGAAGAAGCGTAATGGCTTAAGAACTTCCCCGAGGATGTTCCTTGTTGGAGCAAACCTCGCGCTCGCTGTACTAATCCATTGTGATAGTCAATAAGCAATTGGAAGGGCACAGAATAGTATGTACAATGGTAAGTCTAGACATATTCGTCGTAGACACAATACCATTAGACAGCTTGATCAAGAATGGCGTTATCACCATTGATTATGTAAAATCATGTGATAACTTAGCGGATCCATTTACCAAAGGTATAAATAGAGATCAACTGTATAAACTGTTAAGGGGAATGGGTTTAAAACCCACAACAAAAGAACTTATAGCGGACACTCAACCTTGAGAAATGGAGATCCCGTGCCCTTGGTTCAATGAGACAACCAAGTTATAAGTTCTAGTAGAGTTACTTGGAAACAACAACTCGGTTTATTAACCCGGAGATGTTGAATACTCATTCCCAGAACATCCAAGTACAAGCACATGCAGCAGTGGTAAGGGTAAGTTGAGAAAATATTTAATGATTTCTATACCTACGGGTGGAGTAGTGCATGATACTCCTTATAGTGAGAATCACCTATATAAGCGAGAGGTAATTAGGTCGCCTCTAAATGAACGCTTATGAATGAGATACGGTCCAGGACCAAAATGGACAAAACGTGAGAACAACAATTGTTAGAGCTGTTATTATGTGAGTATTATTGTCTTGGTATACACCCGACAGTCACTGGTTCAAAGCGACTCGCTACCAAATGGCTAGTATATCCGATAATATTTCACTAGGGAAGATTCAAGGCCACAAGCTATCTATCCCGATGTAATAATAGTTCGCCGGAACTTTGGACGAAATTGCATACATGCATTAATTGTCATTCATGTGGGGGATTGTTGGAAATGGGTAACGGAAAGTTAAGTTTGACTTAACGTTGACCTAGATTTCTAACGGAAGTTCGTTATGTGTTAACGAAACTAGTTACAAAATGTATTCTACATTTGTTGTAGATTATTAAACTCATTTAATGTCTCAAAAACCATTTAGGGTGAATGAGAATTAATGACAAGTATTTTGTAACTTAACGGAAGTTAAATAAAGGGTTAAAATTGATTTGAATTAGCCAAAACGTGCTTGGACTGATTGATCAATCGCAACCTGCTCAAGAGGCAATTTTCTGGGCTTCAGCGCGGTCGCGCTCCAGCCTAGAGCGGCCGCGCTGAGTTAAGTAAAACATGGGGTTGATCTCGGCATGCCAGCGCGGTCGCGCTCAAGGCAAGAGCGGCCGCGCTCGTGGGCAGAATCTGAACAGTTTTGGCACCTCTTGAAGTGAAAAGCCATGAACCCTTTAAATCTCTTTAAATACCTTCCCTCCGAATTTCAATTTACACATACAGTCATTTGAGCCTTCCAACCCTCTAGAGAGATAGATTAACATAGCCAAATCATATCATCTTGTTGCATCAAATCTTTTCAAGTCCAAAGTTCAAAACATTGAGTTGTTCGTTAGATTAGTTATATTGGAGTGCTCCTTATAACTAATAGTTAAGTCGTTTTATCTTACGAGAGTTTTGTTATTCAACCGTAAGCACCTGTGCGGGACAAATAACTCTTACGGAGATTGTATATAATACAAGACTCGACTTGTTTCTAGTTTTCCCAATCTCCGTTATTTTTCTCCGTCAGATTTTCTGTTAAGTTCTTGAGAAGCCATACATAAAGTCCAACAAATACTCCCTCCGTCCCAATAAGAGCTGCCCGTTTTTTGCCTTGCACATAAATTAATAAAATGAGTGGGAAGAAAAAATGTTGTGAGTGTAATTTGAAAATAAGAGAGAGAATGAGTGGAGGGAATAGTAAATTATAATGGTGTTGTGAGTATTAAAATAATGTAGGAGAGAGAATGAGTGGAGGGAATAGTAAAGATTCCTTTGCCAAAAAAGGAAAGTAAAAGTTATTAACGGGATACCCAAAATGGCAAAATGGGAAGCTACTATCGGGACGTAGGGAGTATGGAAGTATTCCAAAACGCTACCAAAACGGAAATAAAAGAAGGGAAAGTTGACGTCCAAAAGTGCAACATAATAAGAATGTCCGTTTATAGCTTCACATGATATGAATAGGTCCCCACGATGGGGGAGGGCCAAGTCCAGGTACAACTTGTCCCCTACTTCTATTTATTAATCCCATCATCTTATTTCATATTCATCAATCATTCACCCAACAAAATTTCAGTTTTATTAGGCACCATCCAAATTGTTATACCCTTACTTTTATTTCTTTGGTTTCTTTCTTACCTCCCTTTCTCTCTCGGACTCATTCACATCACCGACTTTTATAACATTTTTTCTTAATATTCATCACAAAATCTAGGGTGAGTTGCATCTTTTCTAGTGATTAGGAATTTTCTAGTGATTAGGAAAAGTGAGTTTTTAAATGTACAGTGATATTTTTGTAAATAATTAAAAGTTTGTGCGCGGTGATATTTTTGCAAAACTTCGTGCATACTGGGTCATGGCCAACAAACCTTCTGGATATCAAGTTCAAAGAGCCTTAAATATCTAGCACATTTGAGATTGATATTCATAAGGTTGCGCTGTTTCAATTACCAACGAACCTTCGAGATATAAAGATCAAAGGATTTTGAATATCAATATTAAATTTTTCTAAATATAAAAATTAAAGTTTTTTGGATATCAAAATTAAAGCTTTCTGGATATCATTATTTAAGCTCTCTGGTTATGAATTAAAAAACACATTTGAATAAGACCATAACCAATAAGCCTTTTGGATATCAACCTCAAATATTCTGGATATCCAGAACTCTTTGACCTTAATATCGAGGAGTTGGTCTTACAAAAAACATGTGTTTTCTGTCACTTAGGATAAACTTGTTTTGTTTTCCCCGTTTTTGTCAGTGTCAGTTTAATAAAGTGCGTGTCAGTGCATGTGTAACAAAGTGTCAGTGTAAAAAAGTGTCAGTACCAGTTTAACAATGTGTCAGTGCATGTGTAACAAAATGCCAGTGTAAAAAGTGTCAGTGCCAGTTTAACAAAGTGCCAGTGTTAGTGTAACAAAGTGTCAGTGTAAAAAAGTGTCAGTGCATGCATATTAAGTGTCAGTTTATAAACTAACACTTGCATTTTGTTACACTAACACTGGCACTTTGTTACACTAACACTGGCACTTTGTTAAACTAACACTGACACTTGTTTTACACTAACACCAGCACTTTGTTACACTAACACTGGCACTTTATAACACTAACACTAGCACTGGCACTATTTTACATTAACACCGACACTTTTAGATTTGTAAACTTAATAATAAAAAATCCCATTGCAACCCACCCAACCTCAAAATTTTTTCTGGCCCTAACATAAATTAAGGGGAGGAAAATCAAAATAGAATGACCTTTGTCTGCCCATCACATATTGGCTAATGATGTGTGTCGTGCTAGGGCACAGAAATAATTGAGAAGAACAAAATTGATTACACATCAATTTAGTGATCATATTGAACAATTTTCTGGATACAGTAAATTGATTGACATTTGCGCATGAAATAGCTTGGCGACAAGGAGCTTCACGACGACGGAGTTGGCGTGTTTCAGTGACGGAGCGGGAGAGCCGATATGAAGAAAGTGGAAGACTACGGCGATCGCACAAGCGCGCGTTATTTCAAAACCCGTTTTTTCTATTATTCAAGAAAAACTGATTTTTTGTGAGATTTTGACAATATCGAGAAGGTTTGTTGGTCATGGAACCAACGCGTAGCAAACCATCTGAATATCAATGTTAAAGGATTCTGGATATTCAGAACCTTGAGGTTGATATCCAGAACTTTTGAGAGTGGTATTTAGAAGGTTTTTTTTTTTATGAAGTGTTAAATGATGGTCAATGATAATGTTTGTTGATTTATATTCAAAAGTCTTTAATATTTATATCAGAAACCTTTGAGCTTGAAGCCCAGAAAGTTTGTTAGTTATGGGTTTAGTCACGACCTTGATTAACAACGCACGCGAAATTTCATTTATAAACAAAAATATCACCACGCATAAAATTTTTCTTATTTACAAAAATGTCACCGCAAATTTAAAAACACGCCTTTCCTGACACTTTGAAAAAAGCATCTTTTAGAAAACCATCCATGTCTAACAGTGAGTAGATAAGGTTTTTCAGACGAAGGAGTTATCTGTCCCCGTTTGAAATTATAGGTAGTCCATTTAAAATTGCAAATTTATTCTGAAAAAGGTTAATAATACTTTTTTAATTAATTAGCCTCCACTTTCATATTCATAATAATTTTTCGCTTACTATTTTTTATCTCTATACTACCTTATTTCTTATACTCGAAACTCTTACTCTATTAACACTTTTTCTTAATATTCGTGTCCATCTCAAAGTGTATATTTTCAAACGAAAAGATGTGTGTGTATAGTATATATATACTCCCTCCGTCCCGGTAATTGCTTCACCATTTTTTTTTTGGCACGCAAATTAAGGGTTTCAAAAATATTGTGAGTGTAATAGTAAAATAGGAGAGAGAATGAGTGGAGTAAATAGTAAATTTGAAAAATGTTGTGAGAGTAATAGTGAAATAGGAGAGAGAATGAGTGAGTTGAATAGTAAATATTCTTTGTCAAAAAAGGAAAGATGAAGCTTCTAACGTGACGCCCTTTTGAATAATTGGTGAAGCTTTTATTGGATTTTATTGGAAGGAGGGAGTATACACTGAAAAGCATACATATACACGTAACCGTTACTTGGTTGCATACACTCACTGATCAATTATTAAAATAGGTGGAGCAATTATTAAATGAAAGAAAAATAGATTCGACAATCCTTTTAATTCAGCTGTATATAATTATTGTTGGCAATAATACAAATAGAGTGACGGGCAAAATCCAAATCAATTAAATGTCATTCTAATGGGCTTGGCCCAATCCTAGCCCGATTAGGTTTGGGTTAGGGCCGGAAATCCTATTCCCTGAATTATCAAAATACTAGTAAAAGTCCGTGTTCGAGGACACGTGTTTTTTTTTTTTTTTTTTTAAAGGGCAAAATGAAAAAGGGATAACTTAGTGAGGGCAAAATGGAAAATTTGGCATTTGGAACTGTTCATAGAACTGTTCATGGCATGGTGTGATTTATACTATAGATTCATTCATTCTTTTAAAATCAAAAATATATTTTAAATTCCACTTGTTAATTTTACTTGTATTTAAATAAAATTATAATACCTATGCTGTTAAATAAATGTTAAGAAAATTCATCAAGAGCAATTTTTCTTAAAAAAATCTATATTTATTTAAGGACGGATAGATTACTAGAATTATTTTGACATTAATACCGGGACATACTAATACTAAAAAATAAAAATGTGACATAACATTTTTGGGTTATTTGCGATTTGGTTATTAACATTTACTTCACTTTACAATGTTTCGATAAAGAGTTCAAATTATTTAATTGATATACTAATATTTACATTATTTTGCAATTCTATTACATATACTCCCTCTGTCCCATTTGAAGCTTCACCCTTTGTCAAAACGGATGTCCCGTTAAAAGCTTCACATTTCCTTTTTGAGACATTTTATATTATTATTTTAATAGGATGGGCCCACTTAAAACAACACTAATAACACCTCCTTAATTAAACACACCCTAACTCACACTACAAGAAACAGGCTTATTTACGGCGGTTAAAATTCGCCTTAAATACCACGCGCCCCGCCGTATATACTCCCTCTGTCCCATAAGTCTTAAGAAAACTTTCTATTTTGGGCGTCCCATAACTCTTAAGAAATTTACTATTCCCTCCACTCATTCTCTCTCCTACATTATTTTAATACTCACAACACATTATAATTTACTATTCCCTCCACTCATTCTCTCTCCTATTTAATTTTTCACACTCACAACACTTCTTCCACTCATTCTCTCTCCTAATACTATAATAATATTCCTTAATTCCCGCGCAAAATGGAATCTTCTTAAGCCTTGCGGGACGGAGGGAGTAGTATTTACGGCGGACTAGCCGCCGTAAATAGACCCCCGTATAAATCATCGCCGTAAATACTATATACGGCGGGATCATGAAGCAATACCAACATATACCCTAAAATGTTTTTTTATAAACCCCACAATGTCAGTTATCGAAAAAAAAAAAAAAAAGACTGATCATGAAGCAATACCAACAACAACAACAACAACAGCAACATCAACAATAACTCACAACACCAAGAACAAAAAAAAACCCAAAAATTAAAAGTAAATTAGAAAAGGGAAAAGAAATGTATACCTGATTGTTGTTGATCGAAGAAATCAAAGCTCAATTTTGGCTGGAGGAGAGAGAGAGACTGAGATACGTACGCTAGATCTAGGAGAGAAAGAGAGACTGAGTACAGACCAACCAAGACCAAGAACAAAACCAAAAAATTAAAAGTAAATACCTACCTGATTATGGTGACCGACGTCGGAATTTCGTCCCTAGCTATGGAGGAGATTTTCTTGCCCTAGCTGCTATGGAGGAGAGAAAGAGAGGGAGAGATAGAGATTGCCGCGAAACTGAATAGGGAAATTTGGGATTCCCGGTATTTAATAACATTTACGGCGGATATTGTACACCGCCGTAAATAATGGTATTATTTAAGGCGGACGCGTATCAACCGCCGTATATAACTTCGATATCGTATACGTACATGTTAAATGTACGTACATTACTTATTTAAGGCGGACGCGTCCGCCGTATATATTAGTTATTTACGGCGGTTGTGCATACCGCCGTATATATTAGTTATTTACGACGGACGCGTGTTCACCGCCGTATATGAGCGCCGTAAATAGTGTACTTTCTTGTAGTGTCAAAACTAATTAATTTCGCCCAAAAGTAATAACACTCAATAATATCCACACAACCCAAATCTCTCTTGACTACCTAAACCCTACTCTCTCTCTCTCCTCACTTTCTCTGTCGTTGAACCAAGCGGCTGTTCTTCATCTTACGAAACCCTAGTTTCTCTCTCTCGATTTCACTTTGTCGATTACCCCAATAATTAACCCTCTAATGTTAGGTTTTCTCTGTCGATTGTTTCCCTTTCTTCATGGATTCTAATTTTCCCAACAAATTCAAAGTTGAATCAACCATGGTGACGAACGATGCTTCAATCGTCGCCAGCAATTCGTCAAACGTCACCCCTTTTTCGTCTATTAATGACAAATCAGTGGTTGGGGAAGCCATTTTTTTTTAGGAAACACCAGAATATCGAAATATATTTGAGGAATTGTTGACTCAACCAAATCTAAAATGTCTTCCGTTGTCTGTATTTAACGAGCCATGGTGATCTCTGTCCAAACAACTTGACGCCATTGCAGCCCAAAATGGTCCATCTCCCTACTTTCGATTTAGAGAGGATAACACTGTCTACGAATGGACTCCACCCACGGTTAAACCATCTAAGTCCCACTATGAGCGAAAGGTTGAAGAGCACATAAATGACTTGCTAATGTTGGGTTTGCACTTTCCGGCTATACAACGATGGCTCAAGGAACATGTTTATGTATTCTTTCTTTATCTCTGTTCTCTGTTCTTCTCTCTTGTTGACTACATTTTTGGGAGTTGGGTGAAAGGTATCTGTGAAATGATGAGTATGGCTTCTTGATGTCATTTTTGTGATTGTTTGTTTCAACTGCTCACTAAAATGAATTTGCTGATAAGAACTTTTCCTATGTGCAATGATAAGAACTTTTGCTATTTTGAGCACTTTTTTAAACACTGTCTCGGCTTGAATGAATTTGTCTGGGCCTAATATGTGTTGAGATTGGTATTGTGTGCTTAAGTGAAGTTTGAATTGGTGAGATGCTATCTGAATGAATTTTTGTGGAGTATTTCTATGATGATTCAATTTTGAGAATGAATTAACATTAAAGGTTAAGCTTCATTGATAGTCAAATGTTACAAAAAGTTGTCTTAACAAAAGTGACCCTTCAAAAACTACTCTATGATGAGACTTTTCTGAGAGTAGAAATACGATTACATACCATTACC
The DNA here is from genome assembly GCA_022495995.1 of Adenophora triphylla var. japonica. NCBI lineage: Eukaryota > Viridiplantae > Streptophyta > Magnoliopsida > Asterales > Campanulaceae > Adenophora > Adenophora triphylla. The sequence continues at coordinate 1,173,276 of JAFEMH010000006.1, forward strand.
CAAAGACATGTGCACAAATTCCATCTCATGCATCATGCCTTCAAACCTTGCTCCATGACCCGCTTGTTATAAGTACCGAATGCAACACTTCACTAGTTCTTTATTAACTGATAAGTCTCTTGGAAGTTGTCCATTTCTTTCCTAAGCATCTTTTCTCAGATGTTGTAAGCTGTAGTTGTTATCACCCCTCACAGTCATAATTCGTCTCATGGTTGATTGCAATGTGAGAAACAACTTGTTAAGTTTATAAGTTGTTAAACTTTCAAATGATTCTAACACTCCATTAACCAATTCATCCACTGTCTCGGCTTGAATGGTATTTCTCACTACATCCAATGAGTTGAACCAACCTAAGTCATTGATGTTTGTGTCTGGTGAATTTGCTGGCTGAAATTGTAGCTGTATGTTAAAGTCATCCTCACTTGCTGCTGCTCTAAAATCCACATCATTGCTGTTGATATGTGGTGGTGCATTATCCCACTGAATAATAATGTCTTTATTCAAAGTTGAGGGTCATTTTTCCTTGATTGCTGGAATAACCTGAAATAAAAATAACAAACATAAAAGTTTATTAGGGGGAAAATATGTTAAACAGCTTTAAAATGACAGAAATCTTATTTTGGTTATGAGCATATTCTTGATCGCTTCTTTATTGATTGATTCCAATGCTTTTGTTACCATTGTACCTGCTGCTCTATTTCTGCTGTTTCTCTTTGCTGGTTCCTTTTTTGTAAATGGCCACATGTCAATTTTTCCATCAAAGCTTAAATTTCCTTCTCTATCATAAATTGGCCTTGAAACAGCAAAAAGAAACATCACTTTTGTGATGAATTTTTTGCTTTGACATGTCCTATGTGGCTCTTCTTCACCTTCACAAATGTAATACCTTTCATTTGTTTTGGTTATGTAAAACCACTTCTCATCTAAGTGTATGATATGAATCATGGGTTTGAAAATGACTTTGTTAATTGCTGCATTAAATGAGATTGCTTCAAGGCAAAAGCTGAGTCTTGCTAAACAGTTTACAAAAGATAAACCTGACTTGATTGCATTAGTGTGAGCCCTGATCACACCCTCTTTTTTCCATCTCCCAACTGTAGATTTACTGACTCCTAAACCTTGACTAAGGTTTCTAATTGTTCCTCTTTTACGAAACTCAATTCCTTTCATTTTTTCTTCATCTAATTTCACTTTTTTAGTCCTTAATATCCCTACTTTTTTTGAATTTAAATTGACAAGTTTTCCTTGGCCCCGTTGATCCTGTACCTTCCTCCAATATTTGAAGATAGTTCTTCTGGTGACACCAAATTTTGTAGCAGCCACAGCTATGTATCCTCTAGGAAGCTTTCCCTCCACCAAACCTTCAATCAAGAATTGACCCAACAAGTTTATTTGATTTTGAATTAAATTTGGTTTGGCTAACAAGTTGCAGCCTGATGAAGCCATGTTGATATTGGCTCTTAGAAATTTGGAGGGAAATTTTTTGTTTACTTAATCCTGTTGTTGTTGTGGTTGTATTTGTAAAGAACATGGGATACATTTTTTGAATTTAAATTTCCTTCTCTATCTGTAATGGTTCCCTCAAAAAATTTGGAGGAAAATTATTTTGTTAATTGTCACGTGGATTGTGATCCCAGTGACTTTATTACTAAATGTATAAAATGTGTGCTTAAGTGAATAGTAATGAAATTTTTGAGGGAATCATTAGTTTTTTAAATTGAGATGTGACTTTTCTTAATCTTCATTAACATTTCTCTCTCACATTACTTTTGAATATAAATATTACTTTCTTAATTCTTTTGTCATGCTCAAAAGGGTGAAGGTTTAAATGAGACGAAGGAAGTATATCTGATTATTAGATTTTTAACGGAATGATGGTCATACTTGCACATAACATTTTTAGGGACGTTTTAAAAAGTTTTTGAAATTACACATATCCAATTGGCAAGTCACTTTTTAAAATTGGATCTAATATTTAAATTAGTAACATATTTTTTTCATATTTTTTTGGTGATCACATTATTTTAAATTAATTTTTAATATTTAATAATTACAAATTATTTAAAATTAGAAAACAAGGGAAAATAATTTGAAAAAAAATTCTACTCCTCACCGCGTCATTACATCTCCCCCTCCCTTTTCTTTCCTCCCCCACTCTGCAACCCTCCCCCTATCACCCCTTCCACATCCACCCCCCTTCAATTCATTCTCCTCCTCTCTCTCTCTCTCTCTCTCTCTCTCTCTCTCTCTCCCTCTTTCCCATATAATATTATTATGGATCCGACAATATACATGTATGATTTACTTCGTAGAAAACAAATATGGAAAGATGTATTTTTTGGGATTAATTTTTCGTGTTTTAATTTTTTTTATGTATTTTTTCAATATTTAATATTAAAAATTAATAATCCCTCCGACACATTCAAAAAGATATAAAATGAATTTTGCACGAAAATTAAGAATATTGCATAGCGGAGTAAGAGCATTTGCAGCTATGACTTTTGTTAAAGTCATGGCTGATTTGACAACCTATTTATTCCCCAACAATGACTTTGCAAAAGTCATCAATAACTTTTGTAAATGTTGGTTCAGCAGATGCCGCGGTTCACAGCTTGGGAGGGTTTTTTTTATTTTTTTTTGAATCAATTAGAGGGTGACACGTGTCATATTTTTGTGAAATTTATTTATTATTTTTTTTTTTTACAAAAATTGCAATCAACATATAAAAAAATAATAAAAATACAAAAATATTGAAAAAACTATCATTATTAATAAAAAGTAGGAGAGAGAAACTGGTGACTTTTGTCATGAATGGAGATAAAATTGTTTGGAGTTGTGTTTTTGATGACTGCTGACGTGGAACTGGGGTGGAGGAAAGAGGGATGGGAATGAAGTTTTATGGATAAAGATGCTCTAAGTGTTGTGAGTGAGTATAAAAAGTAAAAAGTGAGGTAGGAAAGAGAGTATGGGGTAGGAAATAGTAAATTGATAATTTTTATAAGTATAACAAGTGGGTCTCATGAATAAGAATGTATTAAAAAGTTTTCATTTTGAGAGTGTGCCTTTTTCAACGGAACACCAAAATAAAATTTTGTGTCTTTTTTAGTGGGACGGAGAGAGTATATAATAAACCGTTCTATAAAAAAATTATAAAAATATACTCCCTCCGTCCCAGCCCACTGTAAACAAAAAAAAAATGGCACACCAATTAAGGAATATTATTAAGATAATGAAAATGTGTGGTAGAAAATGAAGAGAGAGAATGAGTGGAGTAAATAGTAGGTTGGTTGAATAAATTGTGTGGTGAAGAATGAGTGGAGTTAATGAGTGGGTGAGGTAGGGAGAATATAAAATATTAAAGGACATTCCATTTATGGTAGTTTACACTGGGCTGGAACGGATCAAAAGGGAAATAAGTTTATACTGGACTGGGACGGAGGGAGTATATGTTGTATATTTAAATAGTATATTCATCTTTAAAAATGAATCATGCCAATTAGATATATTTAAATCCAAAAACACTTTAAAACATTGCATAAAATGTCAAGTGCAAGTCACGTATCGTTTATTTCTTTTAAAGTTTAACACCCCGTTATTTTTATAGTTGAATTGTAAAGAAATGTAAATGTTAGTAAACAATCGGCTAAATTGAACTTTTAGAAGTAACATTTAAAGTAAATGTTAGAAACCAAATTGCTTTGGATTGGGTATGGCTCCGACTATTCCCGGAGCTCGCCAGCAATTCATGGAAGAATGAATCACCACAACTGCTATCCCCTTGATGATGAGGCTACGTCAAAGAGTTTCATCGGCAAAGAACTCAAGTTACTCGATCTAATATTAATATCATTACGGTATTGATGTTGCAGGAAACGTGTTAATCAGCCTACGTCCAGCAATTAGGTTGATTCACTGGCTTTGATTGACCTGAAACAAGAAACCCACGACTAGCCGGATGGTCTCCGGCTTAGATCCTCGGGCGTGAGAGTAAGTATGGTGTTTAGAGCTAATAAATTATAGTGAACAAGAGATCCAGAATAAAACAAATAGCAATTACCTCAAAACCGTTGATGTTGTGAAGTATTTATAGGCTTCGATATGAGTTGTAATTGTAGTAGGATTATATGAAATTCCTAGAATCGTGGATCAGATTTGTACAAGAGATCACGTACGTAAATAACTCCTAATTTGTAGGACTTCGGTTATGGAAATAGTTGTAGATGCGTTATGACTCTGTAGGTCGACGTACGCCTTTTAGGTCGAGGTCACCTGCATGAGTCCAGGTCGACCTGAATGACCAATGTAGCCGGATAATACCCGTATTTGAGATATGGATCGCATGTCGGACAAAGCTAGGTCGAAATCAAAGAGGTCGGACAACGAGCTAGGTCGACTGATTTTGATTGATGGGTCTTGGACCTTATAATAACTGGGCCGTCCCACTAAGCATGTGGTGACAATAATGTTGAACAATTGGGCTTCGTAAGTTGAGCCTAGTCCGTCACTTTTATTCCGTGTTCAGTTCACATGTACTATTTTTAATGTCTCTCGATTACCTTTACATTGACCTAGCTAACTTAATTCTACTGGGACTTGGTCAATTAGTTGAGTGATGTACTATTTATATCTATGAGGAAATTATTTTTAGATTAAACAAAAAATCAAATATTATAAATTTTTGAATCCAAAAACTGAATAAAAAATACATAAGACAAAATAATAATAATAATAACTAGCGTGCCTATCTTTACAAAAAAAAAATTGCAACTAAGAATTATGACTTGTTACTCCATGTACACACATGAATATACATAAAACCATAATGCCTCCATCCTTAAATAAATGTATAAAAAAATGTTTTAAATCGATAGCAAATTTGTATATATTTTTTATATTCATTTATGCACGAAGCAGTTGGTAATTCACAAATATACGTAGATTTTTGCATAGATAAATGATCTAAGATCAAGTGGATTCAGGTATACTTGATAAGGCAGGCCTCCACGTTCGTTGATGCGACTCATATCCATCGCTAGCTTTAATCAGTTGAGCCAAAACTTGTTGTACCGATAAGCCTTGGATATCTGCCTTACCCAATAATTCCTCCAATTGCTTCTTTGTAATCTTGATCTTTACCTCTGTTGTCATCATTTTCTTATAAGAAGATGATGTGTGTTTTAAAAGACCCTTTTCTTCTATGGCTTCGTGATCGTCGGAGGAGGAGGCGGCGGCGAGAGAACCCCAATCGTCGCCACCCCATTCCATAGCTTCTTCTTTCCTTATACAATTTCCCATTTCTATTTTCCGGTAATATTTTTCGGTGAAATTTCTTTTATGCGTTGAAGTGAAGAAATTAAATGAAGATTTCTTTTTGTGGGAAGGAGAATTGGTGCATTATATAGTAGAGGGAGAATGAAGAACGAGTATTTGGTGGGAGGGAGAGTGATTGGATTTGGTAAAAGGTCAAATGATACGGATTGCCACGTTGGATCTTGGGTTGTCCTACCTGGCAGGTGAGGCCAATTAATTATCAAATGACCAGTTCAATTTCCAACCTATTTTTGGATTTGGTAGATGTCATACACCTACCTGGCAATCGGGTTTTAGGTCGGATTGAATTGAGTTAAAGCGGGTAACGGTTTGAGACGAATAAAACATGTTACAATTCATTTGATATATGGGTCAAATGAGACGGATGGACTTGAATAACCTGATAAACTCAATTTTTTTTTTTTTAATTACTTGACAAAAAAAATAATTTAATTTAATTTTTTTGTTCATCTACTAGATGAACAAAATCATACTCTGGTAGGTGAACTCCACCGTCGCTTTTGAGTTGATCAATGAGTTGGATGCCACGGCTTCCGTCTTTGAGTTTGGCTTAAGCTAATCAAATGCTTTAATTAAAAAACATGTGAGATTTTGATTTTTTTTTTTCTAGTTAACTTTATGTAATCGTCGTTGAAATTTGGTTATAAATATTGGGTTGATCAATCTTTAACCAAATATTAAATATAATTTCATGTTACGTAAATGAAAAAAAAAAGGGCATATTTGTAATCTACATTTGGAGTGGATTAATGTGATGTATTTATTTTCTCAATACCAAATTGTGGTGAATGAGAAATTAATACTCAAAATATGCAATTGAAAATGAGTTAATGAATAGTTTTGTGAACGTGGAAAGCCATATTTCACATTGCCTAAAAACACAAAGTAGGAGGGTTTTATACTCATCCACTTCAAGTAGGTAACAATCAAGTGTTATCCTCCTTACCATTCAACCTAGTGGTCCATTGGGTCAACCAGGCAAGTAGTGACCCAATTATGCTAGTTTTGGACTAGCTCAAATTCGAACCACGGGGAAGCACCATCTAAATTCGAGAAATTCGAGCTCGAAAAGGACGCTTTAGATGCGCACTTTGCACTTCGCTCGTGCTTGCTGAAAGCTGTGCAGTCTTAAACTTTTGAGAAATTCAGTTAAGGTTTGTGGATCGGCTAGCTCGGGTGCATGTGAACGGTTTGGGGTTACATTGGTTCGGACGAGGTGTTGGCTCAGTTCAGGCAAGTCGTTGGTTCGGTTTGGGCTGTCTAGGTGGGACGGACTGCGTATTGGGCCGAATAGACACGTGGACTTGGCAAGAACTGAATCGAATATGTGCAATGAGGCCGAACAGGTGTGTGCTGGGCAGGGCGGATGTGCCTTCTAAAACGGACATGGGTCGGTCAGATAAAGGATCTGTATCTCCTCGAATGGGCGTGGGTCACTACGCTCAATCTGGTGCCTTGATCAGATCGGACGATCCAAATTCATCCGATCTGAATTGTCTTTATTCCCTAAATGGCACCACAACTCTTGAAAAACTATAAAAAGACCTCCCCAAGTTTGACAATTTCCTGTATTTAGTCAACAAGCATTTCAATAGTAAATTAGAGAGAGCATATTGAAGCATGAATTTCTTTCAAGTCCAGAAGTTTCAAACATTCACATTTGTTCATATTAACGATAGTTAAAGTCGTTGCATTTTATAAAAAGATTGTCAGTGACCATTAGCATCAGTACGGGACAATTACTTATTACGGAGATTGTGTCCGACACAAGTCTCGACTTTGCGCATTCCAATTTTTATTTATTTTCAGTTAATTCTATTTGTTTTCATATAATGATTAATTAAGATTGTTTTGAAAATTATATAACGGAAATTTGAAAAGTTTTTATTAAAAATTCTTAAAATTTAAAAAATCATGATTTATGATATTATTGATTATACTTTAGATATAAGAGTATTTTTTTACATTTTTCACATTTAAAAAAACAAAAAAAAAATTTATTAATTAGTACGCTCTTATACTTTAAGATAAGGTATAATACTATAAAATATTAAAAGAAAAATTAAAAAAGAAATAATGAAAGTTTTATTAACTAGTCCGCTCTTATACATAAGGTATAAGAGCAAGTCGACGGAGGGTAGGGTTTATAAATTTTTTTGATTTGGTTCTCAAATATATATATAAGGCTCCGTTTGTTTAGCGTAAAACATTTTCCGGAAAATAATTTCCTGCAAAATGTTTTCTGAAAAATGAAAATATTTTCCGGAAAATGGGATGAACATGTTTAGCGTAAAACATTTTCTCCATTTTTCGGTGCGAAACAAACACCGAAAAATGGAGAAAATGTTTTCCGAAAAATATTTTCCCCCAAACAAACGGAGCCTAAAATTTAATAAATTATCTGAACTTTTATGAGTTTTGATTTGGCTGATTAGGGTTTTAAAAATTAAATCTTCAGAAAGTCAGCTAGTAGGCTGAAGCCAGCTCAGGAAGCTTAACGTGTGAAAAGGCTTGAAAATCGCATCTTGCTCCTTAATAATTAGGCACCCTTATTATTAATTAATATTACTAGTAAAATCCCAATCCAAACCCTCTCATTATCTCATAATTACGGACTATGTTATCCACTCCTTCCAATTATCGAATTAGACCTATAAGCATAGGGGATCTACGGTAGTGCCTGGTGTTGTTCAGGCAATTCATAATTATTATTTTATTTTTTTGCAAAACAACGTCTTTTTGACCTGTTTTAAAGAACATGCAACAACAAATGTTTCGCGTCTAGTGAAGCCTATTATATTTATGTAGGTAAAGTGGTGCCTAGTAAAGCCTATTATCTCTTATGTATGTAAACATTTTGAATTTTAGATTCGCGTCAATTTTTTTTTTTAGTAAAGAACATGCAACATCAAGACATTTGGTGGAGATCCGCCACTGCCTATAAGTCACTAGCAAAGAAGAAATTTTATAGATTCGCCCGAATTTTGATTTTTTTTTTTTTTTTGACTTTGTTTACCTACGTTATTTATGGGTTTGTTTGTTGTTGTTGGTGGTGGCTATAGCAGTGATTGATGTGCTTATTGTTTCTATTTTGGTGTTTACAGATGTAGAAGGCTGAGTGTAGTACTGTTTTTGGGACCAGCGGATTTGGTCGAGAGTGCGCTTGTGGAGGAAGGTTTCGATTGAGGAGATGGAGAGTGAAATGTGCGGCAGAGTTGAGGCGGCCAAGATGGTGGCGACGATGTAAGTTGATGTTTTTGCATGGTTTACCCTCTATGCGGAGGGGGTCTGGAGTGGAGGAGGGAGATAACATTTTTGTTGGGGTCTTTTTTATTTAGACCTTCTATTTCTTTAAAATTAACAAAAAACCCTTTGAATTGTTGTTAGTATGAAAACTGAGATATGAGAGAGACAGTGAGATAGAAAATAATAATTGAATTGTTGTTGTTAGTATGAAATGTGGGTCCCATTAATATAAAAAAGTAATAAAACACTTTCATTTTAGGAACTGTATAGTTTGTAATATACTCCCTCTGTCCCATAAGTCTTAAGAAAACTTTCCATTTTGGGCGTCCCATAAGTCTTAAGAATTCCCAAAATGAAAACCTTAAATCACTATTCTCTCTCCTACATTACTTTAATACTCACAACACATTATAATTTACTATTCCCTCCACTCATTCTCTCTCCTATTTAATTTTTCACACTCACAACACTTATTCCACTCATTCTCTCTCCTAATACTATAATAATATTCCTTAATTCCCGTGCCAAATAGAATCTTCTTAAGCTCTATGGGACGGAGGGAGTAGTTTGTAATGGGACGTACAATGAGAAAAGTGTGTAGTTTGTAGTGAGACGTAGGGAGTACTTATTATTGATTTCCATTTTACTCTTAAATAATAGGTCACATGCACGTCGGATGCTTATTTAACTAGAAAAAATGAAAGGAGAATGATCGGGAAGTTCTAAAAAAGTATCATAATGTCCGAGAAGTTCCTTCATCATGTTGAATTATAGATGCAGTATTATATTCACATATGAGTGAATATAATAATATTGCATGCAATATTTTATATTACTGCATAAGAATTTCCAGGTCATTTCGATTTAACGAGGAACTTGAGGAGAAGTGATTTGTTCCAAAAGGAACTTCCGGGTCAAATTCCCAAAAATGAATGTCGTTAGCCTTAGTTACCATGAACGCAACAAAAAGAAGTTTAGATATGTTAAATGCAACAAAAATGAGTTTGGATATAAAATCCTAAGTACCCCTACCATTGGAGTATTTTTGATGCAATTTTTCCTGATTATTTTTCTGAAACTTAAATTGTTATTAACAATAATTTTTAATATTTTCTTAAATTATTATTTTTTTTTTTATTTTTTTTGTTTTGTTAAAGTTCATTTCAAAATGAAGGGAGTATATCATCCGTCCTAAGATGAAATGATAACACTAATCTTATTTTCTGATAAAATTCTAAAGATTACATTGTATTGTATGCAGCGAAAATTAGTACTCCCTCCGTCCCACCGATCTTAAGAAAACTTTCCATTTTGGGCGTCCCACTAATCTTAAAAATTCCCAAAATGGAAAGTTTATATTACTTTTATATTAAATGAGACCCACTTGTCATACTCACAACAATAATCACATCACTATTCCCTCCACTCATTCTCTCTCCTATTTAATTTTTCACACTCACAACACTTCTTCCACTCATTCTCTCTCCTAATACTATAATAATATTCCTTAATTCCCACACCAAATGAAAAATTCCTAAGATGGCCGGGATGGAGGGAGTATATGTATTAAATCCCAGTAATTATATATTTTGTGTATCTTTTTTTTTGCATTTTTGCCCCAAAAAAATCTTGTTTTTTAAATAAAATTTTAAAGATTACAAAAATACAATATAACACTAATTTTGGGACTAATGATTTTTATTATTATTATTCCAATGAAATACCAATTCATGCGTTTATAGATGGTCAAATATGATGGCCTTTATGAGTCTACATTGGCTCCTACTACTCTGGTTAGTTATCTTAGTTTTAAGGAGTAGAAGAAAGATAAATTATTTTAAAATTTTTTTAGTAATAAGTCATAGCAAAATTATGCAACTAGCAGTAGCCCAAGTCTGGGAATGGTCCTTCTCTCTCTCTCTCTGCAGTAGCCCAAGTCTGGGAATGGTCCTTCTCTCTCTCTCTCTGCAGTAGCCCAAGTCTGGGAATGGTCCTTCTCTCTCTCTCTCTCTCTCTCTCTCTCTCTTTTTCTTCTGTTGTATGTTTAAGTGAAAATGAATATTTTCTTCTTCTTTAAATGAATATTTAGCCTTTTTAAAAGAAAAATAATTGATTATTGTCAACGATGGGTTACTCACTTCGTTTTATCTCAATTTTTTGGATCTTGGGGTTCTAACTTTCTAACCTTCACATGTAAGGACATGTGATGTGATGATACCACATATTTTGGTTATCATTAAGAAATAACTAGCTTTAGCTTTGAACAATCTTGTACCTAAATCACAACACAAATGATGAGCACGGTTATAGATCAAGCCGGGTTGATTTCGGCTCATACCCTTGAATGTGAGAGTAAGATATCTGAGGAATATAAACTGAGAATAAAACTTGAAACGCTTTAGCATGTATGTGTGATAGGGTTTAGATAATGTGACTTTCATTGCCATATAGGACAGGGGAGAGTATTTAGAGTGTAGAGAGAAATCTGTTCGGTAAGATCTCCATCGTTGAGAACATTTGTCTTAACCTAGGACACGTGGCGAGCCCCGGTTGGAAAGTACAATAATTGACAATGTCACTATAAAAGATGTCGTTAAAATGACGAAGGATATAGGGGCATGCGACAGTTGGTTTAGAGCTATGACAGCGCATGATGGTCGCTTAAGTCTCCATTTAATACGAAAGGTACAGACCTACTAATTGGTGTCAGATCTCATACCGTATGAGATCTGACAGAATCGTGATTCACACAAATTGTTAGTAACCGGGAATATGGATGAGACCGCGAGCCAAAGCGGACTGATGATAACTCGGTTTGGAAGTGCCACGACATTTAGTTCGATTTGAACCAAATCGATCTTGGATCCGATCTAAAGGGTACAGGCTCAGCAGTATGTATGAAAACAAAGAATTGAACTAAAACTAATAATGCATTCTTAATTCAAGAGTTTATGTCATGTCCCAGTTAAAAATAAAAGAGGAAAAATTTTGATGGAAAAACGAGAGATTCTCTTTAACAACCTGTTATAACAGGAAAATCTTACTCCCTCTGTTGTCCCAGCCTAGTGTGAATCAAAATGTTGGGCACACTGATTAAGGAGACGTAAGAGAGAGAAAAAGTGGAGAGAGAATGTTGTGAGTGTAAAAATAAAATAGGAGAGAGAATGAGTGGAAGGAATAGTTAGGAGAAATAAAATAGAAAAGAAAATGAGTGGGGTAAATAGCGAGGATTCCCTTTCATTTTGGGCAGTTCACACTCAGCTGGAACAGATCAAAAGAAAAATAAGTGTACACTCGGCTGGAACGGAGGGAGTATATTTTGCATAAATTTGATCATATTAAAGCTAGTCAGGAAGTACTTACAAATTTGATCACGTTAAAGCAAAACAACTAAATTCACAAAGAACAATTTCATTTGAGATATGAAAATTTGCAAGATCATACCTTCATAGCAAATTTCACAGCACCATTCATTCATTTTGGGTAACAAACAAGCCTAAATTAATTTATATGATCAATTGACTGGCTGCCGCGATCTGGTGAAAGAATGAATTGAGCTCTTATAGGCAATTTAGATGCAGCAATTGAAATTGCCTTTCTCGCAATCTCTTCCGTAACGCCGCCGATTTCATATAGAATTCGACCTGGTTTAACACTGGCGGCCAAATATGCAGTAGCTCCTTTACCTCTGCCCATACGAGTACCCGGAGCTTTTGCTGTCATTGCCTGATCTGGAAATATGCGTACCCATAATTTTCCCGCGCCGCGACGACCATGACGGCGGACATTGCCGGAGATGGCACGCCGACCTGCTTCAAGTTGTCTTGATGCAATCCAGGAAGATTCGAGGGCTTGAAGTGCGTATTTACCGAAACTAATTTGATTACCCTTCATTCTTGTTGTTGCCGTTGTTAGGGTTTTGGAAGGAATCTGGGATCGTGAATTTTAGGGTTATAGACTTATGGTGAGGGGTGGGCTTTTTGTTGGGTTTGGATTTTTAACTCAATACGAACTCGGCCCATCTATAAATATCTAAGATGTTAAAGCCCGTTTGGAGAATTTTAAATCCTAACAGCAATATTATTCAATTTCAAAATAAATTGAAAATCAAATACTCCCTCCGCCCCAAGATAATAATAATAACTAGTACTCAGCCCGCGCTAACGACACGGCCAAGACAAAAAGCGTAGTTGAAAAAATGATAAGTAGAATAAAACAGCTTCTCCATGAGTTGTTTTATGCCTGGCTATCAATGTACATCAATTATGCCTTACATCCTTGATTACTTTTTACGTAAAAATCTATGACAATTTAAAAAATTGAAAAATAAACAAAAATGACTAAGGGCATTCTCAAAAGAGGCACTGAAACTAAAAACAGGCTTCAATTATTCGAAGACAAACAATCATAAATTATAAATTATTTAGAGAAATAATATAGAATTTTGATTTGATTTGATTGCAAAAATGATGGATAAAATTCCACTGTGTAATAAAAATACCTTGCAAGTGTACAAGTTACCGAAGTAGCAACGTACAAAAGTAAGGGTCGAACCACAGAGACTTGAGTGAATTAACAAGTTGATTTAAGTAGTGCAAAAAGTAACCAAGGGGGGGGGTTTTGATTTTGATTAATTAAACTAATAATGAAAACAAATAAATTAAACTAATGAAATTAAAATAAATATTAAAATCAAGAATGACAAGGATTCACGGATTGGGTTTCACAATTATCTCCTTCCTATGCTAATTTATAAAAACAATTACTAATCTTGTTCAAGAAATCGTTCACTTTAATAAAAGTTGGGACGGTTAGATGGCCGGATTGCAACCCTATTATTGAGTAATTATCAATTATCACGCAAGATCAAATTAACAAAAACACAATTTATTAAGAATCGAAGAACAATTGATTTTAGATCCTTTTGATTTCCGCAAAGTCTTCAATTGGATCTATTCAATGAAATCTAGGCCAATGTAAAAATCACCCACGCAAGTGTAGTAATTTAAACCCTAGTAATTTAAAGACCAACAATATCAATCAATAATGTTGAAGTCTAAAAATAAATTAAGCAAATTTCATTGAACAAGAACAAGAAAAGTGTGAAAGAATTAAAACATCATTAGCATAAGAATTCGACAATTGTTACATCCAATCCGCGAAAAGAGAATTTAGCTACTCATATTCATGATTGACATCACAAAATATGAATAATAACAATAAAACATCAAACCTCAAATCCTTGCAAAAACCTTCAAAAACAAACTCTTCAATCCTTCAAACCCTAACAAAAACTTGAGACAAAAGGTTTTTCTCATAATAATAATAATGAGAATATATATAGTCCTAAAACAATCCTTCAAAGACTAGGAAAAGGAATTAAGAGGATTCATCAAAATCTGCAAAGGATCTCCAAAATCCTTTCAAAATAAGGAAACTGCCCTCCTTGGTTCGGCCACACCTTGGGCGTGCGCCCACTCCTTCCGGGCGTGCGCCCACTATCAATTCGAGTTTCGGGCGTGCGCCCACTTGAGCCGGCGTACGCCCTGATTTGAATTCCAAAGCCCAAAGCCTTTGGCCCGGATTACCTTGCACTAGGCCACTCTCTGCCCTATTTTGATACCCTCCTGGCCCAGCCATGCATTGCTAGATTTCTCGGCCAGCAGCTTGCAATGTGGCCTAGATTGGTATAATTAGTATTCCGTTTCGTCCCGCTATTTTGCAGTCGCACTTTGACCACTATAAAAAATTCTTCTGCACTTCGCTCTTTAGACTTTTATTTTTCATTTAATCCCACGAATTTTTATATATCAAATTCGTCCAAAAATTCCATATTCCCAGTTCAGTCCCTGAATTTTCCAATAATTCCACTTTAGCCCAAAAGCTTCCAAATGTCAGTTTAGTCCCAGATTTCAGCATTATCGCACTTCAGCCCCTGAACTTATCAAAACACTCAAATATACATTAAATTCTCAAGGATTCGAACAGAAAATAAGCTTAGGAACATATCTTTTGGATGGGTAAAACCACATCCATCACATACCCCCAAACTTACCTTTTGCTCGTCCCCGAGTAAAACAAAATTAAACAAAAACAAAACTACTCTAACAAATAAAGAAGCAATAAACAAAATATTTTTGATATGTTCTCAATATATACAAGGTTGTTGGCCAAAGAAGTCTCAGATTCTCACGTAAATGTGCTACACAAGTGCCAAAATGAAAATGCAATTACAATTACATTAATGCATCTAACCCACAATTTTCCACCTCGGCCTGAATGGTGAATGAAATATGGGAGATCATGATCACTAAGATAAGATTGTTTATGGGATCACTAACACATGCTCTAAATCAAAGATACAATACAATTATTTACACAAGGATACTCATATGCATGATTACGCACTTGTCAACCCGATTACTCAATATTGAATACGAATTATGGCTCAAAGTTAAGTCCACAACAAATGTGGGGCTAGGCTCACGGGTACAAACGAAGGAAAGGATATACAAATACAAGAATGTGAAATTAAAAACCTTCCATTGCAATACTTCTTTCCGAATTTTAACTTTTCCGCTCACCTTTGTTTTCCCAATGCTTCAACCCCCAAACTAGAACTTTGTTCATACTTTATACACATTGGGGTTGAAAGCATTCCCTCTCTCAAAATAGGTCACTCATCAAACATATTTCACAGAATTGGGGGGCAAACTTTTGATTTTATCCATATTTTTTTTATTTTTATTTTTATTTTTATTTTATTTTTTTTTTTTTTTTTTTTTTTTTTGATTGCCCCCTTTTATACAATACAAATCATGTTTCCAACTTTTGACCTTCCTCACTCATTCCCAAAATTTCCCCCACGTAACCCCCAAACCGATCGTTTCTAATTCCACATTCTTGCAAAGGTGGGATAACCTATTCTAGGTGTCAAGGGTTAGGGATTAGGCATCAAATGAAGGCGAATGGTGGTCTAGATGTTCCATTCTTTCTAACTTAGGCTCAAAAGGGATCAAGTGACAATTTATATATATAGTGACGAGAAAGTCGAGGCTTACAAGAGGGTTGTCAAAGAAAGATAAGCCATAAATACCAAGTAATCTATTGATTTGTTATTGACAAGCATGCAATCTCGTTCTAGGACCCCGAGAATGTCAAAGTGAACCCATAAAGTGGCACCTAAATTAATGACCATGATCAAGAATTAAAACGGAAGTGAATGGTGGTGCAATTATGTTTTACATGCATTCATGCAATTCTAATTAACACATTCAAATTGGCACAAACTAGCAAAACTCAATCAAAATCCCTCAAATCATCACGGACGTTGGCCAACTTCCAAACATATAAAGAGAACAAATTTTTAAAATTTTCTATTTTTTTGGAGGGTGACACTATATACACTCCCCTATAAACCCACAAACTCGGAGAGATATCTACCCCCAAACTCAAAACATGCTATGTCCTCATAGCAAAGAGAACAAAAACATGTCTCGGGTTCAAAGGACAATATGACACAACAAAACAAATAAATAAAGCAATAAAATATACCTACTTGGGTTGCCTCCCACTTAGCGCATTTGTTTAAGGTCGTTAGCCCGACCATTGCTCCCAACTAAATGGGATTTGATGTGACCGCATTCATTTTGGCCTTTGCTTTCCTTCCCTTGGCCCACTTCGCACATTCTCGGGCACAAATGCCCACAACTTTCCACAAAAATTCACCCTTTGTTATAAGCTCGGGTGGGGCCCAAGAAACTTTTCGAACCTTTTTCTTGCTCTTTTTCTTTTTCTTCAATTTCTTTTTCTTGGGGACCTCTCCCCCAAACTCATTTGGTGCCTTATTCTTATCACAATCAAGCACCTCCTTTTCCTTCACATCATTGCAAGCATCCTGCACATTCATCTTGACAGACAAAGCATCAGAAATACCAAGAGAGCAACCCTCTTCTATTTTAGCACATTGAATCAATATAGGTAGACTTGAGTGGAAAGAAAGATTTCAATGGGGACACCGACCCCTTTTGGATCGGCCTGTGGGGGTGATACGGGCCATCACAAGAACCAAAATTGTCGGCCTTATTTTTCACGGCACACAAGTGGGAACCCGCACTATCCCTAGATTTCTCTCCGTCATTTGGCACAACTTCACAATTATCAACATAAGAACACACCTCTCTATCCTCACTCGGATGTTTCATGGCATCAAACACTGAAATTTCAATTTTCTCACCCGCCACTGTCATAGATAGTTTGCCATTCTTCACATTAATAATGGTGTTGGTCGTCGCCATGAAGGGTCTCCCAAGTAATATGGGTGAATCCCGGCGACTTCCTTCACCTCTTGGCATTTCAAGCACAACGAAATCAACAGGCACAATGAATGAATTTACTTGAACTAAAACATCCTCCACAATGCCCACAGGTCTTTTAATGGACCGATCCGCAAGTTGTAGGGCCATTGTGGTGGGTTTCAATTCGGGTAAACCCAACTCCTCATATAAATAATATGGCAACAAATTAATGCTGGCCCCAAGATCCAACATCGCTTTTACCCCCTTTGACTCCCCCATAGTAATAGATATCAGAAAACTTCCGGGGTCTTTTAATTTGGGTGGAAGACAATGTTGTACCACTGCGCTAGCATTTTCACTCATCACTATTCTCTCATCTGTCCCATACCTATGTTTCTTGGAATTTAATTCTTTGAAAAATTTGGAATAAGCAGGAATATTTTTGATCACATTGAGTAAAGGGATATTGATGTTCACCTTAGAAAACATGTTCATCAATTCCGACATCTGCTTATCCAATTTATGTTTTAAAATCCTTCCAGGAAACGGTACGGGAGGTACATATGGCATGGGGGGTGGAGAATTAACTTTAGAATTTTCCCCCATGTCACTTGTACTCTTATCACAACCGACATCATTATTATCCACATTAGCATTTTGATCTACAACAGGAGGGGGAGAAGAAGATGAAGGAGAGATTACCTCACTACCTACCTGTTTGCCATTTCGAAGAGTGATAATGGCATTTGCTTGATGTGGTTGACTCGGAAAAGTCCCAGACTTATGGCCTTGTAGGGCGGTTGCTAATTGCCCAATTTGAGTCTCCAACTTCTGAATTGCAGCTTCATGGTTCTTGGACGCTTGTTGATTTTCCGCCCTCAATTGATTATTTTCGGCTTGCAATTTCTCCATGGCCACTTCCCACAGTTCCCTTTTATGCTCATACTGTACCGGTGGAGGTTGAGGATGGAGAGGCTTATTTTGTTCTTGATTGCCTCCCCATGAAAAATTTGGGTGTTGCCTCCACCCCGGGTTGTAATTGTTCCCAAACTGATTATTATTTGGTGGGAACCGTTGACCAAATCCTTGCATCGCTGTACACCGCTCGGTTTCATTGCCAAAGGAACTAGTAGAGGGACATGAGTTATAATCATGAGATTTAGAGCCGCATGTAACACAACTATCATACACAAGATGAGCAGTAGAAGGCATAGAAGAAGAAGAGGCATTTTGCAAAGCTAATTTATCAAATCTTTGGTTGAGCAATGCAAAGTGCTTAGCAATCTCATTATTCAATCCGACCTCATTTACCCCCTTGTTGCTCCCTAGAACCTTTTTGTTGAGAATTAGCACTCAACATCTCAAACAATTCCTGGCATTGTTGTGCAGTCTTGGTTCCCAAACTACCTCCTATTGCATTATCAACCATGGATTGGTATTCCGGGGATAAAGCCCCATAAAATGTTTGATGCAACATAGAAGCGGGGAAAATTATGATGAGGGCATTGAATTTGTAACATCCTAAATCTATCCCATTGCCTCGTGGAAGGCTTCCTGCCGGTTCTGTGCAAATCCCATAATTTTCACCCTAAAATCTGTCAATGCATTATAAGGGTAGAACTTAATAAGAAAAGCATCATGTAAAGCATCCCAAGTAGTGATGCTACGGGAGGAAGTAACAATAGCCAAGTTTTGGCTTTGTCTTTCAATGCATATGGGAAGCACTTCGATCTCAAGTGCTCACATTGTAACACCCTCTTTTATAGGGAACCCACTCATGATAGACATGAATTCTCTCAAAAATGCCAAAGTATCCTCACCAAATTAAACCATGAAAGTTTGGAAGCATATTAAAATATTGGCCTTTTATTTCATAAGCTAGTGCTGCATCGGGCAACACTATGCACGACACCGATGTGTCGACTCTTGGCCTAGCAAAGGCATTCATGACTTGATCCGCCATCACAAAATTAAATTCTTCTTCTTCCTCGGTGGAAGAAGTTTCCAACTCACTTAATTCTTCTTCTCGTCCCTAAGTGAAAGTATCGGTTCAGTTGACTCTTGGATAGGGGGAATGCCCCTAGTGAGTCTCTCAATATTCTCGTTCACCTGAACCAACACGGGGTTCAAGGAACGTCTACCAAACATGCACTGATTAAATAAACTTGTTAAAAATCACAACAAGTCCCCGGCAACGGCGCCAAAAACTTGATGGATAAAATTCCACTGTGTAATAAAAATACCTTGCAAGTGTACAAGTTACCGAAGTAGCAACGTACAAAAGTAAGGGTCGAACCACAGAGACTTGAGTGAATTAACAAGTTGATTTAAGTAGTGCAAAAAGTAACCAAGGGGGGGTTTTTGATTTTGATTAATTAAACTAATAATGAAAACAAATAAATTAAACTAATGAAATTAAAATAAATATTAAAATCAAGAATGACAAGGATTCACGGATTGGGTTTCACAATTATCTCCTTCCTATGCTAATTTATAAAAACAATTACTAATCTTGTTCAAGAAATCGTTCACTTTAATAAAAGTTGGGACGGTTAGATGGCCGGATTGCAACCCTATTATTGAGTAATTATCAATTATCACGCAAGATCAAATTAACAAAAACACAATTTATTAAGAATCGAAGAACAATTGATTTTAGATCCTTTTGATTTCCGCAAAGTCTTCAATTGGATCTATTCAATGAAATCTAGGCCAATGTAAAAATCACCCACGCAAGTGTAGTAATTTAAACCCTAGTAATTTAAAGACCAACAATATCAATCAATAATGTTGAAGTCTAAAAATAAATTAAGCAAATTTCATTGAACAAGAACAAGAAAAGTGTGAAAGAATTAAAACATCATTAGCATAAGAATTCGACAATTGTTACATCCAATCCGCGAAAAGAGAATTTAGCTACTCATATTCATGATTGACATCACAAAATATGAATAATAACAATAAAACATCAAACCTCAAATCCTTGCAAAAACCTTCAAAAACAAACTCTTCAATCCTTCAAACCCTAACAAAAACTTGAGACAAAAGGTTTTTCTCATAATAATAATAATGAGAATATATATAGTCCTAAAACAATCCTTCAAAGACTAGGAAAAGGAATTAAGAGGATTCATCAAAATCTGCAAAGGATCTCCAAAATCTTTTCAAAATAAGGAAACTGCCCTCCTTGGTTCGGCCACACCGGGCGTGCGCCCACTCCTTCCAGGCGTGCGCCCACTATCAATCTGAGAGTTTCGGGCGTGCGTCCACTTGAACCGGGCGTACGCCTGATTTGAATTCCAAAGCCCAAACAGCTTTGGCCCAGATTACCTTGCCTAAGCCACTCTCGGCCCTATTTTGATGCCCTCCTGGCCCAGCCATGCCTTGCAATGGCCGGCCTTGCCATGCTAGATTTCTCGGCCAGCAGCTTGCAATGTGGCCTAGATTGGTATAATTAGTATTCGTTCCGTCTCGCAGTTTTGCAGTCGCACTTTGACCACTCTAATGAATTCTTTTGCACTTCGCTCTTTGGACTTTTATTTTTCATTTTATCCCAGGAATTTTTATAAATTAAATTCGTCCAAAAATTCCATATTCCCAGTTCAGTCCCTGAATTTTCCAATAATTCCACTTTAGCCCAAAAGCTTCCAAATGTCAGTTTAGTCCCAGATTTCAGCATTATCGCACTTCAGCCCCTGAACTTATCAAAACACTCAAATATACATTAAATTCTCAAGGATTCGAACAGAAAATAAGCTTAGGAACATATCTTTTGGATGGGTAAAACCACATCCATCAAAAAACAACAATATTGATGATCATTTGCATTGCAAGATATAATTCAACATTTTCTTCTTTTTAGCTATTTTCTTACTTAGTTAAGCACTTAAGAATCTTAATCACATTGACTTGCTACATACTCCCTCCGTCTCACAAATATACAAAAAATTATCTCTTTTGGGCGTCTCACAATAATTTACACTTTTCCAAAATGAAAATGAGACCCACTTCTCTCTACTCACAAAACACTTTTTAAATTTACTATTCTCTCCACTCATTCTCTCTCCTATTTTACTTTTACACTCACAACACATTACCTTAATCACTTTTTACCTTAAACTCCGTGCCGGACTAAAAAGTTTATACAATTGTGGGATGGAGGGAGTACTTGTTTGTATCTATTCCTCTCTCTCTCTCCACTTCTATGTTGCCACGTATAAATTTAAGTAGCAAATCATCTTATATTCATCACTGAAAGGAAAAAGTTTAAATATACATAAAATTAAAAAACATAGAAAGAATTAATCAATAAAAAAAAACTGACCAAATTGATGTCAAAACATTAGCTTTATTCGTCTTTCCTTGTCATCAACTAAATCCATCAGTCTCGAAAACAAAAATAATAATTTAGACCCTAAAAATCAACAATATGAGACGATATATTAAAAGGGTAATTTATATTTCCTTATCAAACTTAAACATTCTCCTTTTCAACGCCAACTGAATTTGGCCATTTTTCTTTCTCAATTTTTGATGTCTTTTTATGTTGTAAATATGAGCCAAACCCCTTTTACATGGATTCGAGGAATATATATTGGAAGGGGACTATCCCCTTCTAGACCACTATAGGTGGTAGATAGGATGGAACTAATAAACATTAGTAAATAGAGGACAAAAAGTTATGCTTATCTTGATCCAGAGAACTATTATGGAACAAAAATAGAGAACAGTTTTAAGGTTGAAGGTCAAAGTGGATTTAATCTTACTCCATCTGTTTCGAAATAAATGTTTAAAAATATTCAAATTTATTTCGTCATATATTTTTCAATCGGACATTTTTGAAAATAATAAAATTTATTTATTAATCGAACCTTTCTTCTTTTTAAAATTTTCCAAATATTTTTTTGTGATTCTCCATTTTTATTTAGTACTGTTTCTTTTCTAATTATTTTTATTTGATTTTTACCTTTCTTCTTTTTAAAATTTTCCAAAGATTTTTTTTGATTCTCCATTTTTATTTAGTACTGTTTCTTTTCTAATTATTTTTATTTGATTTTTTCCGTTAGTTGACCATCCATTTGACCGTTAAATATGCCTATGTGGCTTGGTCACGTCATCAAATTGCTGAGTTAGCCTTAAAAGTTTATAAAATAGGCTGAGGTGGAAGTATTAAGGGTTAAAGTGACAAAATATAACTTTAGGAGGTCATTGAATTATTGTTATTATCCCATTTTTATCTTATTTTTTCTCTCTAACACCACACACACACTCTCTCTACTTTCTTCTTCTTCCCCAACTGCCACCCTCCTCCAACCGCCGCACTCCTCCACCTCTTGAAATCCGACAGCCTCCCACAATCACCCACCGCCACCATCTCTCTTCTTAATCATCATCCCCGCTTGCTTGAAACCCGTCCCTGAAATCTTACGATTTCGCTTACCCAATCCCAATCCCTCTTTCATTTCTCACTCTAGATCTGTATAGGCCTAGTTCTTCGTCAAACCCCCGCCCATGCCTTGACACAAAGCCCTAATTATTCAAATTCCGGTGATTCCACCGATCGTCGTGCTTTAATTTATTGGGGTTTCTGTTTCCCTCGAGATTCTTCGCCCTAAGCCCCTCTTTTTTACAGGTTGAAGAGCTGGGAGTGGCGATGCCATACGCAAATGGAGTCATTCCTGGTAACGCATCGTCCATGGATGAAGTATTCATGTCATGTTGGCCATTTGCAAACCGAAAACAAAAGGCGGGCTGGGCATCAGACTGATTGAATTGAAGATTGGATTCCTCAGAGATATGAAATGGATTAGCTCCAGTAGGTAGCCATTCCATTCTCAGGGAACCATACGTGAGATTTCAGCCTTAAATGGCTCCGTCCCGAGCTTCCGTCGTCGACCTTGGGGTTTGGGACTTTCAATTTTGATATTAGGGAAAATGCTCACACACACACACAGAGAAAGAGGGGAAGAGATTGAGAGCTTTGAAACTTACATTTAACAAATATCTCCCGTAGGAAAAATAAGTAAATGATAGGAGTGGGTAACTAAAGTAACTGCTGTGTGATTGATTGATGAGTGGGAAGTTTTTGTTAATGCAGACTGTGGGTGTTACCACAGGTGCTATCACTGGCAGTTGGGTGTTACCCGGACTGTAATGATTTGTAATTTAATAATTCTTTCCATATTATTGTATATCCTAATGTCTAATATTATTTGCAAGATATATGTGTTTTTTGTCCATATTTCAGGTTAATATATGGTTGGATTAATTGCTAGAAACAAGGAAGAAGTTGGAGAAGGAGTTACACGTAAATAGGAGATTTACGTGTAACTATTGCTTGGTCCATATTATTTGAAGAAGGAATAAAAACGTGGGAAGACCAAGTCATGGAGTTGTTGCTGATTAATTGAAGAGTACAATACCAAGAAAGCAAGAGAGTACAAGGGATAAAGCATGGACTTGGGCTTCAAGAAATCGGTTGCTACATTCTAGGAAAGTTGGCGCATGAAGAGGAATTCAAGCCAAGAATTATTCTCCACTCCTCACACTCGATCTGAAGGTCCAAGGCTGTTATTTTGGAGTAGCCTCCAAGGCATTGGAAGGCTATAAATAGGCTAGGTGTGTTTCATTTGAAGTAGGCCAAATATCAAACACACACACCATAGCACAAGAGAGACAAAGTTCTTTGGTTCGCATATCCTTCCTCCCTTGTGATTCTAGCTTAAACACTGAGTGTTTAAGAGAGTGTTGGCCAAGGATAGGATTCGTTCTTTGTCTCATTCAGTTCCATAGAGCATTATCATTGTATTAGCAATAGGAAACTTTCGGCTTTGTAATTTTGCTATATTGATTATAAAGTCTTCGCCATCTAGGCACACTCAAGTTATATATTTATATAACTTGAGAAAATTATATCTTGTGTTATTTATTTCCGCTGCACAAAGTTTTTATAAACTATTTATTTTGGTGTGTGTGTGCTGTCCGTCAGTGTGTTAACCAAGGTGTTGGGTAACATCTACGGTAACATCTCTTTCCAGTGAAGCCATTGACAATTTCAGTTTTTTTTCAAGATTAAATCTCAGCCTTTGAATCAGATTGCCAAAAATCAATTTCAGCCTCTCTTTATGGGGGGCTAAGAGACGATTTTTACCTCCTGTATTATTGTATATTAGATTATTTTGTACCTCTTTAGTATTCTCCTAAACTTAAATCCAAGTCGGATCTTCGTAAAATTGAAATCATGATGAAATCGTTAAATAATGCTCTTTATTATTATTATGTACTACAAAATAAAATAAAAAATGAATATTGGACTCCAATGTACAACCAACGAAGTACAACTGTACAACATCATCATCTTCACAACACATCATTTATGTTATCTTCGTAGTCAAAACTGGAACGGATAGATGGACCAGTTACTTGCATCAAATTAACTGGAATTATCGAATAACATAATGCTACTCCGTTAGATTAATCGGATCCATCCACATTTCGCTTAAGTTCTCTCAAAACGGCGCGATATGAGTAGTCATTGTTTCATAGCTAGAAATGCAAGCCTTAGAATTAACCTTAAACGTCCTCAACAAATCACCGGACATTTGCCTCACCGCCGGCGAACAATCACTCTGTATCAAAACCAATATCTTCCCTAACCCATTGTTGTTCATCACCGCCTCCTGCGCTTTCTCCTCCCTAAACAAACAACACAAACTCCACAAAATCTCCACCGCAATCTCCGTGGCGGATCTGGAAACCTTCAACACTTTCATCACAATTGCTTTCAGGCAATCCCCATTTTCGCATATTTCGAATCTCCCCTCTTTAATCGTGGAAACCCATTCCAGAAGCTTCAATGCCTTCTCCACCACCGCGGGTGACTCAGTTAATAGTGTTTTAGCGATGATTTTCACAGCCCCCAAACGCACTATGCGAGCCCTAATTCGCTTCGGCGATGACAGATAAATTAAACATGATAGGAGTGGGTAGTTAAGTAACTTCTGTGTGATTGAGTGAGAAGTTTTTTTTCAAGATTAAATCTCAGCCTTTGGATCAACTTTTCAAGAATGAATCTGAGCCACCACTTATGGGTAGGCTAAGAGGCGGTTATATCAACCTGTATTGTATTATAGATACTCCCTCCGTCCCAATAGTAGCTTCTCATTTTGCCATTTTGGGTGTCCCGTTAATAGCTTCCACTTTCCTTTTTTGACAAAGGAATCTTTACTATTCTCTCCACTCATTCTCTCTCCTACATTATTTTAATACTCACAACACCATTATAATTTACTATTCTCTCCACTCATTCTCTCTCCTATTTTCAAATTACACTCACAACATTTTTTCTTCCCCCCATTTTCTTAATTTGCGAGCTTGGCAAAAAATGGAAAGCAATTGTTGGGACGGAGGGAGTATGTACAAATTGTCTTAACACAAAAATTAAGACGAAATATGAAAAGATGATGAGTTACTAGTAGAAGATTGGATATGAAAGAGAAAGTGAAGTAAGTTAATAATTGTTGTGGGTATAACAACTGAGTCTCGTTTTTATTTCGGGACTTTGCTTATTACTTTGAGATGATCAAGATCTTTTTTATTATTACTTTGACACGATCATAATCTTTTTGAATATTATTATTAGGGGAAGGAGGCAGTGGCGAATCTACACCAAATATTTTGTTGTTGCCTGTTTTTTACTAAAAAAAAATGACAGGAAACTAAAATTCAAAATCTATAGTATAAATAAGACCGGTCCTTGCTACAGTACAATGATCAGTTTTAAGTGCCAAATTTCCCATTTTGCCCTCACTAAATTGTTCCTTTCCCATTTTGCCCTTAAAAATTTTTTTTTTTAAAAATTAAAAAAAAAAAAAAACACGTGTCCTTGGACACGGGCTTTTACTAGTGTTTATATACATAAGAGATAATAGGATTCACTAGGCACCACTTTACATACATAAATATAATAGGCTTCGCTAAGCGGCGTAGGTGCGAAACATTTGGGGTTGCCTGTTCTTTAAAATAGGTCAAAACGACGTCATTTTACAAAAAAAAAATAATAATAATAATAATAAAAAAAAATTGGTTGCCTGGCCAACACCAGGCATTATCGTAGATCCGCCCCGGAAGGAGGGAGTAAATTCTAGCACCCTATCCTAATTCAATTACAAAGATTGTTTGAATCCTACTCCTGTTAGGACTTTGGATTATCAAATCTTGATATATTCAGGTTTCATTATTCCTCTACTGAATCGGATAACCCTCCCCAATAAACATACATATATACTGTTCTATTTTCCCACAACTCAAGTACAACAATGGCCGGAAAATCTTGGTCATCGTCGACAACAATGTTGCCTTGTCTCCTCTATTCTCATGGCAAAGATTACAGAAGCAAGACTCTTTACAACATACCTTTGTCCACTCACAAATCCTGTTCTATTTTCCCACAACTCAAGTACAAAATCGTTATGGCTTCTAGCCATGGCTGGTTGATCTTGATGACTTATAAGAAGGAAACAAGTCCCGAAGATCATTGTTATTCTCTATGGAACCCTCTCACTTTGGAATCTATACATTTACCTCCCCTCGCCTTAAGGCCTAACCACCAAGTGAAGTCTTTTATTCTGTCGTCCCCTCCAAAGGATCCCCATAGCAAGCTTTTCTTATTTGAGACGACAATACCTGCAATCTTTGCTTGCAAGCCTTCTAATGTAGGAGAATGGATCGAGTTGAGGTATGATAATTTGAATATAAACTATGATCTCCGCAATCCTGTTAGTTGGAATGGTATCGTATTTGCCGTAGGAAGAAATAAAAAGGTATTTCGCGTAGAAATTAATAATGATAATACTATTTTCCTACGCCCGCTGCCATTGATCCCGGCCTCACATTCCCACTTTTGGCATGTGAGCTTGGTTGAATGTTGTGGGGATTTGTACACAGTTTGTTATAGCACAGGTTGTACTGTAAAAGGTGTTGGACTGAAGGAAATCGTTGCTGTCAACGTTTACAAATTGAAGTTTTCAGATATGATGTGGGTGAAAGTGGACAATATCGACGATCATGCATTTTTTCTAAGCAAAAATCATGCTATTTCTTGCCCCGCAGCTGACCTTTCAAGCTTCTCTGCTCTAAGGAATCGAGTATATTTCGCTCTGGAAGATGGCGAAAACAATTGCTTATATTCATACCATGTTGAAGAGGGAACACTTACAATTTCTCGCCTTTTCTCAAATTGGCCCCGAATGTCGATTTCTTCCATCTGGGCAACAATGCCTATACTTGGAACTAACAAGGCCATGGTTTTTGCTAAAGAAGAAGAAAGAAAAGGCGACGAAAAGAAAATCTTCTTCCCATGGACTAATCTTTCAATGGACCTGCAAACGTTGATTGCCGAGAAGCTTCCTCTAATCGATTACATGAGGTTAAGAGACCTCTATAGGATGAATGGTTTAATAGCTCCACCAATTCAAAGAAGATCGCTCCATTTGGAATCTCCCTGGCTCATATTTTCTCCTAGCGGAAAGAACGTATGCAACTTTCTTGATCCCTCCCTCAACAATGGAAGATATTTTGTGAAGACCCCAGAATTGTTTCAAGATCCGATTGTCCGCTACTGCAAGGAAAGTTGGGTTCTGATGACATCGTCAAAGCCTTTCGGATTGTCAGTATTCTTGTTTAATCCTGTCACAATGGCTACGATTCAACTTCCATATCTGGACGTTGAGACTGCTCCTATGTTAGCATTTGGCTTCTCTTCCTCGCCTTATTCTAACAAAAAACATTGTTTTGTTGTTTGCTTTAAGTACGTGCCTCACAAGGTTTATTTTTTTGCCACAGGTCTGGGCATGAAGAAATGGAGTTTTTTTGAGTTCTGGAATAGAGATTTCCGTCCTAATGGTAACACCCCAGTTTTCTGCAACGGGGCGTTTTATTATTCAGGTAAAGATGCAAGAATCGGAGTTCTCAGAATAGAAGAAGGAGGGATGATTACATGGGACGTGTTTTATGTCGAAAGAAGACCTGAAAATTTTCACCGGAACTATTTAGTGGAGTGCGATGGGAGGCTTTTATCCGTTTTTGTTGGTCATTCGGGAGAATGGGTTCAAGTGATGAAGCTATCCAGAAGAAGTTATAAATGGAAAACTGTATATGATTTGGGCAAGCATGTATTATATGTTAGCCGACTTTCAACAATCTGCAAGGTGGCTCAAGTGGAAGGAACGGACAACAGGATTTACTTTGAAAGATTGCACGGAAAAAGGGCGTGATGTTGCTAGGACCTTCCTCAACAGCAACTTCACCGTTGTAGTCCGACTTCGATATCTCCGGCTCCTTCTTCTCCGACTGGTCTGCACACAATCAAACGTCAACTAAGCCGGGGGCGGCTCCGGCGAAAGCCCCTCCGGCGTGAGGATAAGAATGGGCTTGTCAAAGGGGAAAATCAACAAAATTTGAGAGTGTTTGTGGTTGTGTGTGTCTTAATCAACGTACCTTGACAATGAAGCCTGCATATCTTATTTATACCCCTCATCCTCGTGCCTTGCACATGACATCCTCACATTTCATGCCTACTGCCACGTGTCGCCATATCATTGGTCCTTTCATAAAGTAAACCCTAATCACGTGATCATCAATCCCAATGCATAACCGTCTAATGGGTCCCACTTGGTAGATATTTATATGCCGCCTCTGGTGAATAACATTAACAAGAATCCTTCTCTCGCCGGATAGAGTCACTTCTTGTCCTATCTCGCCTCATCATTATGTCTTGCCTTATCCGACTGTGTCGCTTTTAACGTCATGTCTTGCCATTATTCTTTATCGCCAGCTCTCCTCATAATGTGTCGCTGTTTGACGTCTTGGTATTCTCCCCTTCTTAATGATATTAGTGGGATACTCCTGTCTCGCCTTCCTTCCTTGGGCCGCCTATATCCTTTTCTTCTTCTTGGGTCGCACTCTAATTTGGGCCCACTTTGCCGCTTTCTTGTTAATAAACTTGGGCCAAGCCCAATCTTTATATTTGGTCAGCATCAGAAGCCCCTAAGTTTATGGCGAGATTCATTTATGGTCTCGCCAAAAACTTTATGTTCACAGATTATTCAATTAGCGACATATGCAATCTTCTTCAAGAAGCTACCACTGGAGATCCCTGTCCATACACGTGTCCTTCTCTTGGTAACCCTTAACATTTTAATGAGCCGTCATTTGGGAATCGTGCCCGGTTGTGAGGGAAAATTCAAAAACCTTCCCCAAACGTCACATCCATCATTTCCTTAACCCCTCTCTCATATAAATACCAAATCATAACCCCCATTCCTCTTTTCACAACACTTAAACCCTGCTTGAACCCTTTCCTTTTCCGGCGAACATCAACACTGATTCCGACCATTCTTCCTCATTTTTCACCGCCTAAATCCCTGATTTCTTGCCCACATTTGCTTCTTGACCTTGATTCCATTCTTATTTACGCCTTTTCAAAGTGATTTGGTGTAATATTTCTCAATTCCCAGGATCTGATTATCGTCTCCGGCGTCTGTTCATCTTTCCCGGTGACCCTTCATCTTTTCCGACCAAGATCATCCTTTTCCTCAGGTAACTTTTCCTAAAACCCTTCGCATTCTTTATCCTTCACATTTTGGTCTCCCCCTTTTGACCGATTATTTAAAGTTGCATTTCCTTTCATTACATAAAAATAATTTTTCCCAAACTGCTCTTCATGGCGAGATCTAAATACTGTGCCAAGGTAGTTAGATACGGTCGCTGTCAGGTTTCAGGCGGCTTTTATAGACGCCTGCGAACTACTTGGGCGAGATTGCCCAAGGCCGACCTAATTAGGTTTTTAGTTGAACACGGTGGATCCTTCGATTGACTCCCTTGAAATCCAAGGCCATTTTTTCCTTCCACTTTCAAATTTCCTATGTCGCACATTTTCCCTTCTAGTAATCAATTGGTTCGATTTATTAAAGATAAGTATAAACTGTCTTTAAGCGACTCCTACGAATCCCAATGTGTCGCCGATCCCTTTTCCAAACGTAGAACACATTATAAATCAATCCTTTCTTCTTCTTCTTCCGGTGACTCTGCGACATGGTGGCCGGTCAAGCAACATCTTCGCCGCCGCTTCCAACAATCTCCCTCTACTTGGGGTTCAAAATATCGGCCTTCAAGAAGGTACACTTTTTACCAATCCCGCGCATGCTGAAGCGGGATCTTCCCATGCAAACAAATAAAGACTCCCTAACTCCCAACCTTATAACCGATTGGCATAGGGAATATCACATAGATAGCTCCATCTATTGCATTTCGAATATCGTGAGACCTTTCCCTTGCCCACTTACGAGAAATGCGGGAAGGCATTGTCATTTTCCCTTCTCAACTCAAGGCCGGCCTTAGGATCCCCTTTGATCCTTTCCTTTGTGAATTCTTGTATAAAGCCCAAGCCATGATCACCGAAATTCACCCAAATGCTATTAGGATAATAACTACCTTCATCGCCATTTGTCGCTCTCTGCGAAAAGAACCCACCATTACCGCTATGCTTTCTTTGTTTACTGGGTACAAACAAACCAACCAACTTGCCGACGACATATTGGAAACTCGCCTTTCTCTCCAATACCATAGGGGTCCCAAAGTCCTTACTCCACTGCCCACCAAAATTCACGATTGGATGGACGACCCTCTCTTCGTTGTTTCTCGCGTTGGATGGTCTCATCCTGCCGACCTACATCCTATTAATACTCAAATTGAATCCAAAGATGTTTCTACCATTGGCGACACTGCCCTTGTTGACGACATTCGCTCCTTGATTGCCTTACCCTGAAAATTCTGCCCTCGACGCTCCCCTGCCTCTCATTTCTTGGAGAGGTATTCTCGGAATAGGGAATTGCTAGATCAAGTCGGTTTGGGCTGACAACTTACCCCGAGTCCGGCCCGAATTCCAATAAGCCACGTTTATTTCGACGGATGGGAGCGACATTCCAACAACAAGTATGCTCATGAATGTCGGGCCTTGCAAGGGTTCTCGTCATCTTCGCCATGAATACCGCTCTTTGTATGTTTCCCCTTTAATCTTATCTTTTCTTTCCTTCAATTATAACTTGAAATACAACAACCCTTAACTTCCTTCTATTTATTTTCGTATCACCGCCAAATCCATGGAAAGTCGTCAAGCGCCAACTCGGAATCGACAAGAGAAGGAAACAATTGGCCCAATGCACGCGGCCTTGCTCTTGCCTCCCTCCCTGAAAATCGTGCTTTGCCAATTTCTCGCGATGGTAAAGATGCTGAAGAGATTGCTTTGGAGAAAACTCAGAACACATCTAGAAAAAGAGCCGGACCAACCAACCAAGCTGCGCGAGCTAAACGACTGAAAAGAGTCGCTTCTGTAACAACCCATGTCACTCCCGCTTCTCAGGTAAATGTCCCGCCAAATCCTGTTACTGATTCAACTCCTCCTTCTATTGAAACTAATCTCCCGCCCACTTCTATTTCGCCAAATATTGAGACCACCATTTCCCAAGCTGTTATCCCGCCAACTGATGTCGCACCGACAACTGAAAATATTGAAATTCTTACCTCCAATCTTGTTCCACCAAATACTTCTTCTTTAGAAGTTAATATTTCTGAGCCCCAACAAATTGAAAATCTTCCTCTCCGCGAGACGGAGGTCTGCGACTTAACACTCATTTCCAGCTCCCCTTCAACTCCTCCCGGCTCCTAGCACTTCTTCCGCTCTTCCTACTCCTAGTCCGGCTACAGAAAACTTTTCCAAGCCCCTTGATTTTGTTGGGCTTTATGAGCTTAGCAAGGAAATTGCCGTAGTCCCCCGCATAAAGGGGTTGATTGAGGAAACTAAAAGCACTAAGAATATCTATCGGGCGGCTCGGCCTTAATTAGAGCTAGTGATCAAGTACAGTTCATAATGTCTCCCAAATGGATTCTGCTCATGCCGCATGCCAGGCGGGTTATTATTTTTCATTGGTTAGTTCTTCTTTCCTTCCTTGTTTTATTTTACCTTAATCTTATTCTCAACTTTCTCTTAACTTCTAATTGTTATCTTTTCCCAGCTTGGATCTTCTATCACCGGCATTAGCGAGGCAAACACTGACCTGAAAATGAATCTCCGCTAGATTGAAACGCGACAAAGATACTCCTTAAGGGTAGACTTACGAGACGGGATTCTTCAATCAAAAACTTGGAAAAGGAGCGGGACAAATTGAAGATCGATCTAACCACTTCTCACAATCGCCTTGACTGCACCCTCACGGATCTCAATGCCGCCAATTCCAGTCTCGCCACTGCCACTACTGAACTTGATTCCGCCAGAGAAAATGTCGCTAAACTGAGGAGTGAGAATGAAGCTTTAAAGGAAACTCATGCCGCTGAAACTCAAACTCTCCAAGACGAGATTGCTAGGCTTAAAGAGGAACTAGCTGAGAAGACCGCGGAAGCTGCTGCTCTGAATGCCGATGTGGCTCAATTAACTGACGACATTGCTGACATTGGGAACCAAACTTCCCTTCAAGTTATGCGAGCCGCCGGGCCGAAATCAACGACATTCCCGCTATCACGATTGAAAAACTCGCCCACCGGGGTTCTCGAGCCAATTTTTAGCGAGGTTTGTCGCCGCGGTCATTCCGTAGTTCCTTATACTCCGGAAGAACGCAAAGATCTTGCCGATGAAGATGCTTTGCTGGGAAAATCGCCATGGAGAGCTCCTCCTGTTCAAGTTCCAAATGCTGTAGCTTTGTGGGATACTCTTCTTGAGCACAAGCATAAGCAGCTGGATGATGCCAAAGCTCTTGCCTTAGCGGCTTCAAGCTCCAGCCAAGTCATCCCGCCTACTGAACCCGATGTCTGATCTATCTCCTTCTTAACTTTTACTTTGAACAAATTTTTGTAACTTGCCTTGATGGCTAAACAATTTACTCTCTTTTCTTTTTGGGGCCTGCGTGCCTTTTGAACATTGTACATTTGCGGCCTTTGTGCTTGCCCCTTTACTTTTTGCTTTACTTATTTCTCCACTCATTGTTTTGATAGTTCATCAAAATCTCTTTTGCATTGACAGTATCATACACATATACTCCCATCGAAAAGTGAAGTCAGTCTTTAGGCGACTTTACTCATAACATATTTTGCGACTCATATTGTCGCTTAACTCTAATCTTTTCTTGATCTTCTTTTGCTTTATACTTAGAATAATTTCCTTCTTTCGCCTCATCTTTCCTTTTTCTTCCAAATGAGAGAGTGATATCTTTCATAGCGACTTATGCTCTTGCCCTTACTGCGAGATAAATCTTTTCTTCATTCATAGCTCCGAAACTTTCATTTTTATAGTCCATAGACTTTTACATCTTTCACCATCCATAGCTTGACTTATATCATAGTTTACAACTTACATTGACTCACATCGATTTATAGTCCGACGACTTACTTTGACTCGCATCGTTTTATAGTCCGACGACTTTCTTTGACTCGCATCGTTTTATAGTCCGACGACTTTCTTTGACTCGCATCGTTTTATAGTCCGACGACTTTCTTTGACTCGCATCGTTTTATAGTCCGACGACTTTCTTTGACTCGCATCGTTTTATAGTCCGACGACTTTCTTTGACTCGCATCGTTTTATAGTCCGACGACTTTCTTTGACTCGCATCGTTTTATAGTCCGACGACTTTCTTTGACTCGCATCGTTTTATAGTCCGACGACTTTCTTTGACTCGCATCGTTTTATAGTCCGACGACTTTCTTTGACTCGCATCGTTTTATAGTCCGACGACTTTCAACATTTATAGTCCGTCGACTTTCAACATTTATAGTCCGTCGACTTTCAACATTTATTCATTCCTTTCAATAATTCATCAAACATTGTTTTGATAATTCATCAAAAACTCTTAACCTTCTTACCTTTAGCGAGATATCACCATACACATATACTCCCATCGAAAAAGTGAAGTTGTCTTTAGGCAACTTTACTCTTGAGCAATTTATTTACCATGTCATTGGCTACTGATCATACATAACTATAAAATTCATTCCATGTAAAGCACATATGAGGAATAAAATTTCATATTTTCATTGTATCATAAACATATTCAACATAAGTTCCATGTATATATTTTCTATTAAAATCATGAAGCATATGACTTTCATTCATCATTGAAAAGTTCATAAATTCATTAAAATGATTATTAAAAAGACTTTTAATAGGAACAAGATAGGCAAATTACCCTTATCACTTCAATGGTAGTATTTCTTTAAGTGATCAACACTCCATGCATTC
This sequence comes from Adenophora triphylla var. japonica, assembly GCA_022495995.1. NCBI lineage: Eukaryota > Viridiplantae > Streptophyta > Magnoliopsida > Asterales > Campanulaceae > Adenophora > Adenophora triphylla. The sequence goes on from JAFEMH010000006.1 coordinate 1,207,437, forward strand.
TGACCTCTTTGCCGTCCTTCTTCTTTCAAGTGATAAGTCCCCTCTCGCACAATTCTAGCAATTTGGAAGGGACCTTCCCATTTCGGATCTAGCTTGGCAAATCCCATTGCCGCGCCTTTAACTTCACGACTCCTCAACACCCAATCGCCAACATTAAATGACCTCTTCTTTACTCGCTTATCGTGTTGTGCCTTCATCCGCTGCTTGTAATTAATCATCCTCATTCTCGCTCTAAGCCTCTTTTCATCACTCGATCTAGCTCAAAGCACCTTCGTCGCTATTCATTATCTCGTCATAATAAGTTACTCTACGGGTAGGCAAACCCATCTCGCCAGGAGCCATCGCTTCGAGCCGTAAGTTAATGCGAAGGTCCGTCTCGCCAGCTGACCCCTTTACTGTCGTTCTAACATACCATAAAGCCGCGGACAGCTCCTCCAACCAAGCCCCGCCTCTCTTCTCTAAGTTTTTACACAAAATCTCGAGAACTTGCTTGTTAGCGGCCTCTACTTGTCCGTTGCATTGCGGCCTATACACCGCAGATCGCCAATGTTTGATGCTCAAATTCTCGCAAAATCCGTGAAACTTCTTTCTAAATCATGCCCATGATCGAGATGATTGCCCGCGGCATTCCACGGCGACATAGGATTTCCTCCGTTACAAATCTGATGATCCGGTCTTCGCAGTAGAAGTTAAAGCTCTTGCCTCACCCACTTGGTAAAATAATCAACAGCTTACCACCACCATCTCGCGCTCCTCCTTTGGCCTTGGGAAAGGTCCTATAAGGTCTATTCCCCACATATCAAAAGGCCAAGCTGCTACAATTGGGGTCTCGCTCGCCGGCCGCCTAGGAATGTTAGCATGTCGCCGGCACCGGTCACATCTTCTTACATACTCCTCCGCATCCTTTCTTCAATGACGGCCAATAATACCCATGAAACATGATTTTATTAGCCAAAGTTCTTGCTCCCGGATGACCTCCACAAACGCCCTACGCACCTCAAACAAAACGTTATCAACCTTCCCCGGTTCCACGCATCTCATCAAAGGCCGCGAGAAAGACTTCCTAAGATAAGATCCCATCCCGTACATGCAAACCTTGGTGACATTTTCCTAACAATCTTCGCCTTATCTTCGTCTTGTGGCAGCTCTTCTTTCTCCAAATAGTCTTTCATTTCATTTACCCAATCTTTTTCACCAACTTCAATTTCCATTATCGTGGGCCCGTCAAAAGCCGGCTTCTTCCACAAATTCAACTACCACTTTCTTAGGCAACTCCTCTATTTTATCGCAAGCGGCTTTGCTCAACATGTCGGCTCGCTCATTTTTCTCTCTATCAATCTCGCACCAGCCTCCCAATAATCAAAGCTTTGCAAAATCTCGCCTTACCATTTCACAATACTTTGTCAAAATTGCACTCACTACTCCATATCTTCCTTTTTACTGATTAACAATTAACCGAGAGTCGAGTGGGCGACTATCTCGCTTTACTCCGATATCTCGGCATAACTCCAAACCCGCCACCAACGCCTCGTATTCGCCGGTTGTTTGTCATGTTAAACTTAAACCTCAAGGCCTTCTCATATGTGCAATCTTTTCCTGGCGAGCTTAATGAAATCCCGGCTCCGCCTTTGTCCTTAGCTGAGGACCCATCAACAAACAATTCCCAACATCCCGCAGTCTTTCTTTCTCTTCTTCCGCTTCTGTGGTCTTGCGACTTGGCCTTCCTCTTCCTTGCCTCTTGAAGTCTCAATCTCCTCTCTTTCATATGTGAATGAAGTTTCGAGAATAAAGTCCGCCAAAGCTCGAGCCTTAATCGCCTTTCTCGCCTCATATTGAATATCAAATTCGTTAATTCAATCGACCATTTAAGAAGCCTTCCACTCGAATCAGCCGTTGTAAAATCTTTCTTAAGGGTGCATTGTCAACACAAGAATAGGTGAGATAGGAAATAGGCCCTCAACTTCCTTGTCGCTATTACCAAAGCATAAGCCAATTTTTCGCATTAAAATATCTCGCTTCTACCTCACTCAATGCCTTTGAAACATAATACACCGGTTTTTGCATGCCACCATCCTCCTTTATTAATACCGCTGCCATCGCTAAATTCGATGCCGCTAAGTAGACATATAAATGGTCTCCTTCCTCGGGCTACATAAGATGGGCGGCTTTCCCAAATACTCCTTTATCTTCGAAAAGCTTCTTCACACTTGTCATCCCAAGCAAACTTCGATCTCCTTTCGCATTTGAAGAACGGCAAACATTTCTCACCGACCGCGACACAAATCGTCCCAAAGCTATCACTCCTACCATTTAACCTTCAATCTCTTGAATGGTCTTGCGACTTCATATCAATTAACGCCCGGATCTTCTCAGATTTGCCTCTATCCCGCGGCGATTTACAAGAAATCCTAAAACTTTCCCGCCGTTACTCCAAAGGTGCACTTACTTGGATTAAGCTTCATGGAATTCTTTCTCAAGTTCTCAAAAGTTTCAAATGTATCCGCCAAATGATCCTCCCCTTGGTCTTGATCACCATATCGTCAATATAAGCTTCAACATTCCTCCCAATCTGCGATTTAAATATCTTGTTAACCATCCTTTGGTATGTCGCCCTGCTTCTTCAAACCAAAAGGCATCATTTTATAGCAAAATTTCCAAGGGGAGTCCCGAAAGCTGTTTTGGCTTTATCCTCTTCAAGCATCTTGATCCGTGATACCCCGAGTAAGCATCAATAAAGCTAAACACCTTGTGTCCCGCAATAGAATCCACCAGCCTATCAATCTTTGGCAAAGAATAACAATCCTTGTGACATGCCGTATTCAAATCTGTAAAATCTATGCACATTCTCCACTTCTTGTTCGCCTTCAACACCATCATCAAGTAAGCTAGCTGACCGGATAAGTGATCTCTTCAATGATTCCCGCCTTTAACAACTTCTCTACTTCCCCGATCACCGCTTTCTCCTTTTCCGCGTATAAGTATCTCACCTTCGCTTAAAAGGCTCTACATTTGGATCGCATTTAGACAAAGGTAAGGCGACATTTTCATCAACTCCGCACATATCCTCTGGTCTCCAGGCAAATACATCAATGTTATCTCGCAAAAAATTAATTAGCATATCCCGCTCTTCCTTCTTCAACTGTTGCCCAATCTTGATTTTCTGCTCGGGATATCTATCATTCACAATCACTTCTTCCAGTTCTTCTGCCGCCTGAATATCAGGCTCATCCCGCATTTGCAGTGTGTCTACTTCAATTTCAGCCGCCTTTTTTCGATCGACATTTCTCTTCATCCCAATACCGCTACTCTCCCCTTTTTCTCTCTCGTTCCGCGACATACTCCCCGGGGTGTCCATCACGATTTCTTCCTCGCACTCCTCACTCTCCGAATCCACTATCTCTTCAATGTAGGGCTCTTTCATCTTGACAAATTCGGTGGATCTAGACCAAGCCATCTCCGCTTGCATCACCATCAAAGCCATCAAATTCTTTTTCTCGACTTTTCCCGCATCATTTCTATCTCCACATCTCGCTCCTCACTTCTTTCCTTCATAACTTCATCCTCACTCTTTCCTCAATAATTATGATTGCCGACTTATTCTTCATACTTTCTGTCTCCTCCCAACTCTCACATCCCCTAAGTCGGTAATCATATTTATTCTCGCATCCCGCATACAAAGCGTAGAAAGTGAACTTGTGCTTGCTCGCCGCCGTTTGCATTTCAATCTTCTTTTGAATAACTTCCTTCACCTCACTTTTCAAACATGCTATCCCCCTTGCCGTAGGAAACTTGACTCACCGATGCGGGATAGATACCACCATTTCAAAGCTTTGCATAAAGGGAATGCCCACAATAGCATTATAAGGCGACACCAAATCAATAACCATAAACTCAACAAGACGAGTTCTCACCTTCTCATCCTCTCCTATCTCTACCGCCAACGAAATCGTTCCTTTAACCCGCACAAGATGGTTAGTAAACCTTCCAAGAATCCTTTATACGGCACCAAATTGGCCTTCGTATATCGCATCTTTTAAAAGCATCATAATAGAGAATATTTCGCTTGCTCCGTAATCTACTAAAACCCGATGCAAAATACTGTTTCGGGCGATTGAGATTACAATTGGTTGGCATCCATGACTTGGCGTTAAAGCCAACTCTCGTCTTGAAAAACTAATCATCCTTTCTTCACCGGGCGGATAGGCGGGAATGTGACAAGTGTGAGATAGCGACATAATCCGATTATTTAGGCAAGTAATGCTTGTAGGCTCGTGAATCACCAAAATTTCATTTCTATTTCCATTTCCTCCTTGATCCGCCCCATTTGGCTCCCGCCATACATACTCTTGCAACGCACCCTTTCAATTTGGTTTTGAATTACTCTTTTCAAATTATAACAATTGTCAGCCTCATGACCCCGCTCCCGATGATAATTACAGTAATTGATTCATGTTAACTCTCCCAAGATCATTCATTTCAAAAGGTGCCGGCAAATCAACACTCGCGTAATTTCACTTGGTGAAGCAACAACCTTGTAAACCTTATCATTCTTCTAACTCCACGACCTCCATTTGGGCCTCCATTACGACCTCCATTGCGACCTCCACCTCTCGCTGCCGGGATTCCTCGACCTCCTTGCTGAGCGGCATTCCTTCCTTCACATACTCAATCCGATCCTTAACACTTTTCTTTCCATTGTTTGAAGCTCCTTCATCAACATCTTCGCCACCACAAGACGCTGACCCTCTCATGCAACTCACTCAAAGTTGCAGGTAATCTCATTCTTAACTCCCTCCCGAATGATTCGGATAACAGACCCGACATATACATCATGATGACGTACTTGGGATCAATCTCAAGCAATTTGATTGGCAATTAACAAAAATCTATTGGTGTAAGTAACAAGACCTTCTCCCGTCTTTTGCTTAATGCCAATCAACTCGCAAAGACTACCGGTTGAGCTCCCATTGATCCAAATCTCGCCAAAATTTCCTCTTAAAGTCTTGGTACCCCAAGATAGAGTTAGCAGTGCCGTCGTACAAACCAATCCAAAGCCCGAAGCTCCAAGGTACTAGCAAAAGTCTTGCATAACAACGCATCATCCTTGGTCGAATCGCCATTGTCACCTCAAATCCCGCTACGTGAGTCCCGGCGGTGGTTACTCCCGCATATTTAGATAGAGCAGTAAGCGAAAACTGAGCCGTCTCAGCCTCTTGAATATATCTAGCAAAAGGGGCTACAAAAGAGTCCTTTTCATTATCAATCGCACCACCCTTTTCCAATTCCGCTAACCTCCTTGCCATCTCGGCCATCTTGTTTCTTGAAAACGTCCTCTTCACCAAAACGACTAACTCCAATACCCTTTCCCTTTTCTATCACCTTGGGCTTCTCCATATCATTGAAACTTCTCAACTCTTTCGCCATCCTCCGCCTCATTCGACGCAAAGACGCCTTCTTCTTCTTCACAATAGAGGGACGACACTTGGGAAGTGTGTGGCCAATGATAAACTTTGATCTTTCTTCCATTTTCCATGTACTCTCCCGCTTTTCTTTTTGTGTTCCTTCCATTCGCTTGCGACCCATCAATTCTCGCTTCTACTTCTTTTGGCTTCTCGTGCTCTACTTCCTTTTCTCGCTCCTCATTTACCACAATTACCTCCTTATTTGCTCCCTTGTCTCCCTCTATTGTCGCGTTAAAATCCCCGCGGATTGGAGTAGGTTTCTTCTTCATCGCCCTCGCCGCTTGTTGTTCTCAATCAATTGCATGATCGTAGCGTTATGAATCCTCAAACTTTCTTCCTCATTCTCTATTTCCTCCTCTGGTGGTGGCGGCATCACATTCCTCTCTCTCTCTTCGCATCTCGCTCCGCCTCCTCCGGATTACTTGCCGCGAGGAAGAAGTATCTCTCGCTCCACCCATACCGATATTCCCAAACCCCGAAATTGGAGTGACAATGCTCCTTCCCGCTACGCCTTTTTGGCCCACTACCATATTCTTCTCTCGGTGTTGACATTCTTTCCTCTTACGCAATCAAACTTATGAAATTCACCCACGAAAATCTCGCAAATCTTATGAAGATTTGAAGATCTCGGCTCAAACCCGTAAACAAACAATAAAAACCCAAAGCAAAAACAATCTTTCTTCAACACCAAAACTCTCCAAAAATCTTCAACAAAGATTTCAATTACACCTTACCACCAAAAACACCCAAATCACAAATTTATTCGAAACAAAACAAACCCACAAAATCCGACTTCAAAACTCTACAACCAAACCCGCATTAGAACAATTCTTAACGAACAACTTTGAATCACAACTCATACAAATACTTGAGAAAACAGAATCTACTCCAACCCAATTAACAATATCACAATATTCAACTATTCCAACCCACAAATTTACAAAACATCAATCGACTCCAACAATAATAAGAACAACAAACTTCACTTACAAATTGCCAATAACGCCAACTCAACCAATAAACTCCACACCCTCAATCGTCCACAACCCACCTTCACGATCTCGTAACGAGCTTCCCAATCTCGAGCCACCGCCGATAACACTTCAATCCTTGAAGAGAAAACAGTCCGCAACGGAACCGCTTTGATGTTGCTAGGACCTTCCTCAACAAAGAATCTCACCGTTGTAGTCCGACTTCGATATCTCCGGCTCCTTCTTTCTCCGACTGTCTCGCACACAATCAAACGTCAACTAAGCCGGGGGCGGCTCCGGCGAAAGCCCCTCCGGCGTGAGGATAAGAATTGGCTCGTTAAAGGGGAAAATCAACAAAGTTTGAGAGTGTTTGTGGTTGTGTGTGTATGAATCAACGTACCTTGACAATGAAGCCTGCATATCTTATTTATACCCCTCATCCTCGTGCCTTGCACATGACATCCTCACATTTCATGCCTACTGCCACGTGTCGCTACATCATTGGTCCTTTCATAAAGTAAACCCTAATCACGTGATCATCAATCCCAATGCATAACCGTCTAATGGGTCCCACTTGGTAGATATTTGTATGCCGCCTCTGGTGAATAACATTAACAAGAATCCTTCTCTCGCCGGATAGAGTCACTTCTTGTCCTATCTCGCCTCATCATTATGTCTCGCCTTATTCAAATGTGTCGCTTTTAACGTCATGTCTCGCCATTATTCTTTATCGCCGGCTTACCTCATAATGTGTCGCTGTTTGACGTCTTGGTCTTCTCCCCTTCTGAATGACATTATTGGGATACTCCTGTCTCGCCTTCCTTCCTTGGGCCGCCTATATCCTTTTCTTCTTCTTGGATCGTACTCTAATTTGAGCCCATTTTGCCGCTTTCTTGTTAATAAACTTGGGCCAAGCCCAATCTTTATATTTGGTCAACATCAACAGCCTTTTTGAACGGGGTAATAATAATGACTCTAAATTGACGGGATTTATATTGTCATCCATAAATCCAGTGTGATATCCCTCATCCCACATAAAAAAATATGTGAGAATTTAGGCTCCGTTTGTTTAGCGTAAAACATTTTCCGGAAAATGATTTTCGGCAAAATGTTTTCCGGAAAATGAAAATATTTTCCGGAAAATAAGATAAAAATGAAGTTCTCCCCATTTTCTGGTGCGAAACAAATACCGGAAAATGAGGAAAATGTTTTCCGAAAAACATTTTCCCCAAAACAAACGGAGCCTTAGTGTGATATATAAAAGGTCCATACACTAATACTAAGCATCAAATCATCCATTGGACTTTTGGAGGCCTGTGATGGGCTGTGGTTAATCCAAATGAGGAGATGCTTAGTGAGCCAGTGTGTGCCTGCATAGCGGGTCGGGCTTCGGACTCGGGTTGTATAGCGGGTCGAGCTTCGGACTCGGGTCGTTACATCCAGTGAGTCAATATAAATAAAATCATTTGGAATGCTTTTAGGGCCTCTCAGCTAGATCAAAAATCAATAAAATTCACATAATGAAAATTTCATATAAATTCATGCTTCTATCAATCTGCTCTTATACCTATGGTATAAAACTATGATTACTCGTATATCTATGCATAAAAGTAAAAAAAAAAACAATTTTTGCATTTTCTTAAAAAATTATAAAAAATCTTTCAATTTACTCCTATACCTAAGTTGTAAAACTATAAAAGGTTATTTTTTAATTTTTTTTAAATAAAATTATTAACCCGTTCACTCTTATACCTAAGGTACAAGAGCGGATAAATAGATCTTGGGCAGAGGTCCAGTTTGGATGATGCATAGGTGGAGATTTGGGCTACAGACACTTGAATCGTTTCTAATTTAAGGCCCAATACACCCCATTCTCCATGAATTACAATTTCAAGATAATATCTCAGCCCTAATATTTACTCATTAGTTGTCACCATAAAAATAAGAATTATTACAGGAATCAATAAAACTTTGTCACTCAACAAAATTGAAGAATCCGACTTTAATGAATACCCCTAATTATGTAGGGACTAAATTGTTGTTGTTGTTGGACTTTAATGTGAGAGGATCTGAACTATTGTTTTTTCTTTGTACCGATTTAATGTTTTTATTTCTTTTTTTTTTTAATATGTTTCAGTTTAAATTTCTTACTTGTGAATCATGGCTTGTATATATAGGCATAAGATTGTATAATCTATGTGAATGGGAATGCTCATGAGATAAGGTTATAATCCTAGAGGGATTATAACTGATGAGTCCTTGTTGGATAAGAAACTGTGTGAAATAAGGTTATAATCCTATGAAGATTATAACTGTTCACAGTCCTTTATTGAGTAGGATTGGATAAACTGCAATCAGCACGTGAGCCGGTGAGGAGCTTCCTCGGCTTATGTGGCCTTGTCGGCCTAAGTCGAACCGAGGAGGAGAGTAGTATGGGGAAGCCCATTTCTGTATTAAGGTTGTAACCGAGGAGGTCTCTTCGTCATCAAAGGGAGCCTTGCTCGGCCTTGGAGGGATTCCTTCCTCGGCCCAGATATACACCTTGCTCGGCATTGGGCTTTACTTGAGCCTTAATCATTATACGTATGCTATGTCAAGGTCGACATAGGGGAATGGCGAGGAGGTAGTACGATTAAAAGTAGGGTAGACCCACTCCCTTAGTCGTAATTAAGACTTGCATGAATTATATTTTGGACCCAATCCATTGGGCATTGCCCGATCACGGATCCACGTTCGTACCTCTGTTTATACCGTTCAACACTTAAATTTTATCAAACCACATAAAACATAGAAATTCAACAAAACAAATACTTAATAATTGAATGGCATAAAACGAGTACAACCATGGGTTATATACCGACCATGACCCAATGGATTGAGCCTAAGGTAAAATTTATACAAGTCTCAAATACGACATGTGAAATGGATTTTCCTACCAATTCTAGTCATGCATACTCGTCATTTTCCACTATTTCGACCTAGGAATAACTGATTCTATAACTAAGGCAAGAGTATTGACATACACCTACCAAGGCATACGAAGATGCCGACCAATGGACGTCAATATGTCGACCATGACATATTCAAATGACGACCAGCGCCTATCAGGCTCCTATTATGGCATAGGAAATGGGTTTTCCTACCCTTGATCAATTCCTTTCTCGATATACACTACAAGAAAACATGGCAACTGAAACAGAATTTTGCAACCAAATTGAAATCAGTTTCAGAACAAGGCAACTGAAACGGAATTTCGCAACCGAATTGATATCAGTTTCAGAGTAAAAAGTGCTCAATGAAAATTGACGTGCACAATTAATATTGCAACTCATATTGCAACGGAAAACCATTTTGTCGCTTCATGTTTCGTGGTTGCAACGGTTTTTGAAACAGATGAACTTCTGTTTCAATTTTCTGTTTCAAATTCAGTTGCAATTATTAATATAAAATTTATATATTTTGAACTTAAAAAATTTGGCCGCAAAAAGTTTGGAGGGAGAATACCCGCCAAATTTTGCAAGGGATTTTGAAACCAATAAACTTCCATTTCAAATTCTCCATTCAATTTCAGTTGCAATTAATTATAAATTATTTTTATTTTATTAAATTGTAAGAAATTAATCTAAAACGGCACCGTATAGGCGTATGTTTTATCCTTAATTACTTTGCGACCTAATCTGACCCAACCAAACCGCAAACACGCTGTTCCTTTTACCCTTTCTCTTCTCTTCTCTTCTCTTCTCTTCTCTTCTCGCTCTCACTCTCTCTCTTCGCTACTGCGACTTTTCGTGGTGCTGGCATCTCCTTCCGGCGAAATTCATGGTGACGGCGTCTCCTACGACGCCCAAATACATCTGGGAAGGTTTATTTTTGATTTGATGAAATTACTTTTGTTTTAGGGTTTATTTTTGTTTTATGAAATTAGGATATTATTAAATTGTTGATTTGAAATGTTTTGCTCATATTATGATTGTTTAAAGTTTGCCACAACAGACACCCTGCACGGTATGCTTCTGGGAAGGTTTCTTGTTGGAACGGGGATGGGAATTGGCCCTCACATTTGCGGATCTCTACGTAATGCAGTACATAGTCATGATTTTTGAATTGTATGTAGCAATGGATGTGACCTATTCCCTTCTGCTCTCATTCCTGGTTATTGTCATCGTCATTTCCAGGTTTCTCCAGCTTTTGTGTGGGGTATTTATGGGAGTTTCACTCAGATTGCAACTTGTCTTGGACTTTTATTGTATCATTTCTCGTTGGGATTCCAGCCAAGGATGTTCCCCTCTGGTAGGAGAATGATTTGAATACATTCTTGGTTTCATTTTTGTTATTGTCTTCTGAGTTTTTCCTACTTGTTTGATAATATATGATTTGGCTAGTTTGATCACAGTTAGTTACCGTAATTTGATTTCCTTAATGATTGGAACAGGTGGCGTGTTTGCTTTTGGATGCCTACTATTCCTGCAGTACTACTTATTCTCTTGATGGCATTACGTGCGTAAAGTCCTCATTGGGTTTTTAAGGTGATCCACATTCGTTCCTTATCTAAAACTTCTTCATCAAGGATGAACTTCAATACATTTTATGGTAGCTTTTACATTACTATTGGCGTATTTTATATTTTCTCCTTTTATTAGTATTGGCAAATTTCATATTTTGTGCTTCCGTACAACATTTTATCTTCCATATCCATTGAATACTGATTTTAGTTAACATTGTTCCTGAGTGTGGCTCAAAGGGGCCGAAGTGCCGAAGCAGAAGCAGCATTTGAGAAGCTTCTAGGAGGGTTACATGTGAAATCTGCAATGGCAGAATTGTCCATGCCTGACCGAGGGGATGAAGTAGGTGCCGTAAAGCTTTTAGAGCTTATCTATGGCCGCCACGCTAGAGGTATTAGTCATTGCTTTTTGATTACTTCTTCTATTACAAGCTGCATTTAGGTTGATAAACTTTTACCGGTTCATTTCCAGTGGTTTTTATTGCGTCTGCCCTTCTTGCTTTGCAACAACTGTCTGACATGGTATGTGAATTAATTTATGCTCATAATCCCTTTTCTGGAAAGATGGTGCTTCTTCTTGGGACCTAATCTAACCCAGCCAAACCACAAACACGCCGTTCCTTTTCCCCTTTCTCTTCTCTTCTCCCCCTCGCTCTTAACTCTCTTTCTCTACTACTGCGACTTCTCGTGGTGCCGGCGTCTCCTTCCAGCAAAATTCGTGGTGCCGGCGTCCCCATTCTCACACAAATGTACCGTGTGCTTTCTCCCCCCCACACACACATACACACATCTCATTCAGAAAATCTCTCTCTATCTTTCAGTTGCACTCACACACACACTTGGATAGTGGGTCTGGTAACAGTAATGTACATCTTACCTCTCATCCCTATATGATATTTTTAGCAGAACTGCAACTGATACGAGAATTAACAGCCACCTTTGGGCATCCACATCATTACCCGCACATCAAAGTGACATATTGGCTAGTATTTCATAGTTACTGAGAAGAAAGAGCCATGTTAGTCTGACCCAGTTTTGAGGTAAACTATCATTTCATGTTTTCATTTGCAGACTTCACCACTAGACTTGGAGACTGGTAGCTTTTACGAAGTTAGGAAAAATGCTATAGAATCCCTCTTAATTGGATCAAATACTAAATTCTCAATTGGATTTGGTGAAAAAATGGATGCCTCTCTTGGAACAGGGTTGTTAGTCAAAAGAAAAAACAAACGACTTTAGGCGCCGCTGCTGCCTTTGCGCCCGGTGTTTTCATATTTTCTTTTCTTGAATAATTGAATGGATTCTTGTTCTTGATCTTCGTGAAAAAAAAAATTATTTTCTGTAATTTATTCTCAAAGTAGCTGTGGATTATAATTCTTGTTTGCTTGCTCGCTTTTCGATGGCATTTTGTGTATTTTTTTATTCTATTCGTCCATTGTTGCAAAGTTTGTTCTAGCTATAGTCTGGTAGTTATCTCTAGCATTTCTATTTTCATTTCATTTAAAATTCATAGCTCAAAATTGAGTTTTGAGGCATATCTTATAAAGATTAAAGATTAACGATGCGAGTTTCGGGGCATATCTCATTTATCTTCCTGTTGTGTGTGTGTGTGGGGGGGGGGTAATCAACTACAAAACCAGCAAACCAACATAGATAATGAGTTAAAAAGTAGAGTAGAGTGTTTGTTCCCTTTTACAGGCAATCAGTCTGCACCCAATTTTGAGGTAAACAATCATTTCATGTTTTCATTTGTAGACTTCACCACTAGACTTGGAGACTGGTAGCTTTTACGAAAATAGGAAAAATGCTATAGAATCCCTCTTTGACGTTCATTCAATTCTATTTTCCATTCCCTGTACACATGAAAGTATATACCCTCTGTCCCAATAGGATGTCCTACCTTGACGTTAACATATATTAGGGAAATGCTTTACTCCAGATTTACAATATGTGGAGATATCCTGGCATCATAAGGAATCTATCAAATGGCCATTAATTTACTTGAGAACATACTTTTTCTCTTCTTGACTCTTTGTTCATGACACTTGCTTTGTAGCTTCTTTGCATGAATTCAGAATCTATAACGACTGGAACTTGGCATGTCTTCACATGTAGGAAGATATTTGCAATATGAAGCTATGAATATTCTAATTAAACAATGAAAGTTTCCATGAGGAAATGAAGTTTGATTTCTGGCCTTATTAGTGTATGTTTAGATTTAGGTAAAGCATACTTACATTAGTTAATTTTACAGGAACTCGAATGTGGAGAAGAGGAGCTGATTCTGATGGGTATGTTGCAAATTTTGTGGAAACTGAGCAAATCATACAATTGAATGGACTTACAGCGTCATTTGTGCAGGTATTTCATTCATAATCTTTCTTTGTTTGGCATGAGCATTGTAGTAACAAAGAATGCTTCAAATGTATCTGTGTAACTCTTGTATACTGAATGTATGGCTCCAAAAACTGGCACAACATCTTACTTTCTTATATTTGTATTTTTTATACTTAAAATGAACTTAACTTACCTTTCTGTGGTCAATAATTGTCAGAATTGCTTAAAAAATTTACTTAATTGCTCGAAATGTCATTTGGATTTTCAATCTGTAAATTTCTATTTACCAAACTATTGGTCCAAGTTTTATTTACACTCCAGGAGTATACTAGTGACTTTTTCTGGCAAGAATAGAGAATGTTATGGGATCTTGTGCTGGAAATTAGTCATATTTTGTTGAAGGACATGCTCAAGTAGGAATGGTTCTTTAGTAAGTTGAAGATGTCGTATCAACTCTTTATTGAAGAGAAGAATCTGTCCAAGGAACGGATCAATAACTTATAGAGTTATAGGAGGCAAAAAGTTGTTTATACTCTGCGATATAGTAAATTGCAGTCTAGATAATAATAACCATGTGGCTGTAATCACTTTTTTCGTGGAAACACATTTCTTTTATAATATATAAGGAGATGTTTAACTATAGCTTACCCTTGCATACTTAGCTCTTCGACCTCTTCCTCATACTAGGATCTTCACTTTAGGTAAGATCCATGACGTCAAAGCGATGGCACCTACACATTCCCTCTACTGATTAGCAGTGCAGGCAGGAAATATTTTTGCTTAAAGTGGCCGAAGGTGCTGCATTAAGATTTTTATAGTTTGACATCATGCTTCACGATTGGCTTGAGCCACCTTTTTTATTGAGCTGCGATTTCAAAAGATGCTTTATGATCTTCATTCCAGGCTAGAAAACTAAGCTTGCGAACCAAAAACAATCAAAATAATAAATAAAGGAGTGATGGCAGAAGTGCTTGTGAGCAACATATTCAAGGGTTAATGAGTGTAATGAACGAGAATGAACTTTGAACTTAAAAGTGTTTGGGGCTGAGGCCTAGTCTGAAATGAGGTGTTCTCATGGTAGTTAGATAGCAATTTTCTAAGATCGACTTTGAGTAGAGCTAATGTTGACCTTACAGACACTTGCTGGTATTGCCAGCAGTTTCTTGGATGTTTGAAATTGCACATGTGCAGTAAGTGAGACATGCTTTAGTGCCTAACCTTTTGCATTGGCAGATTAACCGATTTAATATGATTAAACAGATGTGCAATATGAACCAATATAGGAATTTTAGCATATGGGTGTATACTTGTGTCTGTATATGATTAATCTAAATGTTTTATTAATTTTATTACTTCGTTGGTTCCTGCATCAGAGATCTTGAGCAGCAGCACGATTTCCTCATCTACATTTTCAAATGGAGATTTCACACTGACACAAGAGTTTGAAGATAAGTTGAACGAAAGAGTTGAGAAAATGAGGGATGAAGTCACGGCAACATTACAATCCACATATGAGGCTAAATTTGAGGAAATGAAAAATGATTTTCGGTTGCAATTCCAAGAGATGCTCAAATCGAGGATTTAAAGGCTTCAAGCATTGTCCACGAGCTCCTATGTAGTTTAAAGTATGTTAACTTCACAATTCTATGTAGTTTAACAGCACGACAATTTAGTATGACAATTTGTGAATTTATTTTGAATGTAATGTTTGAAACTTTGTTAACTTTATTTGTTTGATTTAAAGATATCTTAAGTTAAATTTTCAATCAGGTACAATTGAGAAATATTTATAATATTAGTAATATTTTATTTTTAGAAAATAGTTTTCTGCAACATAATTTTTCATTGCAAATTATGTTGTATACTTGAAACTGAAAAATTTAGTTGCTAATTTAGTTCTATGTAACATATTTGAGAAACAGAACAATCAGTTGCAATTAGAAACAAAAATAAATTGGTTGCAAATTTTAGAAACAGAAATAACATATTTGAAACAGAATAATCAGTTGCAAATAGAAACAGAAATAAATCAGTTGCAAATAGAAACAGAAATAAATCAGTTGCAAATTTTAGAAACAGAAATAACATATTTAAAACAGAACAATCAGTTGCATTTAGAAACAGAAATAAATCAGTTGCAAATTTTAGAAACAAAAATAACATATTTGAAACAGAAAAACTAGTTGCAATTAGAAACAGAAATAAATCAGTTGCAAATTTTAGAAACAGAAATAAATCAGTTGTTGTTTGCAACGGATGTAAAAATTGTCCTAGGAAATGCATTGCAACAGAATTTGCAACTACTTTTTCCGTTGCAAAAATTTTGCAACCCAAGAAAGCGGTCGCATAAATTGCGACGAGGCTTCCTGCGACTGCCTTTGCAACGGAAATTTTCGGTTGCAAACATCAATTTGCAACCGATTTTCCTGAATTGCAACCGAAAAATCCGTTTCAGTTGCCTTGTTTTCTTGTAGTGATATTCATATATATGTCGACCAACATATTTTGTCGAGTAACAAGCCTGCTAGACATATGTACAGAGAGCAGTTATATTCCTACTATAATAAGAATTGTGGGAAATTAGGATTCAACTAGAATTCAAATCTTTATCCCACTTAACTTTCTATACAATGCAGAACTCTATATGCTACACCTATAAATATAAGTTATAATTCATATAATTCTATAAATACACACACACATTGTTTTAACCCTAAACTCTTGTCAATTGATTTGCTCTCTCCAATACATAAATACTTGCTCTCATGTTGGATGGCATTCGCCGATGAAGCCCCGTCTTAGTTTACGTGTTTTTTCATATTTTTCAGGCTATTCAAACATACATAATACAACCTATCGCTGGATTTGGGCTGATGCGACGTTTTTGGCATCATCAATAATAATTTTATAGAATATCATTTGAATTTTTTGTATCATATAGAATATTTCTTAAAAAGCGTGTCCACCTCAAGGTTCAACCTTGAGGTGGGACGGAGGGAGTAATTTTTTTTAGTTAAAGTTCAACCAAATTGACTATTATAATCAAAATGATGTTACCATTACTAACAATGTAACATTTAATGTTCTAGAAATTCAGTCTTACTTTGATTATCAATTTACTTGAATTTATTAAAAAAAAAAAAACTATCTCAATAAAATGCTACAATTTGTTATTGACACCATTAACATTAGAATCAATACAATTTTTAAAATTTATTTAGATAATTATACTAATGTAAATAATTGGTAAAAAGGTCAATCAAACATCACTTAAATATAAAAATAATAAAAAAATAATCGTAGGAGATAGTATGGCTATAACTTGACTAGTACTTACGACTACCAGTACTAGTCCATTAATTAGAAAAACAGCTGGGCTGGAGCAATATTCAAGTTCCAACCGCTAGAATGACCCACTGGGTTCCACTTCCCAGTCAAATAAGTTCCACGTCTGGTTCAGCGGATAGGGACGGCTCTTTCCCGCTGCAGGCCGAGTGCCCACATCTTTTCACTTTTTGAATACGTAAGTTCAAAATAACTGGAGTAATACTAGGGTAGGATAGAAAATAGTTACAAAATTTTGCGATTAAGATTTTCTGACTTTCTTTTGTTCCCCAACGTTGCTCAAATAATAGAGTCGGAGCTGTTAATAGAGCCGGAGCCGAGCCGGTAGTCCCGGTCCTACTCACATTTTATTTTTTTAAAAGTGTTAATTAAAAGTCTAGAAGAAAGTGAGATGAGAAAATAAAACAACCAAGAAAGAAAATTGAGTAATAGAATAATAAAAATTAGCTTGGTAATTCACTTGGGATGAGAGAGATGTATTGAGGCATTCACATTTAACATTGTAGAAATCCTAAATTCCAGCCAAAGATTAACTGTAATAATGTTGATTTTCTGCTAGCTTATTCATACTATTAATTAGAAAAAACGTGTGCATCAAGTTGAGCATCCCGGACCTTCAAGTCAACTATCCAGGTTATCTGTTAGAGGCATTTACCAAATAATCCCTCTATAGAAACAAAACTACTTCCTAAGACAATTTATAATTTGATTAACCATTTAGTCCCTAGCTTAATAACTACACCCTCCCAAACATTTTACTAAGTTTACCCTCCTATCATTTCACTAAGTCCAATCTCTTTAACAATTTAATTTCTCTCCAACCACCCTCACCTTAGGTCACCCCCTCCCCATCTTCTCCGGTCAACACTTCCGGCAACCATCAACTCCGGCGACCAACTCCGGTGACTTTTTCCGGCGACTTTTTTTTTTTTTTTTTTTTTTTTTTTTTTTTTTACGCCGGCGACCTCTCCGGCGACCAAACAACTGAGACCATAACTTATCAGTAAGTTCTCAGTTGTCAACTACTAAGAACACAATTAACTCCGGCGACTACCAACTCCGACGACCACCAACTCCGGTGACCTCTCCGGCGATCAAACAACTGAGAACTTAACTTATCAGTAAGTTCTCAGTTGTCAACTACTAAGAACACAATTAACTCCGGCGACTACCAACTCCGGCGACCACCAACTCCGGCGACCTCTCCGGCGACCAAACAACTGAGAACTTAACTTATCGGCAAGTTCTCGCTGTCAA
This sequence comes from Adenophora triphylla var. japonica, assembly GCA_022495995.1. Taxonomy (NCBI): domain Eukaryota; kingdom Viridiplantae; phylum Streptophyta; class Magnoliopsida; order Asterales; family Campanulaceae; genus Adenophora; species Adenophora triphylla. Next base: position 1,225,310 of record JAFEMH010000006.1, read on the forward strand.
CTAAACTACTAAGAACACAATTAACTCCGGCGACTACCAACTCCGGCGACCACCAACTCCGGCGACCTCTCTGGTGAACAAACAACTGAGAACTTAACTTATCAGTAAGTTCTCAATTGTCAACTAAACTACCAAGAACACAATTAACTCCGGCGACTACCAACTCCGGCGACCACCAACTCCGGCGACCTCTCCGGCGATCTCTCCGGCGACCAAACAACTGAGAACTTAACTTATCAGTAAGTTCTCAGTTGTCAACTAAACTAATAAAACATGATAAACTCCGGCGACCTCCCCAACGACCACCAACTCCGGCGACCTCTCCGGCGACCAAACAACTGAGAACTTAACTTATCAGTAAGTTCTCAGTTGTTAACTAAACTAATAAGAACATGATAAACTCCGGCAACCTCCCCGACGACCACCAACTCCGGCGACCTAACAACTGAGAACTTTACTTATCAGTAAGTTCTCAGTTGTCAACTAAACTACTAAGAACACGATCAACTCCGCCAACCACCAACTCCGACGACCACCAACTCCGGCGACCTCTCCGACCAAACAACTGAGAACTTAACTTATCAGTAAGTTCTCAGTTGTCAACTAAACTTCCAAGAACACGATCAACTCCGGCGACCACCAACTTCGGCGGCCGGCGACCAAACAACTCAGAACTTAACTTATCAAGCAAGTTCTCGCTGTCAACTAAACTACTAAGTACACGATCAACTCGGGCGACCACCAACTCCGGTGACCTCTCCGACGACCAAACGACTGAGAACTTAACTTATCAGTAAGTTCTCAGTTGTCAACTAAACTACTAAGAACACGATTAACTCTGACGACCACCAACTCTGATGACTAAACAATTGAGAACTTATCAGTAAGTTCTCAGTTGTCAACTAAACAACTAAGAACACGATCAACTCTAACGACCTATCCGGCGGCCAAACAACTGAGAATTTAACTTATCAGTAAGTTCTCAGCTGTCTCCACTAAGAACACGATCAACTCCGACGATCACCAACTCCGGCAACCAAACAACTGAGAACTTATCAGTAAGTTCTCAGTTGTCAACTAAACTACTAAGAACGCGATCAACTCCGGCGACTAAACAACTGAGGACTTATCAGTAAGTTCCCAGTTGTTAAGTAAACTACTAAGAATACGATCAACTCCGGCGACCAAACAACTGAGAACTTATCTCAGTTGTCAACCAAACTAGTAAGAAAAAATTAAAAAAATATTTATCAAGTGAAACTTTTAACAAGATGTAGTTTCTAGAAATCATATTATATTATTTCAGTCGCAAAATAAATGTCTATTTTTTCAAATATACATTTAATTTAATAAATGCATATCTATTGGACAAATTAATTGTGCTAATAACAAATGACTTGAGAAGACTGGTATGGTTCCTAGGAACCTACTAGTTGTCCTGCTTTGAACCATGAATTTAAACATAATTTCTTGCGAAAATTAATGCTGATAAAAATGGTATCAAAACCACATGGACAATAAACTGGGGAATGGGGTTCCTTCTACATACTTTTTTTTTTCATCTTCTTTCTTTCCAACTCCTCACCCCACCCCCACCATACAATGAATTTTCCCAATACAAACCAGACCACAGAATGTAGGGGTGTGTATATATATACATATATTTATATATGTATAGATTAGAGAGAGAAAGGGAGAGAGTGAAACATAGAACCTCTTGATTTCCTGCAAGTGCTCTCTCTCTCTCTCCCGTTCTGATTATGTCCGACGAAGCCTCATCGTCGTCCGGAGATCTGGCCCACAACAGCACATTGCCACGTCGGACGTCGGTAGATCTGACCCGATTCATAGAACTTGGAGGCGTGAAACATAGATTTGTGTTTGGTCGGAGATAGGGGAGGTGACGACCGGAGATGGGAAGGGGAGAAAGAGCCCGGAGGTGGAGAGGTGAGAGCTTGCCGGAGAGGGAGATGTTCGCCGGAGTTGAGGAGGGAGACGAACGTCGGGTTTGAAGAGGGAGACGTTCGCCGGAGTTTGGGAGGGAGACGGTCGCCGGAGTTGGGGGGGGACGTCGCCGGAAGTTGGGGAGGGGAGGGGTGGTGACGGAAAAGAGGGAGTAGAGAGAGAAAGTGTGTGTGTGAGAGAGTGTGTGTGTTTTTGTGACAGGGTAGGTGGGTGGGGAGGGGAGGGGAGGGGAGGGGAAAGGGTATAATTTTAAATCATTTAAATTAAGTGAGGGATTATATGGTAAGATAAAATATTTTTTAGGATTAGGAAGTAGATTAAGAAATAGATTGTCTTAAAATGTAGATTAGATATTATTGAGGGACTATGGCGTAATTTTCTCTATCTGTTATAAATAAATTTAATTAAGTAATCTTTAGTTTATTCTATTTTTCAATAATTTAAGAATCAACAACTTGGAGGCCACGTTTTTACAAGTATAGAGGAACTGCTACATGCAGTCTCAGATCTCAAAGTACCTTAAAAATGTCTCTAAAGTCAAACAAAGGATTAAGAAGTACAGGCAAAAGAGTTGACAAGTCAAGGCCATGGCCGGAACTTCCTCAGCAACTTGTCCGCTTGATTGGGAGACAATCAAATCTAATGCAAAACATTACTGCATTTGGCGGCATCACCAAGTCGTGGATGGCAACAACAAAGAAATACTGCAACGGAACCTCCAAATCACAATGGCCTCAGCTCTCTCAAAATGGTGAAGATCGCCACAAGAAGCCTCAGGAATTTATTATAGTGTTTCATGAAGACGACAATATGTCATGGTATAGACGGAAGTACCCCCTGCATTGTCAGTACGACTGGGAATATTTAGTGGGATGCTCTCATGGCGTGCTGGTGGCTAAAACGGTCAAAGCACAAGAATATATTATCTGGGCTCCTGAGACTAGATATTTGCCTATGACTCTCCCGTCTTGGGATAAAAACATTCCTTTTATGTTTATTACTCTTTCATGCCGTAGAGTTGATCGTTGGGATTATGTTGTGATGGTATTAACGGGTATCATTTCTCCAGCTTTTATGTTCTTCAGGACTTCATCAAGGTGGAAAGAAGGCGATCAGGCTAAATGGGTTAGACAAGAAAACAATATGGTTGACCCGTATGGGAACCAAAGTTTAATGCAATTCAGTAATGCCATTGGTTTTGAAGGAAAGTTTTACGCATTGACTTTGCAGGGGGCGCTTGTAGTTATTGAAGACTTGAATGATTCTCAGCTTACCATCACAGCTTTGAGTAAACACAGGGCTGTACCTTGTGTGTCCTGTAAGCATTTTAGAGAGTTGTTGGTTGAATCCTGTGGGGAAATCTTATTGGTGTTTTTGATTTCTACAAAAACATATAATGTTGTGGATCATGTTGAGGTTTTAAGGCTTCATATTCCTAAACTTTTATGGGATAAGATGGAGAGGCTAGGAGATGATACGACTTTGTTTGTGGGGGCTAATTGTTGTATGTCAGTTAATGCATGCAAAGTTGGATGCAGAAAGAATAGCATATATTTTACTCAACTTTCTGAAGAGGGTTGGTGGGTCTACGACATGGAAACTAATTGTGTCTTACCACCCAATGCTGATTTAGCATGGGATTCACAAGACGTCCAAGAGTAATCTTTATATCTTAACATTTATATTGTTTTCTTTTTCATGCTTTTCCTTCATTTGAATTTGTAACAATGATACTCCCTCCGTCCTATAAATATAAAGATGTTCCCAATTGCCGATTTTATTTGTCCCCGGCCAAAAGATAGTCCCATATCCAAAATTTTTAGGTTAAAATCATTGATTGACTTCGTCTAACCCTTATTATTCTAATAGATTTTACTCAGTTTTCCTACTTGTTTTCTGTTTTTTTTTTTTTTTCACCCTTACAGAAAGAAAAAAAAAAACTGCAAAATGAAATTATAATTCAACTGTTATTACATAGAACTAGAAAGCAATTAAGAACAATTAAGACTGACCGGAAGTGGAGAATGGATTGGAGGCGCCGGGAAGGGGGAGAAATTGAGTAGCGGCAGCGACCATGTGAGCGGTCTATTGCCATCATTTCTCTTCTTCTCTCTCTTAATCAAATCAAATAAAATCAAATAAATGGCATTTGCATCTACTCATACTGCAATATCTCATATTGTAATATTATGCAGTAGTGCCGAGATTGAAGTAGACGCTGCAGAAGATATAATGGTGACGTTTGAGGAATCAGTGTGGTGACTATAACCCGGGGACGGTGTATGGCTGTTCTCAGAAACAGTAATGATCATATAATGAAGAGAAGGAAGACAAGGGATGAGGAGCAAAGTATGTTGCCATTTCACAGACTAAACCAGGCATCAACATAATATTAGAATATAATTAATGTGTCCCAATGGTATCTTTTATTTTAAAATAGACAATGTTTTTCGAGCAATTCCATAATGTTCTAAGCAGGTAAAGCTACAGTCGTAAAGAGCATGCCATGTACGATGCAACTCTCTTTAAGTTAGCTTGGCAGGATAGAACCTGCAACAAATTAAAATAGGTAAGTTTTTAAGTTAGCTTGGCAATTCCAGTCTTGTTAAACTTTTTATGAAATTTACTTGGGATGACGGAGATGTATTAAGGCCTTCTCATTTGAGATTGTGTGAAGTTTTAGAAATCTTAATAACCAGTTCTTACTGCCCATAAGCTCACATATTAACTGTAATAATGTTGATTTTCTGATTAATATATCTCCATATTTATTAGAAAAATACTTGAGCTTCAAGTTGAGCATCCACTTCAAGTCAACTATCCAACTTATATGCTATAGAGTCATTTAATTAATTGTGATCTTTAGTTTATTTGATTTTTCAATAATTTAAGAATCAAGTACTTGGAGTCCAAGGTTGTTACAAGTATAAAATGAGATTTAGGAGGTATTGCTACTTACAATCTGATCTGTTCTCACAGTACCTTAAAAATGTCTCTAAAGTCAAATTAAGGATCAAGAACAACTGGCAAAGGAGTTGGCAAAGCAAGGCCAATGGCCTCAGCTCACTCAAATGGTGAAGAGAGCCACGAGATCAAGCCTAAGGAATTTATTATTGTCTTTCAGGAAGACCATTTGTTTTCAACTTCAACTTCATTCAGATCCACATCCCGATCCACTTCCGACAATGTAAGGGGCTCATTCATCAGGATATTGAGTTCGTCGCCAAAACTAAATTCAGTAATTCGTGAAGGATGGGTATCCTATAGTTATAGTCGATTAATTCACGACTCTCAAACATGTTCCCTTCATTCTTCCTAGTACCTAGGAAGAATTTCTGGCCATTTTGGATTTTGTGACATTTCGGATTGGCTGTCTTGTAGCCCACGATAAACGCTGGGTAGCCAAGTGCAGCCCGCCGGAAAAGCTACATCTAGCACCGGAATATAAGTCCCGAAAATGAAAAAATGCCTTGTTTCAAAAAAATCTGCCGCCTGGGGGCGCTCTCTCGATACATTACATAGGGCCCGTTTGATTTAGCTTATTGATATGTGTTGATGACTTATGACTGATAACTTATGATCGATGAATGATGCTGTTTGATTTAGTTTTTTTGAAATGCTGATGAGCTGTCACAAGTAAGTATTATTTTATTATTATTATTATTATTATTATTATTATTATTATTATTATTATTATTATTATTATTTTATTATTATTATTTTATTATTATTATTATCATTTTATTATTTTTATTATTTTTATTTTTATTATTTATTATTTATTATTATTTTATTTATTATTATTATTATTATTATTATTATTATTATTATTATTATTTATTATTATTATTATTTATCATTATTATTATTATTTTATTATTTTAGTTTATTGTTGTTATTATTGTTGTTATTATTATTATTATTATTTTATTATTATTATTTTATTATTATTATTATTATTTTATATTTTTTATAATAATAATAATTATTATTCATTATTATTATTATTATTATTATTATTATTATTATTATTATTATTATTATTTTATTATTATTATTATTATTATTTTATATTTTTTCATAATAATAATAATTATTATTCATTATTATTATTATTATTCATTATTATTATTATTATTATTATTATTATTATTATTATTATTATTATTACTTTTTGTTTTTATTTCTATTATTAATAAGCGTAATCTTGGAATATATAAAATTTCAATAAAGAAGAGGATTTACGTGTTTTTGAAAAGTAGAATTAAGCACTAGGCTTAGTATTTACAACTTATGACCTTACATATGCTTTAAATGGCTTGTACAATATTTATGATTTATCTTACCCTAAGTGAAATCCAACGCTTCAAAAACAATTTATGGAAAGTCATAAATCATAAACACTTACTTTCAGATAAGCCAAATCAAACAGGCTCTAAGTGAACTTCATTTTGTAAAAAATAAATCCCCTAAACGTCTTTTTTTTTATCAAAAAAGAATTGTTATTCATTTTATTATCGTAAACTTAATTTAGAAAGTTGATAATGAAAATATTCATGCCTTTTTGACATTAAAATGTATAAAAAGTACACATTTTATAGTGTCTTTTTCAAACCAATTTTTAATTATGAGATGTAACTCTCGACGAAGCTATTGGAGGGTCTTAGAAGGATAAATATTCCAACATGTTGTGTTGACTCTTGACGGGAATAAATGAAAGTATCTATTTACTTTGAGAATTACGTTTAACTTGGGGGACTTTTGTGGAAGTAATCCTTTAATTAAATTGCTTATGATTTGCAAAGGTTGATTGGGAGCTTAAAACATTGGGCCTTCAGAGAGGCCATCCTCCAACTATTGATTTGAGACCCCATGAACTTTGCTGTCTAATGGGCTTATTAGATTTTAGCCCAATACGTAAAATGACAAATTTGAAAAATCCACCAAGCAATTAAATAAGAACGAACATATTCCCTCGTTTCCCGAAAATTTAATTTCATTTTCACTTCAAAAATGAAAATTCCCTAGGGCCCATCTGTTTCGAATTTTATTCCTTTTAAATAAAATATTTTTGTGAATCCCAAATACTCCCTCCATCTCAGTCCAAAAGGCACAAAACCAATCTTGTACGTACGCATATTAAGAAAAGTGATGTAGGAAAGAGAGAAAGTTTAAATGTTGTGAGTATGAAAAATTAAATAGGAAAGAGAATGAGTGGGAGGAATAGTTAGGAGAGGGAATATTGTGAGTGTAAAAGTAAAATAGGAAAGAGAATGAGTGGGTGGAATAGTAATAAAAACTTTCCTTTTTGAGACTGTGCCTTTTTAAATGAGACACCAAAAAAAAAAATTTGTACATTTTCAATCGAGATAAGAGATAAGGGAGTATACAGTTCTTCCCAAATTATAATTCTCCAAATTATAATTCTCCAGATACTCATAGGCTCCCTCTCTCCCCTCTAGTCATTTTATTCTTCTCTCGTTCTCCATCTAAACACACACACACAGAATAAATCTCTCTTTTTCTCTCTTTCTCTCTCTTTCTTTAAAACATCTCCATCTCTCTCTAACCGTTTCTCTTTCTCTCGAACTCACTCGCACAGTAAATCTAGACTAAGCAAAAGCAGAAGAAACGAAAAAACACCACATCAAGAAGGGAATCGTTGAATCATTCCAGCTAGGAGTATCAAATTTTCGAACAACTGAGGACATAAAATTATTCCTTGACATACGACTCCACGAATTAGCTTGTATAAATTCGAGAAACCCAAGCCGTGCATAAGTGAAAGAGCTACCATCGGATTTTCCCTTTGTCTTCAATTGTACCGTCATAGTCACCGCATCTTCTCCGGCATGTGTAATGGTGAACGATTATACTGTTTTCTTCTGATCAAGACTAAGCAAAATCAGATTTGCACCAAACAAAAGGAGACTTGGCATATTAATAGAAATAACTGAGTGCAAAGTTATTAATGCAGGCTTATACTTTTTCATGTTTGGATTATGCTCTTACGTTTATTGATTTGCTCTTGGTTCGCATCTATGTTGGGTTTAATAGTGAATTTCTTATACTTCAATAGGCAAAATGATATTATAAGTCAATCACAAGAGGTGATTTGGTATTATAATTAAGTTATAAGAGTTGTAATGTGTAAATTATAAGATTAATTCATTGTTATTATTGAAATTTTTAATTTTTTTGAGTGAATTTTTTTTTGTCTTATAAGTCAATTATAAGAGATGAATTAGTTATAAAAGATAAGTTGGTCTTATAATTCAGCAATAAAAGTTGTAATGTATAAATTTTGAGATTAATTCATTTTTATTATTAAAAATTTTGATTTTTTTTGTTGAAAAAATTTGTCTTATGTGTCAATATAAGAGACAAATTAGTTTTATAAGTCAGTTATAAGAGATAAAGCAGTCTTATAAGTCAGTTATAAAAGCTAATTGTTGTTTGACCGAATATGAGTGTCAGTTATAAAAAATTATTTTATTTTTGTGAAAAAAAATGACTTTTATACTTTAATTATAATAGACGAACTAGTCTTATATGTCAGTTATAAAATCTAACTGGGATTTTGGATATCAGGAAAGTTTAGTTTTTTACCAGTGAGAGGTGTTTATGTTATTTTGAATTTGATGTTTTCTATATTGGATTTAAATCTCGCATGAAGGACAATAGAGGAAATGACCCAATAAATTTTGAGCATAATCTTTTGAAAATCTGATCGTCCATTTATAATTCTAAAAAATTATTGATTCATCATTACAAATATTATTGATAACAATTTTAAAATCTCATAAGGAATGATTATGATTCCATAATATTATAATAAAAAATAAATTGAATTGATTATAAAATAAAAGTTAACAATTTTTTTCGAGCAAAGGGCGTACTCCCTCCGTCCCACCTTATTACAAACCATTTTTCCCGGCACAATAATTAAAAAATATTATTAAGATAATGAAAATGTGTGGTAGAAAATGAAGAGAGAGAATGAGTGGAATTGGTTGAATAAATTGTGTGGTAGGAAATGAAGAGAGAGAATGAGTGGGTGGGATAGGGTAAATATAAAATAATAAATTTATTTCCATTTTGGGCAGTTTGTATTTACGTGGGACGGATCAAAAAGGAAATAAGTTTGTATTCACGTGGGACGGAGGGAGTATTCTCTAAATATAAAGGGGTCAAATTATTTTGTTATTACTTGTTTGAAACCCTGACCAAAATTTGATATTCATTAAATATATTAAATATAAAGGGGTCAAATAATTTTGTTATGACTCATTTGAAATGCATAAAATATGACCAAAATTTGATTCATCCTGCGCTATCGAACGTGCGTTTGTCTGTCCTAAGCTTGCCAATTTTTATTTTTTTTTTCTGATTACTCAGGTTTCCAGCTTTGTCGGATTAATCCTGGATCACCAGGTACCGACCCTTCAGTATGTTGGCGGAGGTAAATCGCGAAATGTGCCCTATGCAGCCAGGGTGGCAGCACCCCTTATACTCCTGGCCCCAAGGAAGCCCTCCTACTACAAGGCGTTCACACTCTTACAACACCAAAATGGCTGCTCCAGCTGCTCCTGTCGAGGCAATTACATCACTTTTACAACACCAAATGGCTGCTTCAGTGCTCCTGCCAAGATTTGAACTCCCCACATTGAGATTGCAAGCCCAGCAGTGCTGCTTCCTTAACTGCACGGATATGCCCCGAAAGCTCCTAAGAATCCTGAAACCCAAGATAGAAATTAAACCACAAAAATTTCCCTTGAGGGAAATCGAACTGATGACCACCCCTACGAAAAGCCACCAAGATATCGCTGGCCAAAGCCACTTAGGTCTAAGCTTGCCAATTTTAATTCCACCTTTAGACCAAGGCAATATTTTCATTTGTTTATTGATGACTTCATAATTAAACTTGAGGATCCGAATATGCTTTTTGGCAAAAGATCCATTGCCCTCGCGGGAAAGGTGGCAATTGTCCTCATTAATTTTATTTTTTAAAAATATTAATGTAAAATTTTGGGATCTAATGCAATTTGTTGAACTTTGCTTCATTTGAGATAAAAAAAAAAAAAAAAAATACACTAAATTTTTAATTTGCTCCCACTGAAACTTTGGTGGCGTTTGGTTGGAAGGAAAAGGGGGGAAAGGAATGGAAAACTCCCCCTTTTCCATTCCTTTCCTCCGTTTGGTTCAAGTTTTTTAAAAAAAAAATTCCGAAGGAAAGTTGAATTCCTTCAAATGAAGGAATTCAACTTTCCTTCATAAAATCGATGGAAAGTCCAATTCCTTTGGGAATGGAAAAAAAAAAATTTTTTTTGACCAAAATACCCCCAAACCCTACCCACCCCTACCCCTACCCACCCTACCCACCCCCCACTTACGCCCCCCACCCCCCACCCCCACGAATTTTTTGTTTTGTTTTTTTTTGCCTACCCTCCCCCCACCCTACCCCCACCCCCTCCCCCCCCCCCACCCCCACACAATTTTTTTTTATTATTTTTTTTTCTGCCTACCCTCCCCCCCAACATACCCTACCCCCACCCCCCCACCCCCCACCCCCACCCCCACGAATTTTTTTTTTTTTTGCCTACCCTCCCCCACCCTACCCCCCCACCCCCCACCCCCACCCCCCACGAATTTTTTTTTTTCTGCCTACCCTCCCCCACCCCCCACCCCCCACCCCCTCCAAATTTTTTTTTAAAGGGTAAATTGGTCATTTTATATGCTTTCATTCCATTCCTATAATTTGTATTTTCAAACCAAACATGATTTGTCAAGGAATTGAATGACAATTCCATTCCATTCCGTGCCAACCAAACGGAGGGGGTTGACCAGTTTTTTTCCATTCCAATTCCATTACAATTCCATTCCATTGACAATTCCATTCCTTCACTTTTTTTTCCACCGAACCAAACGCCCCCTTTGTGTAACTTTTGCCCTCATTAATGAAAATTCCTAACTCTGCCACTGAAATATTCGAAATATTTTTTGTTAGTTTATGATTGAAACTGAGCCATATCAATATAATGAATAGCAGATATTCATAGAGAATTTATAGATATATTGTTCGTCGAGACCCACATAAATTGTAGGAAAAATTGCAAAAAAAGTCACCCAACTATTAGGTTTCTGTGGATTTGATCACTAAACTCATTTTTTTTGTATTGAACACATTTAACTTTTTTTTTTTTGCATCTGACATCACTGTCACTAACCCCGTTACTTTTTTCCAGTTAAATCGATCATGTGCCCCTGCACGTGTGTTTTTTAAGAGGCATTTTAGGTAGTGAAATTTTCTTTCATGTTGACCACGACTGTGAGTATTAATATCTCCATTTACCCCTTTCCCCAATTTCTCATAATTTCTAAAATCAAACGGATCCTAGCTATGGACGTGCTATGCGATTGTGGAAGGAAGGCTGCAATGCGAGTATCATGGACGAACAGAAATCCAGGAAGAAGATTTTGGGCGTGTAAGAAGATTACGGTAAGCTAAAAACCCCTAATTTATATTCGGTTTTTCAATAAGAAATAATTCTGCGTAAATCAAGCAATTTCAAGTTGATTTTTTTTTTATTTCTAACCCTGAACAGGTGGGAAATTGTGGATTCTTCTTGTGGGTTGACCCACCTATGTGTGCTCGATCAACAGAGGTTATCCCAGGCCTCCTTCGAACGATAAGGGAAAATGAAGACAGCAGGAAAAGTCAAAAGTTACGAGAAAGGATTCTTGGTGGGTTAATCTTACTGACATGGACTATGATTTTCATTGTTTGGTTGTTTATGGAAGATGAAACAAAGTTGAATAGTGAAAGTGGACATGAATTTAGAGGAGAGTTGGGATTCTAAGGTTTAGGGAATTGTCTACATGGTGTAGGGACTCTTTTGAGGTTAAAATGTTCATATTTTGTGTATTTTGTAATTCTGGAACAAATGTACTTGTTTGGTTATGAAATATGAATCATGATTTCCAGTTATGTCTCTGCATTCTCACTAAATTGAATTGAAAGTGTATGTTCAAAAGAGATGACTAAATTGAATGAAGAAGAGAAAAAATGACATATATGAATCAATTTATTACTGACATACCATTGTTGACAAAAAGGGGTACAATCCACACACAAGTAACATTCAAGTCATCCAAAAGTAGTTTTTTCCATGAGTTGTATAAATTGAAGTATTGACAAAAAAGGGATACAATCCACATCCGGGAGCCACAACAGGTTGCAAAAAAAAAAAAAGAAAAAAAAAAAAAAACAGATCCACAATCCCTAGTTGATATTAGTTGTCTTGTTTCCTTTCTTCAAATTCCCACTCCTTAATACTCTTCTTGTGTGTGATGGCTCTGCATTCTGAGAACTTGGTTGAGAACCTTGGACAGTTTGTGAAGCTTGCACATTCTGAGAACTTGGTTGAGAAACTTGGACAGATTGTGAAGCTTGCACATTCTGAGAACTTGGTTGAGAAACTTGGACAGATTGTGAAGCTTGCACATTCTGAGATTCAGTTGTCCCTTTTGCTACCTTGGGTTTTCTTCCTCTCTTTGCAGGTGGTTTGAACTGACTAGTGGATGCTTCAGTTGGAGCTCCTGCTACCTTTCTTGGCCTTCCAAGCTTTTTCTATAAGGATGAAAAATATTAGAAACAGGGAATATGTGTTCTACATTGGGTAAATAGACAAAATACTTACTTTAGGTTCTGGTCCCTTCTCCCCCCCTTGGCCCTTGCAAGTTTTGCTGTTATGACCTGGATTTCCACATAACCTGCAATGAATTGTTGTTCCTTTCTTGCTTAATTTGTTTGGGTCTGTAGCTGTTGATGTCTTTGATGCCTCATCTTTATCTTTTTTCCTCAACTTCTTTGGCCTACCTGGTTGGACATGATGATAGGGAGGAAGTATGTTTACCAAACATTCTTGATGTTGCCACATTTTGGGTCCATTGATTGGGCTGACAGTATGACTATAAATTGCATTCCATGTCTCCAGCTTATATGCCTCATGAACCCACTCCTCAGGTACCCCATTCCCTCCATTCTTCCCCAATGTATAAATGGCTGATACTGCATGCTTACAAGGGATTCCAGTAAGGTCCCATCTCCCACAGCTGCAAGACATCTCTTTCAAATCACAATGGCATTGATCACCATAAGGACCCACACACTCATACTTGCTCTCCCCATTCCAAGTACAAATGTACATAGAGGCATCATCTTTAATTTTCTCAAACATTTTCTGAATCTTTGGGCATAATGGACCATGACAATTAGATATTCTTTTCTTGACTTCCACAATCCTTTTCATCAAGTAAATTCTTATTCCTTCTAGGAGGGAAATCAATGGCTTATCCCTAACAGACACTAATTTGCCATTTGAATGGATTTTGAATTTGAATATTGATGTCATCAGCTAACAGCTCCAGAAACCACTTCCAAGACTCATAATTCTCAACCTCCACAATAGCATATGCGACAGGGTACATCCCATTATTAGCATCAATGCCGACTGCTGTCAGTAATTGTCCTGGGTATGGACCCTTTACAAAAGCTCCATCTAAACCAATAATCTTCCTACAACCTGCAGCAAACCCTAACTTCAAAGGTTCTAAGCAGAAATAGACCCTTCTAAATCTCCTATCATCAGTGTCTGAAGTTGGGTCTTCGAAGTCAATCTTAATTGTTGACCCTGGCATCTGAGAAAGTACTTCAGCACAATAATCCCTTAGCATGCTATATTGTGACCTGAAACTCCCATGTAACATTTCTTCAGCCTTTTTCTTTGCCCTAAAAGCCTTGTCCACACTCACCTCAACCCCATGATCATTCAACGCCGCTGCAACAAGAGCACTTATAGACCAATCTGGTGTTTTTCTAAAGGTTTCTACATATTGCTTTGCTAACCAGCTGGCAGTAGCAAACTTATTTGCCTGAGAGGTATTACATCTATGCTCATTCACATAAGTCTTAATTTGCCAAGATGATTTCAACTTATTCCAAGATGCATGCACTTTCCAAGGGCAAGCTGTGTTCCCATAACAAATAGCCCTTACCCTCTCCTTGTCATTGTGGGTGATACTTATCTCCCTCTTGTTCTTAATTGCACATTCCTTGATTGCATTTTTAATAGGAGAAGACCCTGAGAATAACTCACCAACAAAAAATGCAGCTGGTTTGTCCCTCTCACGTCCTTCTTCACTTACTGATCTGACCTTCCTAGCCTTAGTCTCAAACCTAGTACCAATCTCAGCTTCCTCATCTGTACTGACAATACTCTTCAAATCATCCCGATCAATTTCATCCTCCAAGTCACTACCAGCTTCATTAACAAAAGGTATAACAACATTACCCTCAATTGAACTCCCACCCCATTCAACAGTATGGTCAACATGTCTATCCCACATGTGTAAATCCATTTTAATATGATCTTCATAATCACTATCATTAACAGAACACTCATAGTCCTCATCCTCTTCATCATCCTCTTCAGCAATCCCCTTACCCTTTAAATCTCTCTCTTTCAAAATCTCATCATCACTTTTAACTTCTTCATTCATTTCATTCCTAGTTTCTTCATCTGAGTTATCATCCCTTAACCACTCTGGCTCACTAGATTTGTCCCATACATATCCAGCCTCTGCAAGATCTTTAAATAAAATCCTAACTTCAGATTTTACACCCCCATCATTAATTATGCTTTGCATTACCTCATATGTAAGGTATGATTTAGTAGCAGTTTGTGAGTCTTGTTTGTCCTCCATTATGGCATCACCATCATCATTCACCATCCCCTCTGCATAACCACCAGGACCTGTTATAAAGCAACAAAAAAAAATCAAAATAATGTACAAAGGACAACCACTATAGCATAAAATACTAATACCCATAGAAAAAGCAGGTCAACAAACACAATTTAATAATCTCATGTCCCTACCATGGACCACATAGAAACAAAGAAAGTACATACAGTTAATAAAACAAATAGGACCAAACAAGAAAAAATACAAGAACAATAAAGACCGATTCTTCAAAAGTGAAACAAAATCTTACAATGGATTTCATTCGGATCAACAAATGGCCGTTTACCCCGTCTACGCATCTTTACAGCATGAAAACTTTCTTCAACAATCCCTAAACACGATTTGATTTTGAAATTTCCGATTTCGGTAATCTTTTCCCTATCGCATTTCTTCGTCGATCGTTTCCCCTAATTTATGACCTAATTTTGTGTTCTACATTGATTTTGCGTTAATGGTTTTCAACGGGGTTGATCGTGAAAGAAAATTTCACTACCTAAAATGCCCCTTAAAAAACACACGTGCAGGGGCACATGATCGATTTAACTGGAAAAAAGTAACGGGGTTAGTGACAGTGATGTCAGATACAAAAAAAAAAAGTTAAATGTGTTCAATACAAAAAAAATGAGTTTAGTGATCAAATCCACAGAAACCTAATAGTTGGGTGACTTTTTTTGCAATTTTTCCTAAATTGTAAAAAAATTACATCTATCCATGATCCAGGATGTAACATGCTAGTCAATCTTTAAAGAAATTTTAACCAAAAACTATCTCAAAAGTATGCTATTTACAAAAAAAAAAAAAAAAAAAAAAAAAAAAAAACATGTAATGTGTGATATTACAAAAAACTACTTTTCTTTTCTTTATTTTAATTTTTTTTTTTTTTTGGCCTTTTCAGTTGTTTATAACTGATAAATTCATTTATCAGTTTTTTAAAGGATATTTTGTGTTTGGTTTTTAATTTAAACAACTGATAAATGCATTTATCAGTTATTTGACAAAAAAGTAAAATAAAAAATGTTTTTTGTAATATTCAAAGAATTTTTAGTTATATCAAACTTGTGTACTTTTTTTTTTTTTTAATATCCATCTTTAAAAAGTAATTTTTGATAAATGACCCATTTTTAAATCACTATCATTTGTAGGGGAAACAAACAAATTACCAACAGAAAAAAAATCGTTGTAAAGAAGTTTGATTTACATATGCTTATCTAATTGAAAATGTGAGTTTGTTTCTTAATCAGCATATAATTTTTTTAATTATATCAAATTTAAATTAAAAAAAAAAACATGTAGCATCACTCTTGAACGTCTTTACGGATCAGGTTTATTGAATGTCAAAAGAGATAATCAAATTAATTAAATTTTTAAATCGGGTAAAGGTGATTTATACGCAAATATCATCACTTAATAATTGTGATTAAAAGTACAGAAAATTTTGGGGGAACTCTGTTTCCCCCAAACATATAAAAAGTCTTGTTTTTAAAAAATTCAAGGCAAAAACTCAGTGTTTTAAGACATAAACTCGATGTTTTAAGACAAAAACTCGATGTTTTAAGACATAAACTCGATGTTTTAGTTGCTAACCTTAACTCGGTGTTTTAACGCCTAAACTCGATGTTTTAACTTCTAGGTATTTTAACGCCTAAACTCAGTGTTTTAAGCTCGAAACTCAATGTTTTACGCTCGAAACTCAAAATTTCAAAGTGGACTTTTTATAACTTATGGAGAAACAAGTTTCCCCCAAAATTGACTCTTAAAAGTAATCATATCCAAATCACTTCCACCTACACAATCAAACGCATGGATCCAAAAATTATGTCATTCAATAGCGTCGGTCTTGTAATAGTAGAGGTATCAATTCGGAAAAATGAAATGGAACGGGATGGGACTATAAAATCACGCAATTGGGACGTTTTGAATTTTTTGCGGGATAGAAAATCTTTGTCCCGTCTAATTCCACCTCGAGGCGCAAAATAATACCCAAAACATTAAATTGAAAATATAAGTTTTGATGCTGCAAGAATTGTGCTTATCAATAATCCTCCATGTGACAAGATTATTCACCTGGCTCCTTGACCTGAAATCAGAACCCACGACTAGCCGGATGTGTCTCCGGCGAAGACACTCGGGCATGAGAGTAAGATAATGGTATATTATAGCTCAAAATGTATTGAATAGTGAATTCAGATAACAAAATGGCAGTTACCTTTCACCGTTTGGTAGTGATGAAGTATTTATAGGTGCTGGTGGTTGTATTTTTGGGTGGTGCTACATGAGCTCCGGAATTATAGCGGCAGTTATGGTCATGAGAACGTGCTTGTAACCGTCCCTGATTTGTAGGGATGCTGTTATGTAAAGATTTGGCCTACGTGCGTCAACATATGTCAGGTCGACACTTGAAAGTTAGGTCGAGGTCGCCATTCGAGGAATGGTCGACCTGACTGTCGGGTAGAGCATGGTTCGTACCCGAGTTGTAATATGGATTCTGAAGTCGGACTAAGTTAAGTCGGGGCCTGGTGGGCCGGACCATGGGCTTAATCGACTGATCCTTGAGATGGGCTTTGGGCCTTGTTTTAGTTGGGTCAGCCTCATTGAGAATGTGAGAGTCAAGGCTGCTTGTAATTGGGTTTTACTTGTTTGGCCCAACTCGACACTTTTGGTATGTTCAGTGGCCCCCAACTTTCGAGTTGACGTCGTCGACTTGAAAGTTAAGAAAAGATTTGATGAGAATTGCTTTTCTCGCAGGTCGCTGCTAATTTTTGAAGAAGGTCGACAATGATGACGTGGCACAATCCTGGACGTTGGCAACGAACGGTCGGAGATGAAGGAGCGCCGTATTTTGTAATGATTACAATTAGACGTTTGATAATCCGTCTTGGGAACCGTTTCCGCCATTAATATGGAAATTATTTTTTTGAATTTTCTTTTTTCCTTTCCAATCTTGGAAAATATAAATTGCACATTCCTTCTCCGTTTAGAACTTTTACCGTTTTCAAGCTCTGAGAAACTCCGGCGAAAATAGCGAAGAAGCAGTTGAGTTAAATTGGGCTTCCGTCTTCGGCAACAGCTTCCTATTCCGACCTTTGCAAAGGTATTTCTCTCCCCTTCTTTCTTTAGGGCTTTAATTTTTGCTCTATCTTTGATTTCCGCCATGGCTAGGACCTTTAGTAGCGAGCCAGGGGCATGGTATGGTTACTGCACTGTTAACCGTAGGGTTTACAAGAATGTGAACGGTGAGTGGAGAGAACTGTCCTTGGATGAATGTGCCTCCATTTTAACCAAGTGGGAATTGAATTTTAGTGAGATAGGTTTGCCCATTGTAGGGGACGTTGAAAACCTGGTAGTTGATGATTCAAATATCGTCACTTTCCATCTATTCCATGAACTGCTCGACCATATTACTTTGTTCTATGTTAGGGATGTCCACAAACCCTCTTTCCTTAGGAATAGAATAGGCTTTCCAGGGGAGTCTAGGTCGCCCTTAAATAAGTCGACTGAAATTGTTCATAGGCCTGACTCCCCTGTTTCTCCTTCTTCTTGTACAGATATGGCAACTCAAGGCGGAGCTACAACATCTACTTCCTCTGGTCCCAGAATCGTGGACGCGTTTGATGATACAGCCGTGCCAGGAAAGAATGAGAGGGGTTATGTTCCTCAAGGGCCATTACGTGGAAAGAAAAACCTGCCCTCTAGGTATAGCATGATTTGGGAATTCTGTGAGGTAAGTAAGGAAGATTATAGGGTGACCATTTACACTCAGAAGGAGTTTATGAAATTGTTTAGGTCGTCATTTACTAAGGATGCCACTAGGGTAGCCTTCTTCTATGGTCAATTCGTAGCTGGCCTCAGGTTGCCTCTTGATCCCTTTGTAAATGAGTTTTTAGAATGTGCCAATGCCCTTCCCCTTCAGCTCGGAGCCAATACTTGTAGGGTCCTTGTGTGCTTTGCTATGGTGTGCAGATTCCTAGGGTATGAACCTTGTATGAGAGTGTTCAAAGAATTTTTCAGTATTAAGTATAGTGGGGAGGATCTGAGCATCAGTACTCCTTCTAAACCTAAATCTCCCAAGCTCTTCACCAACCTCCCTAGTAAGCATAGTGGCTGGAACTCGCATATTGTTGTGGTAGAGAGTAGATTAGGATGGGAATTCCCATTGCCCAATGATGAAACAGAAGCCACAGATGAGGGGGACTATTGGGAGCCAACCTGGCATCTTAACTTGTATAGGGCTTTATGTCGGTTAGTTGAGAGAAGACCCATCAGCTGGGAGAGTCTGCTCACCACCAAGTATAATTTCATCCAGGCTGGGATGATGTCTGGAGATGGAGCGGTAGAGCCCCTTATTCCTGTGTCGAGAGGACAAGTATATCCTGACTGGGTTACTCATTCTCTGGGGAGGTTTGGAAATTTGTGTCAACTTTGCAAGAAGACAGAAAACTACTGCAAGGATAATGGGGAGCACGCCGGTGGTAAGATCTCGTTCTGCAACCCTTTACTCGGCTATTGCCTGTTTGTCGATCTGACAACATAATAGATCATTTGTATTGTGTCCTTCTCTTAGCTCGTCATTTGTTAGCTCGCGTATAAGATAACTGAGTCGTACATAGTTTGCTCGTACATAGAACTTGTGCTCGTATGTAGAACTTTCGTATGTCGATCTAACACTTTGTTGTTTTGATTTTGTTGCAGTTCTAACACCCGACCAAGAAGCAAATATGGGTCGCATCGTGGGCGTCTCTGATAAGAAGAAGGCTAGAAAAGCTCATGGAGCTGCTAATGCTCGAGCTCATAGACAGAGGGAAGCCGCGTTGAGGACCAGCTTGCTGCCCAAGGATAACATTGGGATGGTGCCAATGGAGGGGATTGAAGAAGATGACCCTTTGCAGAGCGGGACCCAGTCTGTGGATGCTACTGATGGGGGTGACGAGTCCACCAGGTCGGCTAGAGCAAGTCTAAACTCCGACCCAATCCAGGAGGTTGATGCTGCAACCTCAGGGGCTGAGATGGCAGGGGCTAGTCCCTTAAACGTTGTGATTGTTGAGGATGACAACATGGAGGTCGATGCAGATGACCAGCCTTTAAATTCGAGAAAGAGGCTGCGCTCTGAGAAAGGGAAGTCGGTCCCTTCGAGCCAACTACCTCTACCTCCTCCCGGCTTCTTCTCGCCCCAACCAAGAATCTATTGAAGACATGATGCGAGAGGTTGAGTGATGTCCCTCCTCTCGAAGGAGTCAATTGCACAGTCGCCGCTACCCGGATATGAACTTGGGTCAAGTGATCGTGAGAAGAGTTTGTGGATGTGGGTCTGTGGCTCACTTTGATAAGGGCATAACACTGAAGAATTCTCGGCTCGATGCAGGGCGGCTCATTGCGAGGTAACTTCTCACTTTCTCTTTTATTTTAGTCGCTTACTCTTTTACTCGATCAACTTGAATCTCGAGCTAACACTTCTTTGTTTTCTTTGGAATGCAGAATCTTACCATGATTGAGCAGGTCAAGAGCTCTTGGAGGGCCTCCATTGATAGGGAGAGACAAGCCCTTCGTGACTATTCCAAAATGGCTCAGGAGCTTGCGGAATGGAAGGAGAAATACAATGATTTGGACAACTCTTGTGAAGCCAATGAAATGGTGAAGACAAAAGCTCTGTCTGATCTTGCAGCTGCAGAAACCAAACTCAAGGAAGAAGGAACTGGAGAAGGCCAAGACTGAGCTGGCCACAGTTAACAAGCTTCTGAAGGATAAGGATGCCTTCTTACTCGAGCTGCATGAAGAGCATCGACTTGAGCGAGAGAAAGGTCAGAAAGATCTCCAGACTGCTGTTGAGAAAGCTGCTAAGGATCTTCTTTGAAGCTGCAGTTGAAAAGTTTAAAGAGGGGGATGAATACTACAATGCCATTGTGGCCAAAGCACAAGACTTTCTTGAGGTCGGCAAGAGGCACATGGCTCGTCGAGCACTGGTGGATCCCACAGCTACAGTTACCATCGAGCAATTAGCTTGTTGGTTTTCTGAGTCCCAGTTCGACATGACAGCTCGCCAGGGTCACTCGTTCGTCCCCTATCTTGAGAACGACTTGGCCTTTATTGCCCAGGAAGATGAAGAAGATAAATGTGAGAAGTGGGAAGCTCCCCCTATTGCTGATAGAAATTTTGATGTGGTTCTGCAAGAGTTGGATGATGCTGAAGCTATGGAGACTGAAGTAGAGCAGGTATATTCAGAGTCTGGCAAACCCATAGGCCCCCAGCAACGAGAAGACGGTGAGGGTCGAGCTGCAACTGACGACCAAACTGACGTCGACCATGACTCTTGAGTTTGTTTTATTGAACTGTAATGAACGAGTCCCAAACAACATTTTCGTTTTTTGTTTTGACATTATCTGAATGCTTTGGCCCAGTTTTTTGGGAGGCATGATACTTTTGTAGGTTTAGTTTTTGCCCAAGTCTTAGCCCGCTTTTGGGAGACTTGTTATATTTAATCTTAGCTGACTTTTGATCTCTGAATGTTGTATGTTTTCCATTTCATAGTGTATGTCGAGCTAGATGTAGGTAAGATAAATGAGTCAACTTGAGCCTATAGGCGACTTGATCTTTACAGATTTAGTCGACCTCAAACTTGGTTAACCTTTGTGCGAATGAGATTGACTATGAGTCGAACCTATTCACAATATTAAAGCTGACCCATGGTCGAGCTAATTAGAACAGACTGACTAAGAGTCGAGTTTGTTAGAAAGAAGTCGACTAAGAGTCGGACTTGTTAAATAGACAAAGCTGATTAAGAATCGAGCTTGTTAGGGCGAAGCTGACTAAGAGTCGAGCTAATTAGGACGGACTGACTAAGAGTCGAGTCTGTTAGAATGAAGTCGACTAAGAGTCGGACTTGTTAAATAGACAAAGCTGATTAAGAATCGAGCTCGTTAGAACGAAGCTGACTAAGAGTCGAGCTTGATGGGGTGAATGTAACACTATGTTTGATCGAATAAACTGTGCTTTTTATTGAAGTAGGGAACAAGCTTACATTAATTTGAAACTAGAACTAGAACAAACTTCAAGTGTTGCGAACTGAACTAACTTTTTGAGCTCCAATATAGGAAACCAAAATAGAAGTAGTACTTAATCAAGTGAGTAGCATGCCAAGGATGTTTCAACTCGTCTCCTCCTGGATGAGCTATCATGTAGGTTCCTTCCTTGATGACTCGAGTAACCACATAGGGGCCTTCCCAGTTAGGAGATAGCTTATTACATTAGGTTCTCCTTCCCGTTGCCTCGATCTTTCTCAACACATAATCCCCAACTTGCAATGACCTTGCCTTGACCCTCTTGTCGTGGTAACTTTTAGTTCGCTTGTAGTTGACCATTCGGAGGTAAGTACATTTCTCGCTTCTCGTCGATCGAGATCCGGGTCGATCAATCATTGGTATCATTTTGCTCCTGATTGAAGAAAGTCACTCTAGCGATGGGGAATCGAGCTCGGCGGGTGCCGTGGCCTCGACCCATATGTGAGAGCAAAGGGGTTTCCCCCGTAGGCCCCCGAGTGGTTGTACGAACTGCCCAAAGAGCAAGAGGGAGTTCATCCAACCAATTGTTACGTCGGCCTACGAGTCCTGTCTTGAGCGACGATAGAACAAGTTTATTTGCTGCCTCAGCTTGCCCATTTCCACAGGGGTAGGCGACAGAAGATTTCCAATGTTTGATTCCTACCCGATTCATCTCTGTTTCGAATGTTTGTGAGAACTGTAAACCATTGTCGGACACTATAGCCCGAGGAAAACCAAACCGACACCAAATGAAGTCATGAATGAAGTTGATGGCATTTTCCTCTGTGATTCGAGCTAATGGCTTGGCTTCAACCCACTTTGTGAAATAATCGATAGCGACGATCACGTACTTGCAATTTCCTCGGGCGGGAGGGAAGGGTCCAATCAAGTCGACACCCCACATATCAAATGGCCAAGCTGCAATTACTGGAGTCTGCTCGGTTGTCGGCATATGAGGTAAGTTGGCAAACCTTTGGCATTGATCACATTGCTGAACAAAGTTGTGAGTGTCAGCTCTCATATGTGGCCAGTAGTATCCCAAGGTAATTAACTCTTCAGCAAGGGTCCTGGCCCCCGGGTGTCCGCCACAAATCCCACTGTGCACCTCATGTATTAATAGGGCGACCTCTTGTGGGTGGATACACTTTAGCAGTGGTCGAGTGTAGGATCTTCTGAATAGGTCGCCTCCTTGAATGACGTATCTTGGAGCTTTCTTTTTGATAGCTCGAGCTTTCTTCTCGTCGTCAGGCAGCTCACCGCTTTCTAGGTAAGCCTTCATTTCCTCAATCCAACACTTCTCATGAGTCCAATTTCTCGAGGGATCATCTATGCATTGAATTTTTACCCTTTCATAAGCTGGATTTTCGAGGAAGGAGATGGGCTCATCATGTGGCTCATCTGAAGTAGCTAATTTCGAGAGGAGGTCGGCTAGCTCGTTGTCTTCCCGTCCAATCCTCTGAATCTCCCAGAATTCCAAGTCTTTTATCAACTCCTTTACCAGGTCGCAGTATTTGATTAGAGTGGAACTAAGCACTTCGTACTCGCCTTTGACACAGTTGACTATCGATTGTGAATCACAATAAGCCATGATCTTAGTCGCTCCAAAACACTTGGCGTACTCTATAGCTGCTATCAAGGCTTCGTATTCAGCTTGGTTGTTGGAAGCGTCGAACTTGAACCTCAGTGATTCCTCATACACGGTTCCAGACTCTGGCTCGATCAAGACAATCCCAGCTCCACTAACATTTTTGGTCGCTGATCCATCTGAATAAACCTTCCAACAATCGTCGGGTAGCGCAATGGCGGGTTGGCACTCGTGTTCTTTCCCCTTAACCTTTTCCTTTGGAGCTCGCTGCTCGTCGTCTTCCTTGGTGAACGTAAGCTCGACCAAGAAGTCAGCTAGAGCTTGAGCCTTCAGTGCTTTTCGAGGTCGATACTCAATGTCAAATTCAGTAAGGGCAATTGACCAATTAAGCAGTCGACCTGAACTCTCCGGCTTGTGCAATATCTTTCTCAAAGGCGCATTGGTAAGAACCACAATTGGGTGAGCCAAGAAATAAGCTCGCAGCTTCCTTGAAGCCACGACTAGAGCATAAGCGACCTTCTCAGCATTATAATATCTGCTCTCCACATCTGATAGGGCCTTGCTGATGTATTATACTGGTTTTTGAAGCCCTTCATCTTCTCTAATCAAAACCGCTGCCACTGATTTATCTCCCACGGATAAATACACAAACAAAGTTTCACCAGTGGTCGGGCTACTCAGGAGAGGCGGAGTAGCGAGGTAATTGAAATTACCCGATCTTTTTCGCGCGCGGGGGGCGGCGGAAAAGGCGGTTGTCTTTCGCGGGGGGTTGGTGTCTGAGACCTCGCTTCACGGGAAGGAGCAGAATGAGGAGTCGCCACGCGGTTTTGTATTTTGAGCCCAAACGTTGAGAAACGGCTATTGCGAAAAGGTGTCGTTTTTATTGGTAGCAAAAACTTAGGAAAAGGCTTTGAAAACGGGGATCATTTTTATTGGCAGCAAAAACGAGTAAAAAGCTTTTTAGTACCAGAGATTGTTAGGTTCGGAGGTCAGGTTACGTTTCGGGTAGAGTATGACGAGATCGCCCGAAACGCCTCGCATGACGAGTCTTTCTACCTTTCTCGAAATCGCGTGTGTGTGTGTGTGTGTCTTTTGAAATGGGGGCTTGAATGACAAGCTTAATCTTGGTTTGAGTGACAAACGTTGATTAGGTGACTTTGTTTGAAAAGACGAGCGTTTGAATGACAAACGTCGGTTTTGAGTTTGAAATGAGCGTTTGCGTGGCAAACGTCGACTTTGAGTTGAAATGAGCGTTTGCGTGGCAAACGTCGACTTTGAGTTGAAATGAGCGTTTGCGTGGCAAACGTCGACTTTGAGTTGAAATGAGCGTTTGCGTGGCAAACGTCGACTTTGAACCGTACGAGTCATTGTTAACGATTTTTACGAGAAAAATGCGTATTAAATGATTTTGAGTGTCAAATGGCGGCTTTGAGTTTGAAGATGAGCGTTTGCGTGGCAAACGTCATTTCGCGCGTTTTGAAAGAGAGTTCGACGGACGAACTCCGGTTTTGAACCGGGCATTACATTGTTAACGATTTTTACGGGAAAAATGCGTATTAAATGATATGCGATCAACGAATCGGGTTGCGACTCGGACTTTTGAAAAGTAAATACTATCACAATCCAAACGGATCGGACTTGTAAATGACAGTATTTAAAGCGGTGTCAACGGAATCAAACGATCCGGAATTGTAAATGACGATCAACGAGGCCAAACGGCTCGGAAGTGTAAATGACGATCAACGAGGCCAAACGGCTCGGAAGTGTAAATGACGATCAACGAGGCCAAACGGCTCGGAATTGTAAATGACGTGAAAGTAAACGGAATGGGGTCGGAACGCCGTTTTAACCCGTGATTACTTCTCTTACGGAAAGAGAAGAGGATCGAGGGGCTAAAACGTATCGGACCCCGTTAGACGGAGGCGTCTACATTTTGACAATGACGTTCGAAAGCGATTATAGCGGCGCGCGTAAGCAGAGACGGAACGGAAGATTCAGAGAGAGGGAGTTATACCTATGGCTAGGGTCGACTCCATTGGCTCGGGAGGTGTGCACGGGACACGGAAAGTTATTCGAAAGGTTGTTTCGAAGTTGTAGGGTGCGTATTTGATCGAAATACGAAGGTTTCACGCGAATCGAGACAAAACGGGAGCTCGGAAGGGGTGGAAACCAGTTTGGGCCGTGGGGTATGTGATTTTTTGGTGTTTTTATCCCTCCTTTTGCCTTTGACAGCAACTTCTATTTATAGGGTGAAAATTGCAGTAGGAGTCCGTGGGACTTGGGTGAATTTCGGGGTTTTGGGAATTTTGGAAATGCGGGGACTTGTTGGCAATTTCGGGAAAATTGCACGGTGAGTCCGCCGGACTTGGCTTGCAAACCGGGGTATTTTGGTCTTTTGGCCTTGATTTGTGATTGACGAGTGACTAGAGGAGGTGGCATGCGGGACACGTGTCCTGTGACTCACCGAAGTGTGGGAGTTCGTTCCCGGTCCGGTTTTGTCCGTTTTTAAAATAACGATCAGGGAAATGTCAGAAACGCCCCCGGAAAGTGCTTAGGAAAATGCGTTTTTCGGGGAAAGCCATACTTTTACGTGAGATGTCACGTGCTAAGTACGGTTCGGCGTCGGGATGCAGGCGATCCGGGGCGTCTCGTTAGCACAGCGGCAGGGAGTTTAACGAGTTCGATTAACTGGAAGCGGGCCGGTTAACGGATTTCGGTTAACTTTCGACGGATTTTGACGATCCGGATTTGGGTACTTACAGATTAGCCCCTCGGCGACGTCTCCTCCGAAGGAGGTGGGGTCGTTGAAAAGATAAGGATCCAAATCGGGATGCCTTACTTTGAAGGAGACACAGGCGGTCACTGGTGGACCATAGCGAAAAGGATTCCTACGTATCCGGCGGGAATCAAGCCGATCGTAGTTCGAAAAGGGCAAGGGCCGCGCATGGGGACCTTGACACAGCGAGGCTGTTAGGAGGCATCTAAACCTGGATGAGACCATTCGCGAGGTACCTGTACCTGAATGGAGACTGTTAGGAGGCGTCTGAACCTGGGACTTCTGAAACCTTCGAGGGCGTGTGGCGCCTCAAATCGGAGTTGCGATGCTGACGAGGGTTTTCGTGCCTTGGGTGCTGGGCTTATTGCTGTTGCCAGTTTTATCCTGCTGGGGATGAGCGTTCGGGCCTACCTGGATGGCCGAAGAGGGATTGTTGCAAGGCGTTCGTGCCTTGGAGTTCGGGCTTATTGCTGTTGCCGGGAAGATGAATGTTGCAAGGCGTTCGTACCTTGGGGTTCGGGCTTATTGCTGTTGCCGGAGGTGACCATTTGCAAGGCGTTCGTACCTTGGGGTTCGGGCTTATTGCTGTTGCCGGAGGTGACCATTTGCAAGGCGTTCGTACCTTGGGGTTCGGGCTTATTGCTGTTGCCGGGAAGATGACCATTTGCAAGGCGTTCGTACCTTGGGGTTCGGGCTTATTGCTGTTGCCGGAAATGACTAGCGAAGGTCTTGGTAAGAGAGTGGAGGTCGGACCGCGAAGGTCGGGATCAACTGTTTGAAATCGGACCGTGAAAGGTCGCGATTGAGGATTGAAATCGGACCGTGAAAGGTCGCGAATAAGAGTTTGAAATCGGACCGTGAAAGGTCGCGATTAAGAGTTTTGAAATCGGACCGTGAAAGGTCGCGATTGAGGGTTGAAATCGGACCGTGAAAGGTCGCGAATAAGAGTTTGAAATCGGACCGTGAAAGGTCGCGATTAAGAGTTGAAATCGGACCGTGAAAGGTCGCGAATAAGAGTTTGAAATCGGACCGTGAAAGGTCGCGATTAAGAGTTGAAATCGGACCGTGAAAGGTCGCGAATAAGAGTTCGAAATCGGACCGTGAAAGGTCGCGATTGAGGGTTCGAAATCGGACCGTGAAAGGTCGCGATTGAGGGTTGAAATCGGACCGTGAAAGGTCGCGAATAAGAGTTGAAATCGGACCGTGAAAGGTCGCGAATAAGAGTTCGAAATCGGACCGTGAAAGGTCGCGATTGAGAGTTTAATGGTGAGGACCATTTAAATTTTAACGTCGGGAGACGGAATCGTAACTGAAATGTCCGGAGACATGGTTGAACGTTTGAATGTCAAACGTCAACTGGACTGAATTTAACGTCAGGAGACGAGCGTTAGTGAGAACTAACTGGGAATTTAACGTGCGGAGACGGCGTTAGTGAGAACTAGCTGGGAATTTAACGTGCGGAGACGAGCGTTAGTGAGAACTAACTGGGAATTTAACGTCTGGAGACGAGCGTTAGTGAGAACTAACTGGGAATTTAACGTCTGGAGACGAGCATTAGTGAGAACTAACTGGGAATTTAACGTCTGGAGACGAGCGTTAGTGAGAACTAACTGGGAATTTAACGTCTGGAGACGAGCATTAGTGAGAACTAACTGAGAATTATCCTCGGGGGATAGGGCATTAGAAATGTCTAAGCGGGGAAATTTTACACTTTCGGGGCCAAAAGTGGTAAAATTGGAATTGCCAAAAGCCGAGGGGCAAAAGGGGCAAAAATTATTACAGTGCGGTAAGAGTCCGGTGGGACTTTTGCATTTTCTGAAAACCTTTTAAATGCCGAGGCTGGGGAAGAAAATGGGCATTTCTTCCATTGTTGCCGGCGAGAGAGGAGAGAAAAGAGAGAGAAATCCAACCCAAATTGCAAGGTTTGCTCGAATTTGTGAGGGAAAATCGCTATGGAGGGTGAAGGAGGACCAATGGCTCGCCACGGAAGGACCGACGACGAAAGAACTCGATTGGTTCGGACCATTCGAACCACCACTCTTCCATTGAATCCGGCGGAGTTTTATCCGGCGAGGGACTGCCACAACTCCAAGGGAGGGATCAAAAGACACGTAAGTTCCCTACAAATTCCATTAATTTCAAGAATGTGCATTCTTTAAATGTTAGAAATTTGTTAGGAATTTACTTAGGGATTTTGGTGCCCGATTTGGGGCTTTTGACTTTGCTATGAATCATTGTCGAAATTGACTAGGACGTAGTTCAATTGACACTATGGGTAGATGACATAAAAATTTTGGTTGCAAAATTCCATGTCTAAATGCATTTTCCAAAATTAAAGTAGCTTTAATTCGGGACGGAGCGAAATTTTCGAAAAATTCGAAAGAATTTGAAAGTTCCGGATTCGACGGAGTTTTCGAAATGTTTGAAAGTTTCGGATTCGATGGAGTTTTCAAAATGTTTTGAAAGTTCCGGATTCGACGTAGTTTTCGAAAGATTTTGAAAGTTCCGGATTCGACGGAGTTTTCGAAAGATTTTGAAAGTTCCGGATTCGACGGAGTTTTCGAAAGATTTTGAAAGTTCCGGATTCGACGGAGTTTTCGAAAGATTTTGAATATACGTAGGAAATGAATGAGAACCGTATCTGCATTGCATCCTTTTGACATGCGTTGTTGCATTTTGTTGACGTTGCTTCATCTTGTTTTGTCTGCGGGGGCAGGGATGGTTGATACCCACAACCGAGAAGAGTCGGGGTGCCTTTGAGCGGTGCGAGCATTGTGGGGCCTTATCCGGACGTGGCAGAGAGGAGAGAGGAGTCCACGGCAGTGGTGATTGACTCCGGGTTGGCTGGGTTTATCGATCTTGTAGCTGCGGCAGTGATACGCCGAGAGGCAGTCCATGTATGTCGCGCGAGCGAGTGCGGTGGGATACGACCCACACTTTCCATTTCGAGATGGGGAGCGACGGTGACTCCCACGGATTTTGCCGCTATCAGGGTTGCCGACTTATGGCAACGCGGCGTGTGGGTTGATGGTTACACCCGGAGCGGTTATGCAGGCTGCTTTGGGTTTCGATATTACCGATGCCGGGGCTTAGGCATTCGGTACGAGCCGATGGAGCGTCACTTGAGGCGGGTGTCGCCGATTATCCGGCTGGGTCTTTGAGGATGACCGCGGAGCGTCAGCTCGAGGGTTCCTTTGGTTTTGCGTTGTCGGCGACCTTGTTCCCGACTTCCGACACGTCTTGTCATTTCCCTCTGCTCGGGTCGGCGATAGATCTGGATGCCGTTAGGGGTTTGCGTGGGGAGAGGCTGGGTGGCCGAGCTCTACCACTCTTTGGACAGTTCTCGCGGGGAGAGGAGCACACATTTAGGCGCTTCACGCTTGTCTTGGATGTAAGTTTACGTGCTTTTTTTCTTCTTTGCCTCTTTTATGTACTCGTATGTATACGCTTTGTAGCCGACATAACTTTCCATTCTCTTGGCAGTGCGGTGCTACGAGGTATTCGGTCCGCGAGCTTGGGACGTCGAGGAG